>QPKB01000005.1:27606680-27690368 GCA_003546025.1 Camphora micrantha | reverse complement strand
TTTTTTTGTATCCCCTTGTTCTACTTAAATTCTTTTTGTTGAAAATAAGCAAAAGTTGAATGGGAATGTTTGTTTGAAAATCTTGATCAAAAGGTTATCATTTTGTGAAAATCTTTTGTCAAAAGTGTTGTTTTGGCATGAAAGCCAGATTTTGTGGCACAAAGCCTGGTTTTTGATGGCTTGAAAGCCGAAAATTTTGAGGTGGCATGAAAGCCGATTTTGGTGGCGTGAAAGCCAAATTTTGGTGGCGTGAAAGCCGATGTGGCATGGAAGCCGATTTTTGGCATGAGAGCCGATTTTTGGCGTAAAAGCCGGATTTTGGCATGAGAGCCGATTTTTTTGGCGTAAAAGCCGGATTTTTGGCATGAAGAGCCGATTTTTTTGTTTTTAGCGTAAAAGCCGGATTTTTGGCGTGAGAGCCGATTTTTGGCCTAAAAGCCGGATTTTTTGAAAACCAAGTTTTGTTTTGTTGGCATGAGAGCCAGATTTTGTTTTGATTTTTGCGTGAAAGCCGATTTTTTGGCGTGGAAGCCGAGTTTTTTGGCGTAAAAGCCGAGTTTTTGGCGTAAAAGCCAGATTTTTGGCGTAAAAGCCAGGTTTTTGGTTTTCAAAAATGCAAGTATCGACTAAGAGTCACCTCCCTGCTGAATGGTATTGCAAATATCGATGGAATGTCGCCTCCTTGCTCATTTGGTTGCGAGTATCGATGGAATGTCGCTTCCTCACGAAGTTGGGTGCAAGTATCGACTAAGTGTCGCTTCCCTGCTTTTTCTTCAAAAATTTTGTTTTGCGGGTATCGATGGAATGTCGCCTCCCCATGATTTTTGAAATTTGAGGTTTTTTCGAACCTTTGTTTTTCTTTTGAAATTTGGATTGTGGATATCAACTGGAATGTTGCGTCTCCACGATTTTTTGAAATTTTGCAAGTATCAACGAGGTGTTGCTTCCTTGCGATTTTGAGGTTTTGGAAGTATCGAATGGGGTTCGCATCCTTCCAATGGGTTTTTGCGAGTATCGACTTGACATCGCTTTCCTGATTTTTGTTTTTAGACACGAGGGTCGTAAATTTTGACCTAAAACCATTTTTGGCGGTAAAAGGTAAGGCGGACTAGGGTGGAAATTCCTAAGTCCTTATTTTTGTTTCAAACCAAGAATTTTGGGTTCAAGGATCGAAAATTTTGGTTAAGTTTGGGAAGAGGCTCCTAAACTTAGATTTTTGGATTTTGATTTTTTTTTTAACAATGAAACGATGAAAGTAAGCATTGTTTTGAAAGTTCAACGTAAAGGTGAAAATTCCAAAAGGAGTGGGTTTGACGAGCAAGTACCTGGAAATAGGCTTTGGCCTTGCAGGCGTCGCTCTGACCCAGTGGAGGAAGTCTTCAAGGGTAGTACCGCTTCAAAAACTTGCCATTGATGGGCAGCATACATCTATCACCCTCCATGTTTAGAAGTGCGTATGCGCCATTGGAGAAGACTTGATCGATGACGAAGGGTCCCTCCCATTTTGGTTCAAATTTGCCTTTGGATTTGTAAGCGAAAACCATCGGCCTTTTCACCGCAAGAACCAAGTCACCCTTTTTGTGGGCGCGTTGCCTGACCTTTTTGTCGAAAGATCCAGCCATGCGTGCTTGGTAGATCTCAATGCTTTGGAGTGCCTCGAGCCGTCTCTCATCGAGATTGTCCAGCTCTTGGAGTCTTAATTTGGCATTGCTTTCTTGCGTCATGTCATTTTGTAAAGATACCCTTAAGGAAGGAATTTGTACCTCTAAAGGGACAACAGCTTCGCATCCATAGACCAAGGAGAATGGCGTGCTATGGGTCGGTCCTCGAACGGTGGTTCGGTAGGCCCACAAAGCTTCGGATAGTTTGTCGCCCCAATCCCTTTTGTGGCTAGAAACCATTTTCTTGAGAATTTTGCAGAGTGTCTTGTTGAAGGCCTCTGCCAGTCCATTCGCCGCCGGATTGTACGGAGTTGAAGGACAACTTTGGATTTTGTATTTGTCGCAGAACCTGTAGAATCTGTGATCACGGAATTGTGGTCCGTTATCATGGACGAATCTTTTAGGTATGCCGAAGCGACAAATGATGTTGGTGCGCAAGAACTGAAGGACTGATGAGGTCTTCATTTCATTGAGCGCAAAAGCTTCTGACCACTTGGAGAAATAATCAGTAGCGGCGAAGATGAAGCGATGACCTTTGCTTGACGGAGGGGAGACAGGACCTACGATGTCCATACCCCAGGCTTCGAAAGGCCATGAAATTGCTGTAGGATGTAGCCATTCTGGAGGCATGTGGACATAGTCTCCATGAACTTGGCATTGTTGGCAGCGTTTAGCAAATTGCATTGCGTCAGCTACCATGGTAGGCCAATAATAACCTAACCTTTTTATCTGATCGTAGAGCTTTGGACCAGCCTGATGAGCTCCACAAAGACCAGCATGCACCTCTTTGAGAGTTTCTTTAGCTTCTTGTTGTGATAAACAACGTAGAAGTACTCCATTGTAGGATTTTCTGTAGAGCATCTTTGAAGGAATGTCCAGATGAAAGTTTGGGGTTCGTCTTTGAACACTTACCCGTTCTTTTGGATCTTCAGGCAGGATTCCGGACATAATATAATCAATGAACGGATCCCTCTAGTCGCCGATCGGAGGTCTGAGGATGGAGATCCGACTTCCAACCAGTTGGTGGCACTCAGCAACTGCTTGGTGTGTATTGAAGGGAGGGAGAATCCTTCTCTCACACACTGTAACTTGCATGTGTTCTCCTTCTTGGACCGCCATAGAGGTGGCGAGTCCAGCCAGGGCATCTGCACGGATGTTTTCGCCTCTACGAATGTGGGTGATATGACAGATGTCAAATTTTTGCCGAAGTGATTGCGCCTTGTTGTAGTAAGGCAACAGATCAGGCTTCCTGATTTCAAATTTCTGATTCATCTGGTTGACGATCAGTTGAGAATCCCCGAAGGCTTCTAGCACTGTGATACCGGATTCGAGGGCGAGTTCCAATCCTACAATCAGGGCTTGGTACTCAGCTGCATTGTTTGAACATGGTTCCAGTAGCGAGAAGGCGTGTGGAATCATGTATTTGTCGGGACTAACAAAGAGGATGCCAATCCCTGATATTTGATTTCCTTTTTCACTTGTCCTGGTTGCACCGTCGAAGTACATATCCCAGGAAGCATTTGATAAGGAAGCCTCCACGTTGTAGACTGACTCGTCTGGGAGATCATCCCTGAGTGGAGAATCTTCAGGCAACGGATGCTCTGCAAGAAAGTCTGCCAGAGCTTGACCTTTGATTGCTTTTTGTGGTACATACCTAATATCAAATTGTGACAGGAGGATAGACCATTTTGCCAGTCGGGCATTGAGGGAACCTGCTTTTGTGACAAGGACCTTCAGGAGATTCAGGTATACTGTGTTGGACAGCAGATAGTGACATAGCTTCTGTACAGCAAACATCACTGCAAGACATTCTTTTTTGACTGGAGAGTAGCGATGCTCTGCACCTACCAGCATGCGGCTGAGATAGTATAGAGCAGCTTCTTTTCCCTCGTGATTTCCTTGTGCAAGTAGAGCTCCCAAAGAGTGGTCGAGGGCTCTTGTGTACAAGATAAATGGTTTTCCAGTTGTGGGGGCAGCCAGTACTGAAGGTTTGGTCAGGTATGACTTGATGTCTTGGAACGCAGTTTCGCATTCAGCATCCCAGACAAAGTCCACGCCCTTTTTCATTAGGCGGGAGAATGGACGGCATTTCCCTGACAGGTTGGAGATGAACGGTCGAATGTATGCCAATCTTCCTTAAGCCCTTTTAACTGTCTCATGGTTTTTGGGGATGGCATTTTTAGGATAGCCTTGACTTTGATAGGGTCAAGCTCTATTCCCGCTTTCCGAACTACGAATCCGAGGAACTTACCCGATGATACACCGAAGAAGCATTTTAGGGGATTCATTCGCAGTTTGTGCCTGCGTAGTCGGAGGAAGACTTCTCGAAGATCTTTGAGATGGTCTTCTTTCTTTTTCCTTTTGACGGCGACGTTATCAACGTAGCATTCGACCGTCTTATGCTGCATATCTTGGAATATCTTCATCATAGCCCTCTGATATGTCGCATCAGCGTTTTTCAGACCAAATGGCATTACAGTGTAACATTACACGCCAAATGGGGTCCGAAATGATGTGTGTCCTTCATCTTCAGGATGCATTTTTATCTGATTGTACCCAGAGAAACCATCCATGATTGTCATCCGCTCGAATCCACAGGTGTTGTCGATCATTACCTCCGGTATGGGGAGCGGAAATTCATCTTTAGGACATGCATTGTTCAGGTCTCTATAATCAATACAAACCCTAATCTGCCCATTTTTCTTTGTCACTGGGACGATGTTGGCCAACCATTCAGGATGCTGTTCCTCGCGGATGAAGCCAACGTTTTTGAGTTTCTGAACTTCTTGTTCAATTTTGTCCATTATGTCAGGACGAAATCTTCTTTGGCCTTGTTTGACAGGCTTGATATTTTTTTGTAGATTGAGTTTGTGAACTGCTATTTTGGGGTCTAAACCAGGCATTTCAGCGTAAGACCATGCAAAACAATCAACAAACTCACGAAGAAAAGCGATATACTCGGGTAACTCATCATCCTTTATATTCTTGCTTATGAATACAGGACGTGGGCTATCTGGCGTTCCCAAGTCTATCTTTTGAACAGAATCTTCTGTTGGAAGACTTGAAGGTGGTTCCTCCATAATATTTTCGGAGGCTTCCAACTCAACAAGGCCTTCCGGAGTTTCAAAGGTATTCTCAGACCAAGGTTGTGCTTCTGACCATGGGTCTTCTTGATCGGCACTCTTCTCAAGACTTGCTATGAGATGGTCCCAATCGCCTGTTGAAACTGGATCGAAGTATGGCACTTCTTTTGGTGATGATGGTTCTTCTGGACCAGAAGACTGTGCAGACAATTTCTCTTCATCATCAGAGAAATCATACCAATTGGAGGAGCTTCCTGGATCCTTGACGGGTAACTCTTCAAAGAGATATCCAGGGAGATCAATATCTTCACAGACACGAGATGTTGAGGCTTCGTCGGCCAGACGACTTTGTAGCCTTTGGGTCAACTGTCTCATGGGAGCATCAGGGTCGTAGCCCAGTCCGTATGAAGACTTTTCTATATGACGATAGAGTTTTCAATCCTCCTACTGGCCTTTTGTCAGGGTGGGCTCCAATGGTACGAGAATACCGTGGCCACCTCCCAAGCCGATTGGGTTTTGAGCGTCATAGCCCATTTTCTTCATGATAGCTTGCGCCATTGGACTATACAAGGATAGTTGTGGCATACCTTCGTTTTGGAAAGGCTCAAGCGAAGAGTTTGATGAAGAAGCCGCCGACCTGTGGAAAAAGATCGGCTTTTCTTTTGGTGAGGTTGTCGGAACAACGAAGGAAGCTGATGCTGGATCGTCTATGCCAGCAGGTGCCTCCAATGGAGTGAGAGCAGGCTGAGCTTGCTGAGTATCAGCTTGGCTTGACGACGTGTCGTCTTCTGTCTCTGAATCCGAATCTGTGTCTTGCATAATAGACACAAAGGAGATGACAAACTTGCCCCCAGGCTTTTGTTTGGTCTTCTTTGCCTTGGTAGTGATCACCAGCGGCTTTGAAGACTTGAGGGAGACAACAAAAGGAGATTGGTTGATCTCCTCGGTTTTGCCGGATGGTTGATTTTCTTCCGGTGATTGCTGAGGAGCCTTGCCTTTATCTTTCTGGAGACTTTCGGCAAAGGATGCTGTTTCTTTCTCCTTTTCTTCGTTTTCATCTTTGTACATCTGCGAGTCTGCAAAATGGACTTCTTTGCCTTTGAAAGGCTTTTTGTTCGCAAATACCCGATGTACCAAGCCGTCGTTGCCAACAAACTTGATGCACTGATGAAGAGTTGAAGGAACAACACCACTCTCGTGTATCTAGGGGCGTCCGAGAAGGATGTTGTAGCATGAGGGGGTCTTTATTGCATATACAGTGACTTCAGAGATAAGATCACCGATTTGCAACTTGAACCTAATCTTGCCGATAGGCCTCTGAGTGCTTCCATCGTATCCAAAGATAGACACGGAAGTGTGACTCAACTTGCTAGGCGGGATGCCTAGCTCTTCGAGTGCCGAAGTAGAGATGAGGTTGAGGGCAGAACCCGGATCGATCTGTACTCTGTGTATTGGCATCTCTTTGATGTACCCTGTAAAGTATAAGGGCCGGTTGTGCTTTGTTTCGCCTAGTAGGAGGTCTTCCTTAGTGAAGGCGATAGTTGCACTTGTTGCTTTTTGAACTGAGAGGCTATCATTGCAAGATCCCTCAGTCTTCTTCTTTTCTCCTTTTGAGGAGGTATTTGATTTTTTAACCCTATAGTCCATTTCAATTTGTAGGACTTGTGGGGCATGCTTGTCGACATCCACATTCAGTCTTTGCAGTTCTGAAATAAGACTATCACGAGTTTGGGGAGACATTCGTAATAAGTCTAGGATGTGCAGACGTGCAGGTATGTGTCTAAAGTGCTCAATCAAGTCATACTTGAAAGCCTCTTTAGGGCCTGCATTTTCATTAATGTTGCCACTTGGGGCGTTTACATACTGTCCCGAAGGATTTACATAAGAAGAAGAAGTTAGATTGTAGTTTTTGTGGTAATCCCGGCCAGAGCGGGTACCTTTACCAACTTCGAGAGCTTCTGGAGACGGTTCTTCATTCGGAAGTCCACCCTTGGGATTGAGGGGCTGATCCTTTTCATTTGCTGAAGATGCTTCCGTGTCAACCTTACCATCCTCAGTGATTGCATTGCATGGAGCATTTTCCGGGAACAAGTCCTGGACAGCGTCCAGCAATTAGTCTTCTTTGTTTACAACTTCATCGGTCCAGACATCACCCATGAGGTTGGGCATCTGGGACCAGTTGACTGGGTAGACTTCATCGGTAGAGACGTCTTCAAGGTAGTCAGCCAGAAGAGGTCTGTACTCTGATGTGACAGTCTCAGAAGACGAAGGTTGAGAAGATGCCATCTCCGAGGTAGTAATATCAGAGGATATACTACCTGATGTAGTATGGGAGTTTGTGGCCTCGGTAGATGAAGCTCCAGAGGCGCTGTCGTCTCGAACTATCGCATTGCAAGCAATAGGAAACGTCTCCGGAATGGATTGTTGGGAGTCAGATTCATCCTCTGATGTAAGGGGATCATCCACCCAGCAGTTTTCTTCATTTTCAGGAGTTACTAGAGGGGACTCCTGTAGATTTTTCGGGACCACCGGTTCAGGATTGCGATGAAGCTGATTGATGTGATCTTGTCCTTGCCCTATGGCAAGACACTGCAAGATCCTTGCATATTCTTCGAGATCAGGCATAGGAGCCAGATCTTCTTCTTCATCTACTCCTTGTGGTTCCTCCTGATCGGGTTCTACCGGAGCATTGGCAGGTGCTGTGTCAACAGCATTTTCCTGAACAACCTCTTGGTCTCCTTCATCATCAGACCAAGATCCCTGTTGATGGACCCGATTTCTTCCCTCTCTCCCGCTGCCTCCGCCCCGGGTCTTTTCGGGGTGCGGCGGAGGGGTGGAGAAGAAAAGATAAAGGGTTTCAACATCTTTTTTTTTTGTACGGGTATGCCAATTTCACTTTTCTACTTGGAATTTAGAAACGGTGATCCGAAGATCCACCTTCACAAGTAGAAAGAGGAAATGAAACTTTTTCTAGTTTTCCATTGCACACATATTTTAAGAAAAGAGACAGGGTTTTTTTGAATGCCGTGAAAGGCGATTTCATTTGTTGCCGTGAAAGGCGATTTTGCCGTAAAAGGCGATTTACAAGTCTCATCCATTATGAAAGACAAGAATTGTGATTTTTGTCTCTAAAAGAAAAATAAAGTACAATAGAAAATAAAGAAAAGGAATCTGACTTCTCATTCGATTGTGGGGACACGTTCAGATCGACGGTCGCGAGTCATGTATGGGCTCCTCCATCGTCCATGCAGATGAGAACACGATGCTTGGATTCTTGGCTCGGCTTTCTAACCTCAGATTTTTAAAGGACAAAGACCAAGAGAAGGTCTTATATCCGATAAAAAGCTAAGTAAACGGGCTGAAAAGCCACGTTTTAGCCATGTTGGTAGAAGAAGGGAGGTCCTTGGGGGGGTGGCCCCCCAAGGGTGCTTCAATCACCTTGTAGTTGCTCTTGCAGCAGAGTTTCTTTTCTTCAAATTGGCAGAGGTTCTTCTGATTTCTCTGGATTTTCCGGGATTTTCCGAGCAATTTCTCTCTCTCTGGCCGAGCAATTTTTCTCTGGCCCTCTCCTTGGAAAAGCCCTCCTATTTATAGGCTTTTGGTGGCCATTAGGAGGGTTTATGAGCATTTAATACATTAATGCTCATAATGGGAGGAGTTACAAGTTTTAAATGATTTGTTTTGTAACTCCTTTTTCCTTGAATTTGATTGGTCGATGGAGATTAATGAGCCTTTGATTGCATTTAATCTCCATCATGGGAGGAGTTTCGTGGCTTTAATGCCATAAATCATTGGATTTGTAACTCCCATTTGCTTGCTTTTGATTGGGCCGTTCAAAATAATGAGTTAATGACCGCATTAACTTGTCATAAAATGGGTCATTTATTCTCATTAATTGGCCGCCAAGTCGCTTGAAGAGTCGCGGGCCGCGCAGTGTCTTTTGGAATTCTTCTCGCGATGATCGCCGATGGATCCACACATTGTTTGATGTCGGATGGCGATGAAATTTCAGACATTGATTGATCTCAATGTGCCGGCAACATCCGTCCTGTCGATTTCACGATCGGGCGGGCAGAAAGTGTATTTTCTTTGTCGGCCGGTTGGCGAATTCGAGGCATCTAATGATCATCCAATGACTTCGGCGTCGAATCCGTGATGTTTGACGAAGATCGACGGATTTCATGCACGAAAAATCAGATTTTGGAAAAATCACAGGGGCCAATCAACTCGAAACGCGAAAAGGACCCGAAAAAGTGGGTTTCCGGCGACTTTTGGGCCGCCGGAAATTCCATGGTCGCCGGCAACCATGGGCCCATGGTCGCCGGCGACCATGGGCCGGCGACCCTGGGCCATGGTCGCCGGCGACCATGGGCCAAGGTCGCCGGCGACCATGGGCCTTGGGCCCGTTTTTTGGTCGCCTTCCGGTCGCCGTATCTTCGCCGTTTTTCGCTCTTTTTCGATGCTTTTTCTTCCTGTGTTTTTCTTGACATTTCCCCTCATTTATTGGCCTGTTTTCCTTGGAGAAATCCCATCGAGAAGCCACGGAAATCGGAGCACAAAGCTTCCTATTTTTCTGGAAAGCCGAAGACTTTGTTGTGCGGTTTTGCCGATTTTTTGTCAAGCGTTGAAACTAGGCCAAACGATGTCAGAATGACCTGAAATTCGACGTGGAGCTTCTTGAGCATCAGATAGGACCAACCATAGGCTTTGGTTTGAGTTTTGAAGTCTTTTGGGGCCCCGCAAACGCTTGCCTTAATTTTGCCATGAGAGAAATGCCGAGCTTTGACTTGTGGTCAACCGATGTCCGATTGACCTGAAATTTGACAGGGAGCCTCCTGAGTAGTAAGTAGGACCAACCATGGGCTTTAGTTTGGGTTTTGAAGCCTTTTGGGGTCCCGCAAACGCTCGCCTTGATTTCATCTCGAGGAAAGTGCCGAGCTTCGAAACTAGGTCAAACGATGTCCGTTTGACCTAAAATTTGACAGGGGACCTATTGGAGTCATTTTGAGACGATCCATTAGCTCCAATTTGGATGCCATGATTCCGGGGTGCTCCGCCGCCGATAGGCCTATTTTTGCTTCCCGAGAGTTGATGAAGGGTCAAACGTCGTCCGTTTGACTTGAAATTTGGCAGGGGGCCTTTTGGAGGTATTTTGAGACCATCCGTAGGCTCTGATCGAAGTTTTGAAGTCTTCGACATTGTCGCTGCCGGGGGCTCTTGTCTGCCTGTCGGAGGAGTGAAGTTAGGCCAAATGATGTCGAAATGGCCCGAAACTTCATGTGTACCCCTCTTTTGGCTGCTTTGAAGGATCTTGCAGTTTTGGTTTAATTCTGACAAGATCTGGTGCTTGAAGTGGCGCCTTCCTATTTATGGCAGGATGTGGCTCCATGTAGCTTTTGG
Organism: Camphora micrantha; assembly: GCA_003546025.1. Lineage (NCBI taxonomy): Eukaryota > Viridiplantae > Streptophyta > Magnoliopsida > Laurales > Lauraceae > Camphora > Camphora micrantha. The sequence continues at coordinate 27,680,224 of QPKB01000005.1, read as the reverse complement.
TGTTGAGGGGATATAGTGACATTTTTGGTGTCAACACCTGTGGTTGTAAAGAGTTATACCAGATCACCGGCATGAGGTGGGATTCGGGGATCCATTCCTCGTCGGAGAGGTATTCTCCTGTTTCGAGGGATTCCTCCCATTCATCGGTGTCACTGGCGGTGTCACTGGACTCGTACCCATCCATGGGGAATCCAACTACTGAATTGCAAAAGTATAATGCCCCCTGCATGTCTTCAGTCTTTAGTAGTAATGGCATGAAATCACGAAGGGTGAATTTCCTTGCCGGCCTCGAAGTCTCGGAAGGAGACTTTTCTGCTGCCCCCAGTGAAGGGGTAGGGGAAGTTTCTGTCTTTTCAGGAACTTCTTGTTTTGGTTGAGCTTTCTCCTGCTGTTTAAGCTTGCGGAGTTGTCTCCTGGCTTGCCTTCGCTGTCGAGCGGTCGGCTTTGTTTTGACGATCTCCCAGTTTTCATCTTCCAGGAGATCGGGATGTACCCATATGGGCTGTCCATATGGTGTTGGGCACGGGACTAGCTCTTGGGATGTTTGAGCCATTTTTATCACCTTGAAGGAAGTAGTGACCTTCTTCTTTGGTGACTTTTGTGTTTGTCCATACGACACCATGTTGACGGAGGCAGACCCATAGTTTTTGTCAAAGGTGATGACTCCGTTTTTCCACATCTCGTTGATCTTTTCTCTCACAACGAAGCATTGGTTGAGAGGATGCGAGATCATCTGGTGGTATGGACAGTACCGGGGATCGTTGGTTTTGCCAACATCTCCTGGTCTTTTGGGTTCAGGCAGGGTGAGCTTCCCGTTTGCCAAGAGAGCCTCGAAGATTTCTTCGACATCTTCATCGAACGTGTATTTCTTTTCTACTCGTTCTTTGAAGGCATCAGAGAGTTCAGGTCTCTTACCTGCACCTTTGTTTTTAGCTTTCTTTGGTGGCTGCGGAGCTGACTTGGTTTGCACATTGAGAACCTCCTTTTTCTTTTGCTTCGAGGTTGCAATGACGGTCGGCTCCTTCTTTGATGATTTCTGACTGCTGAGGTCTTTGATCACCGTCTCAGCCTCCATAGATGCTTCTAGGAGTTCTCCCAGATTCTTTGATTTGTTGCCGATAATCATGGAGCGTATCTTTGCTCTCATGTTGTTACGGCAGATGTCGACCAGCGACGCTTGTGGCAGTACGTCTGAACATTTGTACGCCATTGCCTTCCACTTGTGAATGTAGTCGTATGTCGACTCATTCTCTCCCTGTTTTAGGCTGCAGAGTTGAGCCATAGTCACAGGATGATCCTCACCTTTGAAGTGAGTTAGGAAGCGTGTCTCCATCATGGCCCAGTTTTGGATAGAGTCCTCCTGAAGAGTGGAGTACCAATCAAAGGCCGTACCTTTTAGGGTACTTGCGAAGAGACGGATCTTGAGGGCGTCTTGATCCGCGATGGCTCCCGTCAGGATCTTGAAATGGATGACATGTTGTCTGGCCGAGCCCTTCCCCGTATATGTTTGGAGAGTGGACTGTTTGAATTTGGTAGGAAACGGTACCAAGTCCATCCATAAGGGATATGGTGGCTTGATTCCGTGTTCCTTTAGTGAATCCTCTTCCTTTGCTTTGGCGAGGATATCGTCAACGTCCTTTTTGGTAAGGGCGCGTGACTCATTCACCTCCTCTTCGTGGTGACTTGGTGGAGCTTCGTTATTCAGTGGACGTTGGAGGGTAAGAAGTAAGTTCTCCATGAGAGCTTCTATCCTCTGTTGTCCTTGCTCCAGCTGCTGGATGCGTGCGGCTACGTCATCTTGTGGCGGAGGCTGCTCAGCATTTGTGACTAAGACGTTCATCTTTCGAGAGTCGAATGAGGATATCGTCTTGGTGACTGAGCTGGAGCTCATTCTTTTGGATGAAGAGCTCGAAGAGTGATTGCTCCGTTGTCCTTGACTTGAAGGAGTGGGAGAATCTTCTATATGTCTTCGCGCCCGGGAGACGCTGCAAGTCACCGGTCGCTTGACATGGATTTTTGTTGCTGACTTATGGCGCCTTCTGGTTTTGCCAACCATATGGACAGTAGCAACTTGGTTGGGTGCTTCTTTTTCGACCCATTTTTGAGAGACCTAGAGCGTGGAGTGCTGAGCTCTTTGCTTCTCTAGTCTCTTTTGCCGATACGCCGCGCGGCGACGCATACAACGAGCGATTTGAGCTTCAGTTAGCTCGGGCTGTGCTCTAGCCACGAAGGAGGTGGTCCCTCGCGCGCAGCAACCGAGCTTGTCTTCTTTGTAATTTGGCAAGGACAGGATCTGGATGCGGTCCTTAGCCTGTCGCAGAGAAGCTTTAAATTTGGCGAGCTCGGCCCCTGTTGAGATGAAGGGCCGAGTTGCAGGAATACAGGCCTTGACAGATTCTTGCTGAGGCCTGATGATGCACGACTTGATCCTGGGCTTAGAGGAATAAGCCGGCTCGTGCTGGGTAGATTTTGTTTGGTGGAGGGTTGGTTTCCCCTCTTTCGTGTACGAGAGAGGGTAGAACCGGTTCTCCTTGAGCGGGGCCAGATATGCTGGCCTTGCAGATCTTTGGGACCTTCTTTGTTTTGGAGAAGGTCTTGGAGACCAAGTCTTGAGGTAGACTTGGTTTCTTGCAGGCTGAGGTTTCGCGGAGTTGTCGCGGGCTTCAGTCTTTTTAGCGGTTGCCCTTGGTGTCACGGTAGTGACGTGCCCAGGGACGATTCTCTGCTTCTTGGCAGGAGTTGTTTCTTCTGCGGGAAGTGGGAAAGGTCCCAGCGACCCGAAGACGATGGACCGGGGAGAGGAGGTCGACCCGGTATCTTGTGCGTTACCGAAGGAAGTGACACTTCAGCCGCTGGCGAGGCACTTAGGAGCGCGTTCGTTTTGCTTCTCTTGAAGCATCAGCTGGTACTTGTTCTCGTCGAAGGTGATTGTCAACGAAGCTACCATGTTAGTTTTGAAAACCTTTCTGAAACAAGACCGGATCCATTAGTAATCACAAGAATGTGGTGATCATAAATGGAAATCAACTATGGTTTTTTCTTTTCAATTTGCTCGAGGGGACAAGGCCCGGCCCAAGCAAAATGAAGAAGGCAAAAGGCCATAGAGTATACAATTGTTCTAAACGCAAGTATGAAAGGCTCAGAGTGAGCGTTCCAGTGACTGCTAGAAGCAATTGTGAACCTTAATTCAGATTACCGAGGAGCGAGGCTCACTCGAGGTAAAATGATATAAGGTTGGGAGTACAAATGTGTCGGTCGCGAATACAGTAGACCCAAGAGGGCGTACTAGCACCGCTAGGCACAGATGTTGTAAATCGCATCCTTGAAATGGACACGAGATGGGATTTTTTGAAAGGTCAAGGTTGGGTTCACAAAAGAGAGCAAATGGCACTCGGATCCGAACACGTGCTCAACATTTCTGCGAGCACAGAGTCCGAAAGGGAAATAACCAGAATTTCTCGAATCTGGACCCATCAATGACGGAAGTTTTTTTTTTTTAGAAAAGTCAGGATCAGATTCATCAAAGAGAGCAAATGACGTTCCAACCCAAACACGTGCTCAACATTTCTGCGAGCACAGTAATCCGAGGAGGAAGAGGTCAAGATTTCTTGATTTTGAACCCAGACGTGACAGAAGTTTTTTTTTGAAGATTTTTTTTTTTTGAAAGTCAGTATCGGATTCATCAAAGAGAGCAAATGATGTTCCAGTTCAAACACGTGCTCAACATTTCTGCGAGCACAGAGTCTGAAAAGGAAGAGATCAAGATTTCTCAAATTTGAACCAAAAATCGACGAAAATTTTTTTTTTAGGGTTTGAGAATACATCGAGTTCTCACGATTCGTTCTTATGAAACCAATGTTGATAGATCAGCCCCCAGGTAAGGGTAGGATTACTTAATGAACCCGTTTGGAGGACCCTAACCTAGAACAGCCTAGCTGTCTCCAAACTCTGGACAAGGCTTTTCTTAGATCAACCTCGATTAAAGAACGCAATCAATAAAACTTTCGTGTTCTCAAATGCTCCCCCCCCCCCCCCCCACCCCGTTTTTTTTTTTGCTGGACTCATCAGAGAGAGCGAATGGTCCGTTCCCAATCTGAACAGGGGCTTAAACAATTTCTGCGAGCCCTAAGTCAGAAAGGAAAAGAAAACCAAAATTTCTCAAATTTGGATCCAAAAGAAAGGAGATTTTTTTTCGAAAATCTGACAAGTTTGAAATCAGATTTTTTTGATGGATTCATCAGCGAGAGCGAATGGTCCGTTCCCAGTCTGAACAGGGGCTCAAACAATTTCTGCGAGCCCAAAGTCAGAAAGGAAAAGAAAACCAAAATTTCTCAAATTTGGATCCAAAAGAAAGGAGATTTTTTTTTTGAAAATCTGACAAGTTTGAAATCAGATTTTTTTTTTTTTTTTTTTTTTGTTTTTGAACTCGCTAAAGAGAGCAAACGGTCCCTTTCCCAATCTGAAAACGTGCTCAAACATTTCTGCGGGCACTGAGTCCAAAAGGGAGGAGATCGAGATTTCTCAGATCTGAATCCAAAGAACAAGAGAAGATTTTTTTTTTCGAGAAGGAGAAAGATTGGAAATAGACTTAAAGAAAGAAATTTCCAACAAAAACAAAGATCCCATCTCATGTTTTTTTTTTTTTTATGCAAGATTCAACATTGGCCACCAACTAGAAAGGTGCCAAAGAATCTAAGTTCATGTTCTCAAATGAACGTGTCCCACCGGGTGTGCCAGCTTGATGGACCCGATTCCTCCCTCTCTCCCGCTGCCTCCGCCCCGGGTCTTTCGGGGTACGGCGGAGGGGAGGAGAAGAAAAGTAAAGGGTAACAACATCTTTCCTTTTTTTTGTACGTGTATGCCAATTTCACTTTTCTACTTGGAATTTAGAAACGGTGATCCAAAGATCCACCTTCACAAGTAGAAAGGGGAAATGAAACTTTTTCTAGTTTCTATTGTACACATATTTTAAGAAAAGAGACAAAAGGGTTTTTTTTATATGCCGTGAAAGGCGATTTCATTTGTTGCCGTGAAAGGCGATTTTGCCGTAAAAGGCGATTTACAAATCTTATCCATCATGAAAGACAAGAGTTGTGATTTTTGTCTCTAAAAGAAAAATAAAGTACAATAGAAATCAAGAAAAGGAATCTGACTTCTCATTCGATTGTGGGGACACGTTCAGATCGACGGTCGCGAGTCATGTATGGGCTCCTCCATCGTCCATGCAGATGAGAACATGATGCTTGGATTCTTGGCTTGGCTTTTTAACTTCAGATTTTTAAAGGACAAAGACCAAGAGAATGTCTTATATCCGATAAAAAGCTAAGTAAACGGGCTGAAAAGCCACGTTTTAGCCATATTGGTAGAAGAAGGGAGGTCCTTGGGGGGGTGGCCCCCCAAGGGTGCTTCAATCACCTTTTGGTGGTCTTTGCAGCAGAGTTGCAGGAGTTCTGGATTTTCCGGGCAATTCTCTGAATTCTTTTTCCGTTCTTCGTCTCCTTTTTTCTGATCCCTTTTCCCTTTGGAATGCCCTCCTATTTATAGGCCTTTGGTAGCCATTTAGGAGGGTTTATGAGCATTGAATGCATTAATGCTCATAATGGGAGGAGTTACAAGTTTTAAAGTATTTGTTTTGTAACTCCTTTTTCCTTGAATCTGATTGGCCGATGGAGAATAATGAGCTTTTAATTGCCTTTAATCCCCATCATGGGAGGAGTTTCATGGCTTTAATGCCATAAATCCTTTGACTTGTAACTCCCATTTGCTTGCTTTTGATTGGGCCGTCCAAAATAATGAGTTAATGACCGCATTAACTTGTCATAAAACGGATCATTTAACCTCATTAATTGGTCGCCAAGTCGCTTGAAGAGTCGCGGCCGCGCCGCGTCTTTTGGAATTCTTCTTGCGATGACCGCCGGTGGATCCACATGTTGTTTGATGTCGGATGGCGATGCAATTTCAGACATTGATTAATATCAACATGCCGGCAACATCTGTCATGTCGATTTCACGATCGGGCGGGCGGAAAGTGTGCTTTCTTTGTTGGCCGGTTGGCGATTTCGAGGCATCTAATGATCATCCAATGATTTCGGCGGCGAATCCGTGATGTTGACGAAGATCGACGGATTTCATGCACGAAAAATCAGATTTTGGAAAAATCACAGGGGCCAATCAACTCGAAATGCAAAAAGGACCCGAAAAAAGGGGTTTCCGGCGACTTTTGGGTCGCCGGAATTCCATGGTCGCCGGCGACCATGGGCTTTGGGCCCATTTCTCGGCCGCCGTTCGGTCGCCTTTTCTTCACCGTCTTTCGATCTTTTTTCATTCTTTTTTCTTCTGTATTTTTCCTGACATTTCCCCTCATTTATTGGCCTGATTCTCTTGAAGAAAACCCGACGAGAAGCCACGCAAATCGAGCACAAAGTTTCCTATTTTTCTGGAAAGCCTAAGACTTTGTTGTGCGGTTTTGCCGATTTTTTGTCAAGCATTGAAACTAGGCCAAACGATGTCGGAATGACCTGAAATTTGACGTGGAGCTTCTTGAGCAGTAGATAGGACCAGCCATAGGCTTTGGTTTGAGTTTTGAAGCCTTTTGGGGTCCCGCAAATGCTTGCCTTAATTTCGCCATGAGAGAAATGCCGAGCTTTGACTTGTGGTCAACCGATGTCCGATTGACCTGAAATTTGACAGGGAGCCTCCTGAGTAGTAAGTAAGACCAACCATGGGCTTTGGTTTGAGTTTTGAAGCCTTTTTGGGTCCCTCAAACGCTCGCCTTGATTTCACCTCGAGGAAAATGCCGAGCTTTGAAACTAGGCCAAACGATGTCCGTTTGACCTAAAACTTGACAGGGGACCTATTGGAGTCATTTTGAGATGATCCATTAGCTCCAATTTGGATGCCATGATTCCGGGGTGCTCCGCCGTCGGCAGGCCTGTTTTTGCTTCCCGAGAGTTGATGAAGGGTCAAACGTCGTCCGTTTGACTTGAAATTTGGCAGGGGGCCTTTTGGAGGTATTTTGAGACCATCCGTAGGCTCTGATCGAAATTTTGAAGTTTTCGACACTGTCGCTGCCGGGAGCTCCTGTCTGGCTGTCGGAGGAGTGAAGTTAGGCTAACTGATGTTGAAATGGCCCGAAACTTCATGTGTACCCCTCTTTTGGCTGCTTTGAAGGATCTTGCAGTTTTGGTTTGATTCTGACAAGATCTGGTGCTTGAAGTGGCGCCTTCCTATTTATGGCAGGATGTGGCTCCATGTAGCTTTTGGTGTTGAAGGGACATAGCGACATTTTTGGTGTCAACACTCCCCAAAAATAGAGGCCAACAAAGGCCAATATAACAAAATATCAAGTCCCCAAAAGAATTGGTTAATTTCTATCCCAAAATGTTACGTAGCTCAAGCACCCGAATGTCTAAACGACATCATCAACGTGCCACTCGACTAAACGTTGCGGTTCTCCGACCGCCTCCTAAAGCTCCTCCTCGGGAAAACCGACAACGGGACCTGAGTACCAAAACAAGGGTCAAACACGACGGTTTGGCAATTGGGTGAAAAGATAAGACAACAATTGAAATTACCTTAGAAAACATTTGAACCTGTTAAAACAATACGTCTCATAAAACAGGATGATCATTTATTTGAAACATAAATGCAATATAAAACATGCAAGGTATGCAAGGAATACGGGAAACAATAAGATGGCAACCACAAGGAGCTAAGTCCTCTATCACCAAAGTGATATGAGCATATCGGGATGTTGACCTCAGTCACCGAAGTAAGGAGATGCAAATAAGTAACATAAACATATAAATATAATTACGGGACATGACCACGGTAGCGAGCCGGGCATCAGGAACCACAGTAGCAATCTGCGGCATCGGGACAATACCACGGTAATAACAGGGTAGCGGGATCCAAACTGCAGCTGGCGGGACGAGAGGGGGATTTCCAAGTCGGTGGATCAGACCGGCAAGGTTATCCAAGCTTAGTGGTGCCGACTCATAAGTCAAATATCATAAATAAAGACATGTACAAACTCATATGATGCACTTATATAAACGGGCGGGACGGAGTGCTCAAAGGCACAAATATCATTTGAAACGGGAAGTGCATATCGGGATTGGCAAAAATGCTACAATTGCAATTTAGTATTTTCGGGGATAGTAAATCATAATTCAAGAGGTTCGGGAAAAATATCAGGATTCGAAATTCAATCAAAGTGAATAAAGGTCCCGTATGTCATATATAATAAAATTTGGTACTCCTTGAGTTTGGAGACATTCCGGGCTCTTTTTACACCTTAGGATTTCCAAAACTTAAATGAAAACTTGTTATTTGACTTCCCTTTTTGAATGGGTGTTATAAATGGTTATTAGATTTCCCATCACAATTGGGTTCCCAACAACCGCCTCTCAATCAAATAAACACTTCATTTTTGCTCACGGATTAGTCCCAGGTGGACAGTGCTTAGCGCTCGAGCGGACAGGAAGTTCGCTCGAGCGACGAGCTCTCTGGAATGGATTTCTGGGAGGTTCGCTCAAACTAACAAGGTTCTGTGAAGCTCTGATAAACTTTCTGGGGGAGTTCGCTCAAGCGAATAAGGGGTTCGCTCGAGCGAACCTGTTGGCTCAAGCGAACAAATGGTTCGCTCGAACTAACGAGGTTCTGTGACGAGCCTGATACAGTTCTGGGAGGGTTCGCTCGAGCGGATAAGGGTTCGCTCGAGCAAACTATCTACTGGAATGGTTCGGAACCTGTTCTGGACACTTCGCTTGAGCGACCACCAGGTTCGCTCGAGCGCACTGCCCAGAAATGAGTTCCGGGACAGTTCTGCTCCCATTTCATTTCCACTCCTCACAACTCCATTAGCCACAATTCCACTCCACAAGGGAGGCCCAATACTCCTTTCTAACATCCTTGAAACTCCACATAAATACTTCTATAATCATTAATCAAAACACCTCCTTCTCCTCCATCTCATTCAACCACAAAAGGGAAAGAAAATCCCAATCACAAAGAACCATTTAAACCATAATCAAGCAATAAATGAAATCTACCAACCACATTTCCAAAACCATTAAATGAACTAATAGGAGTCATTAATGCACATTTATTTCAATCAATGCAAATCAATAGTAGTAGGAAATCATCAATGCATTTTATCAAAATCATTAAAAGCTCAAAATAACCATTCATCCACTTGCCTCAAGTCCAAAGCTAAGCAAAAGATCCTTTAAACACCCTCTCAAGCACAAAATCCACAATCTCTACAAAAACCCCAAAACAAACCCAAAAATGAGTTAAACAAAGAAACAGGAAGATGGAGCTTTCAATAATGGAAATGGAGCTCCTCTAAGATCATAAGAATTCAAATCTAAGAGATTAGGAAGAACACTTACTTGTAGAATCTCCAAATGGAAAGAGTTAGCTCAAAGGGAATCTTGGAGATGGAGATTTTCTTCAACAATGGTATCAATGGAAAGCCTCGAAGGAGAGGAAGAGAATGGTGATCTCCATTATGATGTTGGTGCAAGCTTGGTGAGGGATTGAGATGAAGAGAGCAAGAGGAAGAAGAAGAATGAGGAGAAAACCCTAGACAAGAGGAAAGTTGCTGGAAAAAGGAGGAGGAAGAAGAGGTGGGTTCTATATATAGTATTTGCAAGTGGGCTCCACCCCTTCAGAAACTTGGAAGGCTGAAATAGTAGTTTTCGGGACCTCGGATGAAATCGACGAAGAAGGAAGAAATGATCGTCGAAATGATCGTCGAAATTTCTAGTTTCCAAAAAGTATATGTTTCACGGGTTTTGGGAATATCAATTATTTGGTCCAGATTTAGTATAAAAAAACTGTTTTGCCCTCAAAGCAATGGAAGTCGTGTTTCGGGATTTGGGACGGGAACGAGATTAACATGAAAGTTGTAGAGATCGATGAGATTGATAAAACGGGGTAAAACACAAATCCAAGGAATCTTAATTAATCCCCCAAGTACGCGCAAAGTCATAAAAGGAACCCACTAAACACAAATGCACTCAAAATTCCCCAAAGCTATAACAAAGCTATTCTAAACCCAATCTAAATCAAAACACACTAAACACGCTTAGAACTAACGCACAAAATCAACACTAATCGAGGTCACTCGGGTTGGGGTCTTACAACTAGTTTCCTTAGACAATTTGAGTGTTGTGCTCATAGGTGTGTTTATATGCTTGGCTGAATCTAATCCAAAATTTTGACCAACTCTTTAGCATACTTAGTTTGGAAAACATTCCATCATGCAGTTGCTTCACTTGTAATCCTAAAAATAAATTAAGTTCACCAACCATGCTCATTTCAAATTCAGATTTCATAAGGATAGCAAACTTCTCTGTCAAACATTGCAAGTAGATCCAAGCACAATATCATCAACATAAATTTGTTCAGTTAATAAAGTATCATTGTTTCTTTGAATAAAAAGTGTTTTATCCAAACTGCCCCTTTCAAAATTGTGTTGAAATAAAAACTGTGTAAACCTTTCATACCATGATCTAGGAGCCTGTTTGACACCATAGAGAGCCTTTTTAATATAGTAAACATGATTAGGCTACTTAGGTTCTTCAAACCCTTTAGGTTGCTCAACATATACTTCTCCTTCTAGAAATCCATTTAGAAAAGCACTTTTGATATCCATTTGATATAATTTGAACTTTAAAGAGCAAGCATTGACAAATAAAAATCTAATGGATTCAAGTCTAGCAACAAGAGCAAATGTTTCTTCAAAATCTATTCCTTCAATTTGAGAATAACCTTAAACATCCAACCTAGCCTTGTTTCTTACGATGGTACCATTTTCATCAAGTTTATTTTTGTAAATCCATTTGGTACCTACAACATTTTTGTCATCAGGCCTAGGTACTAATTCCCGTACTTCATTTCTAGCAAACTAATTTAGCTCCTCTTCCATAGTATTTATCCAATTATCATCAAAAAAGCTTCATCAACACTTTTAGGTTCAAGGGTAGAAGTAAAACAAAGATAGCATAACTGCCTTCTGGTCTTAACACCAGCCAAAGGATTTCCCAGAATTTGATCCATAGGATGATGTCTCACATTCACCAAATCCTTAGCGGTTAGAGACTCATCCAGTTTTGCAGTTGAGACATCTATCTCATCATTATCAGGGTTTTCTTGATTACTGGAATCATTTAATTTGTCATCAATGACAACATTTATAGATTCTTGTATGATTCCAGTTTTTATGTTCAACACTCTATAGGCACGACTGTTTTGATCATTCGCCTCTTCCCTACACGAGGTGTCAAGATTAAAATCAAAGCAGCACTCTCTCTCTCTCTCTCTCTCTCTCTCTCTCTCTATCTATCTCTCTCTCTTATTTTTATGTTTTTTAAGTTCACTATATGACTTCATTATTAGAAACTTAGGATTGGATTCGATAGTGGGAGTAGGGAAGCAGTGGTTCTCAAAAATATATTCAGATTCAGAAGAAGCAAGAATGTATGAGGGATAAAAATGTCTGGCACCATAGATTTTCTTTTTTCTTGTTTTTTTCCTGGGATAAAACATTGCAAATTTAGTTTCTTCATCTATTGCCAACTAAAATTCTTACCAAATTCTAGAATGCACAACAATATCTCACCAAATTATTGTTTAAAATTTATCTGCTGGTTGGGACCAGTCAGACCATCATGTCACAATGGTGCCATGAGTACCAAATCAGAGGAAAAAAAGTTTACTCATCTCCAACATTTTCGGAGTATGCTTTTGTACCATATAGGCTTACGTTTTGCACATTAGGACTATGATGCCCAAACACACCAAGGATTAGGGGTGTAAAAAAAAACCGAATAACCGTCTAACCGAACCGAACCGCGGTTAATAACCGTGGTTCACGGTTCGGTTACGGTTACGGTTATTGAAAACCAAAAACCGCACTCCACGGTTCGGTTACGGTTTTTTGTATTAATTCACGGTTATTAACCGAACCGAACCGTATCACACGGTTCGGTTAACCGCATACGGTTAACCGTACCGATATACTAATATAAGAAAAAATAAGGGAGCTAGACGTAATTCTGAAGTTATGTTAAGATAAGTTGGCTGCAAACCCTAGCAATATCAACCAAAAGTCCAAAACCCTTCTCCGTTTCTCATCTTCTCGCCTCAGACGCCTCTCTCTCTCTCGCCTCTCTCTCTCGATCGGAGAACAGACCTGCAACCACCGGACACCTCTCTCTCCTCTCTCTCTCGACTGGAAACCGGACCTGCAACGACCGGAGGCGAATAAGAAAAAGTCGGCGACCAGATCCAGGTTTGTTTGTGTTCTTATGATGATTCTAGGGTTTGTTTTTTATTTTATTCTTAAATGTTTAGCTTTTGATGTAATTAGTCATGGGTTTGGTTAGATTTTTTGTTTATTTTGTTCTTAAATGTTGGCTGGATTCTTGGCTTCTCTGATTCTATGGCTAATGTTCTTGCGGATTGATGGATTCTATGGCTTCTCTGTTTGTATTCTTTTGGATAGATCTTTCTTAATATTGTTTTTCCCTTGTTGGTTGGCCTAAGCAGGTCTTTTGACTAATAATCATCATTGTTAGGGGTTTTACCAAAAATATACACCTTGAACTGTTACCAAATCAGCCACTGCGAATTATATATGTACACTTTTTAGTCACCATACAGAGGACCATACACCAATTGCCTTACGGGATTAGGCTTATACATAATGCGGAAGGTATGTAGTGCCCTGTTACCATGTAAAACTGTGAAGGATCAATTACAGATATTGTGTGTGGTCAATTGGGTTCAACCAACCACAGTCTACCCCATTATGCAATATACCTATAATTTTCATGAACAGCCTTGTGATTTGGGTTTGGCCAATGCTCAGCCTCGCATTATTCTGTTCAGTTTGTTCACGGGACCCCCTCCTTTGGCATGTTTTAGAGGTGCAATAAATAAGAATCAAGGGGCCTGCACTTGTAGAAACAAGAGAGAAGGCATGAGTAGCATTGCGTTTTACTGAATGTTGCATGACAACTGCAGTACAAGCATAAGCTCACACCATTCAATCAATTCATCCAAACTTTATTAAAAGAAACGAAAAGAAAATCATCTGAACTTCCCTTCTAATTGAAATACATTTCATTCAAACCATTTTAACACTCCAGAAAACCTCCACTTCCACATTTTATTCAATGCAAAAGAGCTTTTCTAAGAAGGGAAAACACAGGTAAAGCTTTTCTAGGAAGGAAATTTTTGAACTAACTTTTCTCATGGAAAATCATCTCTGGACTTGAGAAACACAGGTAAATGCTCCACCAAATAGCAGAATCCTTGGCATTAGATAAACATGCCAATATGTTTTTCCACCAAGGAGTGACAATTTAGAAAATTAAATGCGCAGTCCCTGGATTGTACAATATCGTGAATTTTTTTTCCTTTCACAAATTAACTGTAACAATTATACCATGACTCATGATATCATAGGTCTCCTGAGCCAACGTCTGCTGGGAAGAAGGGTTTTATTAAAACCCTTCACTGTGATTATGAGCAAAGCAGGTTAATAACTTAATATTGATAGAAGTGACTGTTATTTCTTTGCTTTTGCTTTTGCTTCTAGTTTGCTACAAAAATGATCATTTAACTCAAATTAGTGCTCAAAGCTAAAATACCAAACATCTAAAATCTCATACTTCTTTTAGCTATGGCAGTGCCTTTTGCTGTCTGGCAAGTCTTCTATTTTTCTGACCTATGGACTAGGGAATAGGGATTGATCCTAGTCTTCCCCATGAAGGGGGAAATGATTTGCCTCTGATCCAATAGTTGGCATAGTACTCTAAGTCCAACTCAAAAAGTTCCTTAGGGTCATTAGGAAAAGCCACCCTCCATTTTCTAAGAGAGCCACTATAACCCTAGCCATCCTTGTAAATGGACTCCCAGAGGGCAACTTGTGCCTATAAAAGGGAGTCCCACTTATGCTGTATGGAAATTTCACATTAATCTTTTTTTTTTTTTTTTTTGTTCTGAGTGTTTTTTTTTTTTTTTTTTTTTTGTTCAATTTCAGTTTCAAATTTTGATGTCTAGTATGGCCGAGACTCCACTTCCTCAACCTGATGCTCCTCAACCTGAAACTCACTCTGTTAGTCATTGTCAGAGTCAGGTATCCTCTCTCAAAAGAAAAAATAACAAAGAATCAGATATTTGGCAGCATTTTCCTAGACCTGAAAATTATGACCCTAAGATTCAGTATACACTCCATTGTGGTCATTGTGATGCTTCAGTTAAGTGGTTGAGTGCTAATGGAACTAGTGCAATGAGGAATCATTTGAAAACTTGTCCTAAGTTTCCAGAAAATATAAATGCAAATAATCAGAGACAAAAGAAAATTACTTCAGTAATGAAATCTGGTAGTGGAGCTGAAAATGTGAATCCTCTTGCACTTTGGAAATTTAGTCAAGATGTTTGTAGGGAGGAACTTGCAAGAATGATCATCGTAGATGAATTGCCTTTCAAATTTGTAGAGAATGAGGGGGTTTAAGCGCTTTTGTAGCATGATGCAACCCCTATTCAAACCTATTTCACGTGTTACAATTGCTAATGATTGTATGACTTTGTATGTGGCGGAGAGAAAAAAATTGAAGAGTATGTTTTCGAAAAGTAAACAAAGGATATGTCTCACTACTGATGCATGGACATCAAATCAGAATCTTTCTTATATGTGCCTTACGTCTCATTTCATAGATAAAGACTGGAACTTGCACAAAAAAATCTTGAACTTTTGTGTGATTTCTAGTCACAAAGGTGAGGCAATTGGTCGAAGGATTGAGGAATGTTTAGTTGAATGGGGAATTCAGAAACTTTGCACATTAACTGTTGACAACGCTACATCAAATGACACTGCCATTACTTATTTGAAGAGAAAGTTCTTTAAGAAAAATGATAGTTTTATTTTAGGCGGTCGATATTTTCAAATGAGATGTTGTGCACATGTGTTGAATCTGATTGTGAAAGATGGATTGGATGAGTTGGATGGTGCCATAAATCGAATTAGGGCTGTTGTGAAATATGCTAGGAGCTCTCCACAAAGGGCACAGATATTTAAGTCTTGTGTGGAGAAGGAGGGAATAGATTGTAACAGGATGTTGTGTTTGGATGTTACAACTAGGTGGAATTCTACATTTCTGATGTTGGAAACTGCAGCTAAATTTGAAAAGGCATTTGATCGAATGATTGATGATGATGATAAATTTAAGAAGGAACTTGAGGACGTAGGTGGACCTCCTGCCTTCGAGGATTGGGAAGACTGTAGGCTCTTGACCACTTTTTTGCAGAAATTCTATGATGCTACAACTAAGTTGTCTGGCACTTCATATGTGACTTCTCATTTGTATTTTCCTGTAGTTGTTTCTATTGAGAACAAATTGAATACCTTGATGTCTGGTTTTGATCCTTGTTTAAAAGCTATGGCTGTCAAAATGAAATTGAAATTTCAGAAGTATTGGGAACCAATTGAGAAAATGAATATGATGTTGTTGATTGCTATTGTGCTGGATCCACGTTTCAAGTTGACATATGTGACATGGTGTTATGGGTTTTATTTCAAACTTGAGCCTTCCAAGGTGGTTGAGCTTACTGAAAGATAATGGATACACTTAACACTTTGTATGTGGAGTACCAACAACTTGAGTGCTCCAATGCTTCATCTTTGAGTCATAATTCTGAATTGGAGGTTGACCAACCCATTTTTAATGAAAATGATGAGCTGGAGGAATATGAAAAGCATATGGCAGAAGTAGAAAATGATGTGGACAAGAATGAAGTTAAACAATACTTGGATTTTCCTCGTGAAAAACATCAAGCCAATTCTAATTTTGATATTTTGGTTTGATGGAAAGTAAATTCTTCAAGGTATCCAATTCTTTCTCAAGTTGCACGAGATATTCTAGCTATTCCCGTCTCTACTGTTGCTTCAGAATCTGCCTTTAGTACAGGAGGACGTGTGTTAGATTCATATCGTAGTTCTCTATCTCCCAAAACAGTAGGAGGCCTGATTTGTGCACAAGATTGGTTTCGAAGTTCAAATGTAGCAGTTGATTTGGAAGCTGTCATGGAGGAATTTCGAGCCTTCGAGGAGTTAGGTAAAACATTCCTTAATTTTCTTGAGATTTCATGTTATTTCAAATTTGTTGTGAATTTAAATTAGATCAAATGATTAATAATGATTTTCTTTTTTGTCAGAATTTGACTTTGATGAGGTTTGAATTGAAGCTGTGTTGAATTGAAGGCAGACACGTGCTTCCAAGATTCCAGATATTTGGGGCATCAACAATGATAATCTTTCTGTGTTTGTTATGTACTTATAAGTTTTCACTTTCCAATTTCCATGCAAATGTTGGATCTTAGAGTTATCATGACTCAAATTTGGACCTTGAACTTTTAAATTATTCTCTTGTGTGTATTGACGAACTTATATTCTGGCATCTTTTTGGCTCATGTACTTTGTTTATCACAGTTATTATAAATGATCATTACTTTACTTTTTATCTCTGAGGCTATATCTATTCTCACTAGCCTCATCTTGAAAGTTGAACAGATAAATATATTATGTGTTGTCTTCATCATTTTATATTTGTCTATAATCTCATGAGCATGACTATCCAGTTTCAAGATGACATTTGAATGTTTCTAGCCTCTAATTCTCTGTTCTTATTTTTCATTTATTTTCTTACTTAGGACAGTGAATGCACCCATTCTGATTGGGTTTCGAGGTGAACATGCATGTTGGTTGGTTCTCGATGGCAGTAATTCTCACTAGCCTCAACTGTCAACATGCATGCTGCACCTTTGTTTGACTTCTTTGGTATTCATTAGTGCTGATTTGGTTGATATTATAGAGAGAAATGAGAATAGGCTGAACAACTTTTTTTCCACGGTTATTAACCGTAACCGAACCGTCTAATACGGTTAACCACGGTTCGGTTTTCACGGTTTTTGTGGATACGGTTACGGTTACGGTTTTGAAATATAGAAAACCGCGGTTACGGTTCGGTTAACGGTTTTCCCAATATGACCGGTTAACCGAACCGTTACACCCCTACCAGGGATATGACAAGGACATTGATTTTACACATATAAGGGGAAGCATCTAATAGATATGACACAACACAATATGTTGCCTATTTTTACGTATCATGAATCATAGCATTTTGATTGGCAATAACATTCATGTCATCATCTAAAAGAAATCATTCCATACAAGATCAAATTCTCTCACTCGAAATTGATATTTAAATTACTCTAGCCATGGGTACCAAAAGAAGATTAAATTATATGACTATTTTCCTAGGCTGCCTTTAGAAGGCAGTGATCATGTCCATTGAACAGCTTTTCAAATTCAAGATGGGAGCCCTGATATAATTAGACACGGTACAGTGTTGTTCTCTTTGTAAGGCTCCATTGTGGGACTCACTTTCCTCTTCATGGTCCTTGAGACCACCACCAATTACAGAGCTGGGCCTCATCATGGATGGTAATTGGCTAAACAATCATTATTGTTAGATGATGATAGCACTATCAATTATTGATTTAAGGGCACCAAAGATTAGAAATGTGAACTTGGATGATTAAATGCAGAAGATAGAACCGTTCCAATCAGGATCATATTAGGCCACCGCCAACACACTCGTGTAGGGCTGTAGGCAAATGCTTGGGGGTCGAGTTAACTGTAGGCGGGGCCTGCAAAAAGATATTATGGCTGACTCTTATTGTATCATTTTCCTATCTGGTTGCATAGAGATCTCAATTATAGAGTACTTTAACACTCATGAACAGGACACAAAAAGCTAACCGACTCAGGCTTATGCAAAAAGATGCATCAACAGGAATTTCATCTAAACAGTATGCATGCATATATTGCCACCACCAGAAAAAAGGTATGCATATACTATACCAAGTGCACTAATAAGCTCATAACTAATTTAAAAAATGAGAAGATTGCATACATAATAAATTAGACTTTAAGGAAATTACCATACCGGATTTTGGAACATAGCACCTTACTACGAGCTGAATGACCAGCTTTCCGTTAGAGCGGAACCTTTTCTCCTTCTCCTTATGGAACGGGCTGAACCAAACCAAAAGCAGACTTTGTGGCGGAATGAATGTTCACCCTGCCTGACTATCAATAGGAATTGATACGTCATTGTGGCATATAGAAGCAGGATGTCCATGACTTGTGCGGCTACTTAATCAAGTACCAAATTTCGATGAATTTGCATTTCATTCCATTTTTCCAATGGAGATCTGTTCTGCCGCCCCGGTCACTCAACAACCGCTTCGTCCATGACAGCTTCCCATTCTCCGTTGCTTCTACTTCAGCTTCACGCTGGGTTATTGTTGACTCTAAAAAGTACAAGGTTGTAAACAGGAACCTATTTTGTGCAGCCTGGTTTAAATATAGTCCATTAGAGGGGAGAAGATGACAATACAACATCTAACACATTGTGAAATTGAACTTCAAACAAATCACATAGTGGACTGAAGTACTGAATACTGATGATGAAAAAAATGGGTAGGAAACGCAATGCCCAACAATACAGACCTGGGAATCATTCAAGAGATAAAACACTGATAAAAAATAACAAGTTTCTGAACTTGTGTGGCAAGTTGGACCATCAGGCTTCCCAAGATCTATTATCTAAAATTGAGGCCATCATTTTAATCATTCAAGAAAAGATAAATAATAATCTAAAAACCTACACCAAATCATGAATGAAGTTAAAGAGAAGTTCACAGAATCGCGGTCGCAGTCGAGAAAGATATCATGAACATTAATAAAATTAGTGGATGTTTCTCCCTTTGTCCATAAAGATGATCGCGACCGACTGTAAAATGTGGCCTTCCTGGAAGAAATGGTAGTTGCAAGAGCTTCTTTGTTTGCAAACCCTTGCATTAGGACTGCACCAGTGTCAATGTTCTGAGCAATAGCCACTGCCAAACCTTTCTCATCCCATTTCACACTATCTAATAAAGCCCCAACCTAAAAGACCCAAAGTCCATAAAAACCAACGAAGTCTCTGAAACTTAAATTACAAGTAAGGGTTCCATAGAACAGCTCAATTTGAACTTTGAAGCCAATTAACATTGAGTGTTTGTAAGAAGCTTGGAAACCCTAATTTCTAAAAACACTTCCATGTCAAAAGGACAAATGTAAAATGAAGAACAAAGAGACATGAAGTTGAATGACAGAAAGTTCTAGAGAAAGAAAAAATGAATTAGGTTTTTTTTTTTTCTTTGGCGGTGTTGAATACTATTGATTGATGGTGAAGATCTTATTAAATTTCTTTAGCTAACCATTGCTACCAAAACCTTAAGGCATTTTTTTTTTTTTAAAGTTCTCTCTCTTGCTTAGAGAGGGTACGATGATTGTATATGAATATATAGAAACATGTTGTGTATCAGTTACAATAGCTTTAAGAGAAAAATTATATCAAATGAAAAAAAAATCAAGGAATGTATTTAATTTACACATAGAGGCAACTAATCAATTATCAAAGAAATCATGTGGGCACAATCATCTCCTTGATTGTAGCCTTGGGTATGGGATTTGACAAGTTGCACGCAACATGGGATGGGCCATGCCTCAGTTGATCCAATCCATCTGATTTGTTGATCGGACTAACATCTTCTATACTCCCCCTCAAAATGGACTGGGGGCATGACCATAGGCCAAGTTTGACCCGTAAATCTTAAAATACATCTCGAGGCAATGGTTTTGTAAAAGTATCGGCCAACTGTTGTTGAGATGAAAGAAACTGTGTGATCAAAGATCCTAGGGCCACCTTCTCACGAACAAAATTGAAAGAACTTGCTAGTCCCAGATGGGTGTCGGAACCGAACTTGCCGAGAACCTTGTGCGTTCCGGTGTGAGATAGACTGGCGAGCTTGCTGCGAATGCTCTCAGATCTTCTGGATGATCAACCAAGGGTTCCCTTCTCCCATCTCCCTTATATAGAGCAATCCCTAGGAGTTACAACTCTATTTGGACTCTACCCCTTCTGGAATCTCACATCTCCTGACCAGCGTAGGATATCTGCCAACTGGGAGTCTGAACTTGATCCAAACTCTATCACAAAGAGTTTGATCCTTATCTGACTGAACAAGATCAAGACTTATTGGGAGTTCATCCGCGGCACACCGCCAAGCTCGATCTGGCATGGGCCCAATGGCAGTCGGGCCACACAATTTTCCTAACAATCTCCCACATGGCACAAATGCCATGGTTGACAAATGTGCCAATGTACATAAAATGTATTTGAGTCCCATGCACATCACATGCCTCGTAAATTCTTTCGTAGGCAACGATTTGGTGAGAGTATCAGCCATCAATTCCTAAGAAGGCAAATAAGAAATTTCAATTTCTTCATTCTCAGCCTTCTTTCGGACAAAATGATATTTTATCTCAATATACTTTGATCGGCTGTTAAATTTTGGCTCAGTCACCATTGAGATGGCAGACGTACTATCTACGTTCATTAGAACAAGCTAATCCTCACTGATTAAATCATACCACATAAAAAGTTTCTTAACAAGACAGCCTCCTGAATTGCGGTACTACAGGCTATATACTCTGCCTCGACCGTAGACATGGCCGTTGAGGTCTGTTTCTTACTACCCCAAGAGATCGCACCTCGCCCCAGAGTATACACATAGCCTGTGGTTGAATTTCTTTTGTCTAAATCACAGACCCAATCCGCATCGGATTAGCCACGCAATTTCAGGTTATCACCTTGATAACATAGTTGCAACTTTAAGGTGCCTTTGATATACTGTAGAATCCTCCTAACCGCATACCAATGAGGTAATCCAGGGTTACTTAGGAATCTACTCACGAGACCCATGACGAATGCAACATCCGGTCTCGTACACAGCATCGCATACATGATGCTTCTCACAACTTGATCACAAGACTTGCCCCGCATCATTGCCTTATCTTCCTCAGTCGTAGGCCCTTGTTTGCTGGACAATTTTTCACTTTTGCTAATGGGAGTATCGATTGGCTTGCACATCATCCTATCAAACCGTTTTAACACAGTTTCCAAATAGGACTCCTGTGACAAAGTCAATAACCGATTTAGCCGGTCATGGGTGATCTTTATGCCCAGTACATATATAGCCTCACCCATGTCCTTCATCTCGAACCTTGACTTCAACCACTGTTTGATTCCATTGATGGCATCCAAATCGTCACCAACAATCAGGATATCATCTACATACTGTAAGACCCCGACCAGAGTGACCTTGATTAGCACTAATTAAGCCGTGTATTAGTTCTAAGAGAGATTAGTGGATTTTTGTAAAGCTAGGGTTATAATAACTTTTAAATAGCTTTGGAGAATTTTGAGTGCCTTCTTGATTTAGTGGGACCCTTTTGGGGTTCTTTTTGTGACTTTGTGTGTACATGGAAGATTATTTGAGATTTCGATGATTCGTGTTTTGACTCCGTTTGATTTATCTCATTAACCTCTACAATTTTCGTATTGATCCCGTCCTCGTTCGAGACCTCGAAACCCGACTTTTCACAACTTCAAGGGCAAACACCAAATCTGGACACTATTTTCGATGTCTCCAAAACCCTTGAAATTTATACTTTTTAGAAACTAGATTTTTCGACGATCATTTTTTCTTTTTTCATCGAACTCATCCGAGGCCTCGAGAATCATGTTTTTAGCCCAACAAGCTTTTTAAGTTGTGGAACCCACCTTCACATTCTATATAAGGTGAGCTCCTCCTTTTCACTTTCCCCCATTTTCCTTGTTCTCATTATTGTGGAAAGATAAGCCCTAACCCTCACCCTAGGGTTTTTTCTTGCTTCTTCATCTTCCATCCACACCAATCTCTTGCATCAATCAAGAATAGAGGTCATCTTCTTCTTCCCCACCTTACAAGGTCCCCATTGATAGCATTGAGAAGGAAAACCAAGCGTCCTAGGGCTCCCTTTGACCTTGTCTTGTGTATTTGAAGACACTACAAGTAAGCAATCTCTCCAATCTTCTAGATTTGTGTTTGCCTGGCCCTAGAGAGTCTCCATCATCCTTATTGGGAGCTCTCTCTTCTATTTCATTATTTTGGCCACTTAGGGTTTGTAATGGGTTGTAATTGGGGGTTTTTGTATAGCTTGGTGATTTTGAGCTTAAGAGGGAGATTTGGAGCTTGCTTAGTCATCCTTGAGGCCAAGGCAAGTGGATGAATGGGTTGTTGAATGATTTCAATTTTATGTAAAAATATGGATTTTCATTTATTACCTTCACCTATGCTTTCTCTATGAATTTTAATAACTTTGAAATGTGCATATTGATGAGTCTTTTCTCTTATTTGATCTCTTCAAATGTGTACATTATATTTTGTTAAAGTTTGATGGACCCGGCTCTCGTCCTCTCCTTCTGCCCCGGGGCTGCCGGGGTCCAGCGGAGGAGGAAAGCGGGTATCAACATTTTTTTGTACGGGTAT
The DNA here is from genome assembly GCA_003546025.1 of Camphora micrantha. Lineage (NCBI taxonomy): Eukaryota > Viridiplantae > Streptophyta > Magnoliopsida > Laurales > Lauraceae > Camphora > Camphora micrantha. The sequence goes on along the minus strand of QPKB01000005.1, from coordinate 27,657,724 downwards.
GCCAGATTTTCTATTCTACTTGGAATTTGAACTAGTGATTTGGAGATTCACTTTCACAAGTAGAAAGGAAATCAACTCTTTTTTTTTCTAACTTTCCATTGCAAATATATTTTTAAAAAAGAGACACAAATTTTTAAATGTTGTGAGAGGCGATTTCATTTTGTTTGCCATGAAAAGCGGTTTACAAATCTCATCAATAATGAAAAACAAGAATTGTGAGTTTTTGTCTCTTTTAAAAAATACAAAATACAATAGAAAAGTAAGAAAATGAATCTAACTTCTTAGGAGATTGTGGGGACTCGTTACAGATCGACGGTCACAAGTCGTGTATGGGCTTCGCTATCGTCCTTCAAATGAGATCATATGATGCTTTGATTCTTTTGACTTGACTCTAACATTAGATTTTTAGAGGATAAAGACCAAAGGAAGGTCCTATATCCAATAAAAAACAGAGTACATGAGCTGAAGAGCTGCGTCTAGGCCATGTTGGATAGAAGGAGAGAGGGCCTTGCTTTGTGGTGTTTGCTGCAGCAAAGTAACAAGACTTCTTCAGAATTTCTCCCTTTCTTACTTGTGTGTCTGTGTGTATGGATACGTCTCTCTCTATATCCGTGTGTGTCCTCCTCTTAGAGTGACCCCCTTTTATAGGCTCTTGGTAGCCATGGGGTGATTTATGGCATTGATGACCCATAATAAGAGAAATGATGGCATTGATGCTCCATGATGGGAGGAGTTACGAGTTTTTATTTTATGATTTTGTAACTCCTTTTTCTTGGCTTGTGATTGGCCGATGGAAAATGATGGGCATTTAATCACCTTTAATCTCCATGATGAGGGGAGTTTTGATGATTTATTGCCATGATTACTTGGACTTGTAACTCCTTTTATCTTGAATCTGATTGGGCCGTCCAAAATTATGAGTTAATGACCATATTAAGTTGTCATGAAATGGGTCAATTAACAACAATAAGTGGTTGCCAAGGCATTTGAAGAGTCACGGGCCGTGCCGCATCTTTTGAAATTCTTCTTGTGATGGTCGCCGATGGATCCACATGTTGTTTGATGTCGGATGGCGATGCAACTTTAGACATTGATTAATACCAGTGGGCCGGTAACATCTGTCCTGTCGATTTCTCGATCAGTCGGACAGAAAGTGTACTTTCTTGGTCAACTGGTTGGCGATCTTGGAGCGATCAATGATGATTACATGCTCTTGACGGTAGATCCGAAATGTTGACGAAGATCAGTTGATTTCAAGCATCAAGAATCAAATTTTCGAAAAATCACAGGGGCTAGAAATATTCCCGAAACGCGAAAAGGGCAGAAAAACGGGCCACCCGGCGGAAATCCGGCAACCTAGATTTCCAGGGTCGCCGGCGACCATGCACCCACGTTCGCTGGCGACCATGGAGCAAGGTCGCCGGCGACCAAGGGCTGTGGTTGCCGTCGACCATGGGGGATTTTCCCCTTTCGGTCGCCGTTTCTTGGCCATTTTTCGATCTTTTTGTTTCTTTTTTTCTCCTATATTTTTCTTGGTATTTTTCCTCGTTTATTGGCTTGACTCTCCTAAAGAAAACCTGATAAGAAGTCGTGCAAACCGGAACACAAAGTTTCTTATTTTTTTGGGAAAAGCCAAAGACTTTGTAGCCGATTTTCCATCAAGAGTTAAAACTAGGTCAAACGATGTCGGAATGACTCGAAATTTGAGTTGAAGCCTCTTGAGCAGTAGATAGGACCAACCATGGGCTTTTTTTTGGGTTTTGAAGCCGTTTAGGGTCCCATCGCTGCTAGACTTGATTTTGTCGTGAGGAAGATGTAGCGCTTTGATGTACGATCAACTGATGTTCGATTGTCCTGTAATTTGATAAGGAGCCTATTGGAGCCATTTTCAGACGATCCATTAGCTCTTATTTGGATGTCATGGTCCCGGGAAGCTCCGTCACCGGTAGGCTTGATTTTGTTCCCGAGTATTAAAGTCTAGTCAAACGTCATCAAAATGACCTAAAATTTGACGTGCAGCCTTTTGGAAGCATGTTGAAGCCACCTGTGTGCTCTGTTTGATGAGTGATGGCCTCGGTGGTTTTCACCGCCGAGAGGCTTGATTTTGCTCCTCGAATGTTGATGGTCGGTCAAATGTTGTCGGTTTGACTTGAAATTTGACATGAAGCCTTTCGGAGGTATTTTGAGACCATCCATAGGCTCCGATTGAAGATTTGATGTCTTCGACACTATTGCCGCCAGGAGCGCCTATTCAGTTGTCGGAGGAGTGAAGTTAGACCAAATAATGCTAGAATGGCCTGAAACTTCAAGTGTATCCTCATTTTGGCTGTTTTGAAGGATCTTGTAGTTTTTGTTTGATTTTGATAAGATTTGATGCTTGAAGCGGCATTCGCTTGTTTGTGGTAGGATGCAGCATGTGGCGTATTGATGTCGAGAATGTGTGAAGAGGCAAAGTGACATTTTTTGTGTTAATAGATGCCCCCTCGAGGTACCATGATGAATAGTGTTTATCGTCGATGTGCCTCGAAGAGATTTTTGAAGGAGAGCCTTTTGTTTTGACCAAGAGTCTTTGAGCATTTTTCTCTTGATATGGTAACCTTTTGAGTTTTCAAGGGGATTTTATGATAGTGAGGGATTACATACCATCTCAAGTCAAAGTTTTGAAAATGACATGAGGGATTTGGATTTTGGATTTTCTTTTTGACCTTGTGAACCTAAGGGCTTTATGTGGCGCATCAAGTGGTCAAGAGGATTTTTGGTTTTTGACCTTATGACCTAACAAGCTGTATGTGGCAGGTTAGGGGGTCAGGGTTTGATTTTTTATTTTAACATTGTGACCTTACAAGCTGTATGTGGCGAGTTAGGGGGTCGAAATTTGGTTTTTGGTTTTGGCCTTGTGACCTAACATGTTGTATGTGGCAAGTTAGGGGACCATGATTTGATTTTTGGTTACTCTTTTAGACTATCTCGAGTCCATTGGAGTGTCGTTTTTTTTTTTGTGTGGAATATCAATTTCAAGATTTTGACTTAATTTGGTGCATGGGGTTGGATGGTTTGGATTTTTTTGGAAGCTCATGAGGCTTGAGAAAATTTTCGTATGGTCCAATCAACTCAAAAGAGGCATGAAACCATTTTTTTTTATATGCTCTTGGTCAGAGGGATTTTTTGACTAAAAGCCACTTTTAGTGCCTAGGTGGTCAAACCTGGCTTATATGGGCTAACTTATGGGACCTTAAGCTTTGAAGATGACTTAGATCTCATATGGTGTCATTTTGTAGAGAATATCTAAAAATATCTCCTTTGGATAGAGAGTATCTTAAAATATATCCTTACTTGGAGAGAATATCTCAAGCTTCCTTTCTTTTGGGAGAGATTTTCTCAAACTATTCTTTGGGAGAGAATATCTCACATTCCCTTTCTTTTGGAGAGAATTTCTCAAAGAATCTTCTCTTTAGGAGAGAATATCTCAAATCTCCTTTCTTCTTGGGAAGGTTGTTAACTTTTAGCACTTACCTCCTAGCTTTTCTCCTTGTTTCCTCTTTTGGTTTGCTCTCTTTTATAAAAGCAAGGGGAGGTTGGAACTCTTGCTCTTATTGCTTTCTTTTTGCAAAAATCTTCAAGAGTGCTCCAAGATCAAAAACCCTTCTTCTTCTTCAAAGATCTTCAAGTTCTCTTTCTTTTCCATCCATGGCTTCAAGTAAGTTTTCTTCCTTCACAAGAAATTCCTTGTAGAAGTAGAAAGAGCTTTTTTCTTTTCTTTCCTTTTGTTTTCTATTTTTTTTACACGTGCCTTCCTTTTTTTTTTTTTTTTTTTTTTTGCACTTTTTTTTTATCTGGCTGTACGGTCAGGTCCGTACTGCCACGTGGCAGTGGGCCACGGCCTGTGGGCCAGCCCAGAAATTTTTTTTTTTTGAAGCGGTTTCTCTCCTTTTTTTTTTTTTTTTTTTCTCTTTTGCTCACCATGATAATGAGGTTATGCAATTTCAAGATGTTCATGCATTTGTTTTTCTTGATGTATCAAGATAAAAGGCTAGAGTTTCTAGGTCAAATCAACATGAATTTTGACTTGGACAAAGTTTGATTGATTTGACCAAGTTGGGTTGGAATTGGTCAAATTTTGTCAAGGTTTTCCTAGCATCTAATGCATGATGATTTTTCTTTTTATGCATGATTTTAGTAAATTGATTTGGAAGCATGTAATGCATACCTGAAAATCTTTTGCAAGTATTGGGATTTGGAGCTCGCAGCAATGTTGAGCCATTTCTTAGTCTTACCGGATTTTGCGGAGCTTTGCAAGTTTTGGAGTTTAGAACTCGCAGCAATGTTGAGCCCTTTTCCAATTTTGCGGAAATTTGATAAGATTGGCTTGTTCTCGCAGCAATGCTTGAGTTCAAATCTTCTTTGAGAATCTTCCACTGACTATGAGCTTACAGTGGCGTTGAGCTCATCTTCAAGCTTCCTATCTTTTTCGGGGTGTTTCCATTTTCTTCGGAATTGCCCCGGAACCATGCCAAAATTTCACTAGATTTTTTTTTATAGCAAAATTTTGTCATTTTGGTGATGATTGATCTTTTCTTTTCCACATTTTTACAAGTAGTTCCTCCAGGACGAACAAGGGCAAAGAGCCTGTTACTAATGCACATCGCCGTTCTACTAGATCTTCTAATGTGGACGTACAACAGGCTTGGAAGAAGGTCCAATATGTCAAGAAGAATTTGGAAGAGTGTGATTCCTTCAACCGTGATGAGGCGAGACAACAGTTGATCGCTTTCAAGGATGAGAAATTCTACAAGATTATGGTAAGTAGTCGTCCTTGGGTCATGGACGATCAGAGCATCGTGCCCAAGCCTACCTTTTTCTTTGGTGACGTAGTCCCTAACGACTTGACAGACCAAATGAGATGTTTTCAGTTCTCTTACACGGCAGATGATAAGGAGAGAACTATTTCTACCCGGTCGACCTTTGATCTCACTATCTCAATCATGAGCCTTTCTCCCACATGCCCTAAGAGGGAAGATCCTCCGAGCTGGATGAAGAGGACTAATGTGATTAAGACCGGGGTTTTTGTTGGTGGCCCTTCCGGTTATGCAGAGAAGTCGGCCGTCTGTATGGACATGTTGATGCCAGCCAGTGGTTACCAAGGTTCAGATCATCCTTCGGTCGATTTGAGACTGGTGGACATTGGCATTTTCAAGGGTGATGGCAGCAATTGGGTAAAACCCTTCCGGCTTGGTGGCCGTTTCAACGCTGACTCAGATTGGAAGTCTTGAACTGATCAAAAGATCACGGACTGTTTCAACGTCGAAGATTACGGTCTGTACTTTTAGGGAGACCGTGATCTTTTCCGACGAGGCTTTCATGGCCATGTTGGAGTCTTTTCTTCCACAAACCAACACATTAGTTATTCAATGTTGGGATCCACTAGAGCGCTTGCTTGTGCTGGATCAACAACATTTTCTTGAACAGCCTCTTGGTCTTCTTTATCATCAGACGAGGATCCTTGTGGCTGTAATGGGTTATACCAGATTACTGGCATAAGATGAGATTCGGGAATCCATTCCTCATCTGAGAGGTATTATCCAATTACTGAGTTGTAAGAGTATGATGGCCCCTGCGTAGTTTCATTTCTGTAATGAGGTGGCATGAAATCACCAAGGGTGAATTTTCTTACCTCCTTTGAAGTGTTAGGGAGGGATTCTTCCGTTGCCCCGAGTGAAGCAGTGGAAGAGGTCTCTGCCTTTTCAGGGACGTTTTGCTTTGATTAAGTCTTCTCTTGCTGCTTGAGCTTACGAAATTGTTTCTTGGCTTGCCTTCGTTGTTGAGCGGTGAGCTTTGTTTTGACGATCTCCCAATTTTCATCTTCTAGGAGATCGGGATGCACCCATAAGGGTTGTCCGTCTGGTGTTGGGTACGGGACCAGTTCCTGGGATGTTTGAGTCATTTTTATCACCTTGAAGGAAGTTGTGATCTTCTCCTTTGGTGATTACGAAGTTTGTTCATACGACACCATGTTGACGAAGGCAGACCCGTAGTTTTTGTCAAAGGTAATGACTCCGTTTTTCCACATCTCGTTGATCTTTTCTCTCGTAACGAAGCATTGATTGAGAGGATGCAAGATCATCTGGTGGTATGGACAATACCGGGGATTGTTGGTTTTGCCAACATCTCTTGGTCTTTTGGGTTCAGGCAAAGTAAGTTTGCCATTTGCTAAAAGAGCCGCAAAAATTTCTTCGACATCTTCATCGAACGGGTATTTCTTTTCTACTCACTCTTTGAAGGCATAAGAGAGTTCAGGTCTTTTACCTGCAACTTTATTTTCAGTTTTCTTTGGCTGCTGGGGAGCTAATTTGGTTTGCACATTAAGAACCTCCTTTTTCTTTGGTTTTGAGGTCGTAATGGCAGTCGGCTCATTCTTTGATGATTTCTGACTGCTGAGGTCTTTGATCACCGTTTCAGCCTCCATAGCTGCTTCTAGGAGTTCTCCCAGGTTTTTTTGATTTCTTGCCGATGATCATGGAGCGGATCCTTACTCTCATGTTATTACCGCAAATGTCGACCAGCGATGCTTGTGGCAGTACATCTGAGCACTTGTACGCCATCGCCTTCTGCTTGTGAATGAAGTCGTATGTTGACTCATTCTCTCCCTGTTTTAGGCGGCAGAGTTGTGCCATAGTAACAAGACGATCTTCACCTTTAAAGTGGGTGAGTTAGTGTGTCTCCAACATGGCCCGGTTTTGGATGGAGTCCTCCGACAGAGTGGAGTACCAATCAAAGGTCATACCTTTCAGGGTACTTGCAAAGAGACGGATCTTAAGGGCATTTTGATCCGCGATAGCTCTCGTCAGGATCTTGAAGTGGATGACATGCTGTCTGGCTAAGCCTTTCCCCGTATATGTCTGGAGAGTAGATTGTTTGAATGTTGCAGGGAACAGAACCAAGTCCATCCATAAGGGATATGGTGGCTTGATCCCATGTTCTTTCAGTATATCCATTTCTTTTGCTTTGGCGATGATATCGTCAATGCCCTTTTCGGTAAGGGCGCGTGACTCATTGTTTTCCCCAACAACCTCGTCATCTTGATGATTCGGAGGAGGTTGATTATTTTCTTGATGCTGAAAAGCGAGAAGAAGGCTTTCCATCAGTCACAATCCTCTGCTGTCCTTGCTCCAATTGTTGGATGCGCGGGAGGTGGGTTGCGTGGTGGCTTAGAGTTTGTAGCCAGGACACTCATTCTTCGAGATTCAAATGAAGAAATCATCCTGGTGACTGAGCTGGGGCTCTTTCTTGAAGAGCTTGAGGAAGGATTACTCGAAGGAGTAGAAGATTCTTTCAGATGTCTTCATATCTAGGAGACGCTGCGAGTCACCGGTCGCTGGACATGAAGTTTGTTTGCTGACTTTTGGCATCTTCTGGTTTTGCCAACCATATGGACAACAACAACTTGGTCGGATCTTTCTTTTTCAACCCATTTTTTAGAGACCTGAAGGGTAGAATGCTGGGTTTTTTGCTTCTCTAGTCTCTTTTTTTGATATGCCGTTCGACGACGTATACGACGAGCAATTTGAGCTTCAGTCAATTCTGGCTGGGCTTTGGCGATGAAGGACATAGTCCCCCATGCGCAACAGCTGAGCTTATCTTCTTTAAAGCTAGGCATGGACAGGATCCGAACGCAGTCCTTTGCCTGTCGCAGTGAGGCTTTGAATTTTGCAAGTTCAGCCCCTGTTGAGATGAAGGGTCGACTCGTAGGAGTGTAGGCCTTAGTAGGTTCTTGCAAAGGTCTGGTGATGCATGACTTGATTTTGGGCTTGTAGGAGCAAGCCGACTCATGCTGGGTTGATTTGTTTGTTTGGCGGAGGATAGGTTTCTCCTCTTTCATGTAAGAGAGAGGGTAGAACCGGTTCTCCTTGAGAAGGGCCAGGTATGCTGGCTTTGTAGATGTTCGGGACCTCCTTTGCTTTGGTGAAGGTCTCAGGGACCAGGTCTTGGGGCAGACGTTGTTTCTTGTAGGTTGAGGCTTCGTGGGAGTGCCACGGGCTTCGGGCTTCTTGGTGTTCGCCCTTGGTGTCATTGCAACGACACATTGTGGGGCGATCTTTTGTTTCTTGGCGGGTACAGTTTCTTATGTGAGTAGTGAAAATGGTCCGAGCGACCCGGAGATGATGGTCCGGGGAGTAGAGATTGACCCGGTATTTTGAGAGTTGCCGAGGAAGATGACGCTTTGGCAGCTGCTAGTGCACTTGTAAGTGCGCTTGCTTTGCTTCTCTTGAAGTAGAAGTTGGTACTTGTTCTCATCAAAGGTGATGGTCAATGAAGCTGCCATTGCTAGTTTGGAGAACTTCTGAAACAAGACTACATCCATTAGTAATCACAAGAATATGGTGATCATAAATGGAAAATAACTATGATTTTGTCTTTTCAAATTGCTCATGGGGACATGGCCTAGCCCAAACAAGATGAAGAAGACAAAAAGCCAAAGAGGGTACAATTGTTCTAAATGCAAGTATGGTAGGCTCAGGGTGAGCGTTCAAGTAACTACTAGAAGCAATTGTAGACCTTAATTCAAATTACCGAGAAGCAAGGCTCACTCGATGTAAGATGATATAAGGTTGGAGATACAAATGTGTCGGTCGCGAGTACAATAGACCCAAAAGGCCGTACTAGCATCACTAGGCACAAATGTTGTAAATCGCGTCCTTGAAAAGGACACGAGATGGGATCTTCTTTTTGAATGGTCAAGATTGGATTCATAAAGGACAGCAAATGGTATTCCAATCAGAACACAGGCTCAAACATTTCTGCGAGCACTGAGTCCGAAAGGGAACGAACCAAAATTTCTCGAATCTGAACCCAAAAGTGACGGAAGTTTTTTTTTCTTGAAAGGTCAAGATTGAATTCATCGAAGAGAGCAAACGGTGTTCCAATCTGAACATAGGCTCAAACATTTCTGCGAGCACTAAATCTGAAAAGGAATTAACCAAGATTTCTTAAATCTGAACTCAAAAGTGACGGAAGTTTTTTTTTTTTTTTTGTTTTAAAGTGATTTTTTTTAAGATTTTTTTTTTTTGAAGGGTACACATAGGTTTCCAATTCAGTCTTATGAAACCTTGGTAGATAGATCAGCCCCCAGGTAAGGGTAGGATTACTTAATGAACCTGTTTGGAGGACCTTTGCCTCGAACAATCTAGCAGTCTCCACACTCTGGACAAGACTTTTCTTAGATCCACTTTGGTTAAAGAACGCAATCGGTGTATCCTTAGTGGGTTTTTTTTTTTTTTTTTTGAACTTCTTTATTTTTTTTTTTTTTCAAAGACTTCTAATGGACTCATCAAAGAGAGCGAATGCCCCTTCAAATCCAAACGTTGGCTATAAACGATTTCCGCGAGCCATTGTTCGAAAAGAGAGAAACCAAAGTTTCTCAAATTTGAATCCAAAAGAGAGAGAACTGATTTTTTTAAGGAGTTTGAAATAAGATTTTTTTTTTTTTTTTTGAAAATTCCTATTGGACTCATCAAAGAGAAAAGATGGCCCATTCCCTGATACGAACAATAACTGCAAACATTTCTATGAGCTATCAAGTTCGAAGAGGAGATGATCAAAGTTTCTCAAAATTGAATCCAAGAAAGAAAAAAAAATCAGATTTCTCTTTTTTTTTTCTTTTGTGAAATGAGAAAGAGTGGAAATAAACTCAAAATAGAAATTTCCAAAAAAAATCCCATCTCGTTTTTTAGATGCAAGATCCAACATAGGCCACCAATTAGAAAGGAGCCAAAGAGTCTAGGCATCACGTTCTCAAATGAACGTGTCCCACCGGGTGTGCCAACTTGATCGACCGGGCTCTCGTCCTCTCCTTCCACCTCGGGGCTGCCGGGGTTCCGCGGAGGAGGAAAGCGGGTATCAACATTTTTTTGTACGGGTATGCCAGATTTTCTAATCTACTTGGAATCTGAAGTGGTGATCCGAAGATTCACTTTCACAAGTAGAAAGGAAATCAACTCTTTTTTTCTAACTTTCCATTGCACATATTTTTTTAAGAAAGATGCACAAAATTTTAAATGTCGTAGAGGAGATTTCATTTTGTTTGTCGTGAAAGGCGATTTACAAATCTCATCAATAATGAAAGACAAGAATTGTGATTTTTTGTCTCTTTTAAAAAATACAAAATACAATAGAAAAGTAAGAAAAGGAATCTAACTTCTCAGGAGATTGTGGGGACACGTTCAGATCGACGGTCGCAAGTCATGTATGGGCTTCGCCATCGTCCTTCAGATGAGATCATATGATGCTCTGATTATTTTGGTTTGGCTCTAACCACAGATTTTTAGAGGATAAAGACCAAGGAGAGGTCCTATATCCAATAAAAAACCGAGTAGACGGGCTGAAGAGCCACGTCTAGGCCATGTTGGATAGAAGGAGAGAGGGCCTTGCCTTGGGGGGGTGGCCCCCCAAGGGACTTTGTTTTCCTTGTGGTGTTTGCTACAGCAGAGTAACATGACTTCTTCAGAATTTCTCCCTCTCTTATTTGTGTGTATGTGTGTATGGATACGTCCCTCTCTACATCCGTGTGTGTGTCCTCTTCTTGGAATGATCCCCTTTTATAGGTTCTTGGTAGCCATGGGGTGATTCATGGCATTGATGACCCATAATAAGAGAAATGATGGCATTGATGCTCCATGATGGGAGGAGTTACAAGTTTTTATTTCTTGATTTTGTAACTCCCTTTTCTTGGCTTGTGATTGGCCGATGGAAAATGATGGGCATTTAATCACCTTTAATCTCCATGATGAGGGGAGTTTCATGATTTATTGCCATGATTACTTGGACTTGTAACTCCTTTTTCCTTGAATCTGATTGGGCCTTCCAAAATAATGAGTTAATGACCATATTAAGTTGTCATGAAACGGGTCAATTAACAACATTAAGTAGTCGCCTGAGCATTTGAAGAGTCGCGGGCCGTGCCGCGTCTTTTGGAATTCTTCTCGCGATAGTCGCCGATGGATCCACATGTTGTTTAATGTTGGATGGAGATGCAACTTCAGACATTGAATAATACCAGTGGGCCGGTAACATGTCCCGTTGATTTCTCAATCGATCGGACAGAAAGTGTACTTTCTTGGTCAGCTGGTTGGCGATCTTGGAGCGATCAATGATGATTTCATGCTCATGACGGTAGATCCGTAATGTTGACGAAGATTAGTCGATTTCAAGCATTAAGAATCAGATTTTCAGAAAATCACAGGGGCTGCAATTCCCGAAACGAAAAGGGTCGGAAAACGGGCCACCCGGCGGAAATCCGGCCACCCGGATTTCCAGTGTCGCCAGCGACCATGCGGGATTTTCCCATTTCGGTCGCTGTTTCTCGGCCGTTTTTTCGATCTTTTTGTTTCTTTTTTTCTCTTGTATTTTTCTTGACATTTTTCCTTGTTTACTGGCTTGACTTCCTGAAGAAAACTTGATGAGAAGTTGTGCAAACCTGAGCACAAAGTTTCCTATTTTTTTGGAAAAGTAGAAGACTTTGTAGCCGATTTTCAGTCAAGAGTCAAAACTAGGTCAAATGATGTCAGAATGACCCGAAATTTGAGGTGAAGCCTCCTGAGCAGTAGATAGGACCAATCGTGGGCTTTTGTTTGGGTTTTGAAGCCATTTAGGGTCCCATCACTGCTAGACTTGATTTTGTCGCGAGGAAGATGCCGCGCTTTGATGTACGGTCAGTCGATGTCTGATTGTCCTGAAATTTGAAAGGGAGCCTGATCGGACCCCAAGTGTAGGGTGCGATTGTAGTAATAAACTGGTAAGACCAGGTCGATCCACAGGGAGCAATGTAAACTAAGATTCCTTCTCAACTTGTACCTGCCCTAAATAAAATCTAATTTTAGCCTAAAATCTAGAAAAGTACATTCATTATTCCTATTTTAAATTAAAATTAAATTAATTACAATCCAATTAAAAGAGAACTTCCTAAATCTAAAAATCCTAAACTAAAGAAAACTAAAATTGCTACAAAAGAACACACAAGTTAGAACATCAAGAATAAAAAGTACCAAAAATAAAACTAAGAAACTAAAATAGAAATAAAAGAAACATAAGTTAGAAAGTTAGTAATGCAATGAGATGCTGAAATTTTTAAGTCTGGAAAACTAGTATGCAGTGTTGTTTTTATGCATGGTTTTTCCTAATCTAATGCAATCTAAAATTGAGTTTAATGGCTGGAATTTAAACTATAATGATGCATGAATCTAATGCACTTTCCAGCAATTAACAAATCTAAACAAAATTGTGTGACATAGAATTGTAAAAGATGTAGGAACTAAAAGTGAGGTGCTGAAAAATAAAGGTAGTGTGCATAAATCAAAGACGGTAAATAGAACTGAAATATAAAAGTGGTAAGTTGCTTCTTTCAATTCTTCTCAATTGAAGGTCCAAGAAAATTAGAGGTGCAAACCTAGGGTCCTATTCTTCAACTAGGGTTGTCAATCCAAGTTAAGAATGATAAATCCTCACTTTTTAATAAATAAATTTTCAGACTTGGATTTTTAAACTTTTCTTGATCAAACCTCTTCAACTTCACATTGTATTGCCTCCAAAAATACTATGTATCCGTAGAAAACAAGGTATATTGTAAGGATACTAAGGTGAGTTGTTAGTAACTATTCCAAGCCAATTAAAAATATTTAACCAAAAGTAAGAACTAACCCTATTGCAAAACTAATATCAAGATTCACAAGAAATCAATACAAGAATTAAAAAGAAAAAATTTTATTAATACTAGTATGCAATTGAGTACATAAGATTGAGAATTAAAAACAAAAATACATACTAGGATGTTGAGAATCCCTCTTTCTAGTTGAAACCACAAGGTTGGTGGTGTGGCCTTTGGAAAGAACCCCTTGGTGAATCAAGATGGAAGGACAAGAAAGGGAGAGATGGTATGAAATTCTCTAGAGTGAGAGGTGAGCAATTCTCAAGCATCAGAGGAGATGGATGCTTATGCATTCAATTTATAGATTTTGGCTCTCTTTCTTTCCTTCTTTGCTCAAAGTTTGTAGCATGCAATCTTCTTTGTATGAAGAGTCCCTTCCTTGGCCCACAAGTCTTTAAAGAAATAGCAAGGTGAGTGAGAGATTTTTTTTTTTTGTGCTTTCCATGTGCAAAATTGCAATCCCGAGTAGAAATTATAGAACCAACTTACAGAGGCCATATCTTCCTTGTTTTAGCTCCGATTGACACAATCTTGGGTTCTAAAGATATCTACTCGAAAAGAGCTTTCCAACGGTGTATAGATTGCACTAATCTGATGGCTGGATTAAGAGTTATGGCAATTTTAATCTTGCTGCCTTTGAAAAATCCGAAAATAAATATGCACATATGGAATGTTAATTGTGCAATGGGGTGTGTGGGACCCATATGAGCATCTAGAGAGATCTTGGGATCTTTCTTTCCTTGTATTTTGACTCTCCTTCCATCTTTGGATTGCTTCCAAGCTTCTTTGATTTAGCTTACTTTCCTTTCTTGAATATCTTTCTTGATTTTTGAGTTTTCAAACTTTGTAAGAATTAGATCTTACCAAATCTGAAGTTTCCTTTCTTGATCTTGAAATCACAAATTTAGCTTTTCATTGTTGACTCTTCAAACTCTTCAAAAATACCAACACATGTGGGTCCACCATGAAAGATGTCATTCCCTTGATTTCTCTCACACTTCACCAATGTGGGTCCCATTCTTGATTTCTCCTACACAAATTAAAATAAATGGATTCAAGAATAATTATATGTGAGGAATTTAAATGGACGATGTATGGGACCCTACTTGATGCACCCATAATAACCAACTTTCCAAAAATAAACCTCCAAAAATGGCAGGTTTCATGAATTTATGTAAAAAGTGTGATTTTTGAGCAAATTATGCATGAATGCACTACAATGGACTCTAAATGCATAAAAACATGATTTGACATTAAATAAAGCTCTTTAATATCAATAAGCCCTTAAAATAGTCCAAAATGTGTATGAAAATGTGCACTTTTCAGGACTCATCACACCCCCCAACTAGCATTTTGCTAGTCCCTAGCAAAAAACTGCGAATAAAATGAGGAATCCACCATGACATAATCTATCCTAAAAATAATGAAATGCAATGAAAATGAAAATGAATGCAACGCCACTTTCGCTGACACTCTCGACTGCATTTAGCATATGCAGTAAGCCCTTAAACCCCTAGGTTCCCCCTAGTGGACGAGTTGTGCCTCGTGAGGGTTTGCAGTGAATTTACCCACAAAATTCAGTTTTTTCTTTTTTTTTTTTTTTTTTTCGAAGGAACTTTTTCAAAAGAAGATTTACAAACACCGGATATTCTCGATTTTCGAAATTTTCAAAGCAAAGGCAAATTTGAAACTCGGTTCACAAATCCCATCTTTTGGTCTGAAATTCTTGAATTCATGCTAATTCGATCGTGCACGGTGAAATAGTGTGTATACATAAAAACAAATAAGCTTCAAATGATCCGCCAAAATTCCCGTGAAAACAATTTTCAATCCAAGATTCTGGACCGCCTAACCTTAGCAACGAAAAACAATATTCCTCTCAAGGCGACCATGACGGCTTTCGCACTACTGTTTTTTCGAAGGCCGCAAGTTTTGTGTTTTTTTTTTTTTTTTTTTTTTTTTTTAACACACACATGTGACTGTGCAATGCCTAGGTCCTTTAAGCTTTCTAAGTAACCCATATAACGAGCATTAGGCCAATGACTCCCAAAACAGATGTCTTTAGGGCACTAGGTATGTAAATACCCCTACGGGCTTACTGGCTCGGGTTAAAAAGGCTACGAACCCAAACTAGTCACAACTTTTTATTCTTTTCAATACTTTTTATTTATTTATTTATTTTTCTCTCTCTCTCTCTTTTTTTTTTTTTAAACGGTCCCCAACAATAGGCAGCCCCCTTTCCATGTGCCCGAATTAATTCAACAGCTCTGTGGCCAACAAAACCAGATAAACCAGGAAATTGTAAAACTAAGGGTCAGTTTTCCATCATATTTCAATCCAATCGTCAAAGAAAACGGAAATCGTAGCTTCACATTCAAAAACCTTGAAAACGTATACAGACTGTGTAAAAGTGAGGGATCAAAATTCAGCACTTTTCCAAAAACTCTTTCCTTAAACAAAACAGTAAACCATTGTTCTCTCTTTTCCCAAAGCACCAAAAATTCCAAAGTTCAAGGTATCTTTGTTTCATAAAAATCCTCTCGAAATTTCCCCTTTTTTTTTTTTGAAAAAGATAAAAGCAAATTATGTAAAACTTTTGTCTAAAGATGGACAAGTGTGCTTGTTCCCACCCCCCAACCTAAGATGAACATCGTCCTCGATGTCATGCATGTGGTGCAAAAAGTAAATATAACATGAGGAAAGTAAATGACAGGAGGGTAAAGGGGAAGAAGTCACCTGAAGATGTAGCTTTTTCGATCTCTGTCCATGGTGAGATAAAATAAAGAAAAACAAAAAAAGCTACTCTACTAACATAAAAGAATAATCTACAATAAAAGGAAAGGAAAATCCTACACTACTCGAGCCGAAACCATGAATCCACCCGGATCCCAGATGAAATTTTCCTCCACACAAATCACAAGAAGCACATAAAGAGACGTTACCATGGGAACGTGAAGCACATTGAACATAAGGACCACATGATGTTTGTTGTAAATGTGTGGAAAAAGGACCACCATGAAAAATGATTCCTCCTCCCTTGAAAATGGGTCTTTGAATGGAAGGAGAGGAGGACGCAATGAACAACTAGATGGCCCCATGTCCTCCCATGCCGCAGATTCTTTTGAATTAATTTCTGTAGTGTCCATAGGCATGGCCTCAAATGATTCCAAACTGTGAGACTCGAAGGTCTGAACAGGACCACACTCTAATTCCAAAAGTTTCTCTGAATTACATTGAGGGCCAAGAAATGCAATGGCAATTTCTCTTATGGTCGGATCATCAGATTTCATGAAAAATTTAGTACATGATTCCAAGGATTCCACATTGTCCGAATCAGAAATCTGAAAAATGGGGTCATCCTCCCAATAGTAATCTTGCATTTGGGGCTCATTGGGCGCATTCGCGGTTCCATCAATCATGGGAAAATCAATTTCTAGGAAATCTGCAACGCCAAAATCATCAGAAGAAGTGGACCCAAAGTAAGGATCAACATAGAAGGGCATAGTATCTTCTTCGAAAGGGTCCACATTCTCTTTCGAATCAGACAAGTGAGGGTCGGAGGAATTTGGCTCATAGGGTTCATAATCTGATTCATGCAGCGCACCATCATCCATATCCATAGGTGCACCCTTGGATATTCTCTGCGTATTTGTGCAATCCATATCCGTCGGATTTTCAATGAGTGATGGATCATCATGTTGAAATTCATTCACACTGCCAAGGGTGTCATTTACTCTTTTCATTTGAAGTGCAGTTTGACTAATTGAAGTCATTTGTCTTTCCATGGATTGTGCATTGCTCTGTATGGATTGCATGGTGTTTTGCGTGAACGTGAAGAATCTGGTTAAAATGTCTTCCAAGGATCCCTCCAGGGGTGGTGGTGGTGGTTCATATGACCATTCAGGCGGTGGGGAGTCATTAGGTGCATATGAACAAGGGGAAGAATGGGGTGCATATGAAATATCCTGTGAGGGGTAATCATACGACCCACCCTGAGTAAATTCTTGGAGATAAAAATTTTCCATATCAAACCCATCTTGCCAATAGTCAAGCGCTTGATTGCCTAGGCTACTCAAGTTATTCATTTCATTGTGGCAAGGCCATTGATTTGCATTTGATTCTGCTTGCCATTGAGTTCTCACATCCATATTTGAATGAGCGAATGAGTGCGTGGGGCATGAGTAATCATGTGGGGCCCATGTTGTTTGATCATCTTCCATTATCATTCCATTGATACCCTCCATGCATTCCTCATTGTAATCATGACCATAGTGATTGGCCCACTTCCGTCCATATGTGGAACCTCTTTCCAACGAACAAGTTAATTGATGTATATTTGCATTCCATTCTTGTTCGCGCAACTCCCTTAGGGATTTGTGATTATTTGAAGCATCATCGGAGTTGCTTTGATAAAGTACCCACTTATTCGTATATGAGTTAATGTAAGTTGATAGGTACATATCTGTGGGGTGTAGGTACTCACGCCAGGACTTCTTTGGGCTACCACTATTGATTTTACCCTCATTGGTTTGTCCAGATATTGGTCTCATGTTTGTGGGTTTTAATTGGTCCATTTTTGGAATCACTTCTTGTTTTTTTTTTTTTTTTCTTTTCTTTTCTTTTTTTTTTTAAATGAAAAAGGAAAGGAAACTAGCCCACACAAGCAGCAACTAAATTAGTTCCTAAAGTTGGAAAGTTTCCCTAAGTTCACCAACCCGGCCCTATGAAACCAACTCGGCCAGTTCAGCCCCCAGGTAAGGGTAGGATCACGAACGGACCCGTTTGAAGGACCCTTGCCTCGAATAGTCTGGCTATCTCCACACTCTGGACAAGGCTTTGCTTTGGCACCGAGAAGATCAAGGACAGAGATTAGGTCACTTTGGTTCACTTTCTTTTAAAAAGATTAACACTAGTTGAGAAAAATAAAGTAACCTTGCCAATTTTAAAAAGTTTTCTAAAAAAAATTCAATGATGTGTCCTTTCTAATTAGCAATCCATGCACTTTCCTAATCCAATTTAGGGCGGTCTAACATTCCATGCATGCACCTACTATTTCTAGAAACATGCCCAAAATAACACACCCATAAAGCAATGTAAATAAGGAAAGTTAGAGAAGTTACCTTATATGGCGCTCCCCGGCAACGGCGCCAAAAACTTGATCGGACCCCAAGTGTAGGGTGCGATTGTAGTAATAAACTGGTAAGACCAGGTCGATCCACAGGGAGCAATGTAAACTAAGATTCCTTCTCAACTTGTACCTGCCCTAAATAAAATCTAATTTTAGCCTAAAATCTAGAAAAGTACATTCATTATTCCTATTTTAAATTAAAATTAAATTAATTACAATCCAATTAAAAGAGAACTTCCTAAATCTAAAAATCCTAAACTAAAGAAAACTAAAATTGCTACAAAAGAACACACAAGTTAGAACATCAAGAATAAAAAGTACCAAAAATAAAACTAAGAAACTAAAATAGAAATAAAAGAAACATAAGTTAGAAAGTTAGTAATGCAATGAGATGCTGAAATTTTTAAGTCTGGAAAACTAGTATGCAGTGTTGTTTTTATGCATGGTTTTTCCTAATCTAATGCAATCTAAAATTGAGTTTAATGGCTGGAATTTAAACTATAATGATGCATGAATCTAATGCACTTTCCAGCAATTAACAAATCTAAACAAAATTGTGTGACATAGAATTGTAAAAGATGTAGGAACTAAAAGTGAGGTGCTGAAAAATAAAGGTAGTGTGCATAAATCAAAGACGGTAAATAGAACTGAAATATAAAAGTGGTAAGTTGCTTCTTTCAATTCTTCTCAATTGAAGGTCCAAGAAAATTAGAGGTGCAAACCTAGGGTCCTATTCTTCAACTAGGGTTGTCAATCCAAGTTAAGAATGATAAATCATCACTTTTTAATAAATAAATTTCAGACTTGGATTTTTAAACTTTTCTTGATCAAACCTCTTCAACTTCACATTGTATTGCCTCCAAAAATACTATGTATCCGTAGAAAACAAGGTATATTGTAAGGATACTAAGGTGAGTTGTTAGTAACTATTCCAAGCCAATTAAAAATATTTAACCAAAAGTAAGAACTAACCCTATTGCAAAACTAATATCAAGATTCACAAGAAATCAATACAAGAATTAAAAAAAAACAATTTTATTAATACTAGTATGCAATTGAGTACATAAGATTGAGAATTAAAAACAAAAATACATACTAGGATGTTGAGAATCCCTCTTTCTAGTTGAAACCACAAGGTTGGTGGTGTGGCCTTTGGAAAGAACCCCTTGGTGAATCAAGATGGAAGGACAAGAAAGGGAGAGATGGTATGAAATTCTCTAGAGTGAGAGGTGAGCAATTCTCAAGCATCAGAGGAGATGGATGCTTATGCATTCAATTTATAGATTTTGGCTCTCTTTCTTTCCTTCTTTGCTCAAAGTTTGTAGCATGCAATCTTCTTTGTATGAAGAGTCCCTTCCTTGGCCAACAAGTCTTCAAAGAAATAGCAAGGTGAGTGAGAGATTTTTTTTTTTTATGCTTTCCATGTGCAAAATTGCAATCCCGAGTAGAAATTATAGCACCAACTTACAGAGGCCATGTCTTCCTCGTTTTAGCTCCGATTGACACAATCTTAGGTTCTAAAGATATCTACTCGAAAAGAGCTTTCCAACGGTGTATAGATTGCACTAATCTGATGGCTGGATTAAGAGTTATGGCAATTTTAATCTTGCTGCCTTTGAAAAATTCGAAAATAAATATGCACATATGGAATGTTAATTGTGCAATGGGGTGTGTGGGACCCATATGAGCATCTAGAGAGATCTTGGGATCTTTCTTTCCTTGTATTTTGACTCTCCTTCCATCTTTGGATTGCTTCCAAGCTTCTTTGATTTAGCTTACTTTCCTTTCTTGAATATCTTTCTTGATTTTTGAGTTTTCAAACTTTGTAAGAATTAGATCTTACCAAATCTGAAGTTTCCTTTCTTGATCTTGAAATCACAAATTTAGCTTTTCATTGTTGACTCTTCAAACTCTTCAAAAATACCAACACATGTGGGTCCACCATGAAAGATGTCATTCCCTTGATTTCTCTCACACTTCACCAATGTGGGTCCCATTCTTGATTTCTCCTACACAAATTAAAATAAATGGATTCAAGAATAATTATATGTGAGGAATTTAAATGGACGATGTATGGGACCCTACTTGATGCACCCATAATAACCAACTTTCCAAAAATAAACCTCCAAAAATGGCAGGTTTCATGAATTTATGTAAAAAGTGTGATTTTTGAGCAAATTATGCATGAATGCACTACAATGGACTCTAAATGCATAAAAACATGATTTGACATTAAATAAAGCTCTTTAATATCAATAAGCCCTAAAAATAGTCCAAAATGTGTATGAAAATGTGCACTTTTCAGGACTCATCAGAGCCTATTGGAGCCATTTTGAGACGATCCATTAGCTGCGATTTGAATGTCATAGTCCCGGGAAGCTCTGCCGCCGGTAGGCTTGATTTTGTTCCCGAGCATCAAAGTCTGGTCAAACGTCATCGGAATGACCTGAAATTTAACATGCAGCCTTTTGGAAGCATGTTGAAGCCACCTGTGTGCTCTGTTTGATGAGTGGTGGCGTCGGTGATTTTCGCCACCGAGAGGCTCGATTTTACTGCTTGAATGTTGATGGATGGTCAAACGTTGTCGGTTTGACTTGAAATTTGACATGAAGCCTTTTGGAGGTATTTTGAGACCATCCATAGGCTCCGATTAAAGATTTGATGTCTTCGACACTGTCGCCACCAGGACCGCCTATTCAGTTGCCGGATGAGTGAAGTCAGACCAAATGATGTTGGAATGGCCCGAAACTTCAAGTGTATCTTCAAGTGTTTCCTCCTTTCGGCTGTTTTGAAGGATTTTGCAGTTTTTGTTTGATTTTGACAAGATCTGATGCTTGAAGCGGCATTCGCCTGTTTGTGGTAGGATGCAGCTCCATGTGGCTTTGTTGTCAAGAATGTGTGAAAAGGCAAACTGACATTTTTGGTGTCAACAAAGTGCTAGCGAAAGTGGTGTTTTTCATTTTTTACATTAGTTTATTTTCCTTAGGATTAGTTTGTGTGAGATTTATTCCTTATCACTTATTTTGCTAAGGGACTAGCAAAAAGCTGGTTGAGGGGTGTGATATGTCCACAAAATTAGGTCAGTAGGTCATCATTTCATGAGCATTTGTGGACTTAATTAGGTTTAATTACATAGATTATACTCAATTTCATGATTTCATGCGTTTGGGGTTATTTTTGGTCAGAATTGGTCAAAATTCATTAAATTGCATGACTTTTTTTGAAATTAAGGTTTTTCATCTCATTTATCATCCCAAAACCAGTTTCTTTTGGCTTCACCAATATACCTGCTATTTTTGGCACCATGTGCTATTTTTGGAAAGTTTGTCATTTAGGTGCATCATTAGGCATGTAGGGTCTCATGCATGATTTATGTTTAATTTCTTGCAAGTAATTTATGTTAAATTTATTTATTTCAATTTGTAGGAGAAATCAACATGGGACCTACATTGATGAAATTTGAGAAGAGAGGTCAAAGGAAAGTCGAATAAGCAAGTAAGGAAAGAGTCCAAGCATGCTTGGACGTCCAACATGGCCCCACACACCCCATTGCACGCCAACATAGAAGTTTCCATTTATGCGCAAATATTCTACGATTTTTCAGGGGCAGCAAATTAAAATGGCCATAACTCTCACACCAAGTGTCCGATCGGCGCAATCTAGCCACCGTTGGAAAGATCTTTTTGAGTAGATTTCCGTGGAGCCCAAGATTTCGTAAATCAGAGCTATATTGAGGGAGATATGACATCAGGAAGTTGTCTGCTACAGTTTTAGGCAAGAATTGAAAGAAATCTCAATATTTGAAAAGTTTCTTCCTTCTACATCATCATGCAATTTTTAGAGATATTCTTGAAATTATACAAGGAAGGTTTGTGCATCAAGAAACCTAATAAGGCAAGGAGATCTCTCAAATTTAAAAGTCTTTCCAAAGAGAGAAGCTAGCTTGGTGCCTAAACAAGAATCTCTACACATAAGGAAACAAGAGCCCTAAAGATGAGAGATTCTTTACTAAAAAAAGGATTTGCAAAAAGCATAAAAGGGAGTCATGGGAAGGGCTGGACGTCCAATGACTCTTGTGTGGAATTTTGGAGGCTTTCTCTCTCCATTCCTTTCCACTCTCATCCACCCTTTCTCTCTCTAAGCCAGTTCTTCTTCTTCTCCATTCTAATTCTTTAGATATAGATTGAGAGATCATGTTGAGAAAATGATGAAGAGAGAAGAATCTTAATTTTTTGTACTCAAAGATCAAGGAATAAAGATGCTCCTTGGATTGATTATGCATATTCTTTGTGTAAGTGATTTAATTTTCTATTTCTAGTTCTTTTATGTGTTTTGATTGGAGACTATTTCACATGATTAGATCTAGATTTTTTAAGATAAAATAAACAGATTAAAAGTCGAGAGACATCAAGTAATCACTTGCATAAATTTATCATACTTTGAGAAGAGAGGAGGCCCGCTCGAGCTGGGCCTGGGTCAGGGACTGGCTCATTTCCTGCATGGATTTTGGGCTGTTTATGCTAGTTTTTGATGGATTCGAGTCATGACTCATGACATGGATGCTCTGATATGCAAAGTAAAACAAGCATGTCATGAGTCATGACTCGAATAGAATGACAGCCACCGAGCCACGGTTGAACTCTTCATCATCACCCAGCAGAAGAGATGTCTTGAATTATTTATCTTGCATTGGTGTTTACTGATGTTGAAGTTGTGGGACTCAAACCTACAAAAACTTGCCATTGCAACATTGAGCTCCTTCTAACTATAAATGTAGCCAGTCTTCTACACGAGCCAATTAGGTGGCATTTCAGACCTGAGCACAATTCCATTCCACATTTTTACAGCAATTTTGAAGAGTTAAGGTATGATTTTATTGTAAAAATAAAACATTTCTCAAGTACATTACCCCATTGATTTTACTGTAAATATAAAATCAAAATATCCTGCCCACCCGTCCCTCTTTGCCTAACATCCTTCTACTCCTTTCCTCGAATAAGATAAATACAGAGGAATCTTGGTGAAGCGTACTTTCACTGCAGCCATGTGGAACCTATTTCCAGGTAATGGAACAGGTATAATCAACAGAAATATAAGGCGCAGCCAAAGCCTTCAGTTTGTCATTAACATAAAAAATGAGATCACCATAGAGACGCATCTTGAAAACAGCTGTGTCCGAAGCACTTGTCTTTCTGGATAGTGCCGCATCAACCAAAGCATTCTTTCCATGCAGTAAATGTTTCATTTTCAATTTCAACTCTGCCTTTTTAATACAAATCTCTCTTTTCTTTTTCTGTTTCTTTTTCTTTTTCTTTTTCACAAGAGGGAGAGACCCAATCAAGTGATTAAGATTTATACAATTAACAACAAAGTCTCTACACTTTTTTTTTCAATTAAAAAAAAAAGAAAAACATTGGGACATTTTACTGTTTATGGTGTGTTCTTTGTCTTCCGCAGGGGAAAAATCTGGCGAATGAAAGAAAACTTTCTTCGAGGACGCGTGGATGACTCCGTGGTATCAGTACCATTGGTATCAGTAACAATACTAGACACTGTTGCTATGGCATCAGGCTCTGGTGAGGGTGCAGGAAGCATAAAGAGGAATGCATTGAGCATGCGGATGATCTGGCTGAAAGTAGGACGCATATTCGGGTCCTCAACCCAGCACGACTGTATAATGAAAACAAGTTCTTGCGGCATGTCATCAGGAAGGTTTGGTCGCATTTGCTGATTTGTGAAGGACAAGAAGCTCATTAGACAATATGTACCATGATAAAAATGATGTTACATTCAAGTTGTATGTTTGAGCGTAAAAGATAATAAAGGTAGGAATAACGACCTAGTGTTAGTTTAGAAGTACCCATACCTTAGTAACAAATAGTTTGAACATGTATGCACTATGGATCTACCATTCAGGGAGGTATGCTACAAAAATCACATTTGGATGCATAGTTATCAGAATCCTACGATTCGTATCCTGAATCCCGATTTGTATCTCGAATCTTAAGGAAAATGATTCGTATCTATGTAATGAATCCCATTTACAAATGAATGTTTGGATTTAGGTAAGAATTTACAATTCGATACTCATTTCATCAAATCTTATGATTCAAGCGATTCGGCTAAGCGAGAACTAGCACAATAACCCGTGCTCAACATGGTATATCCATGCATTATAAATTAGATCTTCATACATTAAAATGGCTATGAGAGTACCTCTTTCCTCAGAGCAAGTTGCATAAAATGAAAGTATAAAAATTAGGGCAAGAGGGAGTAGAAGAGATGGGGCAAAGCAAGAGTTTTTACAGAAATGAAAAAGTAAAACTATAAAAAAGGAGATCAGAAGTGAGTGGTTTGATGAGATTAAGATATGGGCAATGTAACATGCTAGTGGGGAGATAATGTAGAACATTTAAACAAATAGTGGTAACTCTCAGTCAAAATTATAACTGATAGTCAAAGTTAAGGCCAAAACCCTTGGCTTTAATAGATTATAATGGCTACAACCAATAAGTTAATATTAATAATTTTTTACCTTTTTTCTTTCTTATATCGCTTGTACTTTTAAAAGGTTATTTAGTAGTTAACGAAACTTCGTAAGAATTTTTTGTGGCTTTGATAAGGTTTTAAAGATGAATAAAGAACATGCATTTAACTAAAGCATTCGACTGTACGTAAGGTGCTTTTCTATATCTTCTTCTTTTTTTAATCTATTTTAGTTTTTTTTTCTTCATGAACACTTTCTTAACTTTAAGAGATATCCTACTATGTAAGATTGATGGTTTGGATTTTATTTTATTTTTATATTGTGATTTAAAGATAATAAAAAATATATATTGATACTTTAAACTTATTTAACTCTTTACACATCATTTATTTCATATATATATATATATATATATATGTCATGATGTTCTTGATATGATTGTATGATAGATTGACTTGTTATTATATTTATACTACTATAAATGAGAAAATGGATGGTTATAAATAATTACTTTTTTACTTTTCTTTTAATTTTTAATTTTATTAGAAAAATAAAGAATCCTACGATTCGCGATACGATTCGATTCATGGGTATGAACGATTTGCGATACGATTCCGATTTTAAAAACTATGTTTGGATGTATGGTGAATTGAAGTATGGTGAGGTAAAACATCAAATCAAGATAGAATAAAATATAAAGTGTTATGATGGTGTTTTGTTTTTAGTTGTTTTGTATGGAATCTTTTTAACTTTTTGTATAGAAAAGTGGAGTTTTGTTGTCTTTTAGTGGAGAAAGGATGTTGCCTTTTTTGACTTTTTTTGAAAAATTCAGAGGAAATTTTGAAATTGTGTACTTTTGATATGACCCCTTATCATTTCTTATCTGGATTCACATTACGTTACTTTAACAAGTTAATTGCCAAACACGCCCTTAGGTGGGACATACGGTCTCTCGACTATGTAAGCAATATCAATTGTCAATGCTGCCGCATCATGCATGCTGATGCTACTACTCCTGAATCCTGTTATGTAGTTGTCTTCAACTTAGGACATTTATACTAATGTGCCTAATAACTTCTACAACTACAGGGGTAATGAGAAGACTTGTGCTGTAAAGCTGAATTAAATGACCATTGCCCAGTGCGTTGGACAAGTAGCCAGGGTCGCGAACAGGCCCGAAGAACTGTTGAGGTCCAACAGAGCCTGTTGCTTGGCAAGGATCCACACCCTGGCCAGTCAAGTGTTTACATACAACAAATTAGGTGGGACTTCCTGCTGGGCTCTAAGAAAGCATACAGACAGGTGTAATCCAGTAGTCATCAAGCCTGAAAACTCAAGAGAACATAAACATGGACCAGCATTATCAATCAGAATCCAGGTGAAAGCAGGCTGGACCCTGGCCAGTACAGAACCCAACTTGTATGCGTCAATCAACCCCAAAAAATCACTTAGAGATACACCCAAACCACCTTAAGATGTTCCTCAGTTTTCTTTTGTATCTACAATCAAGCTCGAATTCAACCCCCAACTACGACAAATGAATAAAGAAACATCATCTTTGAGTACTTGCATCAGTGCATTAGAAACTGGACCTGGTTCCCCCAGTAATTTTCCTAGTCCACTTTGTAAAGAAATTCGGATAAGCTACAAAATAATCCAGTCCACTTTGTTGGGCAACAGAGATACGTGAAGAAAAACATCTGGCCCAGATGCATATGCTTAAAAGGGTGTATTGATTCATTAGAAATGATTAATATATAAACAAGTACATTACAAGAAACCCAAAAAATATTTACACTGGAAGACAGTTTTAAGATGGTTTGTGCAAATTCACTGAAGGCCAGAACAGCTCTGTAAGAAGATGAAGAGTTAATAATGGAAGGTGTTACGAGACGAGGGAGAGGATTCCACATCATGGATCCGTTGAGTCAGCCCAACGTGGGCCCTAGAAACCAAGTGAGTTAGAGTGGATGAATTAGGAGGTACCTAGTAGACAATGGTGTTTTTCCCAAATAACCAAACCAAACCAAACCAAACCAAGCCTTTTCCCACTAAGTGGGGTCGGCTATATGGATTTGATGACGCCAATCAAATCTGTTTAGGGCCATGTCCTCCGTTAGATCCATATAGGCAAAGTCATGTTTAATAGTGGATAATTCTACCAAGTAAAGATCTCTCTAATTAGACATTGGATTAATTAGGCAAGAGAATACTGACATTTTCTATTTCGAATTTCGAATTCTATATTTGAATATAGTATTGAATCATTGTATGAAAGGGAAGGAATCAGTGAAAAGACCATATGAATTTTCCCCCAAAATTATAGTGCATGCACTTGGAGAATTGACTAAGAGTGACATTGGAAAGATCATTTCTACCATCAGAATCAAAAGACATGTCAGAATGTGGAGTAACTAAGAGTGACCTTTAATAGAGTAGAGTGGAAGAACGTAACTCAGAAACACAACCCTAACCCTGAGCATTCAGGTTTTGAACCAGTGTTAGATGTGTAGGTATATCCTTCTCCATTCAGAGGGTATTATAATCTAGCACATACCATATTTAAGTAGCGATTTTCAAGCTCACTTTCAAGCTCACAATATTTATGTGGGATGTGTGGTCTTAACCTTGACGGAGTTTTTTCTTTTTCTTTTTTTCTGATAAAAGATACAAATTTATTTCACCAAAAAGGGAGACAAAAGCAAGACCCACATAAACTGTTCCCTAAGAAAACTAATTAAACTAGGAAACTAATGAAACTGCAAAACTAATCCTAATTACAACTCTTTAAATATAATTAAAAACTAATGACAGATAATTAGTGAAATAAAAAGTCCTAAATTGACTTGGGTGCTATACATGTGGCCTGAGGTCTATCCTGCATCAACAATCCAAATTACTAGCTATGATTGAGTGATATTCTATGTTACTTACCTCTTTCTTCTTCCTCTTCCTACTACTACTGCTATTGTTAGTAGTAGTATTAGTTCAGACACACAAAATGATCCCATGAGAGATGTAGCAGGGCCACCGGTGATGAAGAATCCCTCCCTCCCCAATGAATTAGCACTAACCCAAACTGACACTAATCTGACTCACTGTAACACTTTCTAATGATGATATTGATGCATTAAAATCCACACCTGGCGAAACTGAATCAGGCTGCTTCTTCAATGTATCCTTATCCATGTAGGCATGTACAGATCTTCCTATTCCCCCACCCTCTCGTTTAGTGGTGGCCCAAAATGGGCCCCATATAGTGTCTCGTGTCTATCATCCTATCTACCTATCTTTATTGATTAGGCAACATAGCTCACTCTGATCATGAACAACTCAGGTGGGTCTCACTTAGGTACATGCTAATCATGAGATATGGGAAGGGCTTATGAATGGTTCACCAAAAAATTAAGGCCATCTAACAATAGTTAAGTAGAAAAAAAATTCATTTTTTGTTTTCTAACTGAAAATTAAATGAAATATATGGGTCAGATAAGTGCTGAGCATTGGGCTTAGTGTTAATTCACAGTGGGATAGTGGACATTAGGAGGGAGATGAGTTCCTAGGTAGGCACTACATAGGCTGTAACTCACTTGATCATTTTGGTACATAAATAATTTTTATATACAAATATGGGAATTTTTTAGAATGGCAAGGTTATTATGGAGCAAATAACAGCCAGCTTGTGCGGGTCATTTAGATGCATGTCAATCATTTATGGGGAGGGAGAGGAGAGAGGGAGGAGGGGGTGAGTTGAGTTCAGCATGAGAGTGTAAAGGGAGAAGTGAGAGTGGGGGGTAGGATTGACAACAAGGTGGCCCAAGTGTGATGCAATCCTAGGGTTAGGATGCAAGTGCCAGGGCACAATTGGGGTTCCCAAGGAACAATCACTCGATGAAGACAATCTCCACGAAAAATCCACACAGGGAATTTTATTAACCAATTCTAATCTCTGAGATTAACAATCTCTACAAAGTTATATTTATAAGAAAAGAAACTAGAGCTCTAATAAAGCTTTCCTAATCAAACTAGGAAACTGGATAATAATCCTATCCAAATTAGAATCTATTCCTAAATGCAATTTCTTAAATAACAATTAGAAGCTGCTAATAATAAAGAATTCATAATCTTGATTGGGTCCCACAATTTGGACCATGAGTCTTAGCAACCGTGTACTACTGCATCAATTCCCCACAGGTAGAAAAAGAGTTCGTCCTCGAGCTCGGCTCTTCTTCTTGATGTTACTTCTATAAATAGTGTGTACGTGAAGCACATCCTTGGTGAGACGAGAACTGGACCCATGCTTTGGTAGTGTCGGCTTCATAGGACGGAGTGTGACTTGCTTTGCACTATGCATAAATGTGTGTGTTGTCACGCATGCCATTAGTGCCATTCTTATCATACATCCATGGATGACCCAACAAGATATCACAACTATCCATGGGTATCACATTACACCACACAGTATCTGTATAATCTGCACCAATGAAAAAGGTAACTGGACATGCATATCGGATCTTGCACTTCATCACCTGACATTAACCATCTAGCAAAATAAGGACGATGATGCTTTTGAACTTTCAACTGTAAGCGATCCACAAAAGCTTGGAATATGATATTCTGACAACTGCCTCCATCAATGACGACTGTGCATTCGTTACCATTGACTTTTCCTTTGCAACGGAAAATATTTTCTCGCAGCCATTTCTTCTCAGTATTCGATGTAGGTTCTTGGATGACCATGAGAGACTCAAGACCCTCCTCAGGCAGAATATCTACAATTTCATGTGTCATTCTCTTTAGGCTCTTCTGGAGTACCTGTCACGTCACCTTCATTCTCAATGAGGTTGAGACATTTTGGACATTCTGCTGCACGATGCCCTTGTTGTTTACAATTAAAACATGTGAGCCTATTTTGTCCCTCGGGCTTGTTGAAAACTTTCTCCAACGATGTACTCGATTTAGAATTGGAGAAATTCTTCTGCATACCCCATTTAGCTGCATTAAGTTTTTGGGCTTGATGATTTGCAATTCCCTCAACTTTGATAGCATGCTGAATAATCTCATCAACATTATCGAAATGCTTGAATGCAAGGATATTTTGAATATCAAGTGTAAGCCCATTAAAGTATCGGTCAACTAAGATCTCATCATCTTCATTCAAACCACAACGGGCTTGCATGGTCATAAACTCCTCAGAATACTCAACAACTGTCTTAGATCCTTGTTTCAAGTATTGAAAGCGCGAACGCAGATCTCTGGAGTAATTGACAGGCAGGAACTTCTGCTTCAACAAATTTTTCATTTTGGCCCAGGTGTCAATAGGGTCAATTTGCTGGTATCTTATTTTCTTTTGCAACTCGGCCCACCATATTGCAGCATAATTGCGAAATCGAGTTGCCACTAGTGTAATTTTATGACCATCTGTCATTGGTTTATGTGCAAAAATATTTTCAACACATACTAACCAATCTAAGAACTCATTTGGTTTCAACTTCCCATCATATTCAGGAATCACAAGTTTTATACCCAAATCTCGATCAACATTTACCACATGTGGGTCTCGTTGATTCCGATTATGTCTTCCATCATTTCGATGATCATCCTCACGCCGATTAGTTTCTAAAGTAGTTAATCGGGTTTCAATCCTCGCAAGAGTGTCTTGCATTTGAACCATCATTGCGGATAGTTGATTAACATTTGCTAATAATTCCGCAACAGTTCCTCTCAAATCTTCATCATTATGAGAGGAAAACTCAACTTCTACTTGCTTCTTGGGAGGCATTTTTGTTTAAAGCAAATTTAAAATTTGTGACTGACCTGATGTTTAGATCTGCTCACTGCGATCACGCTGGCGAAGACGGATCGAAAATCGGATGCTAGATGTACTTGATATCATAAAAAAGCAATCTTAATCGTTGATCCGATGCTGCTGATGTAGAGATGATGTCAGCACAACTTGACTGGAGTCTTCAAAACAAGTTGGGTTCAATATTAATTGGGTCGGATCCACTTGATCCAAATGTATAAATCAGGCCCAACGATCTGCTTGTGGGCTTCGTCAGTGGGTCGGATCGGATTTGAATTAGGCCCACTGACTCGACCAAAAATTCTGTGGTTTTTCTTTTTTTTTTTTTTTTTTTTTTTTTTTGTACTGCTGCCAGCCCTTGGGTCAAACTCAACCCAACTGGAGGCCCACTTGTCAAGACCCAACGGGAGGCACTCCTCGGGTTCGATAATCACAAAGAAGAAAAGGGTTGTTTGTGGCTTCTCTTACTCGTTCGTCCTCAACTACACGAAGATGAAACGAAGGGTGGGGCGGGCAATCACCTCTGAAGCTGGCTGGTGGTGCGCGTCGTTCACCTCTGGTGCTTGCCTGTTAGTGCGATGGATGGCTGGCGGTGGAGTGGAGCAGCGACGACGACGGTGCCAGGTATGCACTTCCTCCCTAATCTATTCTTCTTCGTCTTCTCTGCTGCTCTTCTTTTTTTTTCCGGTTGGGGTGTTGATGGAGGGATTGGTGAGGGGGCGAATCAAGTAGGGTTTGGGTTTGGTGGAATAGGGAAGACGATTTGAAGGGTTAGGGTGTAGCTGATGATCACGGCAGGGCTGGGGATGGGTGTCATGGGATGAGGACGACTGGATTGAGGATGGTGGATGGCAGGGAAGGGTGTCAAGACACAAAAAGGACGAATGGGTCTAATGGAAGAATGGGTTCGATGATCGTGCAGATGGGTTCGATGATGGGGATAGGGGTAACACGCCGACGATCGAGGGATCGTTCGGCTCTGATACCAATTGATGCAATTCTAGGGTTAGGATGCAAGTGACAGAGCACAATTGGAGTTCCCAAGGAACAATCACTCGATGAAGACAATCTCCACGAAAAATCCACACAGGGAATTTTATTAACCAATTCTAATCTCTGAGATTAACAATCTCTACAAAGTTATATTTATAAGAAAAGAAACTAGAGCTCTAATAAAGCTTTCCTAATCAAACTAGGAAACTGGATAATAATCCTATCCAAATTAGAATCTATTCCTAAATGCAATTTCTTAAATAACAATTAGAAGCTGATAATAATAAAGAATTCATAATCTTGATTGGGTCCCACAATTTGGACCATGAGTCTTAGCAACCGTGTACTACTGCATCAAAGTGGGCCCCACAAACATAGCTCTGTTTTTATTCCCTGCTTGTCGTGCCACTTGCCACACAACAAGAAGATTTTTCTTCCATTGCCAGGGATCAACACTGGTTTGCCCCACGACAGTAACGACACGTGTAAAATAAATTATTATGCATGTAATTTTAGAGTTTGCAAAACAAGAAATGCTTTTACAGTTAGCAGAAGCAGCACTAGCAGACACAACGTGAGAATGGATTACAATGATGATAATACAGTGACAGAGATAGCTGTGTCGCACCTTAAAGGCAGCGGCATAAGCAGCCTGCAAGTTGGACATGCCTTCAAATGGCATGCGGTTGGTCAATAACTCCCATAGGACAATTCCAAAGCTGTAGACATCAACCTTGTTGTTGTAATGCTTCTTTTCCCCATGCCGCAATGTTACAGTACTGTATAACTGTAAGACGACATTCTAATTCCTAGTTAAAGGAGAGTTTATTGCAATTAAAGATATAGAACTACTCAAGCTATAAATGTAACCAGGACTGGGATGGTGAAGATCTTTCATTTAAACAAAGTAATCCTCCAATGAGATTATGAGATCAAAAAAGTTGACAGCTAAAATAGGTTTGACAATGCCAGCAACCACATCCTCCCCATACCCATACAAGAAAATCACACTTGTATTTTTCACAAATTTTGCTAAAGTGTCACTTTTCAGTTTTCACTGATGTGGAGACTAATATATAATAAACAATCAAGTAACAATTCTAAGGAGACCAACACTGATCCTCTATGCTCCATCCCATAAAAGAGTACTACAACATGGAAAAAGTATAGAGAAGACTATCTTTAGAAAGTCAAAATCACTACAAACCTCAGGAGCCATCCAACGGTAAGTTCCAGTTTCTGCCGTCATCATCTCAGTCACAGACTCTTCTCTTGCAAGTCCAAAATCAGCAAGCTTCACAGTCTTATGATCTGCTGTAAGCAACAAATTGTCTGCAAGATTTAAATGTATTCACTATTTCAGTAGTCAATCATGGAGGAATTTTCAAAACTCAAGTAAATGACATTTACAAACAAGCATAATTGGCAACTTGAATATTGTGAAGCATATTTTCTACTTTTCACTCACATGACTTCAAATAAGTAATAACAAACAAATAAGCAATAGCAAATATCAACTTGATTTTACCAAAAAAATAAAGTCTACTTGTGAATTTATACCTCATGACACATACCAAGATGATTCACTAGATGTTGGTCATTTACTTGTCACTAAAAGCATAGGTGAAATCAATAAAAGTAGATGAATCTTCACAAATCTTATTTTCATTGATAACCATTTATCCCCAAAAGGTAAGTGATTAGATGTAATATAAACAAAAATGAATAAGAGATACAACATAGTCAAAAGGGGCTTATCATTTGCGTCCTATGAAAAGCACCAAAACACTAAAGCTATACCAGAGGTATATGGCGACTTGCAGCACTCATAGTGAAAAGGCAGCCAACATAAGGAAACAGAAAAGCATCACAGCCAAAAAAGCAAACAACTACAAATGAAACAGCCCACACATCACAAGACAAGCGGAATAAAAGATCGACAATAACTAAAAAGTTGCCGCTCCTAATCAGGTCGCAGTGCTGCAGAAGGGAGGCTCCCTGGGACAAAGACTTAGCTTCAACACCAGAAGTGCAGCAGACTATGGACTCCAATCAGCCACTCTCCTGGCTTGGAACCTTTGATTCCATGGAGACAGAGTTGGGTTAGTCAAAGAATCACAAATAGTATTGCTATCTGTGAGAATCTTTGATTCCATTGATCACCATTGTTGCTGACAGCCTGACACAAGCTTTAAGAAACTCACTTTCAGTAGACTGACCAATATTACACATCTTGGCACTTTGAAACGTGATAAGAATTGATAAAAGAATACCACCATAATACAATTTTGAGACATAATTATATCAAGAAGTCAAATCATCATCTTCATCATCGAAGTCTTATCCAATCTATCTGAGGTCAGCTTTGCCACTTATGTGAATACAACTATATTAGTAAGGTCTGGCTTCTCATAGTAGTAAGCAACAACAACAACATGAGATGCTAGTTATGTGTATATTTCTTTTAAGGACTAGGTACTCTGCAGCAGGAAACAACAATGATGATAACAACAAAAAGAAAATATCATCTAACTCATGCACGATGACCTTCACAACCAAAAATAATTTCAGCAGAACCAGATTGTTCAACTCTCCTAGCAGTAACCGTGAGATGCAGTGAAATGGAAATACGCACACAGAAGTAGAGCTTAAATTTATTAAAATTTTAACTTGTGATGATAAATAAAATCTTTCATACAGTACCAGGTTTCAAATCTCTGTGTATAATCCCATTTGCATGCAGACAATCCATGGCCCGGGCAATATCAAGGGCAAAACTGATAGCCACGTGAAGATCTAGAAGTTTGGGGCGAATGCTGATCAAGTATTTTCGAAGTGACATCCCTGGTAATAGCTCTGTAGCAATCACCAAAGGATGCTTACAAGCACCAATAAACTGCATGAAAGTGGATAGGTATCATAAGAAATGAAGGAACTGAGAAGGTAAAATGCAAAAGTGGCAAGAAAAGGAAGAAACTACATTGCTTCAACAATGACACCTGTCTTGGATTGTAAGATACAACTTAAATGGCACTATCTTCCCAGTTCCTACTGTTCAAGACAAGATAGATATTAAAAGCTGGGAAACAAACCTTGACAAGATTTTCATGTTTTACTCTAGACATCATAGTAACTTCTCGGGCAAAACGACGTTCAAGTGCCACTCTTTCTTCTGGAGTCTTTCCACGGTTTAGGAGTTTAACTGCAACGATTTGATCACCATACCTGAAGGCAAATTATCTAAAGTAAATAACCTAAACTTGCAAGTCGATATTTCCTATGATAAGGCCATTAAAAGTTTTGCATAAACAAGAAAGACATTGTCATGTAAAACAGATTTCTAGAGTACATAATTACTGATTTGAAGTTTAAACATTTTACCTTCATGTGAATATGGAAAGGAATAAGTAGCAGGGTCATTGAGCATTAACTAAGGTAACTGAAAGAAACCCTACTTCAAGAGCATTTTGAATAGTCTTTCAAACTATAAGCACAGATGCTGTATAAGTTTTACATAATAGTGCAAGGCTAGATAAAGATGAAACCATGCAATTGAAGTGGCTTAGAATGAATTTTTATATAACTGGGCTGTATATATTTTTCCTCAGAGGGATGCAGGGCATATTGGGTTCTTTCCAAGGAATTTAACCACTGGTAGCTCTAGGCTTCCACATTCCAGTTTAAGAGCCATAATCAAGAAGGCATCAAAGAACAGATGTCAGAGAGAAGGCCACACAAAACCTCCGATATCATGAATGAGTCCACGAGTTGACAGTTTTCAAATATCCTTACCAATCCCCAAAAAGAAAAAAAGGATATTGAATATAATAAAAAAGGAAAAAGGAACCATCTGCTCTTAAAATTACAGAACAAGGTGCGGAATGTGGACAGGCATGCTTGAGAGACAAGACGAACCACAGCACCTTCCGGTGAAGCATGTATTATTTATATAAGATTCTGTAATATAAACAAGCATATACGTAGGGCTTGAGGGGAAGTGCCAAAGCATGTGTCCGAAGACACTTCAATAAGTCTCTACAAAGACGATAACGAGGACGCACCTCAATGGAAAAACCCAAATTCAATTAATCAACTCTCTTGAGAATTTCTTCTCTACAATATCATATAAATAGTATAACATAACTTAGGGCCTAAGAAACCTAATTAAACTAAGAAAACTAAATAATATTGGAAACCTAATCTTAAATACAACTCATCAAATAAAACTGATAAATAATAACAATTAAATAAATTAAAAAAAATTCCTAAATCTATGTGGGCCCTACACATGTGGCCTGAGGTCTATCTGCATCAATCCAGAAGGTGAACCAACTATCAAAAACAAAATTTGGTGACACTCTGCTGGACAGGCACCATGTTCAAGTGGATGTTCTGCGCCTGTTTTCATAAATAGGATCCAGTTACTTAATGTAATGTACAATACCCAATTAAGGTTTTCATTTATTCAAGTAACAGTTACTTAAGAATCCTCAGAGAATGTAAAAAACTAAAAAGACAAAGAAACATTCAATCTACTGAAAACAAGCACTTACTTTCCTTCAAACACTTGCCCATGAGCTCCCTCTCCAATCTTTTCACCAACAAATAATAACTTTGGATCAACAAGTAGTTTCTCATCGATTTGGAACTCCTCTACAGGAATCACTCCATTCTTCCTCACAGAATCATTTTCAAACTGACCAAAATCCACAGATTTGTCCGGCCCTGGCTGCTTAATGAGTTCATCTTCTCCACTTTCTTTGCTTTCCTCGCCCCGACTCATGTTTTAGTCAAAATAAAAAAGAACAAACAAAGAAACTCAAATCTTCAAAAACAGGAGAAGCACCACACAGTCTCACCTATATCAAATACAACAGAACAACCTGCCGCCCAAACTTGCATCTTTCACCAAATCCAGTGAATTCAATCTTAAATTATCCGCCTTCTCTACATCGTCTTTCATTCCATCAATTATAGAAAAACTAACCATAGTCAAAATCGTCCAAACCTCAGAATCACACGAAATCTCCACTCATTTCCAGAGCTGTTCTCTTCCAGATATTATACAGAATTCAATAAAAATCCATTCAAATCACAGGAAACGTCTACTTCTTTACGATTCCCTACTTTTTCAATACCACTCAACCACAGCATAAATAGCTCAAAAACTTAAAAAGAAAAAAAGGTTCTTTTCTTCACGTTGTTTAGTAATCCGTCTTCTCAAACAAACAGCTCCGATCAATCAATCGAAGATTACCACAAGAATCTTCCTAAAAACTCCAAATCGATCATCAACATCTCAAAAAAACCAGCTTTTACACACAAACCAGTCACCTTAACCACTGTACTCCAAAACCGAGATACAAACCCCGGCTCTTTTTCATCAAAAACTACTTTCTCAACCAAAATTCTTCAAAAAACCTCAAGAAAAAGCGCAAAATAAGAAGAAAAAAAAAAAAAAACCAGCTTATCTTGGGCGAAATCGTCTGTTTTTGACAGAAAAAACTTCAACTTGCAAATACTCGGATCAAAACCTCCGATTCCTTCGAACTGCACGCGAAATCCAACCCTCTGCTAGATTTCGGCCATCAAAGAACGGGAGAAATCGAAGAAACCTACAGTTCCGCGCCAAAATCCCCGAAGAAGACGCAGAAATCATCAGATACAGAGAGAAACGATGCGATTGAGATCATCTCTCTCATCTGTAAAAACCCGAACCCTAACCATCTCTATCTCTTTCTCCGTTTGATGGGTCTCCGAGAAGATGCAGTGAGGAGAGAGAGAGAGAGGTCTGAGGGAAGAGAGAGCGTGAAAAGGATAGAAAGGGCAGAGGCCTCTGCACTCAAGCGCAGCCGTACACGTGGCCACGTGTCGTTCATCGAACGGCGGAGACTGGAGTCTCCCCGACTGAGCAGATTTTTATTCACGGCGAGCTTGGAGGGAGTGGGGCCCACCAATAGAGCGGTCCCCGTCCTGCAGACGTAGGGTTGGGTACGGAGAGATTAGAGCGTAGAGGATGGGAGCCGTAGGGGCTTTAGAAAAAGGACTGACGTATGGAAGCTTGCCACGTGCCCGATTTAGAGTGGTCCCAGCATCAATGATTTGGACGTTCTTGGTCGACGATTACGATAAAGGCGTCTGCGGCTCGGCTTGGCTTGAGCCGGCTTGAGCTGAGGCTTTTGTTTGCAAAAACGGTTATACCTTCACATGCTCGCGCAAGCTTGTCACTCAACTGTCATTTGAATGTATGATATTAAATCCAGGCCGTCGAAATCCGGGTGCAAGTGTTGTTGGGCATGAGCGACTTTTAAACACTGATGAATTTGATGGTTTGGATCTGGGCTTCATGTGATGAGGAGAGTGTTGAGTTTTCTTTTGGAGGAATCTCTCTTTGGCTGGTACGCAGAATTTTTTTTTTATATAAAATTCTCCCGTGGTCGTCCTCATCTGGACGGTGGAGATTGAAATTCTTATATTTGGTTGTGTGTGACTTTGGTAGGTAAAAATTTTGTTATCAAAATATTGTGTGAAGGGACTTAGAGAGGAGTTCCTAGATAGGTTTAAGTCCCTTAGAAAAATTATGAAGAAAATCAATATCCCGCTTTAATGCATAGGAGCCGGTTCAGCATTGACAAGGAAGATTAAATAAGACATGCCATGCGGACTTCCCTTGAGAAAATCATTGCTTTCTAGAAAATCCGTGTTCAATGATAAGCGACGAACCGAATCCGCTCAAATGGCATGGACATGCATTTTACTGGTTTTAACTGAATTTTTGTAATTTTTTTATTTGTTTATTTTGTATATGTAATACAGATGAACCCAGTTGTTAAATTGATTTGGATCAAACCGTCTCACCAATCGTTCATTTTAAAAACATTATGTGATATTGATGGTGGATGTGATGAGCCATGCTAAATCTTCCAGCAGTGACCTACAAATTATAAGAATGAGAATGGAGCAAACATTAGACCTTGGCATATTCTCAAAACCACTCTCATGGAAGAGTTGTCTCGGCCTGATCCTGCCAACATTGGACAAAGGCTGGGTTGCCTCAGGGGTAATTATCTGGCTCGATATTAAATTAGTTGGACTGGGTGTAGGCCTAGCCCAAAATGCATGGGGTACAAATATTTTGCAAATGGTCTGGGCCTGTGTTTCCTTTCAGGCACATGCCCCAGGCTGAGCCTAAATGTTAGTCCTGATCGACAACAAAAAGGTCCAGGCTTGCACAAGCTTTAACCCAGCCCAACCGCCCATGAACACCCCTATTCACAGCAGGCCCTATATTCAAATGGTGTAGACTACTTCTATTGTGCAAGGAGAGGGAGTGGCATCCAATTGTACACTGCACCGGTGATAACTCTATAATATTGAGTTTGGAAAGATCTTCTACAATCTTAGCCTTAATAAGAATTTTCAAGCTGGGAGCTGCTATTGGCATACGAACTTTCTCCCTTCCCACACACATTTAAAAAAAAAAAAAAAAAACACCTGTGAAATTACTTTTTTGCCCACCCTCTCCCTGTCTCTCTCTCTCCACCTCCCCCTTCACCTCCGGCAGGCAATAGATCGGACAACCTTCCCCTCCCTCTCTCCCTCCCCTCCATCTTCCTCCCTCTCCACTGTTTCTCTCTCTCCTCCTCCCTTTCTCTCCCCCCACCTCCCCCTTCACTGACAGCGACGGCCCTCCCCTCCCTCGTTTTCTCTCTCTCCTCCCTTTCTCTCCCCCTACCTTCCCCTTCACCTCCGAATCCGGCTTGGACTGGTGAGCGCCGGGCGCCCTCCCCCTCCCCCATTGTTTTCTCTCTCCCTTCTCCCACTCTCTCCCTCCCCCACTGTTTTCTCTCTCCCCTTCTCTCCTCCCTGTCTCTCCCTCTTCATCTCTCCCCCTCTCCTTCTTTCTCTCCCTTCTCCCCGTTTCTTCCTTTGCCTTCCTTTCCCTGGCCGGCGGCAGATCTGGCAGCATTGCGACCACCCGGCTGTCCGATTTGCAACCGGCCGGAGGTGAAGGGGGAGGTGGGTAAAGAGAAAGGGAGAGGGTGGGTAAAAAGGTAAATTCACAGGGTATTTTTTTTTTTTAAATGTGTGTGTGGGAAGGGAGAAAACATGTGTGTCAGTAGCAACTCCCTTCAAGTGTCAAAGTAAACTTGGCCACATACAAATGAAAAGGCGCAATGCGTGAAGGAGTTTTGTAGTTCCATCCATTTCTGACTTATAGCAGAGAGAGAGAGAGAGAGAGAGAGAGAGAGAGAGAGAGAGAGAGAGAGAGAGAGAGAGAGAGTTTTATTTGTTACAAAGTGATGGTTTTCTATCCAGATTTCCAACCATCCATATCATTGGATGGTGAATGAACCGTTGAGCATGGAAAATTCCACATCTAGATCAATGAATCTCAGTAGATAGGAGATTCCAAAATAGAGGTTAGTTTGTCGCTTAGGCCCCATTTATTTGCATTAGAATTCATAATAATTGAATTCATTGAAATTTATGGTCAAATGAGCTCCATTTGAAGGATTATTAAAAAGGTGAAGTGTGAATGACATAGGGTGAAACTTGAGAGGTGAAGGATATAAGATAGCAAGGTAGATGCATGGAACCTTGACCTTCCTAAAATTTGAAGTACTAGGGTGATGGGATTTTACGATCTTTCTTTCATTCGCTTTCCATTAAAGGGTAGGTTACATGATTCATTTCGAAGTCCGGATCCCCTGATTCATTAAAGGAAGAAAATGAGAAAGTGCATTAACTGGCATGAGATTTTATACAGCTGGCGAATATTGATAGGATGAAACAACATCTCCTTGTTACTCTTCATTTTTGTATGTTCACATTGGATTTTCACTTTTAACCACTTTTTGCTTGCATTCCTATATATTCTATGTAAATAAATATGCCCTTAGCTCAAATAGGAAATTGCACTATGCTTGATTGCCTAAGTTTGAGCCATAATGAAGCAAGATAAAATAATCTAATTAATCTAATACATCTCCTACTCATCCCAGCTTCCCTTTCCCCCCAAAGACTCAAGTAGCCTATTTTACTTTGGCAACAGAGGAATCCCTATGGCCAGTTGCAAGGATCTATATTGTAGAGTATCATATTGCCTTTTCTTTTTTAATCTATGAAACTTTAAAAGGTAATTAACATTTTAATATTGTTTACAAAGAGAATGGCTTTGATCAAAAGGTTATTGGCTGGCGTTTATTGTAGAAAACTCAATTTATATGTAAACAAGGGGATAACTGTGAGACCCCGACCCGAGAGACCACAATTAGTGTTATTTGAGCTGTGTTTTAGCTCTAAGTGTGTTTAGTGCTTTTTTTTTTAGTTGGGATTAGAATAGCTTTGTTATAGCTTTGGGGAATTTTGAGTGCATTTGTGATTAGTGGGCCTTTTTGGGGGTTCCTTTTATGACTTTGTGATTACTTGGCGGATTTTCTGAAATTCCATTGATTGGTGTTTTTATCCTGTTTTACTCATATTGTTAATCTCTACAACTTTCGTCTTGTTCATGTTTCCGTTCG
Organism: Camphora micrantha; assembly: GCA_003546025.1. Taxonomy (NCBI): domain Eukaryota; kingdom Viridiplantae; phylum Streptophyta; class Magnoliopsida; order Laurales; family Lauraceae; genus Camphora; species Camphora micrantha. Next base: position 27,617,086 of record QPKB01000005.1, on the reverse strand, counting down.
GAACCTCGAAACCTGACTTTCCTAGCTTTAGGGGTAAAACAGTCTTTTTACTCTAAATCTGTACCCAAAATTTGATATTCTTGAAACCCTTGAAATATATACTTTTTAAAAACAAGAAATTTCGACGATCGTTTCTCCCTTCTTCATCGAACTCATCTGAGGTCCCAAAAATCATGATTTCAGCCCAATGAGATTGTTAGTAATGGAGCCCACTCCCCATTTGCTTTATGAGGGGAACCCTTCTTTTCCTCCCTTGTTCTAGTACAAAGCCTCGCCCACCTTGGGTTTTCTTGTTCTTCTTTCTTCTCCTTGCTTTTCTTTCCCTAAATCACCACCAACCTTGCATCACTTGATAAATGGATGTCATCTTCTTCTTCATTATCTTGAAAGCTCTCCATTGATAGCATTTGTGGAGGAAACCTCCCATTCCAAGATCCTCATTGAGCTAGTCTTGCACATTTGGAGAACCTACAAGTAAGCAACCCTCCCCATCTCTTAGATTTGTGTTCCTCTAACCTTAGAGAAGCTCCATTTGTATTATTGAAACTTTCTTCTTGCTTGTTCATTGTCTTGACCATTTTAGGGTTTTTATTTGGGGGTTTTTGTCGTAGTTTGGATCTTTGGCTTGGAATTGTGATTAGAGCTTGGTTTGCTTGATTAGAACCTAAGGCAAGTGGATGAATGGATTGTTTTGATTATTGGCATGTTTTATGAGAAAAGCTTGATCTTATTAATGGTTTTGATGATTTAAATACTTGCTTTTGTTATGGTTAATATTGATTTCGAATTGCACTTATTGATAAGTCTATTTCTCTCTTGTTCATATCTTAGAAGTACATGTCACTTTTTTTGGTTAAATCTTGATTATAGCACAAATGAGTCTTGGTGTATGATGGATTTCCTTTCTCTCTTTTATGGTTGAATATGAGTAGAAAGAAGGAGATTTGGTGAATAATTATAGAAGTTTTGATGATGATTTGCATATGGTATTGAGGTGCTTATATGCCTTCTAAAGTGTGTAGAAATGGAGCCTCAAATGGACTTGATAGAAGAGGAAAAAAGGAGAGGCAGAACTGTCCCGGAACCAGTTTCTGGACAGTTCGCTCGAGCGAACTTGAGCGACCTGTCTAGAAAGGGGTTTGAACCATTCCAGTAGACAGTTCGCTCGAGCGAACTCTCCCAGTACCCTCACAGAAATTTGTTAGTTCGAGCGAACTTATTGTCCGCTCGAGCCAACATGTCTGCTCGAGCCAACACCATGTTCGTTCGAGCGAACCCTCCCAGATTTCCATTCCAGAGAGCTCATTGCTCGAGCGAACTTCTGGTCCGCTCGAGCGATGGTTATTGTTCATCTGGGACTATTTTGGGAGCAAAAATGAAATGATTAAATGATTGAGAGAGGTTTGTTGGGAGCCCTATTGTGATGAGAAGACTAATAAACATTGTTTGAAACCCGTTTGAGAAAGAAACCATATTACATAGATTCATTTTGAAGTTTTTGAAAACATAAGGAGCCCGGAATGTTTCCAAATTCAAGGAGTACAAAGTTATACTGAAATCAACATACGGAACCCCTATTCACCTTAAACAAATCTTGAACCCGATATTTTGCCCGGAACTTCAATAGACCATTTGTACTTCCTTGTTCCCGAGATTTACACTACATAACTTGTTTTCCTGAAAGCATTGGAATTGTACTTGTAACAGTTACTAGTCCTAAAGTGCATTGCACCACATGAAATGACAGTTGTGCTTTTGAGCACCCCCGTCCCGCCCGTTTATTTATTTGCACTTGATGTATTTATACATGTCTCGATTTTTGTTATTTGACCTATGTGTCGGCACCACTAAGCTTGGATAACCTTGTTGGTCTGATCAACCTACTTGGAGATCCCCCTCCTGTTCCGCCAGCTGCAGTTTGGATCCCACTACCCGGTTATTACCGTGGTCTTGTCCCGATGCCACGGATTGCTACTGTGGTTCCCGATGCCCAGCTTGCTACCGTGGTCATGTCCCATATTATTATGTACAAATATGTAAATTTTGTTGTACCTCCTCACTTCGGTGACTGAGGTCAACATCCCGATATGCTCTTGTCACTTCGGTGATAGAGGACTTAGTTTCGTATGGATGCCATCTTACTTGTCTCCCGATTTCCTTGGATGCCTTTACATGCTTTTACAAATGTTTTAAATGAACACTTGATTTGCCAGCTCTCCATGTTTTACTTCTACTTTAAATGAATACATGTTTTGTCAGAGATCCATGTTTTACACCCGTTTTACATAAATACAAGATTTGTCAGATTTCCATGATTTTCCATCCGTTTTAATTATATGCAGCATTTGATTTGATAACATGATTTATCACATGTTTTACTTTTCTGTACATATATTGTCTTTTCACCCACCTGCCAGACCGTCGTGTCTGACCCACTACCTTGGTTCTCAGGTTCAGTTTTCCCCGCCCCGAGCTGAGAGCTTTTGTTGGCTGTGGAGCCATGAGTTTGCAGGTTGTTTTGTCGGCTATGTCATGTAGACATTGTGCTTGACATCGGAACTACGTCACATTTGATTCGTGGTTATTAGTTGTTATTGTATGGCTTCTCTTAGCCTTTTTTTAGGGATTGTTAATTAATGTACATTGATAGCTTGTAACTTGAACATATATGGGAATGTAATATTCTGTTACTGTCAGCTCTGTACTTTATTGTGTTGATTAATTCCAGTCTGATATGGTTCTTGATATGATAGCTTTATGCTAGCAGCTGAGTGCGACGCAGAATCCGATGGCCACAGACTCCTAGTCACAATGCCACGAAAGCTTCTGCAAAATATTCAAAGTGTGTTGAAATTTGTGATCCTCACACATGCGGATCTTGGGAGAAATATAATCATCACTTACCTCCCAATTCGCGTCCCCGAGGTTAGACCGCTATTAGGGTCCGAGTTTGGGGACGTGACAATAACCCTGAGTTATAGGTTGAGATTATATGTTTCTTTAAGATGTCAATGAAAGCAAACTCGATATTTAGTTGTAGATTGGGTCAAATGAGATGAAGACCTACCAGTCTTGTAATCCCCATCATACTTAAGTCAGCCCTCGTGCCATTGGCTAGGCAGGTTTTCAAGGGAACTTATTTTAGTCTTGGGAGTGTTTCAATACCCATTGGTACAATTGTCATAACCATGTGGTCTTCCAAGCACATAAGGAGGAAAGATGCAGAAGAATGTGTTACTTTATGAAGGTTGTAGATGCAGCAGAAGCATGGATCTAAATGAGTTAATTGCTATAAATGCGATAAAGACCGCGTCGGCTTGAATCAGGCACTAGTTGTGGAGATTTATGACTGTCTACGAGACATTAGTTACATGTGATTCAGTCTTCAAGATCTAAGGGCAATGATGGACACCCTGAATGTAGAAGATGATGATAGAGAATAGTAGATCTAGTGGGAGATGTATTGTTGAAAGTTAGTGCTAACTATTATTCTCATGTCTATATATAGCCCTTTGGCTAATGGGTGATAAGATCTCCATTCAAATTTGAATTGATAGACGATAAGGATAATAGGCTGAATTAAACTATCTTAATTTGAATTTAAATGGAGATATGATAAGAAATAAGAGTTGGATAAAACTCAAACTATTCTTATCCATATCACCGTGAAATTCGTTGTAAGGGGTGTTTTTTTGTGAGTGGGGTCCACCCCCATGTAAACACAAGTGGGGCCAGCACAAATGCCAACACTTTATATTTATTCATTGTATATATGTTATATGTACTTCTTGTTCAGGTAATAATATAGGTACAGTTTGTAGGGTTATTTTTTTCTGGCTGTGGTACATGCTCACATACCCTACAAACTGGCTACCTAAATCCCCATCCAACAGATCTATCTAGGAATGATTTTCTCTAAAACTGGCCTTTTCTTGGACTTTTATAAAGAGAAATGTTAAAAGTCCAGCACAACACCAGTACGTAGAGCTGCTTCAGCCACTTGCATCCATATTCAATGGTTGGATAGCAATGGTGATAATCAAGCCATCTCATGGGAGCACCGAAATGGAGGGCGATTTTTTTTTCTTCTTTTGCATGGTATTGATTCAGTGGTTATTACCATCATCTTACAGTAAAAACTATTACTTTTGTGTCACTTCTGTGGTTCTATGCTTAAAATTTATTTATACGCGGGTACAGAAAATAGGTTCAAAACCCACCTCCCCTCTCCCCTCTTAGTCGGTCAGTTCAAAATCTTCATCTTTCCACATGAAAAAGAATTGCACTAAACAACTAAAGACTAGTGCAAGCGATAAATTGAAGCTTTTTTTTTTTCAGAAAAAAAAAAAAAGATTACTGGTCTACAACAATGTATTTAGTAAAATATAATCTTTTAAATCATGTTTGATAAAAGGTAAGAAAATCTATAGGTTTGAGGATTCTTCAGTGTCCTGTAACAACGCTTTTCTGACTACCGAGGATTTGTATAATTGAGAATTAATCATTTATGTCACGTTTGGTAACAGGTGAAGAATCCATAGATTTAAGGATTTTATAAACTTCTCCTTTCTGCAAAAGATTTTTCACATCTTATATGGGAGGGTTGAACTTGAGAATCCTCAAAATGAGGATTTTATATGACATAAATCTTCAAAAACTTACAATTGTGTGGGTTTTTTCACCACTTTGTAGAAAGCAAAAGTTTTTCCTCGTGAGGATTTTTGTTGCCAAATGTGGCTTTTATATTTCCTTTCCATCCAACCATCATCCAAGCATGCAAGTGGATGATGGGCCCCAACATACACAAGTGAAGAGTGACCAAATCTTAGCTCCACTTATTTTAAAATCTCAATGAGCTCGCATGCATAAATCCAAGCTACTCATACCAACACTCATCACACCACTTGAATGCCTGATTAATTCCCATAGAATAGGGCCCATTGTTGAATTGATTAAATAAAACACTAAATCAACAGTTACCCCGGCTTTGTTGGAGTTTTTTTTTTTTTCTGGTAGAAGTTTTGTTGGAGTAAATCAAGATTTTACATGTGATCAATTCATTAGATCCTATTGTGATTGAAGTGAAATTTGTGACAATATGCATATATCGTGTGATGCATGATATGTGCAGCTTGGACCAAATGACAGGTCCAGTTACAAATGTTGTAAAAGTCAAGTCTGATGGCTGGACTCTAGTAAGGACATTGTAAAAGCCATTGTATGCAATAGAAACAAAAGGCTAACAATTTTTATTTTATTTTGTTCAAATAACATGTGATAGTTGACCTGCTGGAGTTACCTCATAAAAAATAATCCCTATACATAAAAATAAAGTATTGCAAGTACATGGAAATAATCACCACGATTTTATTCTCTTGTGATATGGTCCATTCATCACAAGACCTATCAAATGAATGGTGATGGACACCTATAAAATGGACTTCACATATCATACCTGTGGCCAACAGATACTAATGAATCCTAGCCTATTCCTAGGGCAGAGAAGATCCTATAATTGCTCTTTATTGAGACGCAGTATTTGTTATGTAAAGTGCTCGACCCTACTTAGTAGCTGATGGCTTAACGTGAAAGAAAACACATCGGCTAGAGAGATTCCAACCTGCCTTTTCTTTTGTATCTATGTCACCATGTTAGCAAGCACTAAATGATGCATGACTTAAAAGAAAGTAGGACCCTTTAACAAAAGATGCCTCGTAAAAGTCATCATGTCTATGTAGTTGGGTCCTTTTCAGAGGCATCAACTATCAACCAATGCCCATCAGTTTGGTGAGAAATCCTTTTCCTAAAGAGCTTGTGGAAGGTGGCTTTGGAGGCACCACCCTCTAAGGGTCTCGAAAAGATGAAAGAAGGTTAGTGGAAATTGTATGTCATGGGCACCACTAAATTCGCACTTAATCTTATCATTTATATTCAGGCTCTGTTTGCTCCCTCCATTGCCTTACACTCAATTTACATGCCTATCTAATTATCCATGATTGTTTACTTATTGTAGCTATTGCTAGGCCCAGCTGATGGGGTCAACACTAATTTGAGCTTTCCAGACGGTGGTTATCACCTGCTTACGAATGGTGAGGATCTTTTGGATGATCAAACAAGGGTTCGATCCCACTCCGATTAGTACTCCATATCTCCACCCAGGATTGTGATTCTTAACTATCAAACAGAGTTGGATCTCATTCCAAACTCTCTTATGAACATATAAAGAATTGAACAAGTTTCACGGATGATTCAGTTATCTAAACCCATGAACATTTATTTATGTAAGTGCCTAATAATTACGGACTTGGTTTGATAGGATTTGCTACGAAACTTCTGGGAGAGAATGAGACTTTAATGGCTTGAAAAGAGAGAGAGATGGGTTAGAAGCCCTGACTGCAGTCAGCCGAAGGCACTCCGACGCCTAAGTTAGTACAGTCACTGAACAACAGGTGAGCAAAATGGGGAAGAATAGAGAACTGAGGATCTCTTACCTTCTGACTTGCTTGCTTTACCTCATGTATATATATAGGTGTTGATCTCCTCAGACCCTTCCTTATTGGGAGTTGGTGGGAGTATGGTCCTATCAGACTATACATTTTCTCCTTAGTGGAGGTAGGTAGAGGTTCTGTCCCATTAGACCATACCTTGACCTTTTGTATGATTACTGATGTGAAGACTGAGTAAGATCCACGTCTCTTCTATATCTGGCGCCCATCTTGTCTGTTAGAGCGCAACCATAATTTCATTAATTATTGATTGACATAATGCCCACCTCGGTTAGCTGAGCTGCTGGAGACCTCACTATGGATTCACCTCGGCACTATTTTCGAATTGCGCATTCTTTGTACTTACCGAACTGCACAAGAAGGGAGAGGGTCGGCTAGTGTTCCTGCCAAGGTTAATCGAATTCCAGAAGCCGAGATCAGGACAAGCCTAACTGGTTCATTTGCTGGATTCAGAGCTCATGAAATGCTCCCACACAATTGCCCCCAGTGACGGCAGAGGACCGTCTTCACGGCAACCCCCTCGCCGCAGCGATGTTCGCAAATGCTCGCGCCCTGCCACTGGACATACAGAGGCTGCAGGGGATGGAAGATGCGGCCTTGCTGATCAGCACACTGCAATCTGCTTTTTCGATAAGCTTCTTTTGTCATAGGTTACTCATCATTCGTCTGTTTCTATTTGACACTTGGGCTTTCTTTTTCTAGATTGTGCAATGGGTGAAGGTGGCATTGGACAGGGTCCAGCATAGAGACACCCGGATCGAGCAGCTAGATACAGAGAGGAGGAGGCTTTCCGAGGCCTTGGAGGGCAGTTGCCAAAAGTTGAAAGAGGAGGAGGGGAAAAACTTCAGCCTTGGGAAGGACCTTGGATTTGCTGTGAACGAGGTCTGCAAGGTGAAGGCCGAGTGCTGCGAGCTGAGGGGGGCGACCGAGGTTAAGGCAAAAAGGGCGATTCAACTCGAGGATGAGCTGGAAGAAATGAGAACCGAGTTGAAAAGAAAGAACACCGACCTCGAGGAGGTTTGAAAAGAGAAAACTGATATCGAAACCTCGGTACAGGCGAAAGTGGAAGCTGTCTACACAACGGGGTGGAGGAGGCCACAAGGGACTATGTCGCCCAGGTAGACGTCCTTGGTCCGCGGTTATTTGAACATGGATGTAGGGCCGTTCTAAAGAAGATGAGAATCCCTAAGGATCACCCAATATACTAGGACCTGCCCACTCTTGAAGACCAGACGACCAAAAAGGGTTCGGCTCCTCCCCCTAGTCCCCTTTCTGAGGCCCTCGCAGAAGTTCGCTCAGACACACCTCCAGTCGAAGTTCCTTCCTCTGATGTTCCTTCTTGCGCTGTTTGAACCCCTTTTGTTGATGTACTTTTTTTTCTTTTGTATGATTGTACCTTGTACTTTTACTTCATTAATAAAAATTTTCTTCTTTTCCTCTCAATTGCACACTTTTTTAAGAATCGCATGTGTCTCTTCTAAGTTTAATAACGAGAACTTAAGAAGAAATGATCTGCGCCTTGTTCTCTCACATTCTTCAGGAAATGTCTTAAGTATACGAACTCGGTAACTCAAAATGTGTTCTGCGAATTGAGTTCTTTTTTTGCTGTGGTTGGTTTCGTAACCGAGTTATAGTAATGGTTGGTCCCGTGACCAAGCCTAGATAGCGAATGGTTCCGCAACCGAGCTGGGATGACGGCTGGTTCCGTAACCGAGCCCAGATAGCAGCTGGTTCTGTAACCGAGCTGGGATGATGGCTGGTTCCGTAACCGAGCCTGGATAGTAGCTAGTTCTGTAATCGAGTTGGGATGATGGCTGGTTTCGTAACCGAACCTGGAGCCACCGAGTCCTGCGACAGGGTGTGCTAGGGCCGTTCAAGGGCTTTCGTCTGTGGCTTGGCGAGAAACAAAGGACACTTTTCTGAAAAAAATTATCTTTTATTGATCCCATAATTCAAGTACATTTTCAGAAGTAATGTTTTTTGAGATGCGTGGTCACTCCCTACCATCCATGTCCTCGAGCCTATATGCGACTGTCCGGCGGTCGAGATAACCTTGAACGGTCCGTGCCAATTTGGTGCCAGTTTGCCTTCATTGGGATTCTTGTCTGTAGGGAGCGTCTTTTTTAGGACCAGTTCCCCAACAGAAAATCTTCTTTTTTTGACTCTTCGATTGTATCCCATGGCTAATTGCTGCTGATAGGAAGCCAGGCGGATGGCTGCAGCCTCCCTTCGTTCCTCGGCTAAGTCGAGCTCTTTGGCCAGGTTCACTTCGTTTTCTTTTTGGTTAAGGAGGTCTGACCTTAGGTTAGGAGGCCGATCTTGAGAGGGATCACGACTTCCATCCCATAGGCCAGGGAGAAAGGTGTTGCAGAAGTGGAACGTCTCAGGGTGGTTATGTAAGCCCAAAGGACACTCGGCAATTCTTCTACCCACCTTCCTTTAGCCCGGTCCAACCTCTTTTTTAGTCCGTCAAGTATTACCTTCTTAGAGATCTCGGCCTGTCCATTGCTCTGTGGGTATGGTGGGGTCGAATAGCAATTCCTGATGCCGAGCTCCTGGCAGAAGCTTTTGAAGAGCTTTGAGTCGAACTGTGTTCTGTTATCTGAGACCAAAGTTCTAGGAACTCCAAATCGAGTGATGATATTTTTCCACACAAAATTCTTCGTATCCTGTTCAGTGATGGTAGGTGAAGCCTTGGCTTCTATTCATTTAGTGAAGTAATCGGTAGCCACTATTAACCACCTTTTACTTCCTGGGGCTCGGTGGAGAGGTCCCACGATATCCAGTCCCCACTGGGCGAAGGGCCATGGACTGGAAAGTGCGCTGAGGTCCTGGGTTGGCTGATGGAGAGAGTGTGAGAATTTCTGGCATTTCTCGCATTTTTTAGCGTACAGCTGGGCATCTTTTTGCATGTATGGCCACTGATACCCTTGATTGATGGCTCGATAAACCAGTGACCGACCTCCGATGTGGCTTCCGCAAACGCCTTCGTGGATTTCGTAGAGCGTTTCTCTTCGCCGTTTTTTCGATCTTTTTTCATTCTTTTTTCTTTGTATTTTTGCCTGACATTTCCCCTCATTTATTGGCCTGATTCTCTTGAAGAAAACCCGACGAGAAGCCACGCAAATCGGAGCACAAAGTTTTCCTATTTTCTGGAAAGCCGAAGACTTTGTTGTGCGGTTTTTGCCGATTTTTTGTCAAGCATTGAAAACTAGGCCAAACGATGTCGGAATGACCTGAAATTTGACGTGGAGCTTCTTGAGCAGTAGATAGGACCAACCATAGGCTTTGGTTTGAGTTTTGAAGCCTTTTGGGTCCCGCAAACGCTTGCCTTAATTTCGCCATGAGAGAAATGCCGAGCTTTGACTTGTGGTCAACCGATGTCCGATTGACCTGAAATTTGACAGGGAGCCTCCTGAGTAGTAAGTAAGACCAACCATGGGCTTTGGTTTGAGTTTTGAAGCCTTTTTGGGGTCCGCAAATGCTCGCCTTGATTTCACCTCGAGGAAAAATGCCGAGCTTTGAAAACTAGGCCAAACGATGTCCGTTTGACCTAAAACTTGACAGGGGACCTATTGGAGTCATTTTGAGATGATCCATTAGCTCCAATTTGGATGCCATGATTCCGGGGTGCTCCGCTGCGCCGGTAGGCCTGTTTTTGCTTCCCGAGAGTTGATGAAGGGTCAAACGTCGTCCGTTTGACTTGAAATTTGGCAGGGGGCTTTTTGGAGGTATTTTGAGACCATCCGTAGGCTCTGATCGAAGTTTTGAAGTCTCGACACTGTCGCTGCCGGGAGCTCCTGTCTGGCTGTCGGAGGAGTGAAGTTAGGCCAAATGATGTCGAAATGGCCCGAAACTTCATGTGTACCCCCTCTTTTGGCTGCTTTGAGGATCTTGCAG
>QPKB01000005.1:27533992-27606580 GCA_003546025.1 Camphora micrantha | reverse complement strand
CTATCAAAGTCAAGGCTATCCTAGAAATGCCATCCCCAAAAACCCTGAGACAGTTAAAAGGGCTTCAAGGAAGATTGGCATACATTCGACGGTTCATCTCCAACCTGTCAGGGAAATGCCGTCCATTCTCCCGCCTAATGAAAAAGGGCGTGGACTTTGTCTGGGATGAATGCGAAACTGCGTTCCAAGACATCAAGTCATACCTGACCAAACCTCCGGTACTGGCTGCCCCCACAACTGGAAAACCATTTATCTTGTACACAAGAGCCCTCGACCACTCTTTGGGAGCTCTACTTGCACAAGGAAATCACGAGGGAAAAGAAGCTGCTCTATACTATCTCAGCCGCATGCTGGTAGGTGCAGAGCATCGCTACTCTCCAGTCGAAAAAGAATGTCTTGCAGTGATGTTTGCTGTACAAAAGCTACGTCACTATCTGCTGTCCAACACAGTATACCTGATCTCGAGGATCAATCTCCTGAAGGTCCTTGTCACAAAAGCAGGTTCCCTCAATGCCCGACTGGCAAAATGGTCTATCCTCCTGTCACAATTTGATATTAGGTATGTACCACAAAAAGCAATCAAAGGTCAAGCTCTGGCAGACTTTCTTGCAGAGCATCCGTTGCCTGAAGATTCTCCACTCAGGGATGATCTCCCAGACGAGTCAGTCTACAACGTGGAGGCTTCCTTATCAAATGCTTCCTGGGATATGTACTTCGACGGTGCAACCAGGACAAGTGAAAAAGGAAATCAAATATCAGGGATTGGCATCCTCTTTGTTAGTCCCGACAAATACATGATTCCACACGCCTTCTCGCTACTGGAACCATGTTCAAACAATGCAGCTGAGTACCAAGCCCTGATTGTAGGATTGGAACTCGCCCTCGAATCCGGCATCACAGTGCTAGAAGCCTTCGGGGATTCTCAACTGATCGTCAACCAGATGAATCAGAAATTTGAAATCAGGAAGCCTGATCTGTTGCCTTACTACAACAAGGCGCAATCACTTCGGCAAAAATTTGACATCTGTCATATCACCCACATTCGTAGAGGCGAAAACATCCGTGCAGATGCCCTGGCTGGACTCGCCGCCTCTATGGCGGTCCAAGAAGGAGAACACATGCAAGTTACAGTGTGTGAGAGAAGGATTCTCCCTCCCCTCAATACACACCAAGCAGTTGCTGAGTGCCACCAACTGGTTGGAAGTCGGATCTCCATCCTCAGACCTCCGATCGGCGACTGGAGGGATCCGTTCATTGATTATATTATGTTCGGAATCCTGCCTGAAGATCCAAAAGAACGGGTAAGTGTTCAAAGACGAACCCCAAACTTTCATCTGGACATTCCTTCAAAGATGCTCTACAGAAAATCCTACAATGGAGTACTTCTACGCTGCTTATCACAACAAGAAGCTAAAGAAACTCTCAAAGAGGTGCATGCTGGTCTTTGTGGAGCTCATCAGGCTGGTCCAAAGCTCTACGATCAGATAAAAAGGTTAGGTTATTATTGGCCTACCATGGTAGCTGACGCAATGCAATTTGCTAAACGCTGCCAACAATGCCAAGTTCATGGAGACTATGTCCACATGCCTCCAGAATGGCTACATCCTACAGCAATTTCATGGCCTTTCGAAGCCTGGGGTATGGACATCGTAGGTCCTGTCTCCCCTCCGTCAAGCAAAGGTCATCGCTTCATCTTCGCCGCTACGGATTATTTCTCCAAGTGGTCAGAAGCTTTTGCGCTCAATGAAATGAAGACCTCATCAGTCCTTCAGTTCTTGCGCACCAACATCATTTGTCGCTTCGGCATACCTAAAAGATTCGTCCATGATAACGGACCACAATTCCGTGATCACAGATTCTACAGGTTCTGCGACAAATACAAAATCCAAAGTTGTCCTTCAACTCCGTACAATCCGGCGGCGAATGGACTGGCAGAGGCCTTCAACAAGACACTCTGCAAAATTCTCAAGAAAATGGTCTCTAGCCACAAAAGGGACTGGGGCGACAAACTATCCGAAGCTTTGTGGGCCTACCGAACCACCGTTCGAGGACCGACCCATAGCACGCCATTCTCCTTGGTCTATGGATGCGAAGCTGTTGTCCCTTTAGAGGTACAAATTCCTTCCTTAAGGGTATCTCTACAAAATGACATGACGCAAGAAAGCAATGTCAAATTAAGACTCCAAGAGCTGGACAATCTCGATGAGAGACGGCTCGAGGCACTCCAAAGCATTGAGCTCTACCAAGCACGCATGGCTGGATCTTTCGACAAAAAGGTCAGGCAACGCGCCCACAAAAAGGGTGACTTGGTTCTTGCGGTGAAAAGGCCGATGGTTTTCGCTCACAAATCCAAAGGCAAATTTGAACCAAAATGGGAGGGACCCTTCGTCATCGACCAAGTCTTCTCCAATGGCGCATACGCACTTCTAAACATGGAAGGTGATAGATGTATGCTGCCCATCAACGGCAAGTTCTTGAAGCGGTACTACCCTTGAAGACTTCCTCCACTGGGTCAGAGCGACGCCTGCAAGGCCAAAGCCTATTTCCAGGTACTTGCTCGTCAAACCCACTCCTTTTGGAATTTTCACCTTTATGTTGAACTTTCAAAACAATGCTTACTTTCATCGTTTCATTGTTCAAAAGAAAATCAAAATCCAAAAATCTAAGTTTAGGAGCCTCTTCCCAAACTTAACCAAAATTTTCGATCCTTGAACCCAAAATTCTTGGTTTGAAACAAAAATCAGGACTTAGGAATTTCCACCCTAGTCCGCCTTACCTTTTACCGCCAAAAATGGTTTTAGGTCAAAATTTACGACCCTCGTGTCTAAAAACAAAAATCGGGAAAGCGATGTCAAGTCGATACTCGCAAAAACCCATTGGAAGGATGCGAACCCCATTCGATACTTCCAAAACCTCAAAATCGCAAGGAAGCAACACCTCGTTGATACTTGCAAAATTTCAAAAATCGTGGAGACGCAACATTCCAGTTGATATCCACAACCCAAATTTCAAAAGAAAAACAAAGGTTCGAAAAAACCTCAAATTTCAAAAATCGTGGGGAGGCGACATTCCATCGATACCCGCAAAATGAATTTTTGAAGAAAAAGCAGGGAAGCGACGCTTAGTCGATACTTGCACCCAACTTCGCGAGGAAGCGACATTCCATCGATACTCGCAACCGAATGAGCAAGGAGGCGACATTCCATCGATACTTGCAATACCATTCAGCAGGGAGGCGACTCTTAGTCGATACTTGCATTTTTGAAAACCAAAAACCTGGCTTTTACGCCAAAAACCTGGCTTTCACGCCAAAAAACAAAAATCGGCTCTCATGCCAAAAATCGGCTTCCATGCCACATCGGCTTTCACGCCACCAAAATTTGGCTTTCACGCCACCAAAATCGGCTCCTACGCCAAAAATTAGCTTTCATGCCAAAAATCAAAACAAAATCTGGCTCTCATGCCAACAAAACAAAACTTGGTTTTCAAAAAATCCGGCTTTTACGCCAAAAACAAAAAATCGGCTCTCATGCCAAAAATTTGCTTCCATGCCACATCGGCTTTCACGCCACCAAAATTTGGCTTTCACGCCACCAAAATCGGCTTTCATGCCACCTCAAAATTTTCGGCTTTCAAGCCATCAAAAACCAGGCTTTGTGCCACAAAATCTGGCTTTCATGCCAAAACAATACTTTTGACAAAAGATTTTCACAAAACGATAACCTTTTGATCAAGAGTTTCAAACAAACATTCCCGTTCAACTTTTGCTTATTTTCAACAAAAAAGAATTTAAGTAGAACAAGGGAATACAAAAAATAGAGTGCCAAAATGTTTATACATGGAGGTACCAAAAAAAAATGAAGGAAGAAAGTTTGTCAAAAGCTCAGTCCATCATGGTCTTCAACCAAAGACTGAGGTCCTCGAGCAGACTTCTGGCCTCAGCCTCCAAAGCTTCCAGGCCACGCTTCTTCAAGATGCCGCCATAAAATGCGGCAGAAAACCGCGATCCATCTTCAGCACGGGGGAATTCCTCCCAAAGAAGTTGCCATCGCTCATGCTCCTGAGTCTTCCTTTGAAGATTCCCGTCAACCTCTTCAACCTGACGGATCAGAGTGCTTTCTCTGGCACGAGCTTCAAGAACAGTAGCCCATTTAGCAGCAGTCTGTTCTTCCAACAACTCGAGACGCTGCCTAGTCTCGTTGATCTCCTTATCGAGGTGCATCAGTAACAAGGCCCTTACCCTTGTTCGTTCTGGAGGAACCACCTGCAAAAGTCAGAAAGGAAGAAATCAAACACCAAATGACAGAATTTTGCTATAAAAAAAAATCCTAGCAAAATTTTGGCATGGTTCCGGGGCAATTTCAAAGAAAAGGAAGGCACCCCGAAAAAGAAAGGAAGCTTGAAGATGAGCTCAACATTGCCGCGAGCTCATGATCAATGAGGGATTCTCGAAGAAGACTCGAATTCAAACATTGCTGCGAGATCAAGCCTTCTTTCTCAAATCTTCGCAAGATCAGAAAAGAGCTCAACATTGCTGCGAGCTCAAAATTCTAAAACTTGCAAAGCTCCTCGAAATTCTGCGAGACTGGAGAAATGGGCTCAACATTGCTGCAAGCTCTAAAAATCCCAAGACTTGCAAGAAAATTCGAGGTATGCATCATCATGCCCCCAATTCCATTTACCAAAAATCATGCATAAAATCATCATGCATTAGATGCTAGGAAAACTTTGACGAAAGTTTGACCAATTCCAACCCAACTTGGTCAAAACCAATCAAACTTTGTCTAATTCAAAATCCATGTTGACTTGACCTAGAAATTCTAGCCTTTTATCTTGATGCATTAAAAAAAAAATGCATGATCATCTTGAATTGCATAAACCTCATATCATGGTGAGCAAAAAAAGAGAGAACAAAAAAAAACCTCTTCAAAAAAAAAAAAAAAAGAAAAAAAAAAGGAATCAGAACGTGCACAAAAAAAAAGAAGAAAGAAAGCACGTGAAAAAAAAAAAAAAAAACACAAAAAAAGAGAGAGAAAAGAAAACACGTGAAAAAAAAAAAAAAACAAAAAAAAAAGAGAAAACACGTGAAAAAAAAAATAGAGAAAAAGAAAGAGAAAGAAGAAAAAAAAAGAAGAAAAGGAACTTTTCTACATCTACATGGGTTTTCTTGGAAAAAGAAGACCTACTTGAAGCCATGGAGAAGAAGAAGAAGGAACTTGAAGATCCTTGAGAAATTCTTGGAGCACTCTTGAAGGTTTTTGCAAAAAGAAAGCAACAAGAGAAAGAAAACCCATCTCCTTTGCTTTTATAGAGAAAGCAAACTAAAAGAGGAAAGGAGGAGAAAAGCAAGGAGGTAAGTGCTAAAAAATTAGCAAACTTCCAAAAAGAGAAGGAGATTTGAGATATTCTCTCCTAAAGAGGAGATTCTTGAGAAATTCTTTCCAAAAAGAAGGGGATTTGAGAAACTTTCTCCCAAAGAAAGATACTTTGAGAAAATCTCTCCCAAAATCAAGGAAACTTGAGAGATTCTCTCCAAGTAAGGATATTTTTAGATATTCTCTACACAAAAGGGATATTTTTAGATATTCTTTACAAAATGACACCAAATGAGATCTAAGCCATTCTTAAAAGCTTAAGGTCCCATGGGTTAGCCCATATGAGCCAGGTTTGACCACCTAGGCACTAAAAGTGGCTTTTAGTCAAAATTTCTCTTACCAAGAGCATACAAAAATGGTTCCATGCCTCTCTTGAGTTGACTGGACCATACCAAAAATTTTCAAGCTTCATAAGCTTCCAAAAGAAACCCAACCATCCAACCCCATGCACCAAATCAAGCCACAATCTTGAAATTGACATTCCACAAAAAACCAAACCACTCCAATGGACCCAAAATTGTCCCAAAGAGTGACAAAAAAATCAAACCATGGTCCCCTAACTTACCACATACAGCTTGTTAGGTCACAAGGCCGAAACCAAAAAAACCAAAATCCCGACCCCCTAACTCGCCACATACAGCCTGTTAGGTCACAAGGTCAAAAACCAAAAAAACCTTCTTAACCGCCTAATGTGCCACATAAAGCCTTTAGGTTCACAAGGTTAAAAGGGAAAACCCAAAACCAAAAATCAATATCCAAATGTCATTTCAAAATCCTTGCCTTGAGACGGTACATGACCCCTCTCATTACCGCGAAATCCCTTGGAAGCTCAAAAAGCAACTCCATCAAAAGAAAAACGCTCAAGACTCTTGGTCAAGCAAGAAGATCTCCTTCAAATTCTCTTCGAGGCACACTGACTGCCAGAGCTGCACACCTCGTCGTTGTACCTCGAGGGGGCATTTGTTGACACCAAAAATGTCACTATGTCCCTTTAACACCAAATGCTACATGGAGCCACATCCTGCCATAAATAGGAAGGCGCCACTTCAAGCACCAGATCTTGTCAGAATCAAACAAAAAACTGCAAGATCCTTCAAGAGAATCAGGCCAATAAATGAGGGGAAATGTCAGCAAAAATACAGAAGAAAAAAGAATGAAAAAAGATCGAAAAACGGCGAAGAAACGGCGACCGGACGGCGACCAAAAAACGGGCCCAAGGCCCATGGTCGCCGGCGACCTTGGCCCATGGTGGCCGGCGACCATGGGTGCATGGTCGCCGGCGACCATGGAAATTCCGGCGACCCAAAATTTCGCCGGAAGACCCTTTTTCGGGTCCTTTTCGCGTTTCGAGTTGATTGGCCCCTGTGATTTTTCCAAAATCTGATTTTTCGTGCATGAAATCCGTCGATCTTCGTCAAACATCACGGATTCGCCGCCGAAGTCATTGGATGATCATTAGATGCCTCGAAATCGCCAACCGGCCGACAAAGAAAGCACACTTTCTGCCCGCCCGATCGTGAAATCGACAGGACAGATGCTGCCGGCACTTTGACATCAATCAATGTCTGAAATTGCATCGCCATCCGACATCAAACAACATGTGGATCCACCGGCGATCATCGCAAGAAGAATTCCAAAAGACGCGGCACGGCCCGCGACTCTTCGAGCGACTTGGCGACCAATTAATGAGGTTAAATGACCAGTTTTATGACAAGTTAATGCGGTCATTAACTCATTATTTTGGACGGCCCAATCAAAAGCAAGCAAATGGGAGTTACAAGTCAGAGGATTTATGGCATTAAAGCCATGAAACTCCTCCATGATGGGGATTAAAAGCGATTAAAGGCTCATTATTCTCCATCGGCCAATCAAATTCAAGGAAAAAGGAGTTACAAAACAAGTAATTTAAAAAACTTGTAACTCCTCCCATTATGAGCATTAATACATTCAATGCTCATAAACCCTCCTAAATGGCTACCAAAGGCCTATAAATAGGAGGGCATTCCAAAAAAAAAAAAAGGTGCGATCCGGATCTCTCGCTCTCCTCCCGACGAAGACAAAAAAATCCAGAAGCCCTGCAACTCTGCTGCAAAGACCACCAAAAGGTGATTGAAGCACCCTTGGGGGGCCACCCCCCCAAGGACCTCCCTACATGGCTAAAACGCGGCTTTTCAGCCCGTTTACTTAGCTTTTTATCGGATATAAGACCTTCTTTTGGTCTTTGTCCTTTAAAAATCTGAGGTTAGAAAGCCAAGCCAAGAATCCAAGCATCGTGTTCTCATCTGCATGGACGAAGGAGGAGCCCATACATGACTCGCGACCGTCGATCTGAACGTGTCCCCACAATCGAATGAGAAGTCAGATTCCTTTTCTTGATTTCTATTGTACTTTATTTTTCTTTTAGAGACAAAAATCACAATTCTTGTCTTTCATAATGGATAAGACTTGTAAATCGCCTTTTACGGCAAAATCGCCTTTCACGGCATTCAAAAAAAACCTTTTGTCTCTTTTCTTAAAATATGTGTGCAATAGAAACTAGAAAAAGTTTCATTTCCCCTTTCTACTTGTGAAGGTGAATCTTCGGATCACCGTTTCTAAACTCCAAGTAGAAAAGTGAAATTGGCATACCCGTACAAAAAAAAGAAAGATGTTGAAACCCTTTATCTTTTTCTTCTCCTCCCCTCCGCCGTACCCCGAAAGACCCGGGGCGGAGGCAGCGGGAGAGAGGGAAGAAATCGGGTCCATCACTCAAAATCCCCAAAGCTATTCCAAAGCTATTCTAAACCACTAAACCAAATCCACAAAACAAATCAAGACTAACACGCAACTAACCAAGCACTAATCGAGATCACTCGGGTCGGGGTCTTACAGTTTCCGCTGAGCTGGCTTGTTACTAATTAAGAGTCGTTGAAGACCACTAGTTGTTGTGCCCCCAAGATTTCAGCGCTGCCGAGCCCTGCGATCAGTGCTTCGTACTCGTCTTCATTATTGGATGCCTTGAAACCTAGCGTTAAGGCTTGTTTGACGACGAGGCCCTCTAGAGATTGAAGGACTATGCCAGCGCCAGACTTTTTTTACGTCGAGGATCCATCAACGAAAATTTTCCAAGCCGAGTCGAGGAACTGATTCCAAGCTTGTTTGTGCTCGGTTTTGGCTGTTTCTTCATTTTCTTCTTCATTTTCATTTCTAACTTCTTTCCCCTCATTGCCCCCCAGTTCGGCGCCGAGCTGGCTTGGTGCGGAATTTGGAGAGGTGAACTCTACAAGGAAATCCGCCAAAACCTGTGCTTTGATTGCTGTTCTGGGTTGATATTGGATATCGTACTGCCTTAGTTCGACTGCCCACCTCGAGATTCTGCCAGAGAAGTCTGCTTTTTTGAAAAGGGACCTGAGTGGATGCTCTGTGACAACCGCTACTGTGTATGTCTGGAAGTAATGGGAGAGTTTGCGAGAGGCACTGACCAGTGCAAATGCCAACTTCTCAAGTGGTAGGTACCTGGTCTCGGCATCAAGCAGGATTTTGCTAGTATAATAAATGGGCTTTTGCTGTCCGTCTTCTTCTTTGATAAGTACCGAGCTCACCGCGTGTTCCGAGACGGCCAGATATAGGTAGAGTGTTTCTCCTTGCCTTGGCGTAGACAGCAGGGGTGGTGAGGATAAATAATTCTTGAGTTCCTAGAGGGCCTGGTCGCACTCTGGAGTCCATTGGAATCTCAAGCTTCTCTTTAAGAGTTGGAAGAAGGGTCGACATTTATCCGAGGCTCGGCTAATGAAGCGGTTGAGTGTGGTAGCCATTCCCGTAAGCCTCTGGACTTGCTTCGCTGTGGATGGGCTTTGAATTGCCTGTATTGCTGAGATCTGCTCCGGATTGGCCTCGATTCCCCTTTTGGTAACTAGGCTGCCCAGGAATTTCCCAGAGTCGACGCCGAAGGCGCATTTAGATGCATTTAGTTTCAACCGAAATTTTTTAAGAACGACGAATGTTTGATTGAGGTCGGTCAAGTGGTCCTGCGACCTTTTAGACTTGACTACCACATCATCAATATAAATCTCCACAGTTCTGCCGAGCTGGGCTTGAAACATTTTCGTCACCAGCCTCTGGTAGGTTGCCCCAGCATTTTTCAACCCGAACGGCATTACCATGTAGCAGTAAATGCCTCTGGGTGTTATGAATGCGGTCTTTTTTCGTCAGGCCCATACATCGAAATTTGGTGATATCCGCGATAGGCATCGAGGAAGCTCATCTTGTCATGTCCGGCAGTGGCGTCAATAGCTGGTCGATCTTCGGGAGTGGGAAACTGTCATTCAGGCATGCTTTGTTGAGATCGGTAAAGTCCACGCAAACCCTCCACTTTCCATTTTTCTTCTTGACCACCATCGTGTTAGCCAGCCATTCCGGGTAATGTACTTCCCTTATGGCCTGGGCCTCGAGTAACTTGTCGACTTCTTCAATCACGGCTTCTGTTTGTGGGACCCCTGTTTTGCGTGCCTTCTGAACCACGCGTTTGTGTGTGGGATCCACATTTAGCCTATGGCAGATGATCTCAGGGTCGACGCCGGGCATTTCATAGGGAGTCCAGGTGAAAACTTCTTTGTTCTGTAGCAAGAAGTTGAGCAGCTCGGACCTTTCGGCTACGGGGAGCTGGCTCCCGAGCAAGAAGTATTGCTTAGAGTTAGAGGGGTCGAACCTGACTTCGGTCAGATCCTCGATGCTTTTCCGTTCCGGGTCTCGCCCAACTGATTCCAACTCCGCTTCCAGCTCGACCATGTGTATCCGGGATGGTTCTGTCTCGCCAGGTGCCACGGCCATTAAGCAGTGCTTGGCCATCTCTTGGTCGCCTCTGACCGTTACTACCTCAATTCGGCCATCTCCATTTTCGAGCGGGAATTTCAGCTTCTGGTGATGAGTGGAGGGTATAGCCGCCATGTTGTGTAGCCAAGTCCTTCCCATGATCGAGTTGTAGGGCGATGGTATGTCGACCACTAGGAAGTCAGTTTGCTTGCTGGCTCCTCCGGTATGAACCTTCAGGGAGATCCTTCCTTGAGGGTAGACTGGCTTCGAACTGAACCCTATAAGAGGGGTGCGCGACTCCTGTAGGTCCTCCTCCTTGAGCCCCAGCCTTTTGTAGCAGTCAAAGTACAGGATCTCTGAGGAGCTCCTGGAGTCTATAAGCACCCTCTTAACCACAAAGTTCTTCAGCTTTAGAGTGAGAACTAAGGGGTCATTGTGTGGCAATTGGACTCCTTCGAGGTCTTGGTCGAAGAACCAGATACCTGGTCTCTCCATCCGAGCTTTCTTTGCGGATGGCTGTAGCTCGGTTGTCATCACCTGTATATTGTGGGAGGCCCTCCTGGCCTCGGTATGGGCTTGGTTGCTCCCTTTCGGTGCAGGAGCTAGGTGGATGACGTTTATTATCCCTTCCGACTCGTCGCTGTCTTCATCAATCTTGCGCTGACGAGCTTGGATATTATTATTGTTTTCTTCTTTTATATAATCCTTTAAGTGGCCCTCCTTGACGAGCCTTTCGAGGTGGGATTTGAAAGACATGCAGTCTTCGTTCTGTGCTCGTTCTGTTTGTGGTAGGCGCAGAATTTATTCTGGTCGCGGGTGGAAGGATCACCCTTCATTGGTGGTGGCCATTTGAAGAACGACTGCGTCATGATTTTGCCGAGAAGTCTACACATAGGCTCCTTGAAGATTGTATTGACGGCTTTGTACGAATCGACATATGGCTTGTTCTTCTTTTTTCTGCCCGAAGTGGGTGCCGAGGTCATGACTGAGCCCGATGAAGCTTTATCGCGACTCTTCTCTTTTCTTGGGAACAACTTTTTGTCTGTCAGAGGTGGTCCATCTCTGCTCTGGGTGCTTTTGCGTTTAAGTCCAAAGTTTTCCCAAGCTCGGGTCTCGTCCTCCTCCTGTTCGATGAACTGGCTCACCTGTGTCATCAACGCCTTCATCGTGGCCACGGGATACCGAACGAGTTCCTTTCGGAGCTCGTTACCTGGCAGTAGGGCCTCCTTGAAGCGCATGATGACCATCTCATCATTGGCGTCTTCGATTTGGCTATAGATGGTCCAGAACCTCTTGGCGAATCGAGTGACGTTTTCATTTTCCTTCATCCTGATGGCCATCAGGTCATTGTTTGTTCTTGGAATGATCCTGTGTGCTTGGAACTTCTCCAAGAAGGAGCCTCTGAGTTGTCGCCAACTTGAAATCGACTCCTCCGGAAGCGCACAGAACCATCTGAGAGGGAGATCGCCTAGGCTGGAGGAGAATACACTGCAGTTTAGGTGTCCGACATCCTCGAGTAACTTGTCGACTTCTGTTTGTGGGACCCCTGTTTTGTGTGCCTTCTAAACCACGGGTTTGTGTTTGGGATCCATGTTTAGCCTATGGCACATGATCTCAGGGTCGATGCCGGGCAACCTCATTAATTGTCTAGGGCAGACGAAATGACGGTAGTGCACTAATTAATTATCTTGGGCAGACAAAGCGGCTACGACATTAATCACCTCCAAAAAAGAAAATGAGACATCCACACCTCATTAATTGCCTCAGGCAAAGGCATCATAAATGAGGCATCCGTGTTCTCCAAAGACCCACACCGAGGTGAAGGACTCCCTTCTTAAGAGTTAAGCTCTCGGCCTCAAAGTCAAACTATGAGACCCAGAGCTGGGTGCAATTATGTGGGAGCATTTCATAAGTTCTGAATCTAGCAAATGAACTAGTTAGGCTTGTCCTGATCTCAGCTTCTGGAGTTCGATTAACCTCTGCAAGAACACTAGCCGACCCTCTCCCTTCTTGTGCAGTTTGGTTGGTACAAAGAATGCGCAGTTCGGCAATAGTGCCGAGGTGAATCCATAATGAGGTCTCCAGCAGCTCGGCCAACCGAGGTAGGCATTATGTCAATCAATAATTAATGAAATTACGACTGTGCTCTGACAGACAAGATGGGCGTCGAATATAGAAGAGAAGTGGATCTTACTCGGCTGTCATATCAGTAATCATACAGAAGGTCAAGGTATGGTCTGATGGACAGAACCTCTACCTGCCTCCACTAAGGAGAAAATGTATGGTTTGATAGGACCATACTCCCACCAACTCCCACTACGGAAGGGTCTGAGGAGACCATCACCTATATATATGCATGAGGTAAAGCAAGCAAGTCAGAAGATAAGAGATCCTCAGTTCTCTTTTCTTCCCCATTTTGCTCACCTTTTGTTCAGTGACTGTACTAAATTAGGCGTCGAAGTGCCTTCGGCTGACTGCAGCCAGGGCCTCTAACCCATATCTCTCTCTTTTCATACCATTAAAGTCTCATTCTCTCCCAGAAATTTCGTGGCAAATCCTATCAAACCAAGTCCGTAACTATCATGCACTTACAATTTACATGCAAGCTAAGTTATAGAGATATGAAAGAGCGCTGGGGGGAGCCATTAATGCTACCAAAGTGATATGATGGTGATCCATTGTGGGCGAATATCCTCACTAAGATTGACAGCATTAATTACAAAGAAACAGATTATGCGCCCTAGGAAATATACCAATCGAGAGCTCTACTATGTTTGGCTGTTTTTTAGTTTTAGAAATGGCTATCAACTAGACTATGTTTGGCTTCATAGTGCCCCGAGGTCCTACCAAATTTAGCCCATCTTTAAATTATTCGGTCCAGTTGTGTTAAATATTATTTGGAGGGGCCAGGCTCTCTAGTTAGCCATTTATGTATAAGTAAATCCAAGCATGACCTATAATTGCTGGGCAAGAAACTGGACCCAGGGACCATCCCACATGTCTACACATCAGACCCATGTCCAACCAAAGGAGAATGGGGTCTGGCCGGCAGGTTTCTTAAGAACCCCATTCCTCACGTTTTATCAGACCAAGTGAAGCCAAAGGAGACCGGGCAGGATAATTTCTCTCTCTCTCTCTCTCTCTCTCTCTCTCTCTCTCTCAGTTTAGATGACAGCAATGACCCTTCAAAACTAGCCAATCCACCTGTAGCCCAAGTGGTGAGGCGTCTTTCTGTCCATGTCCACAGATGCATCCTGGTGAGGGATCATCCAAGTCTTTTGGATTGGGACTTCGGGTAGTGCATGCGAGTAGGTGGATGTGTATATATCAAGGCCTAAAAAAAAAAAAGGATTTAAATTGTTTAAGAAATCAATATGGATTGAGAACTAGGAGTTGCTCTGTTGGTAAGCAACACCATTTCTCACCTAGTTGCTCAAGGTCCAATCCTTGAGTATGCTGCCCACGTGTCTGTGGGCTTCCTTCTTGCTAATGCGGGCTCTCTCTTCTCGTGTGTAGGTTCTCTGGGGAGAGCCACAAAGTGGGATGCAGAGTAGCCGGGTGACAAAAGGGGTCGCAATATCGCCGTTACTTTTTGGTTTTTTTCCCGGACGGATATGTCCTATATGGTTACTTGAACCTCTGCCTATGCCATCCTGCCCTGGCTCCTTTGTAACCTTCCGTTGAAGGACCACCTACAGCCAAAAATCATATAAAACCGGATGCTTCTAATCATTATTAAATAGTCTATTTAAGGACAGATGAGAGGTCTCACTCCATATAATCAATACATAGAAGATAAGATCATTTAATTATTTTGGTGTTTTTTACACTAGTACGAGCCTACAAATACAATCCCTCAAAGAGATGAGGCACTGATTGGATATTCAAGTCGACCAAAATAGTGCATCGAGTCAACACCAGTCCAAAGAAAAAACCGGGTATGGCCCAAGTTAAGCATCTCAATATGATAAGCAGGAAATAATTTGAATTTCTATGCATGAGCCTACATCCACCATTCATTGTCATCACTGTCAAGTCCTGACAAGAATTCAGGTTGTATTCCGGTTCACATTTTTAACTGATTAGTAAGTGGATCGGGTTTGAATTGAGTCCATGTCATTTGACCTGCGAACCTGGCCAAAATCTGACCCAACCTGACTCGCCGCTCTATAACACGCTGTAAGACCCCGATCCCGAGTGACCTCGATTAGTGCTTAGTTAGTTGCGTGTTAGTCTTGTTTTGTTTTGTGGATTTTGGTTTAGTTGGTTTAGAGTAGCCTTGTAATAGCTTTGGGGATTTTGAGTACCTTTGGTATTAATGGGGTCCTTTGGGGGTTCCTTGTTTATGACTTTACGTGTACTTGGGATTTTGTCTTGGTTTTCTTGATTTGTATTTTATCCCGTTTTGTTTATCTCGTTAATACCTTCAACTTTCATGTTGATCCCGTTCCCGTTCGAAACCCCGAAACTTGACTTTTCTAGCTTCAAGGGCGAAACAGTACTTTTACACCAAATCTGTACCAAATTATTTTTATTCCCGAAATCCGCGAAACATATACTTTTTAGAAACTAGCTATTTCGACGATCATTTCTTCCTTCTTCGTCGATTTCATCCGAAGTCCCGAAAACCACTATTTCAGCCCAACTAGGTTACTAGATGGTGGAGCCCACTTGTGTAGCTTATAAAAGAGAGCCCATCTCCCTCCTTTTCTCTTTTTCCAGTACAACAACTGAGCCTAGGGTTTGTTTGCACTTTTCTCTTCTTCTCCTTGCTTTTCCTTCATCAAGCATCACCAAACTTGCACCAACATCTAATAGGACTCCATCATCTTCTTCACAACTTCAAGAGCTTTCTATTGGTACCATTTTTGAAGAAATCCCATCTCCCCAAGATCTTCTTGTAGCTTGTCTTGCTCATTTGGAGCATCCATTGGTAAGCTCTCTTCCTAATCTTCTAGATTAGTGTTCTTCTAGCCTTAGAGAAGCTACATTTTCATTATTGAAAGCTCTCTCTTCTCCTTCATTGTTTTGACCCATTTTAGGGTTGTTTTGGGGGTTTTTGTAGAGCTTGTGTTCTTGACTTGCAAGAGTGCTTAGGAGCTGTTTTCCTTTGATTAAAGACCTAAGGTAAGTGGATGATTTGATACTTTTACCTTTGAATGAGTTTTGATGAAATGCATTTATGTTTTCACCTAATACTTTGGGATATTAATGACTTGTTTAGATTGGAAATAAATGCTCATTTTAGCTCTTGATAGCTTGTTTTTATCTAAGTATTAGATTGTTAATCAGTTTTGAAAGGATGTAGAAAGGAATGGAGGAAATGGAAAAGACCACTGAACTGCTGTAACAGAACCTGGGTTCTGTTACGCAGTTCATGCGGTCGACCGGCCAAGGGGCGCGGTCGACCTGGGACACTGGAACAGGTCCCCCAGTTGAAAGACCTGCTGCACTGCGGGATTCTCTGTTCCGCAGTTCACGCGGTCGACCGGCCAAGGGCGCGGTCGACCGGCCACACTGAGGTCAGGCTCTCTGGAGCCTGATCAAAACACTATTCACCCATTTTAAGTTACAACTCCCGGTCGACCTGGCCCTGGCTGGTCGACCGAGCCCACTGTGTATGCGGTCGACCTGGCCCAACTGGAAACCTGCTGAAAAATGGACTTTTTGTCCTATGATTAGATGGACTTTAAATGGAACTTAGTGACCCTTTTGTGGACCCGTTTGACTTCCTTTGAGGATGGTTGAACCGACATTTCCTCACGGTTAATCCGGTTGTATCGGTACTTAACCTAGTTCAATCTTGAACGGTACAGAACGACGGGATATCCTTTCTTTTATCTAAACGCGAAATTTGGTTTGTTTGGGTATCGCGAATCCGTTTTCCTTTCGATGACTGAGTAGGTTGTAAGGTACTACTAGATTAACATTGTGCTTAGGATCCCATCTCTATTATGCTTTGTCTATTTAAAACTCGATTAGGGTTTGAATCCCTAAGGTGCATAAAGAGCCCGGAATGTCTCCAAACTCAAGGAGTACCAAGTGATCATCACAATCGACATATGGGGTCCTTACTCACTTGATTTATATCAAATCCCGATACTTGTCTCGAATTTCAAGAAATGTGATTTATCATTCCCGAAAACTTTGAATTGCAACTAGAGCTTTTGCTAGCCCCGATATGCACTTCCCCGTTTTAAAATGAAATTAGTGCTTTTGAGCATCCCGTCTCGCCCGTTTATTTAAGTGCATTACATATGATTTGTACATGTCTTGTTTCACATGATTTGACCTATGAGTCGACACCATTAAGCTTGGCTTTCCTTGCCGGTTTGATCTACCGACTTAGAGACCCTTTCCCGTCCCGCCAGCTGCAGTTTTGGATCCCGCTACCCGGTTATTGCCGTGGTCTTGTCCCGATACCCGGTTCGCTATCGTGGTCCCGTCCCGTATTATATTATGTATATGTATATGTTATTTATGTTGCATCTCCTCACTTCGGTGACTGAGACAACATCTCGATATGCTCATGTCACTTCGGTGATAGAGGACTTAGCTATGTGTGGTTGCCATCTTGTCTGTTTCCCGTTTCCTTGAATACCTCTCATGTTTTATATTGCATATGTACTTGAATAAATGATTCTATTGTTTTATTAAACTATTGCTTTGACAGGTTTAAATGTTTTACAATGTATTTTCTTTATTGTTATGTCTTTTCACCCGTTTGCCAAACCGTCGTGTTTGACCCTTTGCTTTGGTACTCAGGTCCCGTTGTTTGTCTCCCCGAGGAGGAGCTTGAGGAGGCGGTCGGCGAACCACAGCGTCTAGTTGAGTGGCATGCCGATGATGTCGTCTAGACATTCGGTTGCCGAGTGACGTAACATTTTGGGGAATAGAAACTAACCATTCTTTTGGGAAACTTGATACGTTATTCATATTGGCCTTTGTTGGCCTCTATTTTTGGGAACAATGTAATTAAAATATATTGTTGTAAACCTTAACTTTCCTTTGGGGTTATAGATTTAATGATCATTGCTCATTTTGATACTAGTATTAAACATGTGTTAATTGTTGCCATCTTGGACATGAATGTATGAAATAGATCTGCTACAAGCTTCCGCACATAAAAGAAATATTCATGTTGATGTGATATCCTCACCGCGGACACCTGTGGGAAATCGCGTGTACGAGTGGTACTCTTTGGTAGACTCGTATACGTTTTGGTTTTAATTTAATTCATACACATCACCATAATTATTATTATTTTAGTCCCGATCCCGGATCAGGCCCGATGACCCGGTCCGGCGTCGCGACACCCGCCTAACCAACCTGTACCTGACCTGTTAATTAAGGGTTTGGTCCAACCCTCTAAACTTCGGGGTTTGGTTTTGATTGATGTTGTCAACCATATTAATTAATGGTTACGCTCGGTTCGAGCCTACACATGTCAAGAGTGCTCAACCCAAATCATCTGCTCTGATCCGTTGCTACCCATATGTGGGAATCAAAGCCACAGTTTAGGACTAACATATTGATGAACCGAAACTCAGATTAAGGATTTTAAGACTTCTTCTAAATATAATATGATCCAAAGTATATGATGAGGACCTGTTTGGTTAAAGGCATTTCTGACAAGAAAATGACCCGTAGCTTTGTTCCGTGGGCAGTAGTACTCTCCAGTGTACTCATCATTTTCAGGTCTATTTCTTGGAAAATGTGTATAAGCATGTTTAAATAGGCCTTCACATAAACCCAGCTGACAAGGGATGTTAAAGTCTTCAAAGTATTAGCTGAAGCACCTTCAAGTAAAAAATTTAAGATTAGATAGGGTAGATTAGGATTATTGTCACGGCCCCGAATCCGATTAGTGATTAAACCGGATTTGGAGTGTGAACTTTAAGTCTAATTAAATTTTTTTGCCCTTAATGCCCAAGGATCGAAGTCTGCTGTGAGGATTGTGTAGTTGAGCCTCATTAACAAATAATCAATGGGACTGGTCTGGTAAAAACAACATTAAACCTGTAAGAATATTAAGGCAAGTATGGATTTCATTCCATTATATATATTCAAGTTTAAAAAAAAAACATATAAATTTTATACGCATTAGGACCATCCCAAAAACATAGGTGTAAGACCCCGACCCGAGTGATCTCGATTAGTGCTTGGTTAGTTGCGTGTTAGTCTTGATTTGTTTTGTGGATTTGGTTTAGTGGTTTAGAATAACTTTAGAATAGCTTTGGGGATTTTGAGTACTTTGGTATTAGTGGGGCCCTTTGGGGGTTCCTTGTTTATGGCTTTTTGTGTACTTGAGGTTTTATATTGGTTTTCTTGATTTGCATTTTATCCCGTTTTGTTTATCTCGTTATTGCTTTCAACTTTCATGTTGATCCCGTTCTCGTTCGAAACCCCGAAACTTGACTTTTCTAGCTTCAAGGGCAAAACAATACTTTTACACTAAATCTGTACCAAATTAGTGTTAATCCCGAAACCCGCGAAACATAAACTTTTTAGAAACTAGATATTTCGACGATCATTTCTTCCTTCTTCGTCGATTTCATCCGGAGCCCCGAAAACCACTATTTCAGCCCAACTAGGTTACTTGAAGGTGGAGCCCACTTGTGTAGCTTATAAAAGAGAGCTCTTTCCCCCATTTTCTCTTTTCCAGCAACTTTTAGTTGAACCTAGGGTTTTGGTGCACCTTCCCTTCTTCTTGCTTCCCCTTGCTCAAGAGCATCACCCAAACTTGCACCACCATCTCAAAAGATTACATGATCTTCTTCTCCACTTCAAGGGCTCTCCATTGACACCATTTTTGAAGGAATCTCATCTCTCCAAGACCTTCTTCTAGCGTGCATTGCTCATTTGGAGAACCTATTGGTAAGATCTCTTCCTAATATTCTAGATTAGTGTTCTTCTAGCCTTAGAGTAGCTACATTTTCAATATTGAAAGCTCTCTCCTCTTCTTCATTGTTTTGACCCATTTTAGGGTTTGTTTTAGGGGTTTTTAGTAGAGCTTGTATCCTTGTCTTGCAAGAGTGCTAAGAGCTTGTTTTTCATTGATTGAAGACTTAAGGCAAGTGGATGTTTTGACATTTTTACATTTGAATGAGTTTGGATGAAATGCATTTATGTTTTTACCTAATGTTTTGAGGTATTAATGACTTGTTAGATTTGAAATAAATGCATATTTGTAAGTCTTGAAAGCATGTTTTAATCACATATGAGATTGCTAATCAGGTTTGGAAAGATTGTAGAAAAGATAGGAAAAATGGGGAAGACCCCTGAACTGCTGTAACAGAACCTGGGTTCTGTTACGCCGTTCACGCGGTCGACCGGCCTATGGCGCGGTCGACCGGCGACACTGGGACATGCCCCCCTGCAGAGCAGCCTGCTGAACTGCGGGAGTCTTAGTTCTACAGTGCACGTGGTCGACCGGCCTAGGGCGCGGTCGACCGGCGACACAGAGGTCAGGCTCTCTGGAGCCTGACCAAAACACTGTTCACCATTTTAAGTTACAACTCTCGGTCGACCTGGCCCTGGCCGGTCGACCGAGCCACTGTGTACGCGGTCGACCGGCCCAACTGGAAACCCTGCAGAAAAATGGACTTTTACCCTATGTTTAGGTGGACTGTAAATGGAACTTAGTGACCCTTTTGTGGACCCTTTTGACTTCTTTTGAGGATGGTTGAACCGACATTTCCTCACGGTTAATCCGGTTGTATCGGTACTTAACCTAGTTCAATCTTGAACGGTACGGAACGACGGGATATCCTTTCTTTGATCTAAACGCGAAATTGGGTTGTTCGGATATCGCGAATCCGTTTTCCTTTCGATGAATGAGCAAGTTGTACGGTACTACTAGATTAACGTCGTGCTTAGGTTCCCTTCTCAATTAGGTTTTGTTTAATTAAAACTCGATTAGGGTTTGAATCCCTAAGGTGCATAAAGAGCCCGGAATGTCTCTAAACTCAAGGAGTACCAAGTGATCATCACAATAGACATACAGGGTCCTTATTCACTTGTTTTATATCGAATCCCGATACTTGTCCCGAATTTCAAGAAATGTGATTTGTCATTCCCGAAAACATTGAATTTGAAACTAAAGCTTTTGCTAGCCCCGACATGCACTTCCCGTTTGAAAATGGAATTAGTGCTTTTGAGCACCCCGTCCCGCCCGTTTATTTAAGTGCATTTTACATGATTTGTACATGTCTTGTTTTACACGATTTGACCCATGAGTCGGCACCACTAAGCTTGGCTTTCCTTGCCGGTTTGATCTACCCACTTGGAGACCCTTTCCCGTCCCGCCAGCTGTAGTCTTGGATCCCGCTACCTGGTTATTACCGTGGTCTTGTCCCGATACCCAGTTCGCTACCGTGGTCCCGTCCCGTATTGTATTATATTATGTATATGTTACTTATGTTGCATCTCCTCACTTCGGTGACTGAGACAACATCCCGATATACTCATGTCACTTCGGTGATAGAGGACTTAGCTATGTGTGGTTGCCATCTTGTCTGTTTCCCGTTTCCTTGGATACCTTACATGTTTTTATATTGCATATGTATTTGATCAAATGTTTCTCTTGTTTTATGAAATTAATGCTTTGATAGGTTTAAATGATTTTCAAGGTATTTTCTATATTGTTATGTCTTTTCTCCCGTTTGCCAAACCGTCGTGTTTGACCCTTGTTTTTGGTACTCAGGTCCCGTCGTTGGTCTCCCCGAGGAGGAGCTCGAGGTTGCGGTTGGCGAACCGCAACGACTAGTTGAGTGGCACGCCGATGATGTCGTCTAGACATTCGGTTGCTTGAGTTGCGTAATACATTTTGGGTTGTGTCTAACCATTCTTTTGGGAACTTGTCACTTTATTCATATTGGCCTTTGTTGGCCTCTATTTTTGGGAACAATGTAATTAAACTACTTTGTTGTAAACCTTAACTTTATTTTGAGGTTATAGCTTTAATGATCATTGCTCATTTTGATACTAGTATGAGACTTGCTTTATTCTTGTATCTTGGACATGAATGTATGAAATATAGATTTGCTACACGCTTCCGCACATAAAAGAAATATTCATGTTGATGTGTTATCTTCACCGCGGACACCTGTGGGAAATCGCGTGTGCGAGTGGCATCCTTCTTGATGGACTCGTATACGTTTTGAGTTGGATTTAATTTATGCACAATCAATCATACATCATATTATCATATCTTATAACAAAGCAGTCCCGATCCCGGATTAGGCCGCCTCGTCCAAGGGGCCCGGTCCGGGGTCGCGACAGTAGGTCTTGGTACAAAAGATACACAGTGCTAAGATAGACACGTCCAAAAGATCTAAACCATAAGATGAAATGAAGTGGCACGATAACAGATATTCCCATGTAACGCGCACTAGTGCTGGGAGTGATAACGCTAAGCTACGTCATCAGCACCCTACTCTCGTACCTCGTCATTCTCCCCCAGTTGAGGATCCTCTGGGATTGCCTCGGCATCCTGATCGGTGTAATAGTAGTAGGTGTCCTCTGCACACCATGGAATCAAGGATCAACAATATGTTGGCAAGGAGATAAGCAATATACATTATTCATAACATGCTTCAAACGAGAATAAAGACAAGTACATGATTATAAGACAACAAGGTACAAGTTAGGCATGAAAGCATAAGTAATACGAGAATCAAGTAACAATGTAAATCCTAGCAAGATAAACAAGAATAACTGTCACGCCCCCGAACCGAGACCAACTAACCAAGTACCTAATCTGGGGCCGTGCGCGATGGGTTAGAAAATTTCGTCCGCATCATGCTAGTTTCTCACAGGTTTCCGCAGTGAGGATCCTAAAATCAATCCATTACTGTATAGTAAATCATATCCACAATATACAAAATGTGCGTAAGCGATGTAGCAAACACTTAGTCTGATCAATTAATTAAAAAGGACAATCAAACTAGTGTATCATAATGAGAAATATACCATAGCAAGCCCATATTTAGTTTAAGTTACAATACCAAAAGTAATTTAAGTTTTTACAATCCCAATCATAAAGATAAAAGCCAACAGGGGCTATTAAACAAGTTCCCAAGATAACAACATCCATCCTCAAAAAGTGATTCGAAACTCAAGACCCAACCGGACGTCTAGATGACATCGTTGGGCTGCCACTCATGTCCAACCGGCTCACCCTCCTCCTTCGCTCGCTCCGTCTCAAAGGGAGCGGGGTCAATATCTGGCACCAAACAAGAAGTATCAGACACGAAGGTCTGACAAGCAAATAAACAGATAAAAGAATGACTATCATTATAAAACATTATAAAACATTTATGAAATATCTAAAAGTCCAAATAGTAACTATCGATGAAATAGAGAAACCATTTCTGAATCATTGATAAATTAAAGAAAAATAATAAACTGAGTAAAAATACTGGCAATTCACATTTAGTTATATTCTCCTATTACCGAAGTAATAAGAGCAAACAGAAACCGTTGCCACTACTCGTGGGACCGAAAGAACAAAGCCGTTGCCACATAAAGTGGGACGAAAATACAGAATCGTTGCCACTACCCGTGGGACCGGAAAACAAAACCGTTGCCATGGCCGAAGCAGACAGAATCCAAACTGCAGTTGGCAAATAATTTAAAGATTCCAAGCTGGGTGATCAGCCCAACAAGGTAACCTAAGCTTAGTGGTGCCTTTCAAAACCAAAACTTGAACCGACACAAGTCAAATCGTAGTAATAAATTTCCGAAATCGATAAAAGGACTACTCCTGAACAAATAAAGACTTATAAATTTAGACGAACTAAATGAGTAGCCTTACCGATATTTCCAGATATGGCGAACCACACAATTCTAATTCAATTCAATTTATAGAAAAACATACAAATTTACAAACTTAGAGTAAAGTAGTGTGGAATGGTTCAATGGTTTACCAAAGGTCACCTCGATTCACATTTAGTCCCTTAAATCGGTTTATGAACGAAAGGTTGATGCCACGAAGATCTCCGATAATTGAGGATGCAAAATGTGTTGGAAATAGGTGGGCCTCGTGGATGCAATTTCAAAACTTTTGACCCACTTGAATCAGGGATCAAACGCCCATAAGGCCATTAATCATATCCAGGATGCAATCCCTCATACTCATATACCATGTACAGCAATAATACAAGCAACACCATGCAAATATAATCTACAAAAGATAGAGAAGCAGATTATACATTTGCTGTCCGGTTGTGCTTTGATGGAGAAGAAAACAACTTTGGATCTCCAAGCCTTCTTAGCCTTCCACGCTATGACCCGTACCAGATCTCTTTTCTATAGGAGATGGGTGGGATCTCCTACAGAAAACAACTAGAAGCTCTAAACGAAACTAAAAGAGAACTAGAAGGAGAAGAGAAGTATGTGCAACTCTTGCACAAAGGGAGCTGGACGTTTTTCCAAGATTGTATCTATCCCAGCCCTTTATTACTCCTTTTATAGCATTAAGCAACCTCCTTCTCTTGTACTAATTGAAATAGAAGTCTTACTTATACACAAATTACTAACCTTACTATTACCACTATTAGAAGTCCCACTTCAAATAGAAATAGTAACTTCCTAATTCCTTCATCTTAGAGTTCTAGTAGGATTAGTATCTTTCTAATAACTTGGGCTAGCGTGGGGACAAATAGGGATTCCATAGAAAGCTAGCTCTAACTGGGACACTGCGACCCCACATCTCATGTGCAATATGGGCCCACAGTTAATTACAAATAATACCACTATATAAATGCAATTGCACTCCAGTCTTAGGAATAAATTACAATGAAGACCATAAACTTCCCGATTACCACAATTAAGCCCCTCTATCAATATCCATGAATTAACTGGACTAATACTGTCCCGCCAATTTAAATTCACATCTTGTTATCTTTGAGCCCCAATTAATCACAGTGATCATCAGTACCATCCAATTAACTCTTAATCGAGATGGGTGCGCACTTACTAATGATAAATCCATTAATTGGCACAAGGGGATAATATAGATAGATTCCATTTTGACCATTAGATGTTCCCACAGTCCTACTACCACGTACCCAAGACACCGAGGTGTTGACCTACAGTTGGCTTCACTCATTGGTGACTCAAAGCAGATGAATAGATAGAAACTTGAGTTCATCAATGTCTCAAGATTGAGAGCCTATTGTTAGGGAATTATGAGAGCAAACCTTAAACTTGAGACAATATTCCATAAGGTGCATCTCATGGTCCTTCAATACATCTAATATACCAGCACCGTGATCCAGAATCTTACATTCTGATGATCGAGACAAATCACACTATCATATAGTGATCAAAGCGCTGCAACCATATCAGATGAGATGCCCAGTCTCATCACCAGTGTGAAGAAGTTTAAGTATAAGATTTGTGACAAATGTCTCCTGTGTGTGGATCTCATCCATACATATATCACATCTAATATACTAATGGGACCCGGTTCATCTCATGAACCATTTATGTCATATGTATTGGTCACGTGCATTAAGTAGTAAAACACCATTCATCTCAAGAAAGGAAAGCATGATATTATTGATAAATAAAGAAATTAATCAATTTATTACATCATCTGATGGATTGCGTCCATACAATCTAACAAAATGTACATCAAGAGTTAAAGTAATTCTCTTGGTAATTTTAATACCAATTTTCCTTTCATTCTTCCCATGAGATTTACACAATACAAAATGTTTTAATTCAATATTGCCTTTCCCTAGCATTCATGAATATATAAGGGGACCATACATATCAAACAAAGGATGAAAAATTGGCTAGAAAATGGGCTTGACAGAACCTAGGGTTCGCTGAAGCAACCCAAGGTCCGTTTGAGCGATGCCCATCCAGAAACTTGGCCGCTCGAGCGACCCAATGTTCGCTCGAGCGGCCAGCTCTCTGGCTCTCTCTGCTACTAGATAGATGCCTTGTCCGATCTGGCGCAAAATTCTGCACCTATTCCCTTCCTTTTTAGTTATTTTCCCTCCTTCTTTCTCATTCAATTCCACCCTCCTTCTTACACAATTTGAACCATCTTTTAGCATTGGTAACAACCACTTAACCATAAACCACTACCTTTATTCAATCATCAAGAAATCAATTTCAGAAATTTAAAATGTGAGTAACTAAGGAATCACCAATTGAATTGTTCATTAAATAGCTGAGGAATGAATGCCATTAGCCCAAATCTGTAATTCATACTTTTATAACCAAAACAACATTGAAGTACCTAACATTTTCAAATAAAAAATTCAAGAGAAATCAGGGCTTATGTAGCATGCATTCTCAAATAGGATTATTTACTTGCCTCTACTCCAAAAAGAAGTACAATCCACTCAAGAACTCCTCTCTCACAGCAAGCTCCCAATCTACAAAAACTCCCATGAAAACACACAAAATCCACCAATTTTGAAATTAGAATGAGCTCTTAAAGAACCCCTTTTTGGATTCAAGAAGAAAGGATTCTAAATGGTCCCTTAAAACCAGAAACTCAAAAAGGAAGCCATTGCTAACCCTTTTGTCACGCCTCCGGACCGGGATCCTAAGAAGAGGTCCGGGGAGCGCGAGGGGGTGATAATATTTCTCCCAAGATCCGCGTGTGTGAGGATCCACAAATCAAATCACATCACTGTCTGAATATTTCTGCGGAAGCTTTTGTGGTAATGCGACCCGGAGTCCGTGGACATCATCGGATTCCGCGTCGCATAGAACCCCTAGCATAAAGCCATCATTCACCATGAACCATATCAGACTGGAATAAACCAACATAAATAAAATACAGAGCTGACAGTATCAGGATATTACATTTCCATTATGTTCAAGTTACAAGTAACAATGTGCATTAATTACAATCCCAAGAAAGGCTAATAAAAGCCGAACAATACAAACTAATATCCACTACCCACATGTGACGAAACTCCGATGTCAAGCCCAATGTCTACATGACATAGCCGACAAGACAACCTGCAACTCATGGCTCCACAGCCAACAACTCACAGCTCGGGGCGGGAAAACTGAACCTGAGTACCAAAATAGAGGGTCAAACACGACGGTTTGGCAAACGGGTGAAAAGACATAACAATAAGGAAAAATACCTTGAAAAACATTTAAACCTGTCAAAACAATAGTTTCATAAAACGAGATAATCATTTATTCAAATACGTATGCAATATAAAACATGTACGGTATCCAAGGAAACGGGAAACGAGCAAGATGGCAACCACACAAAGCTAAGTCCTCTATCACCGAAGTGACATGAGCATATCGGGGTGTTGTCTCAGTCACCGAAGTGAGGAGATGCAACACAAGTAAC
Source organism: Camphora micrantha (assembly GCA_003546025.1). Lineage (NCBI taxonomy): Eukaryota > Viridiplantae > Streptophyta > Magnoliopsida > Laurales > Lauraceae > Camphora > Camphora micrantha. The sequence continues at coordinate 27,580,075 of QPKB01000005.1, read as the reverse complement.
ATATACATAATATAATACAATACGGGACATGACCACGGTAGCGAGCCGGGCATCGGGGACCACAGTAGCAATCTGCGGCATCGGGACAAGACCACGGTAATAACCGGGTAGCGGGATCCAAACTGCAGCTGGCGGGACGGGAAGGGGTCTCCAAGTCGGTGGATCAAACCGGCAAGGAAAGCCAAGCTTAGTGGTGCCGACTCATAGGTCAAATCATGTAAAACGAGACATGTACAAATCATATGCAATGCACTTAAATAAACGGGCGGGACGGGGTGCTCAAAAGCACTAATTTCATTTCATTCGGGCATGTATAAACGGGCTAGCAAAATGCTAAAATACACTTTCAATGCTTTCGGGAATGCTAAATCAATATTCGAGAAATTCGGGCTATTATCGGGATTCAAGACAAATCATAATTCGAGAAATTCGGGCTATTATCGGGTTTCAAGATAAATCAAGTGAATAAGGACCCCGTATGTCGATTGTAATGATTACTTGGTACTCCTTGAGTTTAGGGACATTCCGGGCTCTTTATGCACTTTAGGTATTCAAACCCTAATCGAGTTTTAATTAGACAAAACCTAATAGAGAGGGGAACCTAAGCACAACGTTAATCTAGTAGTACCTTACAACCTACTCAGTCATCGAAAGGAAAAACGGATTCGCGATACCCAAACAAACCAATTTCGCGTTTAGATAAAAGAAAGGATATCCCGTCGTTCCGTTCCGTTCACGATTGAATTAGATTAAGTACCGATACAACCGGATTAACCGTGTGGTGAAGTCGGTTCAACCATCCTCAAAGGAAGTCAAACGGGTCCACAAAAGGGTCACTAAGTTCCATTTAAAGTTCATCTAATCACAGGACAAAAAGTCCATTTAAGGTCCACCTAATCATGGGGCAAAAGTCCGTTGAAAGTCCATCTAAGAAGGGCCAAAGGTCCCTTTAAAGTCCACCTAACACAGGGCCAAAAGTCCCTTTAAAGTCCACTAAACAAAGGGCCAAAAGTCCCTTTAAAGTCCACTAAACATGGGGCCAAAAGTCCCTTTAAAGTCCACTAAACAAAGGGGCAAAAGTCCCTTTAAAGTCCACTAAACAAAGGGGCAAAAGTCCAATTTTCTGCAAGGTTTCCAGTTGGGCCGGTCGACCTGGCCCATGGCCGGTCGACCGCGTACACAGGGGCTCGGTCGACCGCGCCCTAGGCCGGTCGACCGCGTGCACTGTAGAACTGAGACTCCCGCAGTTCAGCAGGCTGCTCTGCAGGGGGGTCTGTCCCAGTGTCGCCGGTCGACCGCCCCTCTTGGCCGGTCGACCGCGTACACCGCGTAACAGAACCCAGGTTCTGTTACAGCAGTGCAGTGGTCTCTTCATTTTTTTTTCCAAATCTTTTCTTCATTCTTTCTAACATGTTTAGCAATCTATTACATGGATAAAACAAGCTATCAAGACTTACCAATGTGCATTTATTTCAAGTTTAATCAAGCCATTAATAACACAAAATACATGGTGAAATCATATGCATTTTTATTAAGACTCATTCAAAGATAAAAGAGTCAAAACATCCACTTGCCTTGGGTCTTTAATCAATGAAAAACCAGCTCTAATCACACTTGCAAGTCAAGATCAAAGTCTCTACAAAAAGCCCTAAAACAAACCCTAAAATGGGTCAAAACAAGCAATAAGAAGAGAGAGCTCCTAATAATGCAAATGGAGCTTCTCAAGGACCATATGAACATGAATCTAGAAGATGAGGAAGAGATCTTACCAATAGGTTCTCCAAATGGACAAAGCAAGCTAAATGAAGATCTTGTGGAGATGGGATTTCTTCAAAAATGGTACCAATAGGAAGCTCTTGAGGTGGTGAAGAAGATGATGTAATCTTATGAGATGTTGGTGCAAGATTGGTGGAGATTGATGAAGGAGAAGCCAAGAAAAGGCCAAGCAAACCCTAGGCTCAAGGTGGCTGTGCTGGAAAATGGAGAAGGAAGAAGAGATGGGTTCTCTTATAGCATATGAAATGGGCTCCACCACTTAAGAACTTTGAAAGGCTGAAATAGTGGTTTTCGGGGCTCCGGGTGAAATCGACGAAGAAGGAAGAAATGATCATCGAAATATCTAGATTCCAAAAAGTATATGTTTCACGGGTTTCGGGAATAACAATAATCCGGTACAGATTTAGTGTGAAAAGACTGTTTTGCCCTTGAAGCTAGAAAAGTCGAGTTTCGGGGTTCGGGACGGGAACGGGATCAACATGAAAGTTGAAGGCAATAATAAAACAAGTAAATCGGGATAAAATACAAATCGAGAAAACCAAGATAAAACCTCAAGTACACGAAAAGCCATAAACAGGGTACCCCCAAAGGGCCCCACACTAAGACCAAGACACTCAAAATATCCCAAAGCTATAACAAAGCTGTTTTAAATCCAAATTAAACCAAAAACCACGAGACACACTTAGAGCTAAACACAGCTCCAAAAACACTAATCTGGGCCTCTCGGGTCGGGGTCTCACATCCTCCCCCCCTTAGAACATTTGGTCCTCCAAATGAACTAAACAACTCCAAAAACAAGTGGGGATATAATCCCACACTACGAAAACAAAACCTCAAACTGCTGCTCCCATCGGTCATCTCGAAAGCATCAGGACTCACTAGGTCATCTCCACTGTAGAACTCTTCTGTCAACTACCAACAGCTGTCTTACATTCTTCCTCCAGCTCGAATCTGTTACTCTGCCAATCTGACTGCTCAAGAATTCTGCCAACTCTGACTCCTTCTAAGTTCCACCAAGTCTCTCACTTCTAGCCACCTTCAAACCGAAAATCTCTGGAACAATTCTCTCAACTGCATCATGATTGTCGAAGCTTGGTTCTCATATCAAATGCACCATCTTCAAAGTGAACTTCTTGTTGCTCGTTGCTCTCGATCTTCTGCACCACAATCTGTCTTTGACGATGACATGCTTGTCCTTTCACTATTCTTCAGCATTTGAAGCTCTGCACTCACTCAATGTCTCTGATTCGGTTGAAGATCTCAAACTGTCCAAACTCTAACTCAGCAACTAGCTCTTTTGACACCATCAGCGTTCGAAGAATCCTACCATCAAGCTCCTGACACCCATCAAAAGTTCTAACATCACTTCTAATCATCTGCCTGTCTTGTCTATCCATGTCGGTCCAAGTAAGTGAAAGTCCTGGCTCATTCTGATGCATTGCAATTCTTCTCTGCCACAAAGCACTGCATAAAGTTTCCCTCACTGTCTTATTTGTTCAATCTTCTGCCTCTGTCTCGGGTTCACCATCTTCAAGTCAAGCATGTGTGCCATTCTTCTCTGAATCTTTCGACTAGCCTTGTCCACAGGTTATGGTTCTCCAGCTTGCATCTGCACAACGTCCAAATTGATATCTCAAAAGTCTGTAAAGTCTGCAAGATCTCCTCTATCATATGACCAGGTAACCATCCATTCTCCAAACGGCTCTCTATATCACAGCTGAAAACTTACTTCCCATCATTATAACCACACACTGATGTACCCCTCTGAGTCAGCTTCACCATCCTTCTGGAATTATTGAAAATCCTCTAACACTTACCTGACAAAAGTTCGTCCATACTCGAGAAGTTCCCAGCTCCTAGCATCCACTTGAAGCTCTATCAACTGAAAATCACTTCAAACTTCCTGAAATCTGTCATTCCTCTGGTTTCTGGAGTCTTTGACTTAGGGAAATGTTCCAAGTTTCTCCAAAAATCCACACTTACTTGCCTGACGAATCCTCTGACGATACACGATCAACTGTAATTGGGTCTCGATATGCTGCTAACATTCCTTGCAGACTAACAACTGCTCAAAAATTCCTTCGCTAACTCCATCTGTGACAACAAAAAGCTGCAAATTCTGCCAAAGTCTTCCGAGATCCACACGCTAAGTCCACAAAACTCTGATTCTCTGGCCCGAAAACAACGAAAAGGAGCTAAACGTGGGTGCGGAGACATTAAATTCTCCCCCACTAGAAAAGAATTTGGTCCCCCAAATTCTCCAACAAGAACAGAAAGGAAAGAGACAAGGAGAGTCTCCCCCACTAGAAAGAAAACAAACCCAAATCTGACTGAACGACATCTAGCCAAAAATCCGGACCTCACTACACGACTTAAGGTTCCTAGAGTGTTTTATGTCCTAGAAACCTGCCCGCTCTGATACCAGTCTGTCACGCCCCCGGACCGGGATCCTAAGAAGAGGTCCGGGGAGCGCGAGGGGGTGATAATATTTCTCCCAAGATCCGCGTGTGTGAGGATCCACAAATCAAATCACATCACTGTCTGAATATTTCTGCGGAAGCTTTTGTGGTAATGCGACCCGGAGTCCGTGGACATCATCGGATTCCGCGTCGCATAGAACCCCTAGCATAAAGCCATCATTCACCATGAACCATATCAGACTGGAATAAACCAACATAAATAAAATACAGAGCTGACAGTATCAGGATATTACATTTCCATTATGTTCAAGTTACAAGTAACAATGTGCATTAATTACAATCCCAAGAAAGGCTAATAAAAGCCGAACAATACAAACTAATATCCACTACCCACATGTGACGAAACTCCGATGTCAAGCCCAATGTCTACATGACATAGCCGACAAGACAACCTGCAACTCATGGCTCCACAGCCAACAACTCACAGCTCGGGGCGGGAAAACTGAACCTGAGTACCAAAATAGAGGGTCAAACACGACGGTTTGGCAAACGGGTGAAAAGACATAACAATAAGGAAAAATACCTTGAAAAACATTTAAACCTGTCAAAACAATAGTTTCATAAAACGAGATAATCATTTATTCAAGTACGTATGCAATATAAAACATGTACGGTATCCAAGGAAACGGGAAACGAGCAAGATGGCAACCACACAAAGCTAAGTCCTCTATCACCGAAGTGACATGAGCATATCGGGGTGTTGTCTCAGTCACCGAAGTGAGGAGATGCAACACAAGTAACATATACATAATATAATACAATACGGGACATGACCACGGTAGCGAGCCGGGCATCGGGGACCACAGTAGTAATCTGCGGCATCGGGACAAGACCACGGTAATAACCGGGTAGCGGGATCCAAACTGCAGCTGGCGGGACGGGAAGGGGTCTCCAAGTCGGTGGATCAAACCGGCAAGGAAAGCCAAGCTTAGTGGTGCCGACTCATAGGTCAAATCATGTAAAACGAGACATGTACAAATCATATGCAATGCACTTAAATAAACGGGCGGGACGGGGTGCTCAAAAGCACTAATTTCATTTCATTCGGGCATGTATAAACGGGCTAGCAAAATGCTAAAATACACTTTCAATGCTTTCGGGAATGCTAAATCAATATTCGAGAAATTCGGGCTATTATCGGGATTCAAGACAAATCATAATTCGAGAAATTCGGGCTATTATCGGGTTTCAAGATAAATCAAGTGAATAAGGACCCCGTATGTCGATTGTAATGATTACTTGGTACTCCTTGAGTTTAGGGACATTCCGGGCTCTTTATGCACTTTAGGTATTCAAACCCTAATCGAGTTTTAATTAGACAAAACCTAATAGAGAGGGGAACCTAAGCACAACGTTAATCTAGTAGTACCTTACAACCTACTCAGTCATCGAAAGGAAAAACGGATTCGCGATACCCAAACAAACCAATTTCGTGTTTAGATAAAAGAAAGGATATCCCGTCGTTCCGTTCCGTTCACGATTGAATTAGATTAAGTACCGATACAACCGGATTAACCGTGTGGTGAAGTCGGTTCAACCATCCTCAAAGGAAGTCAAACGGGTCCACAAAAGGGTCACTAAGTTCCATTTAAAGTTCATCTAATCACAGGACAAAAAGTCCATTTAAGGTCCACCTAATCATGGGGCAAAAGTCCGTTGAAAGTCCATCTAAGAAGGGCCAAAGGTCCCTTTAAAGTCCACCTAACACAGGGCCAAAAGTCCCTTTAAAGTCCACTAAACAAAGGGCCAAAAGTCCCTTTAAAGTCCACTAAACATGGGGCCAAAAGTCCCTTTAAAGTCCACTAAACAAAGGGGCAAAAGTCCCTTTAAAGTCCACTAAACAAAGGGGCAAAAGTCCAATTTTCTGCAAGGTTTCCAGTTGGGCCGGTCGACCTGGCCCATGGCCGGTCGACCGCGTACACAGGGGCTCGGTCGACCGCGCCCTAGGCCGGTCGACCGCGTGCACTGTAGAACTGAGACTCCCGCAGTTCAGCAGGCTGCTCTGCAGGGGGGTCTGTCCCAGTGTCGCCGGTCGACCGCCCCTCTTGGCCGGTCGACCGCGTACACCGCGTAACAGAACCCAGGTTCTGTTACAGCAGTGCAGTGGTCTCTTCATTTTTTTTTCCAAATCTTTTCTTCATTCTTTCTAACATGTTTAGCAATCTATTACATGGATAAAACAAGCTATCAAGACTTACCAATGTGCATTTATTTCAAGTTTAATCAAGCCATTAATAACACAAAATACATGGTGAAATCATATGCATTTTTATTAAGACTCATTCAAAGATAAAAGAGTCAAAACATCCACTTGCCTTGGGTCTTTAATCAATGAAAAACCAGCTCTAATCACACTTGCAAGTCAAGATCAAAGTCTCTACAAAAAGCCCTAAAACAAACCCTAAAATGGGTCAAAACAAGCAATAAGAAGAGAGAGCTCCTAATAATGCAAATGGAGCTTCTCAAGGACCATATGAACATGAATCTAGAAGATGAGGAAGAGATCTTACCAATAGGTTCTCCAAATGGACAAAGCAAGCTAAATGAAGATCTTGTGGAGATGGGATTTCTTCAAAAATGGTACCAATAGGAAGCTCTTGAGGTGGTGAAGAAGATGATGTAATCTTATGAGATGTTGGTGCAAGATTGGTGGAGATTGATGAAGGAGAAGCCAAGAAAAGGCCAAGCAAACCCTAGGCTCAAGGTGGCTGTGCTGGAAAATGGAGAAGGAAGAAGAGATGGGTTCTCTTATAGCATATGAAATGGGCTCCACCACTTAAGAACTTTGAAAGGCTGAAATAGTGGTTTTCGGGGCTCCGGGTGAAATCGACGAAGAAGGAAGAAATGATCGTCGAAATATCTAGATTCCAAAAAGTATATGTTTCACGGGTTTCGGGAATAACAATAATCCGGTACAGATTTAGTGTGAAAAGACTGTTTTGCCCTTGAAGCTAGAAAAGTCGAGTTTCGGGGTTCGGGACGGGAACGGGATCAACATGAAAGTTGAAGGCAATAATAAAACAAGTAAATCGGGATAAAATACAAATCGAGAAAACCAAGATAAAACCTCAAGTACACGAAAAGCCATAAACAGGGTACCCCCAAAGGGCCCCACACTAAAACCAAGACACTCAAAATATCCCAAAGCTATAACAAAGCTGTTTTAAATCCAAATTAAACCAAAAACCACGAGACACACTTAGAGCTAAACACAGCTCGAAAAACACTAATCTGGGCCTCTCGGGTCGGGGTCTCACACCTTTTACAGGTCTAAACAAGAAGAAGGGCTTGGAGAAGAGATGGGTTCCAGCTGAAATCCCTCAAAAACAGTACCAATGGAAAGCCAAGAGGAAGGAGAAGAGATTGCCAAGTTCAGATTTCCATTTAGCATCCAAGGCGAAGGACATGTAAGAGAAAAAGGTGGCTGGAAGAAGGGAGAAGAAAACTCTTTCTCTTTCAGCTATGTTGTTGCAGGAAATGAAGTGAAGAAGGAATTCAACGTGGTTTTGGTTTAAGTCAAATGAGTTGTGGGCCCTATTGGCCCATAAATCTTCACATGGTTGGATCTATCATTTGTGGGTCCCGAATGAGATCGACGAAGAAGACAAAGTTGATCGTTGAAAAGTCTAGTTTCCATAAAGTATATTTTTCTCATGATTTGCAAATTTCAAAATTTATGCACAGATTTGGTGTGAAACGTCATTTTTGCCCCTTTTTCTCGAAGAATGTGATTTTGGGGTTTCAAATCCAAATGTATAAAACATGAAAGTCTTTAGGATCAATAAAACAAATTATAAGGGGTAAAGATTTGAATTTTTCAGTTTCTTAGTTCTTGCTTTTTCGTGTCGATAATTTTTACTGGCTTCTCAATATAGGTGGCATCTTCACGAATCTCCAATGGTTCATGATGTAGCACATGAGACGGGTCAGAAACATATTTCTTTAGCATTGAGATGTGAAACACATTATTTACACCCGAAAGTTCTAGTGGCAAAGCTAGTCTGTAGGCCACTTCACTAACACGACTTAAGATCTCATACGGTCCGATGAATCTCCTCGACAACTTACCCTTCTATCCAAACCTCAAAGTTCCTCTGACCGGTGACACCTTCAAAAATACTTTGTCTCCAACTTGGAACTGTAGGTCTCTTCTTTGAACATCTGCATAGCTTTCTGTCGGCTTCTAGCGATCTTCAGACGTTCATGAATGAGTTTAACCTTATCACTTGTCTCCCCAACCAATGTCGGTCCATGAAAACTACGTTCACCGACCTCTTCCCAACACACTGGAGTTTTGCATCTCTTGCCATATTATGCTTCAAAAGGAGCCATTCCTATACTCGAGTGGTAGCTATTATTATAAGCAAATTCACAGAGAGGCAAACTCTCATCCCACTGAGTCTTGAAATCAAGTACACAAGCTCTAAGCATGTCTTCCAAGGTCTGAATGGTCCTTTCTGACCGTCCATCGGTCTGAGGGTGATACATTGTACTAAATTGAAGCTTCGTACCCATGGACTCATGCAAAGTCTTTCAAAATCTTGAGACAAACCTGCTATCTCTATCCGAAGTAATAGAGACCGGTTGGCCATGACGACTGACAATCTCCTTCACAAATGCGTCTGCAAGAGGTAGCATGTGCATCTTTTTCCCGGTATTCAATGGAATGAAATGTGTAAATTTCGTCAAACGGTCAACTATAACCCAAACGACATTGTTTCCTCTGCTGGTAGTGCATAAACCCGAGACAAAATCCATGGTGAGATGTTCCCATTTTCATTCCGGAATTTCTAATGGTTGTAAAAGACCTGGTGGTTTCTGATGTTCTGCCTTCACTAGCTGACAAGTCATGCATTGGGACACAAAAGCTGCAATTTCTCTTTTATTATTATTCTACCAAAAGCGGTTCTTCAAATTGTGATACATTTTTTTACTCCCCGGGTGCATAGAATACCTGGTATTATGAGCTTCCACCATGATATCATTCCTCAAATTATCTATTCTTAGAACACAAAGTCGGTCACGGAAGTAAAGTACTCCATCTACGATTCGAAAATCTGGGCGTTCCGAAATGTGCTCTACAATTTTAGCCAAATCTGGGTCTTGTAACTGATTCTCCTTGATCTTCTTAATGAAAACAAGCTCATATACTGTCATGTTTGTCAACATAATTCCTTTTCTTAGCGGCTGAAATTCAACTCCCATCTCTTCAAATTGCTGAAAATTGCAAAATCCTTGCAAACTGGCCACACTAACTGATTTTTTGCTCAATGCATTTGCCACTACATTCGCTTTTCCCGAATGATAAATGATTGGAAAATCATAATCTTTGATGTACTCCATCAATTTCCTTTGTCTCATGTTCAATTCCTTTTAAGAAAATAAATATTGGAGACTGCGGTGGTCTGAATGGACTTCAGATTTTTCTCCATAAAGATAATGTCTCCACATATTCAATGCAAAGACAACTGCCGCCAATTCTAAGTCATGCGTTGCTTAATGTTTCTCGTGCTCCTTCAATTGCCTTGAGCCATACGCTATGACTTTGCCATCTTGCATCAATACACAATCTAATCATACATTCGAAGCATCGGTATAAATGACAAAACCACCACTGCTTGAAGGTAAAGTGAGAATAAGTGCTGTGGTCAACCTCTTTTTTAACTTTTCAAAACTAGCTTCACACTGTTCTAACCACACAAAAGGCACATTTTTCCAGGTTTACTTGGTCAATGGTGCTGTAATAGATGAAAATCCCTACACAAACCTTCTATAGTAACTTGCCAAACCCAGAAAACTTTTGATTTCTGTCACATTTTTCAGTTTTTCCCACTGAATTATTGCCTCAATCTTCGCTGGTTCGACTGCCAAACATTCTTTAGAGATAATATGGCCTAAAAAAGCAACTTGTTCTAGCCAAAATTCGCACTTCCCAAGCTTAGCATACAACTGATTATTTTTAAGAAGCTGTAAAGAAGTCCTCAGATGTTGCTCATGATCTTCTCTTGACTTGGAATACACCAATATATCATCAATGAATACAACAGTGAACTGATCTAAATGAGGTGCAAAGATCTTGTTTATGAGTGCCATAAACACTGTTGGTGCGTTCGTTAGTCCAAAGGGCATCACCAAATATTCATAGTGCCCATATCTAGTTCAGAAGGCTGTCTTCGGTATATCTGATTCTTTAACTCTCAGCTGATGGTATCCGGATCTCAAATCTATCTTTGAAAAATACTCTGCTCTTTGCAATTGATTAAACAACTCATCTATCATTGGCAATGAATATTTATTTTTGATGGTCACTTGGTTCAATCTTCTGTAATCTATACACATTCTCAAGCTTCCATCCTTCTTCTTAACAAATAACACTGGGGATCCCCAAGGTGAGATGCTTGGTCTAATAAAACCTTTTTCTAACAACTCTTTCAACTGAAGTTTTAATTCACCTAACTCTGCCGGAGCCATTCTGTATGGAGCAATGGAGATTGGAGCAGTCCCTGGCATCAACTCAATTGTGAATTCAACTTCCCTAATAGGTGGCAAACATGGAATTTCTTCCGGGAATACATCTGGAAATTCACATACAACGGGGATTTCCTCCACCCCTTGGGATCGTTTATCCTCCGTGATAAACGTTATGAATCCCTCACATCCACTTCTTAATAATTTTGTTGCTGACAAAGCTGAAATGAAGCTAGCTTGTGTTATCTTTCTCTCTCCTTGAAATTGTACTCCGGAGTGTATTCCATCCAATGTGAAGGATATAGTTTTATTAAAACAGTCCATAATGGCATGGTGACCCGCTAACCAATCCATCCCTAATATAACATTGAAGTCATGCATGTCCAACAGGATGAGGTCTGCTGGAAAGGTGACATCTCCTATCTTAACTGTGCAACTAGGGTGATATGTGCTACAAACAACTTGTTTCCCTACTGGTGTCGTGACATTTAGAATAAATTCAAGTTCGCTAATAAACACATCAATCAATTTAGCAAACATAGGAGATAAGAAAGAATGGGTGGATCCAGGATCAAATAATATCTTAGTTTCTACTCCACAAACAAAGAGTGTACTTTCAATTACGTTTCCTGCTGCATTAGCATCCACTTGATTGAGATGATTTAGACGACCTTACTGTTGAGGTCTGTTCTGATTCTGGTTCAGTCTTCCTTGTGGTGCATTTTTGTTTTGCTGAAGTGGACGGGCATTCCGATTCTGTGGTTGTTGACGAGGTTGCTGTTGCTGATTCTACTATTGAGGTTGCCTTGGTGGATTCTGAGCCACTTGTTGATTTTGTTGTGGTGCTTGCCTTTGTAGAGCCCTATTGCCTTGGTTTCTGTAATTTGGGCAATCTCTCATTTGGTGATCTGTGCTACCACACCTGTAGCATTGACCGGTGACACTGTAGCATTGTTGGGAAGGGTGATTCTTTCCACAATGTTCACATCCACCTTGCACTTGATTGTTCTGATGCTGTCTTGGCCTCTTGCCTTGATTAGATTTCTAGCCATGCTGCTGTCTTTTCCTCTATGCATCCTTGATAATCTGGTTATTGATATCTTCAAACTTATAGGCTCTCTTGATGGCTTCTTGAAAGGTAGTAGGTGGTACCACACCGGAAGCATCCCTAAGAATGATGGGGTTTAGTCCCTCTAGGAACTTGGTTATTCTCTTTTGCTTGGTGTCCACGAGTTCTAGTGCGTACCGGGACAGTCTCTCAATTTTTGTAAGATGTTCAAGGACTGTCATGTCTCCTTGTGTGAGTAGCTGAAATTCCATCGCCATCTGCCTTTTGATGTGAGAGGGTACATACTTCTCAATGAATTGCTCTTTGAAAGTAGCCCACGCGATATCATTAGCAATATTCTGATAGCCATCCTTGAGTGTGTTCCACCAAATGTCGGCCAAGCCGATAAACATAGAGGTTGTTAGAAGAACTTGATGTCTGCCTGTGCAAGGTCGAAGATGTTCTCAGTGTGAACTAATCAGTCATCTGCTGTCAAAGGATCCTCATTTCTAGCGAATTCTTTTGGGCCTCTCTTTCGGACACGTTCGAATAAAGTATTCGGGTTGTCGTCACGGTTATTGATAACAATCTAAAGAACCATGTGTTGAGGCTGTACATGTTCTGGTCTCCTACCCAACACTTCCAATAACTGCCATTGTACTTGTGCCAATTCCTCGTCTTTCTTGGCCATCTGTTCCTGGAATCTGGCTTGTTGTTCTTGGAATCTAGCTTGGTTCTCATTAGCTTTCTGTTGTTGGTCTACCAGCATTTGCATAAGTTGTTGAAACTGATTAGACATAGGATTTTCCACTCCACTGCCACTATTACTACCGGAAGGGTTTGCATTCGATATGTATCTGCGGGGAGGCATGGTGCTGCAAAACCATTTGTTAGTACAACAAAATATAATAAATAAAGCGTAACTCCAAATCCCAATCGATACAGACTAACAAACATTTTAATGGATCCTCTCCACGATCCTATGTTTCTAGATTCTTTTAATCGCCCGAAACATTTCTCGCTCTGATACCAGTCCTGTCATGCCCCCGAACTGAAACCAACTAACCAAGTCCCTAATCCGGGGCCGTGGCACAACGGGTTAGAAAATTTCATTCGCATCGCGCTAGTTCCCCACAGGTTTCCGCAGTGAGGATCCTAAAATCGATCCATTACTGTATAGTAAATCATATCCACAATATACAAAATGTGTAGAAGCGATGTAACAAACACTTAGTCCAATCAATTAATTAAAATGGACAATCAAACTAGTGTATCATAATGAGAAATATACCATAGCAAGCCCATATTTAGTTTAAGTTACAATACCAAAAGTGATTTAAGTTTTTACAATCCCAATCATAAAGATAAAAGCCAACAAGGGCTATTAAACAAGTTCCCAAGATAACAACATCCACTCTCAAAAAGTGATTCGAAATTCAAGATCCAACCGGACGTCTAGATGACATCGTTGGGATGCCACTCACGTCTAACCGGCTCACCCTCCTCCTCCGCTTGCTCCGCCTCAAAGGGAGTGGGGTCAATATCTGGCACCAAGCAAGAAGTATCAGACACGACGGTCTGACAAGCAAATAAACAAATAAAAGAATGACTATCATTATAAAACATTTATGAAATATCTAAAAGTCCAAATAGTAACTATCGATGAAATAGAGAAACCATTTTTGAATTATTGATAAATTAAAGAAACATAATAAACCGAGTAAAAATACTGGCAATCCACATTTAGCTATATTCTCCTATTACCGAAGTAATAAGAAAAAACCCGTTGCCACTACCAATGGGACCGGAAGAACAGAGCCGTTGCCACATAAAGTGGGACGGAAATACAGAACCGTTGTTACTACCCGTGATACCGGAAAACAGAACCGTTGCCATGGCCGGAGCAGACCGAATCCAAACTGCAATTGACAAATAATTTAAAAATTCCAAGCTGGGTGATCAGCTCAACAAGGTAACCTAAGCTTTGTGGTGCCTTTCAAAACCAAAACTTGAATCGACACAAGTCAAATCGTAGTAATAAATTTCCGAAATCGATAAAAGGACTACTCCTGAACAAATACAAACTTACAAATTTAGACGAACTAAATGAGTAGCCTCACCGATATTTCCAGATATGGCGAACCACACAATTCTAATTCAATTCAATTTATAGAAAAACATACAAATTTACAAACTTAGAGTAAAGTAGTGTGGAATGGTTCAATGGTTTACCAAAGGTCACCTCGATTCACATTTAGTCCCTCAAATCAGCTTATGAGCGAAAGGTTGATGCCGCTGAAGATCTCCGATAATTGAGGATGCAAAATGTACATCAAGAGTTAAAGTAATTCTCTTGGTAATTTTAATACCAATTTTCCTTTCATTCTTCCCATGAGATTTACACAATACAAGATGTTTTAATTCAGTATTGTCTTTCCCTAGCATCCATGAATATATAAGGGAACCACACATATCAAACAAAGGGAGAAAAATGGGCTGGAAAATGGGCCTGACAGAACCTAGGGTTCGCTCGAGCGACCCAAGGTCCGCTCGAGCGATGCCCATCCAGAAACTTGGCCGCTCGAGTGACCCAATGTTTGCTCGAGCGGCCAGCTCTCTGGCTCGCTCTGCTGCCAGACAGAGCCTGGTCCGATCTGGTGCAAAATTCTACACATATTCCCTTCCTTTTTAGTTATTTTCGCTCCTTTCTCATTCAATTCCACCCTCCTTCTTACACAATTTGAACCATCTTTTAGCATTGGTAACAACCACTTAACCATAAACCACTACCGTTATTCAATCATCAAGAAATCAATTTTAGAAATTTAAAATGTGAGTAGCTAAGGAATCACCAATTGAATTGTTCATCAAATAGCTGAGGAATGAATGCCATCAGCCCAAATCTGTAATTCATACTTTTATAACCAAAACAACATTGAAGTACCTAACATTTTCAAATAAAAAATTCAAGAGAAATCAGGGCTTATGTAGCATGCACTCTCAAATAGGATTATTCACTTGTCTCTACTCCAAAAAGAAGTACAATCCACTCAAGAACTCCTTTCTCACAGCAAGCTCCCAATCTACAAAAACTCCCATGAAAACACACAAAATCCACCAATTTTGAAATTAGAATGAGCTCTTAAAGAACCCTTTTTTGGATGCAAGAAGAAAGGATTCTAATTGGTCCCTTAAAACCAGAAACTCAAAAAGGAAGCTATTGCTAACCTTTTTACAGGTCTAAACAACAAGAAGGGCTTGGAGAAGAGATGGGTTCCAGCTGAAATCCCTCAAAAACAGTACCAATGGAAAGCCAAGAGGAAGGAGAAGAGATTGCCAAGTTCAGATTTCCATTTAGCATCCAAGGCGAAGGACATGTAAGAAAAAAAGGTGGCTGGAAGAAGGGAGAAGAAAACTCTTTCTCTTTCAGCTATGTTGTTGCAGGAAATGAAGTGAAGAAGGAATTCAACGTGGTTTTGGTTTAAGTCAAATGAGTTGTGGGCCCTATTGGCCCATAAATCTTCACATGGTTGGATCTATCATTTGTGGGTCCCGAATGAGATCGACGAAGAAGACAAAGTTGATCGTTGAAAAGTCTAGTTTCCATAAAGTATATTTTTCTCATGATTTGCAAATTTCAAAATTTATGCACAGATTTGGTGTGAAACGTCATTTTTGCCCCTTTTTCTCGAAGAATGTGATTTTGGGGTTTCAAATCCAAATGGATAAAACATGAAAGTTGTTAGGATCAATAAAGCAAAATATAAGGGGTAAAGATTTGATTTTTCGAAATCAAGAATAAATTCTCCCAAAACAACAAGCGTCACGCGGGCGTCCGAGCCCACGTCAAACTGAGTCCAATGCCTATTAAAATTCCCCAAAGCTATTCAAAAGTCTCATCTAGCTTAAAAATCAAGCAATCGTCTACTAATCCCTCTTAGATACTAATCACTGCTAAATAAATAATTAAATTTACTAAACCTGGGTCGGGGTCTGGCAATAACCATCCGTGAATGTAATGCCAAGCAAGAGGAGACTCCAAGGATGTCCTAGCCATCTCACGGGGTTATAGGTGACGTCCGAGCTAACTACAAATACGTAAGTCTGGCTTTAGGGGGGATCCTAGCTCCTAGTCCTAGGAATAACAGCACGGTCCTGGCCCGTTTCCATCTATTCGCGATATGGTTGCTGTCCAAAGCCAACTGCCCACCCTAGTGTCCGGGATCCGGCCCCCACTCTATAATCATCAGTCTGCAGCTGGTCATAAATGCAGGATGATGATGATGGTTTGTATACAACACAAGTTCCAAGATAAATATCGTGGATAGGTTCCCAAGTACAAGATAACAAGTTGAGGGCTACTCCAAGTTAAGCCAAAATACAAGTCAAGTTTCAAGTTCCATGAGTAGTCCTATTTCAAGTATATCCACAAGTGTTCATCAATGCAAGACAGAGGTACCTAAGGATACACTCTAAGTCTGTCAAATCCTAATTCTACAAGTTAAGTTACAAGTTATACAAGTATTCAAGATAGAGTGTACAAGGTACGCCAAGCTGTGGATATAAGATTCGTGAGTCAAGAGTGAAGAACAAGCAAATCCTAGGTCAAGAGTTGTCCATCGTGTACCGAACGTATCCCCAACAAAGTACGTATGGAGAATGAGTCAATGGTGTCTTAGTTTGGCGGGTCCATGGTGCACGGAAGTTATTGGGCACCAATTAACTCGATTCCAAATGCATTCGGCCAAGTTACGTCAATATATGAAAAATCTCAGAGAACCAATGAAGCACACCAAGCCAAACGTGCTCCATTTTCATTTTTCCCAATTGTCATGCAAGGGTAGGGTCAATAGGTTTCAACCTAGGGTTCAAACTAGGTTTACAATCCCTTTCCAAAAGAGATAAGAGCATGGTTCATTGACCCAATACCCACTTCCTTTCCCAATCTCTGATAATTAAGATAAGTATACCATTGGATTTTACGTCTCGATGGCTTTCCGACGATATGTAGAACTCCAAATTCTGACGAACGGGTCAAAAGTTATGACTTCCGAAAGATGACCAATTTAATTTCCCATGCAGGTTCCCGGCGACCGTACACCTGAAAGTAGTGTGGACGCCCTGAGATTCTGCCTTCTAGCATCCGGACGCCAGAACCCTAGCGTCTGGACGCCCGGAGGCAGAAACCTCCCAGGATTCCTCTGTTTTGCTGAATTTCTGATCTCATTCCTTCCAAACCATCCCCCACAAATTTCAAGCCTTTTCAAATCTTGTAACATGCACAAAACTGAGCCACCATGCTCTCCTCCAAACCACATTCCATTCATTTTCCAACCCACCCATTTCAAGTCCATTAACCAAATTGCCTAATTAGTATGTGAAATCCAACACAAACATAAACAAGATTGGAATTTAAGATTTTTTAGACAATTGCATCATCAAGAATGAAAGTAAACACATGCATGGACAACACATATAGCTGATCTACTTACCTTCACCAAAGAGAGTGAAAGAGATGGAAATTGAGAGAGAAATTGAGGAGAAGAGCTCTCCACTCACACCCTAGCCATACCACCACTCCAAAGCCTCTCTCCTACACTCCAAGGTCACAAGGGAAAGGAAAGAAGAAGAGTCCATCAACATGCAAGACATTAATAGTAAGGAGGAAGAAAATTGGAGAGGAAGGGATTGAGGAAAACTTACCTAACTTGGATCAAAATGTAGAGGAAGAAGAGAGGAAGACAATGGTGGGCTTGGTTTCTTGGAATCTTCCCTTTAGGTAGCACATGCAATAAGAGAGATGAAGACGAGAAGAAGTTGAGTCACAACAACTGTTGCACTCTGAAATAAAAGAGGAAGAAACGAATGTGGTAGCTGGGTTTGAGTTTAAAATAAGAGATGAAGGGGGAAAAGTCCAAAATACCCATTTGAGTGAAATATGATTATTTGAGGGACTTTCAGGCTTCGAATCGCGACGGGTCACTAACAAAAAATGACGAGGGCGACGAGATCTTTCCAACGGGCCCTAATTTGACAAAAACAGAATTTTCTGAAAACAATACCCAATTTTCCTTTTAATCACAACCTAACCCCCTATTAAGACTAACCGCACTCGGAATCAAACTAAACTTTGCAAACCAATTCTTAATGATAAAAGAAACTCTCTTAGCCACTAAACCTGTCTAATTAGCTAGAATCACAATTAATTTGGCTAATCGCCAATATTAGGAAATTAAACACCCTATTAAGGTTGGGGACCTTACATCCCTTCCCTCTGAAAAGAACATTTGGTCCTCTAAATGTCTAAACATGCCTCCTCAGGAAGAAGATGAGGATAGGCTTTCCTGATCTGGTCCCTGAGTTTCTACGTAGCTTTCTTTGGACGGTGGTACTCCCACTGAACTTTGACCCATGGAATGGTCTTCTTCCGTAGAACTATCTCTTTGGTGTCTATAATCCGCGTTGGCTGCTCCACATAAGATGCGTCGGGCTGAATTCGCAGTGGCTCGTGTGGCAACGCGTGGGTGGGATTTGGAATGTACTTGCACAACATCGACACGTGGAACACGTTGTGTACACCTGACAACTCTGGCAGCAAGGTAAGACGATACGCAACGTCACCAATCTAGGAACGAATCTCAAACGGTCCCACATATCTCTTGGAAAGCTTCCCTTTCTGGCCGAATCTGACTACATCACATATCGGAGAAACCTTGAGGAACACCTTGTCACCAACCTAAAACTCTAGTGGTCTCCTTCTCTTATCTACATAGCTCTTCTGACGGTCACTAGATTCCTTCAAACGCATCTGCACAACCTTAACCTTCTCACTGAAATCACGAACCACATATGGTCCATGGAAACTCCGTATTCCTACCTCTTCCTAACACACCGGAGTCTTGCATCTGCGTCCATATAATGCTTCGAACAGTGCCATGCAAATGCTAGAATGGTAACTGTTGTTGTACGAGAACTCATAGAGGGGCAAACTCTCATCCCAATCCTTCTTGAAATCCAACACACATGCCCGGAGCATATCCTCTAGGGTCTGAATAGTGCGCTCTGACTGTCCGACAGTCTGAGGGTGGTAAGTTGTGCTGAATCTCAACTGTGTGCCAATGGATGAATGAAGTGTAGTCCAAAACTGAGAGACAAACTTGGTGTCTCGATCAGATACAATAGATGTAGGCACTCCATGCAATCTGACGATCTCATTATTATATAACTTGGCCATCTTATCCATAAACTGACCGGTCGTGAATGGTATGAAATGGGCTGACTTGGTCAACCAGTCCATGATCACCCATATAACATCATTCCCTTTCCTGGTATTTGGCAGTCCTAACACAAAATCCATAGTGATGTGCTCCCATTTCCACTTAGGAATATCTAACTGATGAAGTAAACCAGGGGGCTTCTTGTGTTCAGTCTTGATCACCTGACATGTGTAACAATTGGAAACGAACTTTGCAATCTCTTTCTTCATGCTTATCCACCAATAGTGGTTCTTCAAATTTGGTACATCTTAGTGCTGCCTAGATGAATAGAATATCTCGTATGGTGTGCATCTGTCATCAGCTCTGTCCTTATGTTTTGTACATCTGGCACGCACAACCGGTCTTTACAATACAAAACTCCTGCAATCAGTCTGAACTCAGGCCTGTCACCTATGTGCTCAATGATGCGTTGTAACCCTGGATCATCCTTCTGACATTCTTTGATTCTGTTCATTATCTCTGGTTCCCATGCTGCCATGCTAGCAATTATCACCTTCTCACTGATAAGCCAAACTTCAACATTTAAATCTCTAAACTGTTCCATCCATCTCCATTCTGGCACTATACACCCGTTGAATGCTGACTTTCTACTTAGAGCATCTGCTACCATGTTGACTTGTCCAGGGTGGTACTTAATAGGAAAATCATAATCTTTAATGTACTCCATCCACCTTCGTTGTCTATTGTTCAACTCATTCTATGTAAACAGATATTGTAAACTCTTATGATCTGAGTGCACCTCGAGCTTTTCACCGTATAAGTAATGTCTCCACATCTTGAGTGCATGTACATTGGCTGCTAGCTCTAAATCATGGGTGGTGTACTTATTCTCATGTTCTTTCAACTGTTTCGAACCGTATGCTATCACCTTGTCATTCTGCATGAGAACACAACCCAAACCAACTCCTGATGCATCTGTGTAAACAACAAATCCTCCACTGCCAGATGATTAAACAAGAATGGGTCCTGTGGTCCGGCTGGTCTTCAATTCTTGGAAGCTTTTCTCACACTCCTCGGTCCAAACAAAAGGAATGTTCCTTCTAGTCAACTTAGTAAGAGGAGCTGCAATAGTAGAGAATCCTTTCATGAATCTTTTGTAGTAACCTGCAAGTCCTAGGAAACTGTGAATCTCTGTTGTATTTTGTGGACTACCCCAATTGACAACTGTTTCCATCTTCTTAGAATCCACTGCCAATCTTTCCTTGGAAATCACATGGCCTAGAAATGACACATGTTCTAACCAGAACTCACATTTACTAAGCTTGGCATACAACTGGTTGTCTCTCAGAAGCTACAATGAAGTCCTCAACTGATGGTCATGTTCCTCCTTGGATTTGAAATAAACCAACACATCATCAATGAATAGAGCTACGAACTGATAAAGGTAAGGAGCAAATATCTTGTTCGTTAAAGCCATGAACACTGCCAATGCATTCGTCAAACCAAATGGCATCACTAGAAACTCAAAGTGGCCATATCTAGTCCGGAACACTGTGTCGCGACCCCGGACCGAGGCCACGGCAGATGATAGTGCGATATTAAGATTATTTGAAAGATGATTAAACCTCCCATAGGTTCCCGCAGTGAGGGTTCCAAAACAAACACGCATGGAACAACCAACTCACATGATCAAGTATGCGGAAGCGTGTGGCAAATCACATCTTAACAAGTCATGACAAAATACAAGCATGACGTCATCAAGACTAAAATGATATCAGAATGAAAACATAACGAGGCATTCCCATAATACTTCAAGTTGTAAAGTTAACAAAGTATATTAAGTTATTACACTTCCCAAAATAAGAGGCCAACAAAGGCCAATACAATTCCAAAAGTATATAAAAACCCAAGAGGTGATCCATCGAAACTCATGACCCATCCAAACGTCTACATGACGTCGTCGGGTTGCCACTCACGTGCTAAGGCAGGCCCAACGGCCTCCTCCTAGCACTCCGCCTCAAAGGGAGGGTCTCCTGCACCTGGTCACCAAAATACAAGCATCAAACACGACGGTTTGGCAAAAAATCATTTTAAGTGAAAGCATGTAAAACAAGGTTTAATCGAGAATATACTGAAATACTTTACTAAATCGAAGACAAACTAACATGAATGCATAACATATATATCATGAATAGTAAATCCACAAAGAGCCCATCCTTTCTCTATCATTTATAAATGAAAAGAGTAAGCACGCACGACAAGCACGAATATACATAATATAGCACGACACGATTCCCACAAAAACGGGATTCCAGCCGCGGAACCGGACACTCACGATGTGTAATAAATACACTACTAATCTGCAGTTAGTTCACATGTTTAAGGACCCCCAGACAGTGGATCAGACTGAAAGGGCAGTCCAAGCTCTGTAGTGTTCACTTGAGTTCTTGAATGCACAAAACACGCTAAACACGATTCAAACATATCGAAAATAAAAGGAGAAATCACTTGTCACGACAAGACGAGGCACGACTAGCAAAATGCATAATATATATGCTCACAACTTATAGAAGTGATCCCCATTTAAATACTTGAAACACATCTTAAAACGAGCTTGCAAACTTGATTTCAAAACGAGTACACAATGTAACTTGCGGTCTTAAATCAACGCTTAAAACACGATAATTTTATCAAGTACATACTTAGGCTATTCATTGACCATTGGTTGATTGGAACTCTATGTTTAAAATACAAGGATTGGTGTCCCCGAAGTTAGTGCATAGCATGGAGTTCCATTCACACAATGTCTATTTAAAGTCCTTAATATAGCCTAGTTTTCAAATTTTAAAAGAAAAAGCAAATGGGCAAAAATCTGCATAAACAGTAAAAATCTCAGTGTGCCCGGTCGACCGCGCCTTGGCCGACCACACGTAAAAATCTTAACAAGTCATGACATAAATGGGCAAATGGCCAAGGCGCGGTCGACCGCGTACACTGTGAGCCCGGTCGACCGGCCAAGTCCCGGTCGACTCAAAGTTGTAACTTTTAATCCGTGAATAGTGTTTTGGTCAGGTTCCAGAGAACCTGACCCTGTGTTGCCGGTCGACCGCGCCCCTGGCCGGTCGACCGTGTGAACTGCAGGAACAGTCATTCCCGCAGTGCAGCAGGTCATCTAACTGGGACCAAAAATCCAGTGTCCCCGGTCGACCGCGCCCTTGGCCGGTCGACCGCGTACACTGCGGAAATCAGAACCCAGTTCAGATTTCTGCAGTGCACTGGTCCTTCTTCCATTCCTTTCTTTTCTACAATCTTTGCAACCTAATTAGCAAACTAACTACATGAATGAAACATGCTATCAAGGCTCACATTAGTACATTATTTCAAACTTAAATCAAGTAATAAACCTAGGATCCATTTCATAAACCTTCAAACCCTTTTTTGTCAAAACAAATCCAAACTTCAACCAAAACAAGACTCATTTCTAAAATATGAAATCTGAAAGTTTGGAAAGCTATTAGACATGCTTGCATTATCTAAAATAAGATCACAATCATGAAAACCTAATAAATCAAAACATTAATACCAAATACAAATCCAAGAACACACATGCACAACAACTTAAATGGATCACTTGCCTTAGCCAAATGAACACAAGATCTTCTTCAAGCACTCCTAACCAAAGGTCAAGCCAAGAACTACAAAATACCCATGAAATCCATTCAAAACTCACCCAAAAATGCAACCCAACAACCCATTTCGAAATAGGGGTTACAAGTTAGAAAAACATGATCTCTAAGAGTAGAAAGAACTCCATTAAAGAGATGGGTTGAAGCTCTTACCTAGAGGTGCCCAAACGAAATGCAAACAAGGAAATGGAGATCTTCCCCACCAAGAAACCTCAAGAAAATGGTATCAATAGCAAGCTTGAGATGAGAGGAAGAAGATGGTGGTTTTAGAAATTTATTTGGAGTCTCCTAGCTCAAGCATTCATGAAGAGAAGAAGAGGGGAAAAAAGGAGGGTTTTCAGCCCTAGGTTAAGAAAAGTTGCAGGATTTTGTAGAATGGGGAAAGAAGGAGGGGAAAGTGACTTTAGAGCTTGTAAGTGGGTCCCTTAGGTGCAAATCTTGCATGAGTCAAAACATGATCTTGTGGGCCTCAAATGAAGTCGACGAAGAAGGATAAAACGATCCTTGAAATATCTAGTTTCCAAAAAGTATATTTTTGACATGGTTTTGGGATCTCGAAAATCGTGTCCAGATTTGAGTGTGAAAAGGCTATTTTACCCTTTTGGCCAAAACTTGAGTTTCTGGGCTTCAAACACAAATGAGTTAAACACGAAAGTTGCACATAATCATAAAACCAATCAAATGAAACAAAATTCACGATTAACACAAAACCAAACACAATTTTCCCACGCTTGCACGTACACCCAGGCCTTCCTGAGTGAGCCTAATAAACACTAAACGTTCTCGAACTCCCCCAAAGCTATATAACCAAGATTAAAACTAATCACATTCTAACCCACGATAACTAAACCCAAATCAAGACTAAGCACACACTAAGCAAACACTATTGGGTTAATCCTGGGTTGGGGTTTGACATCCTCCACCCCTTAGGATATTTGGTCCACCAAATAAATCAAACTTTTACCTCGGGTAACAAGTGTGGGTAATTCCTCTGAACTTGCTCTCTCAATTCCCAAGTGGCTTCTTCTGGTTCATGATTTTCCCAAAGTACCTTGACCCACTGAATTGTCCGATTTCTCAGCTCTTGCTCCTTGGTATCAATGATCCTGATCGGTCTTTCCACATAAGAAGCATCCTCTCGAATCTCCAAAGGCTCGTGCTGTAAAATGTGAGAAGGACTAGTCACATACTTCTTGAGCATGGAAACATGAAATACGTTGTGTACCCCGGAGAGTTCCGGCGGTAACGCAAGCCTATATGCCACGTCTCCAATCTTGCTCAAAATCTCATATGGACCAATAAATCTCCTTGACAACTTGCCCTTCTGTCCGAACCTCAGGGTCCCTCTGACGGGTGAAACCTTCAAGAACACCTTATCACCCACTTGAAACTGCAATTCTCTTCGGCGAGTGTCTGCATAACTCTTCTGTCTGCTACGGGCGACCTTCAAGCGTTCCTGAATCAATTTGACCTTGTCACTAGTCTCACCAACCATAGTCGGTCCATGAAAGCTACGAACACCGACTTCTTCCCAGCAAACCAGAGTTCTGCATCTTCTACCATAGAGAGCCTCAAAAGGTGCCATACCAATGCTAGAATGGTAGCTATTGTTGTAAGCGAACTCACAAAGCGGTAAGCACTCATCCCACTGCACTTTGAAATCCAACACACATGCACGCAACATGTCTTCAAGAGTCTGTATCGTCCGCTCTGACTGACCATCTGTATGAGGATGATACGCTGTACTGAACTGAAGTTTGGTACCCATGGACTCAAGAAGAGTTTTCCAAAACCTTGAAACAAATCTGCTATCTCTATCTAAGGTGATGGAAACAGGTTGACCATGCTTACTCACAATCTCATCAACAAAAAGTTTGGCAAGAGGTGCCATATGCATCATATTACCAGTCTTCATCGGAATGAAGTGAGCAGACTTGGTCAGACGGTCCACAATGATCCATATCGCATTATTCCCCTTCTTAGTATTAGGCAATCCGGAGACGAAATCCATGGTGATATGCTCCCATTTCCACTCCGGAATCTCTAATGGCTGTAGCAAACCTGGAGGTTTCTGATGCTCTGCTTTGATCAACTGGCAAGTCAAGCAACGAGACACAAATGCTGCTACCTCTCTCTTCATGTTATTCCACCAAAATCTATTCTTCAAGTTCTGATACATCTTCGTGCTACCCGGATGCATGGAATATCTTGTGTTGTGGGCTTCAGTCATAATCTCTTCCTTCAGATCATCCACATTCGGTACACACAACCGATCACGAAAGTACAATACTCCATTCACCAACTTGAAGTCTGGACGCTCTGCAATATGATCCACAATCCTAGCCAAATCTGAATCTTGCAACTGACTGTCCTTGATCTTCTGGATGAAAGTAGGCTCAGACACTATCATATTGGCTAACATCACACCCAACTCTAGGGTCTGCACTTCAACACCTAGCTCTTCAAACTGCTGAAGAACACTGGCTCCTCTCAAACTGGCCATGATCCCCGACTTCCTGCTCAACGCATCAGCTACAACATTCACTTTGCCTGGATGGTACTTGATTGGGAAATCATAGTCTTTGATGTACTCCATGAAAGTCCGGGATCCTAACCCTAGAGGGGGGGGGTGAATAGGGTGATCTACACTTTATGACTAATCAAGGCCAATTTTAACTTTAATGAAAAACAATTAGTCACAAGATGATTTACCAAACAAGATGCGGAAGCTAACAAGAAAAATCACCACAAGCATACAATCTTACACAAAGATTTATAGTGGTTCGGCCTCAATGCCTACATCCACTACCGGCTTGTGTTCCAACACCCCACCGGATTCCCACTATTTATGCTTTTCAAAAAGGCTAAGCAATAACCTTTACAATGGTGATTTTCTAGGTTAATCAACAACCTATTAATGTGCTTTTCTAGGCTAAGCAATAACCTTTACAAGATGCTTTTCAAAGGCTAAGCAATAACCTCTACAATGTGTTTTTCTTAGGCTAAGCAATAACCTTAACAAGATAAAGATTTCTTCTCAAAGAAGTGTCTACATAAACACTCAAAGAGATACAATTTAAGCTCAAAATATTTGCTTCTAGATAGGCTGATATGAAAGTTTAAATTAAGAACAAAACATACACAAACAAATAGCAAAGGTGTGTGCTCAAAGTGTATGAATGTTTACTTCAATCATTTTCTAAAAAGAAGCTCACAAATGAATGCTTGATGCATTTGAAAATCTAAACATTGAAAATGATGATTGAAGTTATAAACCAATCACATGTAGAAATCAAACAACTTGGAAAGACATGTTACACAAGTTGTATGATGTTTTAAAGTTTAAAAACACATGTAATTGGGATGAGGATGTTTGCAAAACAAACTAGTATTCCAAGGTTATATTATGTTTGCAAAACATCTCAACTAAAGCTAGAAATCATGCACATGTGAGAATACAAAGATTAGAACATGCATGATGTTAAATGAAATGAAAATCAAAGTTATTTTAAAAGATATACCTCTTTAAATCTCAAACATTTGATTTCCAATTAGCCTCTAGCTATCCTAGCTTGTTCCTCTTCTTTAGGCTTCAAAATGGTTCAAAAATTGCATCCCAACAGCCATTGGAAAGAAAGGAAAAGAAAGGAATTTTATACAAAAAACAGCCCAACGGCTAGTTGGCCCGGTCGACCTCAAGCCCACGCGGTCGACCGGGTCCAACGGTCATATGGCCCAACGGCTATATGCACGGTCGACCGGCCCAACTGCGCGGTCGACCGGGCACACAGGATCTGAGGCAAATTCCTGGATTTTTTCAGAGCCTGTATGCAGTGTATGCGGTCGACCTGGGGGGAGGTGCGGTCGACCGGCTACACAGGCCAAGGCTGAGTTCAGATGAAATTTTGAGAAATTGATTTATTGAAAAATGAACTCTTGGCCAATATGTTTTATGCATACAAAAAGGATTCTAAAAATGGAGTTTGTATGCAAAACAAGAACCTTGATTCCAAACTTGATTTTTCAAAATCATGCACGAAGAACTTAGGTTTTCGAAAACACAATTTGAGTTCTAAAAACATGCAGGATGTAGTCTTTGAAAATCATTAGCATTTTCAAGTCTGAGGTCCGGGTTTCAAGGTCCAGACTAAGCTGAACTTGTGTGTGATCAGATGACTGAAAGAGATAGTGTTTTCCATCAAATTAGCAATACAAAAATCCTAACAATCTCCCCCTTTGCAATTTGATGGCAACTCAGTCGATCACAACACTTCTAGGGCTTCAGGTCTTGAAGTCTCTGGAGAGCCGCTTAACCTTGGTTTCTCCCCCTTCATTAGAGCTTTCTCCATGCTCTAAGCTTTTGTTAAGCGCTCTGAATTCTTTTAAGATCCTTGGTCAGATCTCCCCCTTAGTTAGATCTGATCTTCTTTAACTCCCCTTTAGTTGGATCTTCTCTCCACCTTTGATTGATACCAAGAGAGGATTTTCACTCCCCCTTTGTTTGATCTTCTCTCCCCCTATGTCTGATATTCTCTCCCCCTTTGCCATTGAATTGCAAAGGAACCTGTATACATGAGAAAAGAAATACCTTTCAGTAGCACCTGTTATCAATAGAAATAGAAAATGAAATGCAGAACAGGCTATCATGTATATGGGTTGATTATGCTGTGTTTGAATGAAACTAAGATAACAGATAATTATATAGATTCAAAGCATCATAGCCATTCACCATAACAAGAAGAGAAGAATAAATGAAACTGAAGATTCATTGATTTAAATTTGAAGATTAGTACAATTTCATTTACATATTACTTGACCAATACAAAAATCAAAAACCAAAAACAAAATTATGGCCAGTAATATAGTCAGAGAGTTTTATAAACAAAAAATACATCAAAAACCCCAAAATAAATTCCCCACAAAAAGAGAAAACCCTCCTACGAGCTAAGGAGAATCTGCAGGCGAGGGAGGCATCACATCATCATGCGGCCTACAGCTACCGGAGATGTTCGAGAGGTATCTTAAGGTCTTCTTCATCATGCCGGATACCTCCTGACGAAACTCCTGAAACTCCGCTCGCAAGGAAGACACCACATGCTCTACAGATGTCATCCGGTCTTCCAAGCTGCGCTGTGGAGGAGGCTGATGGGGCTGAGGAGGAAAAGGGGGCTCATGAAGAGGAGGCTGAAACGGCTCTGGAGGAGGCTGAACAGGCTCTGGAGGAGGCTGATCATCTCCAGGATCTGCAACTGCTACGTCTGCAGCCTCTACCTCCCCATCTCCTTCTGCTATGGGGTTCACTCGCTGTGGAGGAGGTAGCTTCATCAAGAGAATATTAGTCTTGTTAAAGACTGTTGTGGTCTCCGGTCTCTCAGAAGCAGGAGGAAACACTCCATAAGAAGCAGCGAGTTGGGTCATCAGGAACCCAAATGGAGCTGCACAGGGCTGAGAGCCTGTGATAACTCTGATAATATGATGCATGATAACAGAAGGAAGGCACAAACGGACACCTGAGATAACGTTGAATAAGAGGTTTGCCATGTATGAAGTAACCTCAGTCCTGTTCCCTTTCCTCGGGTAAATGGAGTGAGTGAAAATGCTGTGTATAATCCGAAGAGGAGGAATCATGGAGGAGGCCTGGAGAAAGTTTCTGGCTGACCAGACCTCAGGGTGTCCACACAAAGGAGTAGTGACAGAGTCTCTCTCATCAAGGGGTAAAACATCAGAAATGAACTTGGGTCCAGAAGACCTGGGAATACCCATGATGGAGGAGATAGTATCAATGGTGACCACTTCTTCACCATGCATGAATCTAATGGTGAAGGAGTTTGCAGAGGTGGCACAGATAGATTCATAGAGGTCATGGACAGAAGAGGCAAAAGTGTTGCCACTCCAGGTCAGGATACTCCCCCAGCCAATGGCTTCAAGGAGAGCAGGGACATGATAGTCCACTAGATCTTCAACGATGCACAGTTTCTCTACGATGATCCCTTTGCTCCTAAAGGATTTGACAACTGATGATGGAGCATGAATAGGGTTGAATCGAATCACAGCAGGAGGAGGAGGAGCCTCGGGAGAAGACGAAGGAGATCTGTGAGAGGAGGATGCTTGTCCAGTCTTGGACTTTTTGCTAGGCCTCTTGAAGGTCTGTTTAGTGCGAGCCATGAATGGTCGGAGATATCAGTGGGGTAGAAGCTCACACAAGGCTGACAGCCTAGACAAATGCCTTTAAAAGATTTGAAAAAATGGTTCAGGCAATTTGTCAAACAGTTGGGGTGCTCACTATGAGCCTAAGAGATTTACAGATTTCGACTGCCCAATAGAGTGCTCTGTAGGCAACACACACTCCACAGAGGTGAAGGAAGAGCCAGCAATAGAAAGAGAACACAGAGGAGAGGGGAAACCAGAAAAACACAGTCCACAGCTACGGACTTCAACAGCACAGACCTGGGACGACCAAAGGGATGGGCTGATGAGTCTGCCAGAGAGAATTACACAACTTGGAGCAAAGTGTAATAGCTGAGAGAGAGAGGGAGAATAAGAGAATGAAGAAACAGGGAGAGAGGGAAACAGGGACCAGCTGCAAACCGACGACAGTGAGAATGAGAGAGCCAGACGAGAGAGAGAGACAACAGACGAGTGGGAGATAGCAGAAAGAGAGAACCAGACGAGGAGAAGAAGAGTGAGGAGGAAAACCAGGAAGAAGAAGAGGAGGAAAGACCAGCTGAGAGGTTGGGAAGGAGGGAGCAACAGACAGGGCGGTCGACCTGCTGAAGGAGGGAAGGAAGGAGGGTTTGAATGAAACAGAAACAGAACAGAAGACAGATTTTTAAGTTGCTGGGCCCGTGTGGCCGGTCGACCGGCCAAGCCACGCGGTCGACCGGGCCAACAGGGCTGGCCTGACAACAGAACAGAAACAAAGAGAGGGAAATGTCCTGAAAAATTCAGGGACAACCTCTACTGAAACTACCCCTACCCCAGCTATCCTACAGGCTTAAAAGAAGTAGAAAAGAGATTTTATAAAATCATTTCTACAAAATTCCTTTTGAAATACAAAAAGCCTTGTAAGACTAAGAAAGAGTTTTCAAAAACATTTAATTTGATAATAACTGGTTTAACTAAGAATTTAATCAAATATAAACACATTTGAAAAACTAATCAATTGATTTAAGAGATATAACTTTGATAAAGCTTTTTCAAACCAAATTGATCAACAACATGCATTTTAACATAATATACCTTTTAAAAACAAAATGCATTGACAACAAATAAACCTAAACTAACTATGACTAAAACCAAGAGAAGATACTAAGAGAAGCACAAAGAACTAGACTAAAGACCATTAACACATATGACTATGAGAAAAGAATGGTCCTATCTAATAAAGATCACTTAGTATTTATCTAAAGGTCTAACCTTAGGTATCCATCTAAGGTCTTGGACTTTTAGGTCTATTTTAGAAATCCTACCAACTAAGGGAGAAGGAGATTTGACTTGATAAATTTTTAATTTAGACTTATCACCATTATGTTTAGATTTAACTAAATTTAGCTTAGGTAGGTGAATAGTCTTTTGAGGTTGGTGTTTCTTCTTCTTAGGGGATTGAGTTCTCTTCTTCTTATTTTCTCCCTTTAATTGACTTTTGAATTTTAGATTTAACTTTGCAACTTTATTCAAAAGTTCTTTCATATGATGACTTAAGGGAGATAGATTGAGAACCTTTTTGTTGATAGATTCTTTTATAATTGGTTTAACTTGTTTAACCTTTTTAGAATCTATCTTAGGAGACTCCTTTTTAATTGTTTTAACTTGTTTGATTTTCTTGGAGTCTTTTTTGATATTTAGTGTCTTACCCTTCATAGAGTTTGATTTTACTTCTTTGACTTCAAAGATGGGTTTAGACACATGGCTTTTTCTTAATTTGCACTCAAACCTAAAATGCCCTTCAATGCCACAATAATGACATTTTGATATGGGCAAGGGAGAATGAGTGCTAGAGAATGAGGACTCACCTTTCACAAAAGTGTTGGTGAATTTAGGGTCATGTGAGATATTCCTATTATAACCAAGACCCGTCCTATCTCTTTGAGATTTACCCAATCTAAATAATTTTTCAAATTTCTCTTCACCTTGGGTAAATTTGCACTCATACTTTTGTTTATAGCTTTCAAGTTGAGTGACTTGCTTTTTAAGGGTTGAATTCTCATTTTTAACCATTATGAGTTCATTTTCAAATCCCTTATGTTTGTTTAGTTCTTCATTGGCAAGTTTTAACTCAAGTTTGAGTTTGTTAATATTAGATCCAAGTTCCAAGGATTGCAAATTAATTTGATCGTTAGACAAGTTTAATTTGGATTTTAAATAGGTAATGTTTTCATCTTGTCTTTTTAAAGTATCTCTTAGATTTAAGTTGTCTTTATTATGCTCATCATTATTAGACTTCACATTATTTAGTTCATGTTGAGCATTAGATAAATCTTTCTTAGAGATATTCAACTTGGATTCTAAAGAGTTAAAGTCTTTGTCTTGCCTTTTTAATTGATCTCTTAGTTCGAAGTTTTCCTTATTTAGTTCATCACATCCTATCTTTAAATCATTTAGTTCATCTTGAACAATGGATAGGTTATGTAAAGAGATCATGAACTTAGATTCTACACAATTTATTAATTCTTCTTTCTCTCTAAGTTCATCTTTTGAAGAGACTAATTCCTCATTTAGTCTTTTAGATTCTTCTTCTAATCTTTTATTTTTCTTGTTAAGCTTTAGAGACAATGTATACAATTCATCATAAGCTTGGTGTATATCATGTTCATTTTCATCATTTTCTTCTTCGTTAATGTCAATTTGAGATTCATTAATTTGAAGGTTTGAATCTCCAATAGATGGAAGAAATAGGGATCTAGAAGAATCTACACAAGAATCTATATAACTTAAGGTAGTGGAATCCATTCTAATGGTTTTCTTGACAACACAATACTAGGGTTTTGACTCTAGGCTTTTACACCTAATCAAGAGTTCTAAAAACACTTGATCCTAAAATAGAGCACAAGGCTCTGATACCAATTGAAAGTCCGGGATCCTAACCCTAGAGGGGGGGGGGGTGAATAGGGTGATCTACACTTTATGACTAATCAAGGCCAATTTTAACTTTAATGAAAAACAATTAGTCACAAGATGATTTACCAAACAAGATGCGGAAGCTAACAAGAGAAATCACCACAAGCATACAATCTTACACAAAGATTTATAGTGGTTCGGCCTCAATGCCTACATCCACTACCGGCTTGTGTTCCAACACCCCACCGGATTCCCACTATTTATGCTTTTCAAAAAAGCTAAGCAATAACCTTTACAATGGTGATTTTCTAGGTTAATCAACAACCTATTAATGTGCTTTTCTAGGCTAAGCAATAACCTTTACAAGATGCTTTTCAAAGGCTAAGCAATAACCTCTACAATGTGCTTTTCTTAGGCTAAGCAATAACCTTAACAAGATAAAGATTTCTTCTCAAAGAAGTGTCTACATAAACACTCAAAGAGATACAATTTAAGCTCAAAATATTTGCTTCTAGATAGGCTGATATGAAAGTTTAAATTAAGAACAAAACATACACAAACAAATAGCAAAGGTGTGTGCTCAAAGTGTATGAATGTTTACTTCAATCATTTTCTAAAAAGAAGCTCACAAATGAATGCTTGATGCATTTGAAAATCTAAACATTGAAAATGATGATTGAAGTTATAAACCAATCACATGTAGAAATCAAACAACTTGGAAAGACATGTTACACAAGTTGTATGATGTTTTAAAGTTTAAAAACACATGTAATTGGGATGAGGATGTTTGCAAAACAAACTAGTATTCCAAGGTTATATTATGTTTGCAAAACATCTCAACTAAAGCTAGAAATCATGCACATGTGAGAATACAAAGATTAGAACATGCATGATGTTAAATGAAATGAAAATCAAAGTTATTTTAAAAGATATACCTCTTTAAATCTCAAACATTTGATTTCCAATTAGCCTCTAGCTATCCTAGCTTGTTCCTCTTCTTTAGGCTTCAAAATGGTTCAAAAATTGCATCCCAACAGCCATTGGAAAGAAAGGAAAAGAAAGGAATTTTATACAAAAAACAGCCCAACGGCTAGTTGGCCCGGTCGACCTCAAGCCCACGCGGTCGACCGGGTCCAACGGTCATATGGCCCAACGGCTATATGCACGGTCGACCGGCCCAACTGCGCGGTCGACCGGGCACACAGGATCTGAGGCAAATTCCTGGATTTTTTCAGAGCCTGTGTGCAGTGTATGCGGTCGACCTGGGGGGAGGTGCGGTCGACCGGCTACACAGGCCAAGGCTGAGTTCAGATGAAATTTTGAGAAATTGATTTATTGAAAAATGAACTCTTGGCCAATATGTTTTATGCATACAAAAAGGATTCTAAAAATGGAGTTTGTATGCAAAACAAGAACCTTGATTCCAAACTTGATTTTTCAAAATCATGCACGAAGAACTTAGGTTTTCGAAAACACAATTTGAGTTCTAAAAACATGCAGGATGTAGTCTTTGAAAATCATTAGCATTTTCAAGTCTGAGGTCCGGGTTTCAAGGTCCAGACTAAGCTGAACTTGTGTGTGATCAGATGACTGAAAGAGATAGTGTTTTCCATCAAATTAGCAATACAAAAATCCTAACACTCCATCCATCTCCTCTGCCTCATATTCAGATCCTTCTGAGAAAACAAATATTGCAAACTCCTATGATCTGAATGGACCTCAAATCTCTCTCCATAGAGATAGTGCCTCCACATCTTCAAAGCAAACACTACTGCTGCCAACTCCAAGTCATGAGTTGCATAATTCTTCTCGTGATCCTTCAACTGCCTCGAGCCATAGGCAATCACCTTGCCATCTTGCATTAACACACAACCTAGTCCCACATTAGAAGCATCTGTAAAAACAATGAATCCACCGCTGCCCGATGGTAATGTGAGGATTGGAGCTGTGGTTAACCTTCTCTTCAACTCTTGGAAACTCACTTCACACTGTTCTGTCCAAACAAATGGAACACTCTTCCGGGTCAAAGTAGTCAAAGGTGCTGCAATAGATGAGAAGCCTTGAACAAATCTTCGGTAGTAGCCTGCTAACCCCAAGAAACTCCTGATTTTTGTCACACTGCTTGGTCTCTTCCAATCAACTACTGCCTCTATCTTGGCTGGATCCACTGCTAAACCTTCTTTTGAGATGATGTGGCCTAGAAAAGCAACTTGCTCTAACCAGAATTCACATTTACTGAGTTTAGCATACAACTGGTTATCTCTCAAAAGCTGCAATGATGACCTCAAGTGTTCTTCATGATCCTCTCTACTCTTGGAATACACGAGAACATCATCAATAAACACTACTGCTGAGTGATCCAAATACTGTGCAAACACTTTGTTCATGAGAGCCATGAAGACAGCTGGTGCATTGGTCAAACCAAAGGGCATTACTAGAAACTCATAATGCCCATAACTTGTTCGAAAAGCCGTTTTCTGCACATCTGAATCTCTGACTCTCAACTGATGATACCCAGATCTCAAATCTATCTTGGAAAAGTATGCTGCTCCTTGCAATTGGTCAAACAATTCATCAATCCTAGGCAAAGGGTACTTGTTCTTGACCGTTACTTGATTCAATTTCCTGTAATCAATACACATCCTCAAGCTTCCATCCTTCTTTTTCACAAATAGAATTGGTGCTCCCCAAGGTGAAACACTTGGCCTAACAAAACCCTTGCCCAACAATTCTTGCAACTGAAGTTTCAACTCACCCAATTCTGCTGGAGCCATCCTGTAAGGTGCAATTGAGATCGGAGCTGTCCCTGGAAGAAGCTCTATAGTGAACTCAACTTCCCTAATAGGTGGTAATCCCGGGATTCCTTCTGGAAAAACATCCGGAAATTCACACACAACGGGGATTCCCTCCACCCCTTGGGACTGTTTATCCTCCGTGATAAACGCTATAAAAGCCTCACATCCACTATGAATCAACCTGCTTGCCTTAAGCACAGAAATGAACCCTGCTCTAGAAGGTTTCCTGATCCCCTGAAATATCAACTCTGCTTGCTCTCCTTGCAATCTGAATGTTATGATTTTGCTGAAACAATCCATGGTGGCATGATATGCTTCTAACCAATCCATGCCTAAAATGATGTGAAAATCATGCATGTCTAGAACAACAAGATTGGCTGGTAAACTGACATCTCCTAACAACATTGGACAGTTAGGGTAATAGGTTCTACACTCAACCTGTCTACCCACTGGTGTTGTAACAAGCAAGATATAATCCAATTGACTGTGTGGTGCATCAATCATCTTAACAAACATAGGAGATATAAATGAATGTGTTGATCCAGGATCAAATAAAATCTGTGCTTCTACTCCACAAACAAGAAGTTTACCTTCTACGACATCTCCTTCAGCTTCAGCATCTGCACGGTTGAGGTTGTAAAGACGTCCTTGTTGCTGTGGCCTGTTCGGAGCCTGATTCTGCCTGCCCTGGACATTTCTATTCTGCTGAGGTGGACGCATATTCTGATTCTGCCTGTGCAAGTGAAGACATCGAAGATTTTCTCTGTATTGGACAACCAGTCATCAGCTACAAGTGGGTTCTCTTGGCCCGAGAACTCTTTGGGTGCTCTTTTTCAAAACCTCTCAAACAATAGGTTGGGATCATGCTCCCTATTGTTTATAACAATATTGGGTGCAACTGGTGGAGCCTCTTGTCTATTCTGGAGAACCTCCAGAAGTTGCCTCTGCACCTGTGCCATTTCAGCATCCTTTTTAGCCATTTGTTCTTGAAATCTGTTTTGGGCTTCATTTGCTTGTCTCTGTTGTGCCAACATAGCCTGCATGAGCTCTTGAAACTGATTTGCTGTAGGAATGGCAGTTTGATCATTCTCATTTTGGTTACTAGCAGAAGCATTGTTCGGTAGAACTCTTCTAGGAGGCATTGCTGTAAAACAAAACGTTAGTACACAATAAATATAGTCAAAGGGTTTCCTAGACGTCACACTTAACAATTCTAACGAATTCACGAACTCGCACCACGATCCTAAGATCTTTCTAGTTTCTTTTAAGTGCCTGAAACAAGTCCCGCTCTGATACCAGTCCTGTCGCGACCCCGGACCGAGGCCGCGGCAGATGATAGTGCGATATTAAGATTATTTGAAAGATGATTAAACCTCCCACAAGTTCCCGCGGTGAGGGTTCCAAAACAAACACGCATGGAACAACCAACTCACATGATCAAGTATGCGGAAGCGCGTGGCAAATCACATCTTAACAGGTCATGACAAAATATAAGCATGACGTCATCAAGACTAAAAT
Source organism: Camphora micrantha (assembly GCA_003546025.1). NCBI lineage: Eukaryota > Viridiplantae > Streptophyta > Magnoliopsida > Laurales > Lauraceae > Camphora > Camphora micrantha. The sequence continues at coordinate 27,544,030 of QPKB01000005.1, read as the reverse complement.
GATATCAGAATGAAAACATAACGAGGCATTCCCATAATACTTCAAGTTGTAAAGTTAACAAAGTATATTAAGTTATTACACTTCCCAAAATAAGAGGCCAACAAAGGCCAATACAATTCCAAAAGTATATAAAAACCCAAGAGGTGATCCATCGAAACTCATGACCCATCCAAACGTCTACATGACGTCGTCGGGTTGCCACTCACGTGCTAAGGCAGGCCCAACGGCCTCCTCCTCGCACTCCGCCTCAAAGGGAGGGTCTCCTGCACCTGGTCACCAAAATACAAGCATCAAACACGACGGTTTGGCAAGAAATCATTTTAAGTGAAAGCATGTAAAACAAGGTTTAATCGAGAATATATTGAAATACTTTACTAAATCGAAGACAAACTAACATGAATGCATAACATATATATCATGAATAGTAAATCCACAAAGAGCCCATCCTTTCTCTATCATTTATAAATGAAAAGAGTAAGCACGCACGACAAGCACGAATATACATAATATAGCACGACACGACTCCCACAAAAACGGGATTCCGGCCGCGGAACCGGACACGCACGATGTGTAATAAATACACTACTAACTGTAGTTAGTTCACATGTTTAAGGACTCCCAGATAGTGGATCAGACTGAAAGGGCAGTCCAAGCTCTGTGGTGTTCACTTGAGTTCATGAATGCACAAAACACGCTAAACACGATTCAAACATATCGAAAATAAAAGGAGAAATCACTTGTCACGACAAGACGAGGCACGACTAGCAAAATGCATAATATATATGCTCACAACTTATAGATGTGATCCCCATTTAAATACTTGAAACACATCTTAAAACGAGCTTGCAAACTTGATTTCAAAACGAGTACACGATGTAACTTGCGGTCTTAAATCAATGCTTAAAACATGATAATGTTATCAAGTACATACTTAGGCTATTCATTGACCATTGGTTGATTGGAACTCTATGTTTAAAATACAAGGATTGGTGTCCCCGAAGTTAGTGCATAGCATGGAGTTCCATTCACACAATGTCTATTTAAAGTCCTTAATATAGCCTAGTTTTCAAATTTTAAAAGAAAAAGCAAATGGGCAAAAATCTGCATAAACAGTAAAAATCTCAGTGTGCCCGGTCGACCGCGCCTTGGCCGATCGACCGCGTACACTGTGAGCCCGGTCGACCGGCCAAGTCCCGGTCGACTCAAAGTTGTAACTTTTAATCCGTGAATAGTGTTTTGGTCAGGTTCCAGAGAACCTGACCCTGTGTTGCCGGTCGACCGCGCCCCTGGCCGGTCGACCGCGTGAACTGCAGGAACAGTCATTCCCGCAGTGCAGCAGGTCATCTAACTGGGACCAAAAATCCAGTGTCCCCGGTCGACCGCGCCCTTGGCCGGTCGACCGCGTACACTGCGGAAATCAGAACCCAGTTCAGATTTCTGCAGTGCACTGGTCCTTCTTCCATTCCTTTCTTTTCTACAATCTTTCCAACCTAATTAGCAAACTAACTACATGAATGAAACATGCTATCAAGGCTCACATTGGTACATTATTTCAAACTTAAATCAAGTAATAAACCTAGGATCCATTTCATAAACCTTCAAACCCTTTCTTGTCAAAACAAATCCAAACTTCAACCAAAACAAGACTCATTTCTAAAATATGAAATCTGAAAGTTTGGAAAGCTATTAGACATGCTTGCATTATCTAAAATAAGATCACAATCATGAAAACCTAATAAATCAAAACATTAATACCAAATACAAATCCAAGAACACACATGCACAACAACTTAAATGGATCACTTGCCTTAGCCAAATGAACACAAGATCTTCTTCAAGCACTCCTAACCAAAGGTCGAGCCAAGAACTACAAAATACCCATGAAATCCATTCAAAACTCACCCAAAAATGCAACCCAACAACCCATTTCGAAATAGGGGTTACAAGTTAGAAAAACATGATCTCTAAGAGTAGAAAGAACTCCATTAAAGAGATGGGTTGAAGCTCTTACCTAGAGGTGCCCAAACGAAATGCAAAGAAGGAAATGGAGATCTTTCCCACCAAGAAACCTCAAGAAAATGGTATCAATAGCAAGCTTGAGATGAGAGGAAGAAGATGGTGGTTTTAGAAATTTATTTGGAGTCTCCTAGCTCAAGCATTCATGAAGAGAAGAAGAGGGGAAAAAAGGAGGGTTTTCAGCCCTAGGTTAAGAAAGTTGCAGGATTTTGTAGAATGGGGAAAGAAGGAGGGGAAAGTGACTTTAGAGCTTGTAAGTGGGTCCCTTAGGTGCAAATCTTGCATGAATCAAAACATGATCTTGTGGGCCTCAAATGAAGTCGACGAAGAAGGATAAAACGATCCTTGAAATATCTAGTTTCCAAAAAGTATATTTTTGACATGGTTTTGGGATCTCGAAAATCGTGTCCAGATTTGAGTGTGAAAAGGCTATTTTACCCTTTTGGCCAAAACTTGAGTTTCTGGGCTTCAAACACAAATGAGTTAAACACGAAAGTTGCACATAATCATAAAACCAATCAAATGAAACAAAATTCACGATTAACACAAAACCAAACACAATCTTCCCACGCTTGCACGTACACCCAGGCCTTCCTGAGTGAGCCTAATAAACACTAAACGTTCTCGAACTCCCCCAAAGCTATATAACCAAGATTAAAACTAATCACATTCTAACCCACGATAACTAAACCCAAATCAAGACTAAGCACACACTAAGCAAACACTATTGGGTTAATCCTGGGTTGGGGTTTGACACACTGTCTTAGGAATATCTTCCCCCCTAATATATAGCTGATGATATCCTGAACGTAGATCAATCTTTGAAAAGAACTGGGCTCCCTGTAGCTGATCAAACAATTCATCTATTCTTGGAAGTTGGTACTTGTTCTTGACTGTCAATTGGTTTAATTGCCTGTAGTCAATGCACATCCTCATGGTCCCGTCTTTCTTCTTAACAAACAGAATCGGAGCTCCCCATGGAGATGCACTTAGCCTGATGAAGCCCTTACCCAATTGATCTCCTAATTGGGTATTTAATTCTTTCAACTCTACAGGGGACATTCTGTACGGAGCCTTCTAAATCGGTGCAGTACCTGGTAGTAGCTCTATCGTGAAGTCTAACTCACACATGGGTGGCAAACCCGGGATCTCCTCCGGAAAAACATCTGGGAACTCGCATAATACCGGAATCTCATCTATGGGTTTGGATTGCTTGTCCTCCGGGACATGGGCAATGTAACCCTCACATCCGCTCCTCATCAAGCAGTCTGCCTTCAATGCAGAAATCAACCAAGTAGAGGTGGGCTTCTTCACACCAACAAACTCAACATTGCGGTTTAGTCCCTGTAACTTCACAGTCTTGTTGAAACAATCCAACACTGTGTGGTTTGCCGCTAACCAATCCATACCGAGAATAGCATCAAAGTTGAACATCGCCAACACAATCAAACTAGAGGTCAACTGAGTACCTCCAATCTAGACTGTGCACCTAGGATAAATAAAATCACACGCTACTAATCGGCCTACCGGGGTAGCAACCACTAAAACAAACGGTAAAAACTCTCTATCCTTCCCAAAATGCAATGCAAATGCTGGTGCAACAAAAGAACGTGTGGAACTTGGATCGAACAAAACTCTAACATCAAATCCATAAACCGAGAAAGTACCTTCAATGACGTTCTCTATTGCCTTTGCCTGCTCATGTGTGACCGCATATGCCTTGCCTAGCTCCCTCGGACGCTGATACTGCTGATGTGGCCTCTGCACACGATACTGTGGTCGTCACAATGCTTGAGGTTGTTGCAGAGCTCTATACTGAGGAGCCGAAGCACGCGGCTGTGGTGGCTCGGGAAGTTTGACAATAACTTGCTGCTGCTGCTGCAGTGGTCTAATATGTACTAGAGGTGCCTGCCTCAACGGCTGCGCAGGATAAGGAGGCCTAGGCGCCAGAGTTGGAAGTGATGGGGGTGCATGTAAGACCCCGACCCGAGTGACCTCGATTAGTACTAATTAATTCGTGTGTTAGTTCTAAGCGTGCTTAGTGAATTTTGGTTAAATTGAGAATATAACAATTTTGTAATAGCTTTGGGGAATTTTGAGTGCCATTGTGATTAGTGAGACATTTGAGGGTTTCCTTTTGTGACTTTTCTTGTACTTGGGGGATTACTCGAGATTCCCGTTATTAGTGTTTTAACCCCGTTTGAATCATCTCATTAATCTCAACAACTTTCGTGTTGATCCTGTGCCCGTTCGAAACCCTGAAACCCGACTTTCCTAGCATCGAGAGTAAAACAATCTTTTTACACCAATTATGGACACAAAATTCGATATTCCCGAAACCCTTGGAATATTTACTTTTTAGAAATCTAGATATTTCGACGATCGTTTTTTCCTTCTTCGTCGAACTCATCCGAAGTTCTAATAGTGGAGCCCACTTTCACTTGTTATAAAATGAAAACCCTTCTTCTCTTCTCCCCTTCTTCTTTTCCAGCTCAAAAGCCCCACCCAAGCTAGGGTTTCTTTCCCTATTTTCTTTTTGCTCCTCCATCACCAAATCACTACCAACCTTGCACAAATTGAGAAATGAAAGTCATCTCCTTCTTCCTCTTCATGGGAGCTCTTTATTGATACCATTGGAAGTGTGAACTAGCCTTATTGGAGCTTCTTTGGAGCTAATCTTGTCTATTTGGAAACTTTACAAGTATGCCATCACCCTTATCTCCTAGACTTGTGTTCATCTAACCTTAGAGAAACTCCATTTTCATTACTGTAAGATTTCCCTTCTTGTCCTTTGGTTTTGACCATCTTAGGGTTTATATTTGGGTTTGTTTTTTTTTTGTTGTAGGTTATCTTTGAGAAAGGCTTGATTAGAGCTTGATTTTCTTGTTAGAGACCTACGGCAAGTGGATGAATAGATATTTGAGTATTAGATGATTTTTATGAGAAATGTGGTTGATTTTGCTATTCTATCTATGCTCATATTTTGACTTGCATTGATTATGAAATAAATGCACATGAAAGAGTCTTACTAGCTCATTAATGTCTTGAAAATGTTGATTTATAATCTTGTGTTTATCTCTTGGATATAGCACAAATGAGTCCTTGTGAATGGTGGTTTCTCTTTCTCTTATGATTGAATGTGATTAAAAATAAGGAGTTGTTTGGATGGATGGATGTGGAGTTTTAATGGAGGTTTATGTGAAGTTTAAAGGAAGTTTGGACCTCTCATTCATGTGTAGAAATGAGGCTCAAAAAGGGTTTTGCAAGAAGAGAAAAATGAAGGAGCAGAATTGTCCCCGGAATCAATTTTTGGACAGTTTGCTCGAGCGAACCTTATCTCGCTCGAGCGAACCCTCCCAAAACCCCATCCAGAGAATGGTCAGCTTGAGCGAATTGAAACTTCGCTCGAGCCATCCTGTATTGGGCAGGTCCGCTCGAGCGAACCCAAATTCGCTTGAGTGAACCCTTCCAGAGACCACTTCGCACAAGCGAACTCCTGGGTCTGCTCGAGTGAAGTGCACTGTTTACTTGGGGTAATGTTTAGAGCATTAATGTAATGTTTAATTGCTTGGGGACGGTTTATTGTGAATCTCTACGTGTCGAGGAGATTTAATAGGTAATTTTTGAGGCCATTAGAGAAAGAAACCACACCACCAAGACTCATCAAAGATTTTAAAATTACCAAGGTGTATAAGGAGCCCAGAATGTCCCCAAACTCAAGGAGTACCAAGTTCTTACTGAAACTGACATATGGGACCCCTATTCACCTTGTACTAGTCTTGAATCCCAATACTTATCCCGGAATTTTGAAAGCTCAATTGTATTTTATTGTTCCCGAATTTTAATATGCATTCCCGAAATTCATGATTTCTAAATTGCCATTTTCGATGCCATTGAAATTATATTCATAGCATTTTGCTAGTCCCGTTGTGCATTGCCCCAAATGAAAAGATAATTGTGCTTCCGAGCACCCCCGTCCTGCCCGTTTATATAAGTGCATCATATGTATTTTATACATGTCCCGATTTTTATTATGTGACCTATGACTCGGCACCACTAAGCTTGGACGACCTTGTCGGTTTGATCCACCGACTTGGAGGTCCCCCTCTCGTTCCGCCAGCTACATTTTGGATCCCGATACCCTGTTTATTACCGTGGTCCCATCCCGATACCCGGTTTGCAACCGTAGTTCCCAATGCCTGGCTAGCTACTGTGGTCCCGTCCGGTAAAATTTATGTATATGTATATTTCGTTGAATCTCCTCACCTCGTGTGACAGAGGTCAACGTCCCGATATGCTCTTATCACTTCGGTGATAGAGGACCTAGCTTCGTGTGGTTGCCATCTTGCTTGTTTGCCGATTCCTTGGATACCTTCACATGCTTTTTTATTGCATACATGTTTTACAATAAATGTTTATTCCTTTCACAGAAATTACAGTTTAAACATGTTTTAATGTTCTCAAAGGTAAATTCATTTGATGTTGTATTGTTATATCCTTCCACCCACCTGCCAAACCATTATGTTTGACCCACTCTCTGGTACTCAGGTCCAGACGCCAGTTATCCCGAGGCAAAGCTTGAGGAGGCGGTCGGTGAACCGCAACGTTTAGTTAAGTGGCATGCCGATGATGTCGTCTAGACATTCGGTTGCCTCGAGATACGATACATTTTGGGGATTGTCAATAACACATTCTTTTGGGATATTGTTTTGATTGTACTGGCCTTTGTTGGCCTTTATTTTTGGGGAATGTAAATTAAATGATCTTTCGTATAAACATTGAATATTTACTTTTGGGGAAATATGCTATCACGATCATTGCTCACTCTGACATTAGTTGTTCTTATATATGTATTCAGTCTTGTTATTTGGGAATGAACTTATGGATTTGATTTGCTACATGCTTCCGCACTTAAACAAAAATATTATGTTGATGTGAAATCCTCACCGCGGATACCTGTGGGAAATCACGTACACGGGTGACATCTTTTTATTAACTCGTGTACGTATTGGCAAAAATAAATATATGGAAATGGCATCCATCATCACCAATAACCGTGTCCCGATCCCGGATTAGGCCCTTGACCCAGTCCAGGGTCGCGATAGACTGGTATCAGAGCGAGACGTGTTTCAAGCAATTAAAAGAAACTAGAAATCCTAAGGACGTGGCGATGATTAGTTAGACTCTTCGTTAGCTAGTATCGTGCGAGCAATGTGTGACCCTCTATTTGATTATTATGTGCTAACATCTTGCCTTACAACATTATGCCACCTCGTAAGAGACCGATAAACGGTAATCCCACCGCAAGTAACAGTGATCATACGGGGCCAATTGAGGAAGATATTGTTGACAACGCTATGTAGAATCAGTTCCAACAGATGATGCAGGCAATGATTGATCAACAGCATCAAGCTAACGAGAATCAAGCTAGGCTACAAGAACATGTGCTTAAGAAGGATGAGGATCATGCCAGAGAATTGGCACAAATGCAGACACAATTGCTAGAAGTATTGCAAAGGAGGCCTGAACCGGTTCAAGCTCAACCAGCAGGCCAACAGATTGTTATAAATCAAAGAGAGCATAATCCAAATACATTGTTTGAGCGATTTAGGAAGAGAGCTCCGTAAGAGTTTGTTGGGACAGAGGATCCCTTGGCTGCAGATGATTGGCTAGAACACACGGAGAATATCTTTGAGGTCTTCCGATGCACGGGAAGAGAACAAGTGAAACTTGCTGCATCCCTCTTTACCGGCTTAGCAGACATATGGTGGAAAACAGTCAGAGATGAGTACAAAACCATGGCAGATGCAGTGGCTTGGGCTAGTTTCAAGAGGCAGTTTGGTGACAAATATGTATCCACCCATGTAAAGAGACAAAAGACAATCGAGCTTCAACAGCTTGTACAAAGAAACATGACAGTTCTAGAGTACCTCACAAAGTTTGATAGATTGTCAAGATATGCTCCAGACTTAGTGAACACAGTTGAGAAAAAGATTGCTAAGTTCCTCGAAGAACTTAACCCCATCATAGAGAGAGATGCTACAGGAGTTGTACCACCTGCAACCTTCGAAGAGGTTGTCAAGAGAGCTTAAAAGTTTGAGAATTTAAACAACAAAATCCTCAGAGTTCAGGGAAAGGGGCAAACTCATCAACAGAACTACCAGCAGAGGAATCATCAGAATAAGAGGCAAAGGCCAGATCAGAATGTGCAAAACCTACTAATTTGTATCCACTGTAGGAAGAACCATGAGAATACCTAGTGTCGTTCCGTTACAGGAGCATGCTTCAAGTGTGGTTCTATGAACCATCAGATGAGAGATTGTCCAAGACCAAACAGGCAGAATCAGCAACAGCAGGGAGCACCGCATCCGGCACCACCACAGAACATACCGATTATCCAGAATTAGGCAAGGCCATCTCAGCCACAAGCACCACGGTAGCAGTATAGACCACAACAGCAGCAGCAGGCCTGTCAACAGGGACATAATCAGAATCAGCGTCCCCCGCAATAGAACAGGAACGTTCCACAAGGCAGGCAGGCAGCATGCTCCAAATAGGCCACAACAACGAGGACAAGTCTATGCAGTCAATAGAGCTTATGCAGAGGCAACGCGCAATGTAGTGGAAGGTACACTCCTTGTTTGTGGAATTAAAGCTAGAATTTTACTTGACCCTGGCTCCACACATTCATTTTTATCCCATGAATTTTCTAAGTTGATTGATGTGCATGCTAGAGAACTTGAGTTTATTTTGACTGTGGCTGCTTCAGTAGGTAAACAAGTTGTGTGTACAACTTTTTACCCTAGTTGTACAATTCATATAGGAGAAGTGGTATTACCCGCAGATCTTATTTTATTAAAGATGCATGATTTCGATGTCATCCTAGGGATGGATTGGTTGACAGGGTACCGTGCTATGATGGATTGTTTCCATAGGACCCTCACCTTTAAATTAGATGAGACACCGGCAGGAGTATTGTTTCAGGGAGAGAGAGGAGGAATCCTCGTGCAGGATTTGTCTCAGCATTGAAAGTTGATAGACTTTTGAAATATGGATGTGAAGTTTATTTGGCGTTTATCATGGAGGATAAACGGTCCCAAGGGGTGGAGGAGATCCCTATTGTTTGGGAATTCTCGGATGTTTTTCCAGAAGAGTTTCAGGATTGCCACCCATCAGAGAAATTGATTTCACTATTGAGTTGTTACCAGGGACTGCTCCGATCTCTATTGCACCATACCGGATGGCTACGGCGGAATTAGGAGAATTGAAGATTCAATTACAGGAGTTCTTAGACAAAGGTTTTGTAAGGCCTAGTATTTCACCGTAGGGCGCTCCAGTTTTGTTCGTCAAGAAGAAAGATGGGTCGATGAGAATGTGTATTGATTACTGAAGATTGAATCAAGTAACCATCAAGAACAAATACCCATTGCCAATGATAGATGAATTATTTGATCAGTTGCAAGGTGCTTCATATTTTTCAAAGATTGACTTGAGATCCAGTTACCATCAGCTGAGAGTTAGAGAATCAGATGTACTGAGGACGGCTTTCCGGACAAGATATGGTCACTATGAGTTCCTTGTTATGTCATTTGGGTTAACTAATGCACCGGCAGTATTCATGGCATTGATGAACAAGATATTTGCATAGTATCTGGATCAGTTTGTGGTAGTATTCAGTGACGATATTTTGGTGTACTCCAAGACTGAGAGTACTTGAGGATAGAGAATCAGAGAAAACCAGCTGTACGAAGCTGTAGAATTTTGGTTAGAACGTATCATTCTTGGGGCTCTTCTCCAAAGAAGGTTGTCAGTAGATCTGTCCAAGATTGAGGCAGTGGTGAAGTGGGAAAGACCGAAGAATGTGTCAGAAATCAGAAGTTTTTTTAGATTGGTAGGCTATTATCGGAGGTTTGTGCTAGGATTTTCGTCGATTGTGTCACCATTGACGAAGTTGACTAGAAAGAATATACCGTATGTGTGGACAGATCAGTGTGAAGCTAGTTTCCAAGAGTGGAAAAAGAA
>QPKB01000005.1:27473892-27527680 GCA_003546025.1 Camphora micrantha | reverse complement strand
TGGATCTAATTTGGTGGACTGGTCCAATTGATCCATGGATATAGATGGAGGGGACTACTTGTGGTAATAGGGAAGTTTTGGGTCTTCTTTGTAATTTATTCCTAAGACTGGAGTGCAATTGTATTTATGTAGTGGAGTTATTTACAATTAATTGTGGGCCCGCATTGTACATGAGATGTAGGGTCGGGGTGTCCCAGTTGGAGCCAACTTTCTATGGAATCCCTAGTGGTCCCCACGCTAGCCCAATTATTAGATCATTGCTAATTCTACTTGAACTCAAAAGGAAAGGAATTAGAAAGTTACTATTTCTATTTGAAGACTTCTAATAGTGGTAATAGTAAGTTACTAATTCTTATGGAAATGAGACTTCTATTTTAATTAGAAAAAGGAGGTTGCATAGGGCTATAAATAGGGAACCAAACCCCTTGGATGACCTCCTTGGAATTCATGCCCAATAGTGCAAGAGTTGCACTCCCTCCTTTCTCTTCTTCTTCTAGTTTCTTGTTCTAATTTATTTAGGGCTTATAGTTGATTTTCTTTTGGAGATTCCACCATTCTTCTTGAGAAAAGAGATCTGAAACGGATCATAGCGTGGAAGACAACAAGGTCTTGGAGATCCTTAATTCGCTACAAGAAGAGTTCTTGTTCAAGATATTTGTCTTCTTCTCCATTAGAGCGCTACTGAGCTCCAAAGGCATAATCTACTTCCTTGTATGTTGTGGATTTATTTTGGTTGCATGGTGTTGCTATTTACTATCCTAGAGATAGTATTTACTGAAAATGATCATGAGTTTGAGGTTCTTGGATCCTGGATTGGGTTTTATGGCCTTATTGGTACTTGATCCCTGAGTCTAGTGGGTCAAAAGTTTTTTGAAACCTATCAACGAGGCCCACCTATTTCCAACAATTGGTATCAGAGCCATACATCATCTCTAATCTTGTTAGATCAGTTGTCTAAATCTAATCTTTGCATGAGATGCGAAGAGGGTAGACCTAGGGCTATGTAAGGATCAGTTTTGGTGTTTTGATGAATATATTATGTTTTCTGAATGCACAAAAAGGTACAAGTTCGGGCAAAATCACAGTTTTCTGTAGAAACCCCAAGTTGAGTGGTCGATTTTTGCCGCACCTTTACCGGCGGCCACGGCCCCCACTATAGGCAGTTTTTTTTTTTAGTGTGGCTATGTGGGTTTGTTCATCATGAGATGATGGATGGTGGCTTCCTAACCCTAGTCCTTATTGTGTATGTGATATTAACTTTGCAGGTTCATATCCTCTCCATATGGCCCACAAGACTTTTACTTTCTTTTTATGGTTATTGGTTTATTTAAGGCTAAGTGTAAAGGGCATCATGGTTTCCTTGATTTCCCGTAAAAGGGCAAGGCATGATGAATTTCCCTATAGCCCTTTTATTTCCATTATTAGATTACCATGTAGGTCTCATCGTTGAGGCATATGAATTTATGTAATTTTCTAATTTGTAAATTCTAGTGGTGTCCGAGACAAAGAAGGAAAGTGAAGTTGGACTCCTAATCAAAGAGTTTAAAGATTACCAAAAGATTTTTGGAGATGCCCAAAAGAGTTTGAAGAATCCCAAAGTTTTGGAAAGTCTATGAAGTCCAAGAAGTCTATTTCGCTTGGGTCATGTGGAGGAGATGACTAGTTTTTAATTTTGCACTCTCTATTTATCGATGGTTACTATTATAGAATGTTTCCAAATCTGATCCAAACATAGTAGTTACCAAAATCTGTCAAATCAAATTAATTTTGGAAAGAGTTCTAATTAGTGTTGGTGGACCCATGAGATAGACCCATTGGTAACACTAATCTTAAAAACTAGACTTCACTTAAATTTAACTTGACTTAGAACCAATCATTGGTCATATCATGAGATCATTTGATATGTGGGCCCTAATATCTAAAAATGAAATCCTCAATTCTAAAATATTAAGTGAGAGCGGGGCATTTAAATTGAGAAATCCCCATGGTTTTCCACCATGGGTCTATTGTAAGGAAAGTATCAGCTTCGCGCCATCTTGAGAATGGTCATTTCCCACGGAGGGCTTTTATTTGTCTAGTTACTAGATATGGATCTCCTATGGATAGCGTTGGTGAGACGGGGTGGGGGCCCACTCCCCAAAGAGGAGCTGCCTACAACGGTTGTCACGCAATGCTAGTTGGTGGGTCACACTTAACTAAAATAGTGATGTAGTATCCCCAAGGATTTGCCTCATGTATTTTAAAACAAAAACTAATCCGGAGTCATACATTATTTGGTATGACATACCTAGATGATAATGAATGATGGGGATCATGGATAGTTAGTCTTAATCCTAATTTTGACCAACTTTGATCCGCATCAATTTAGGTGGCATTTGCACTCCCCAAGGAGGCATACCTTAAGGGATTGGGATTCCGATGTATTCTGAATTTAGTGGTTATAAGGATTCCCACATAAATTTGGTAGAATACTAAACCCTAATGCCATTTATATTCTTTGATTGAATGTATGGTTATTTGCTACAGTTTTTCAACATGAATTCAAATACTTTCAATCCACTTACGACCATCCTCAACCAGAATAAGTTGGTAGGATCCAACTACGTGGACTGGAAAAGGAACCTGGATATTGTCTATACTGTTTCAGGATACAAATATGTCCTTACCACATCCTGCCCCGAGGAGCCTGGGCTAGATGCATCACGGGACCAAAAGAACCTTTACACCAAATGGATCAAAATTTATGAGATGGTCAGGTGCTATATGCAGGCATCCATGTCTAGTGTTTTACAACACCAAATCAATCCTATAAGACTGCATCCAATATCATATCGAACTTAAAGGAGATGTTTGGGGACCAGGGGAGGCTTGCTAGGCAGGCAGCTATGAGTGTGAGACCCCGACCCATAATTTATGGGATTAGTGTTACTTTGATTGTGGATTACTTTCTCTAAATGGGGTTAGTGTTTGTTTGGTTGAGTTTGTTAGATAGAATGGTTTTTCATTAGTTTTGGAAAGTTTTAAGAGCCAGTGGACCTAGACTATGACCGTAGAGTCCTACTTGTTTTGCGTGATTAGGTTGGAGAGGTTCTTCGTGATTCCTAAAAATTCCCATTTTGTCTTCGTTTGACTTTTCTCATCATTCCCTACAACTTTCGTGTTCACTCTGTACCCATTCGAAGCTCCGAAAATCAGTTTTTCCAGCCCTGGGGGCAAATCAGTCTTTTCACATTGAATTTGGATCCATATTTCGAAATTCCAGAACCATTTTAAAAATATACTTTTGGAAACTAGATTTTATGATGAACAACTTTCTCTTCTCCGTCGAACTCATTCAAGGCCCGGAAAACCATGTTTTAATCCCGACAAGTTTAAGTGATGGTGGGGGCCACACCCACAATTTTATATAAGGACCAGCCCTCTCCCTTCTTCCCCATTCGTTCCAGCACTTAATGAGGGAGAGGAGCTTCAGCTCCTTAGGGCTTTTGCCCCTTTTCTCTTCTTCTTCTTGCTTCGTCTCACAAAATCCACCTTCAAACCTTACAAAAACGGAGATTGGAGCTTAATTTCTTCTTCTCCATCCTTCTAGCTTCCTATGGACACCATTATTATGCAAATCTCATCTGGGCAACCCCTATTTCAAGCTCCTTGTTGATTGATGGCCCTAGAGGTAAGGACTCATTCCTATCTTCTATTGTTAAGCAATGACATCCCCTTAGGCCTTATTTCTTAGCCTAGTTCGAACCCATTCCTTGTCTTTGGTGATTTGCCATTTTAGGATTCTAATGGGTTTGTTTTTGGGGGGTTTTTGGGTGTGCTAGTAGGTGTGACCTAGAGAGGGTTTGGGGAGCTTGGTTAGCTAGCTTGGATGCCAAGGCAAGTGGATGAATAGGTGGTTTGAATGTCATCAAGTTTTATGAGAAAATCCTAAATTTTTATTACTTGTTCTTGGTGATTTGATACATGATTTTACACATACTTCTTGCTACATTTCTATTGATTTCGAAAAGTGCATATTGATGGGTCTTTCTCTCTTGTTAAATCTATTGGAAATATATGCATTTCATTTGGTTAAAGCTTGTTTTATGTTCATATAGATTCCATGGATGATGGGTTCTCTTATGATGTATATTGTGAAGTGATTGAAGGAGGTTTGGATGGTTGGATTTGAAGAAATGGAAGTGTAGTGTGAAAAAATGAAATGGAGGAGCTTTTTAGCTCATATTATTGCAGGAAATGGATGGAAAATAAGGAGAACCATTTTGAGGAAGAAAAAGCTTGAATCTGGGCGGTCAGCTGGCAGTCACCTGTCGGCTAGCCGCCTGGTGACTGGTGGCTAACCGAACCAGGTTCGGTCATAATTCCAGAGAGCTGTTTTCAATTTTGAACGGGGCGGTCAGCTAGCGGTCACCTAGTTGGCTAGCTGCCTCGTGACCGCCAGCCAACCGAATTAAGGTGGTTACAATTTCAGTATTTTGCATCCTGTCTGACAGCAGCGCGGTCAGCCAGTGGCTAACCGCCGAACCCATCGGCGGCTAACCGCTAGGTAACCAACCTCCCCCAGAATTTTGGAAATTGAAGAGATGTAGGGTTTTCTGTCCCAATCACTTGTGGACCCCTCCCAGAGAACCAACTGTGTAGTGGGCCTGGGTCAATGCAAGAAGACTTGAAATGTTCTTCTAAGGTTACGGGAGGTATTGTTTGGAGCCCCGATGCTATGGTAAGACTGAGAAAGCATAGCGTGGAGCTTGATCGAGGAAGAAATCCCATCACGGAGATTTATTGAGGATTTTGGACCTATCAATTTGTATAGGGAGCTCGGAATGTCTTCCTTCTCATGGAGTACCAAGTTGATAACTAAACCGACATACAGGACCCCTATACACCTTGATTTGAATCATGAATCCTCCATGTATGGTCCGGTAGTTTGTAGAGATCCTTTCGTATTTCTTTTCATTTGGATTTCGTAAGGACTCGCCCGTTTTCACGTGATTTTACTAGACCTGTTTCAGAAATACTGATATATACACTTGAAGTGTCTTGCTAGCCCTGTACATGCATGACCATACATGAATGTGATTTATGTGCCTATGAGCACCCTGTCCCACCTGCCTGGGGTGTTTTACACCCATAAAGATATATATATATATGTCATGATTTCTTACATGTGACCTATGAGTCGGCACCACTAAGCTTGGACAACCTTGTCGGTCTGATCCCCCTAATTGGCGTCCCCCTCTTGCTCCTGCCAGCTGCAGTCTAGATTCTGCCTGTCCCGTTACCCAGTTTCGCGGCCGTGGTCTTGTCTAGCTACATGTATATATGATTAGTTGATTCTCGCCACCTCGAGTGTTCGAGACCAACGCCTCTAGCGTGCTCTCATCACATTAGTGATGGAGGATTTAGCTCAGTGTGGTTGCCATCTTGCCAGTTTCATGTTCATTGGTACCTTTACATGTTTTACTTTGTACATGTGCTTTCGGTTAAATTATACATCTTATTTCATGAAAATTATTGTTCAAGCAGGTTTTAATTGTTTTCCAAGGTAACTTTTAAATTACTATATTGTTTATATCTTTTCACCCACCTGCCAAACCGTCGTGTCTAACCCACTATTTTGGTACTCAGGTACAGACTTCTTCACCCTGAGCTGAGTGCATGTGTTGGCTGTGGAGCCATGAGTTTGCAGGTTGTAGTGTTGGCTATGTCACGTAGACATTGAGCTTGACATCGAAGCTACATCACATGTGGGGTAGTGTTTATTTAGCTTGTTATTTGTAATTAATATACTTTGTTATTTGAAACTTGAACATATATAGGAATGTATTATCCTGTTACTGTCAGCTCTGTACTTTGTTGTGGTGATTTATTCCAATCTGATATGATAGCTTTATGCTAGCGGTTGGGTGTGACGCGGAATTTGATGGCCATGGACTTCGGGTCGCAATGCCACAAAAGCTTCCGCAGAATGTTTAGAGTGTGTTGGAATTTGTGATCCTCGCACACACGGATCTTGGGAGAAATATAATTCGTAATTAAAATCCCAATTCGCGCTCCCCAAGGTCGGGCCGCTGTTAAGTCCGGGTTTGGGGGCGTGACAATGAGGGTATTGATGAGCACTAAGATGGCTGAGGGAACTCCAGTACAGGAACACATGCTTAAGATGATGGATTCATTGAATGAGCTAGATGTATTGGTGCTGTGATTGATGCAGAATCGCAGATCGACATGATCCTCGAGTCGCTACCAGATTCATTCAACCATTTTAAGATTAATTACAATATGAATAAGATGAATCTAACTTTAGCTGAGCTGTCTAGCCAACTAGTAGCAACTGAGGGCATCATGAAGAAGAAACCAACTGCCCCTGATGACAGAAAAGTCAGTTGCCAGGTCCAAGCCGAAAGGCAAAGGCTAGAAAGGCTAAAAGAAATCAGTCCCCAAGTGTCCTAAGGTGGAGAATGGTGCTACTGGTGGTGTGGCAAAGGCTAAGGGTACAGGAGCAAAAGGAAAGTGTTTCTATTGTGGTATGACAAGATATTGGAAGAGGAATTGCCCTGATTTTTTGTCTAAGAAAAAGACCCCAGGTATGATTGAGTCACTTGTTTCTGAAGTTAGTTATGCAACTAGTACTTCAGAATCCTGGTGTGTTGACTCCAGTGCAACTAATCACATCTGTAATTCGTTACAAGGGTTCCTGGAAACCCAGAGGGTTAGTGGCGGAGAAATCATTATTAATTTGGGATCGGATGCTAAGGCAGAGGCGGTTTTAGTGGGAGCAGTAACTTTGTTATTTTCATATATTAAATTGGTTTTGTTAGATACATTATATGTACCGTCTTTACGGCGGAATTTAATTTCAGTTTCTAATTTGGTGAATAAAAGTTATTCTATTACTTTTGGTACTGAAGTTGTCATAAAGAGGAATTTATATGTTCTAGCAAGATAACCAATAGACTTTATTTGATAACTTCCACAATGTATGAGATACATGATACTGAAATAATTAATAGACCATCATTAGAGATGATGTCACCTTCATCTAATCCTACAAAACTTTGGCACCTAAGGTTAGGTCATATAAACCTAAATAGGATTGACAGGCTAGTGAAAGATGGTATCTTGCCTTCATTGGTGGTAGAACCAATGACTATCTGCAAGTCCTATCTGGAAGGCAAGATGACCAAAAGACCATTTTCATCCAAGGGCAATAGGACCAAAGATTTATTGGAATTAGTGCATACTGGTGTGTATGGAGCAATAAATGTCAGAGCCAGAGGAGAATATGAATATTTCATCACTTTTACAGATGATTACTCGAGATATGGGTACATATACCTTATGCATTGGAAGTTTGAGGCTTTTGGAAAAGTTCAAAGAGTTTCGAGCGGAAACAGAAAAGCAATTAGGTAAAAGTATCAAGACTCTTCAATCAGATCGATGAGGGGAATATCTCTCTGCTGAATTTATTAGACACTTATCAGAGAATGAGATTCTATCTCAGTTGTCTGCTCTTGGTATGCCTCAATAGAATGGAGTAGCAGAAAGAAGGAACCGGACTCTTTTAGATATGATCGGGTCTATGCTGAGTTTATTAGGATTACCTATATCCTTTTGGGGATATGCCTTGGATACTGTAATGTACATACTAAACCTCGTACCATCTAAATCCGTACCTAAGACTCCCCAGGAGTTGTAGTCTGGGCAAAAGCTTAGTCTACAACATTTACATATTTGGAGTTGTCCGGCACACGTGCTGAAGGTTAAGACGGATAAGTTGGAATCGAAGTCGGAAGTATGCACTTTTGTAGGATATCATAAAGGAACTAAATGTTGGTTATTATATAATCCTATAAAGCAGAAAGTGCTTGTCAGCACCAATGCTGTTTTTGTCCTTATTCTCTCATGCACCTTAAAGGGGCATTCAAGGTGGGTTTCAAGCTAGCACGTGGAAGGTGAACGGCGGTCTCGGCAACTTCTTCACAGTCCTTTAGGTTGAGTTTCAACTACGTCAAAGGTCTATTAAGTTCACCTTTAATCTTCATTTAATAGTGCTTTGCTTTCGGTGGTCTCTACCACCCGTGGTTTTTTCCCCGAGTAGGGTTTTCCGTATAAATCTTGTCTCTTCTCGTTTGTGGTGATTGATTCTTATTTGGACTTAGGTTAGTTGATTAGATTAATTAATTTGGTGTGAAATACATATTATAATCTGAGAAATGACCTTAGCCTGTGTTAAGGCTTAAATAGAAGGTTGATCTAGGTTTAGTCAAACCTTCACAAACTTATTTCCTCTTCTGTACCTCCAAATTGGTTTGTTTCTTGTTCACAGTTAGATCGGTGTTTTTAAGAAATCTATTGGTCGCTCTTATATGGAGCTTGATGAAGCCAATCAACAAAATAACGTATCTAATCTCAAATATCATTTAGTAGTTTCAACCATAGTTAAGTAGTTAGCTGGTAAGGCCCTCAAACTGAGAAGTACTTGCAAATTGATCTTGTATAATTCTATAATCAAGCTAAAGTCTTATAATTAATCCAATAGTGGAGCCAACCTATAAGAAATCAAAGCCGCTCTAAAGTACTGTGGTACAGTGGCCCTGAGTTTTAACTCTCTTTTAAAATTTGATAAACTGTACTACTTTTCATTAATAGGGATAAGTGGATAACCCATTTAAATAAGATGTATACAAACTATATTCCCTTGAACAGAGGGATTGAGATGCACAGATGTAACAAAATAAGATAAGATTTATTTAATTTAAATTTTGAATGTAATACTCCCGCTCAAGTTGGAGTGTGAGTGTCAAGAACACCCAACTTGCGAACTAAATGGTGAAATTGTTCCTTGCCCAAAGCCTTGGTAAAAATATCTGCTATCTATTGAGAAGTATAAATCTTTGATGTCTTAGTAAGACCAAACTGAAGATTTTCACATATAAAATGACAATCTATCACAATATGTTTTGTCCTTTCATTAAAAACTGGATTAGCAGCAATATAAAGTGCAGCTTGATAATCACAATGAAGGGTCATCGGTTTAGGATGAGAAAGACCAAGATCATGGAAAAGATAATGAAGCCATTATAATTCACATGCAGTTTGGGCCATGATCCTATATTCTGCCTCTGCAAAAGATCTTAAAACAGTGTGTTGCCTTTTAGTTCTCCATGAGATATGACTAGAGCTAATGACTATACAATAGCCAGTCGTGGAACGCCGTGTGGTTGGGCAGGTAGCCCAATTAGTGTCATGACCCCAGACCGAGACCTAGCCAAGCGAGGCTCTAATCCGAAGCTGCAGCGGGCCAAAAAATTTCGCACGCGCGCTTGTTGCTTTCCCACTGGTTTCCGCGGTGAGGATTCCAACACAATCCATCACAACCCAACAATCAAATTCACAATAAACATATATGCGCGGAATCATGTAGCAAATACACAATTAAAATCGAACGTAAATAAAGACATTCAAGCCTTGCATCAAATGAGAAATATATACAAAAGCAAACCCCAAGTCAGTTCAAGTTTTAACCATCACAAAAGTAAATTTAAAGTTTATAATTCCCAACATAAAAGGCCAACAAAGGCTAGTGAAACAAGTTCCCAAAACAACATTATCAATCCCAAAATGTGATACGTGTCTCATCACCCTTCCCGATGTCTAGATGACATCGTTGGGCTGCCACTCTCGAACAACCAGTAGCTCAACCGCCTCCTCCTCACGCTCCGTCTCACAGGCAACGGGGTCGACATCTGGCACCAAACAAACGAGTATCAGACATGACGGTCTGGCAAGCAGATAAAGCAGGTAACGAAATGACAAGTGTTTACAAAAACATAATAAAATCATAATGATACATTTGAAAGTCTAAGCATAAGTAATGATAAAATAAAGAAGACAAATACCAAATTCGATCATTTATAATGAGAACATTTAAAAGAGTAATACGAACCGAACAAAACATTGGCAACCCACATTGAGCTATTTTCTCATATTACCGAAGTAATATGAGCAATCAATAACCATAACCATATACAATGGCTGGAACAAATAGATGATACAATAATAGCCCAATATAGATGGGGTAACAATCAGAGTCCACCGCGGAACGGATAACAATCAATCAAAGTGTCCAAGCTGCAGTTGGTGAAATATTTGAGGATCCCCAGCCGGGTGATCAGCTCGACTAGGCGACCCAAGCTTAGTGGTGCTGACCAAAAACCGAACAAAAGTAAACCAAATCAAGCAAAAATACATTTCAAATTGATAGAGGACTACCCTGAACAAAAGCATATATGAACATACGAAAACGGAACAAACGAGTAGCTTCATCAAGATTTTCATAACGTGGCAAACCACTCATATTTCCACAAAACCTTTCATTAGAAAACATATACATTTTCAAAACCGGAATGGTATCAAGATCTGGGTTGAATGGCTTTCCAAGGTTCATCTCGATGGGCTCTTAGCAATTCAATTGTCGGTTTTCGAATGAGATTTGGTGCCTCTGAAGTTATCCGAGATTTGAATCTCTGGGAGCACATCAAGAGTAAGCGAGAACATCCCGTCTAAGAGTAGGATCCTTGTACTCATCAATTCCCCTCAATATGTGAATTCCGATTACATATCGGTAGGTAGAATTCATTGATTCAATATCCCATATCTTATCCAACTTAGAATCATATAATTGTGTGGACCAATGAATTCAACGTTCCAAGAGCTTTCCAACGATGTGTAGAAATCCACAATTGGATGTATGGATAAAAAGTTACGGCAGTTCGAAAATCTACCCTAAATTTGTTAAGTGTCTGCCAAGAGTTCAAACTCTCAGAACTAGAGTTTGAACTCTCGGGACTAGGACATTCCAAGCCAAAAACCCGAGGGGCCAAGAGTTCGAACTCTCAAAACTAGAGTTCGAACTCTCGGGTGCAGATATTCCCAGGCCAAAAACCCGAGGCACCAAGAGTTCGAACTCTCATAACCAGAGTTTGAACTCTCGGGTTCAGAAATTCCCAAGCCAAAGACCAGAGAGGCCAAGAGTTCGAACTGTTGGGACCAAAGTTCGAACTCTCGGGCAGAGAAATTCCTGGTAGATTCTGGGAAGTTCTGTTTCATGTTTCTCAACTCAAAAGCACTTGCAAAACTTCAAATCGACATAGACTAACATTGAGAAATGAAACTAGAATCAATTTACTCATTCATTCAAAGAAAACCATAACATAACGAAATAAATTGGGAATCAATATAAATAAAAACATTTTGTGATCCAAAGTAAGAAATCAAAACTAGGATTTCCCTAGATATAAAGAATGCGCATTCATCACTGATTTATTCACTTGCCTTAGATCAAATTGGGTTTGACTCACACTCCAAGCACTCCTCTTCTACAGCAAGACCTCCAATCTACAAGAACCCCCATGGAAACATCTCAAAAACCCAATCATTTTGAAAAAGAAAGGAGTTCTCCAAGAACTTCATTGCATGTATGATCTAGAGGTTCTTAAGGGTCCAACAAAACCAATATTACAAGTGGGAAGCGATTACTTACCTTTAGGAGTTCCAAACAAGAATAAAAGCTTGAAGACGAAGAAGGGTCCAGCTGAAATCCTTGACAAAAGGTATGGATGGAAAGCTTGATGGGAGGGGAAGAAGAAAATGCACTCAAATCTTCATTTTAGTCAAAGCAAGCTCAACATGCAAAGGAGAGAAGGCAGGAAGAAGAGCTGGTTTTCTCTAACTCCTTGGCTGGTTGGAAAAACGTGAAATGGAGAAGTAAGGGAGAAGAAACACACATGGGCTGTTATGAGTTGGGTGGGTGTGGGCTCCACCAAGTCAATCCACTTCAAGGGCTTAAAACTCCCTTATACGGGTCCCGAATGAGATCGACGAAAGAGAGAAAAATGATCGTCGAAATATCTAGTTTCCAAAAATATAATTTTCACATGATTTTGCAAACATTGAAATTCATGCACAAATTTGATGTGAAAAGTCTGTTTTACCATTTTTCTCGAAAAACAGAATTTATGGGGTTCGAACGCAGACGGGGCAAACATAAAAGTTGTGGAGCTTGATACGACAAAAAGAAAAAAAAAAAAAAAAAAAAAACAAGTAGAAATCTGAATTTCTCGAAATAAAGAATAAATTTTCCAAACGAACACGTGTCACACGGTCACCCCGGGCCGTGTCAGACCAAGCTCAAAGGCTCTCAAAATTTTCCAAAGCTATTCAAAATTCTAATCTAGCTAAAACCCAAGCTAATCATCCTCTAATCCCACTTAGAAACTAATCACGACTAAAACAACAATAAATCATACTAAACCTGGGTCGGGCCTGACATCCTTTACCCCTTAGAGCATTTGGTCTCCTAAATCACAACTAACCTTCGGTAGCAGGTGAGGGTACTTCTTCTGAACCTGATCACGTAATTCCCAAGTAGCCTTTTCCGGTCCGTGGTTCTCCCAAAGCACCTTTACCCAATGGATAGTTCAAGTCCTCAACTTTTGCTCTTTCATGTCAATAACCCTGACCGGTTTCTCAACATAGGCGGCATCTTCCCGAATCTCCAATGGCTCATGCTGTAACACGTGTGAAGAGTCTGAAACATACTTCTTCAACATCGAGACATGAAAATTGTGCACACCTGTGAGCTCTGGTGGCAAAGCTAATCTATAGTCCACGCCACCAACACAACTCAAAATCTCATATGCTCCAATGAATCTCCTCGACAACTTACCCTTCTGCCCGAACCTCAAAGTTCCTCTAGCCGATGACACCTTCAAAAACACTTTATCTCCTTCTTGAAACTATAGGTCTCTTCTTCGAATATCGACGTAGCTCTTCTGTTGGCTTCTAGCAATCTTCAAATGCTCATGGATAAGCTTGACCTTTTCACTTGTCTCTCTAATCAATGTTGGTCCATGAAAGCTACGTTTACCGACCTCTTCCCATCACACTTGAGTTCTGCATCTCCTTCCATATAATGCTTCAAAAAGAGCCATCCCTGTGCTCAAGTGGTAGCTATTATTATGTTGCATGCGTTCTTGAATAATATATGAAGGTGGAAAATGTGCATAAGTTCATTTTTTATATAATGACAGAAGCTACCCCTCTAAAAAAAGGCAAACCCCTATAAAAAGAGGAAAATATAAGGCATATCAAATGGTCTATTTGAAATAGACCCGTTCATTACCAAACACGGTTTTTTTTTTTTTTTTTTTTTTTTTTTTTTTTTTTTTTTTTGTTCTAGCCTCTTTTTTTATAGCTCTTTTTTTAATGGTTCTATTTTGAATGGTCTGTCAGAAAAAGAGTAGAGATGCCAAACAAGGCCTTTGTGCACGAAAGAAGCACAAGTATGTAGATCCAAACAAGATGGAACAGTACGAAGGGTTACTTATGTATGTTGGAAATAAGCTTTCGTTAACAAAAATGCAGTACAATCGAGAATAGAAAAAAAGTAGGAACAGGCATTAACTTGAATTGGATGTAAAGCATTGATTGAATTGAAGAAACAGGATGACGAAAACTTGGTTGTAGTTAAATTTGTAGATCATTATAACCATGAACTAGTAAACCTTGAAACCACATAAAAGGGTTGGTGATCTATATGGAAAACATTTGCTAATATGGCTAAAACGGGTGCAAAACTATCGGTCATTAGAAAAATATTAAGTGAAGAAGGTGGAGGTTCATCTAACATTTATGGCACTAGAAAAGATGTCCAAAATCATGTGGCACATATTCTACAAGTAGAAATTAAAACTGGGGATGCTCAATGTGTGTACAATTTTTTTACAAAAATGCAATGAAAGACTCCCGTTTCTTTTATTCTATACAAATTGATAGTGAAAGTCGACTAACAAATATTTTTGGGGCCGATGATAAGTTGAGGATGGATTATGCTTTTTTTGGTGATGTTATTGTTTTTGACACTACATATAAAACACATAAACATTCATTGCCATTTTCAACTTTGTGGGAGTTAATCATCATGGCCAAACAATTTTATTCGGTTGTGCGTTGTCAGAAGATGAAATTGAAGAATCATTTGTATGGTTATTTGAAACATGGTTGAATGCGATGGGTGGATGATGGTTTTAAACCCTAATATGGGTTAAGGTACCCAATCAAATTTATGATAGGCCGTTCAAAAAAAAAAAATCAATCAAATTTATGATAGGCAGTTCAAAAAAAAAAAAAAATCAATCACATAAGAGACTAATAATCACCCACCAAAAGAGACACACGATGTAGGTGACAAACCCGATTCAGGGAAAAAACCACAAATCCTGGAACCCGATCAAAGGAAAATAATCAAACACTATAACTAGTAGATTACAGGAGTATTACAACCCTTCCTCAGTTGAATCTCAACCTAAGGCTGACAAAACTTCTCACCGAATACTCGCCATTTACCTTCAATTGTGCTTAAATCTTTGGTTGCAATCATGAAGCTACTTCTAGACGCGAAAGAGTAAAAAGAACGAAATACTGGACTCTAGATGATGAATCTTCAGCACATCAAAGAATGAATGACCTAGTGAAGAAAATATTTTCTCTCAGATCTACAGTTGTCATTGGTGTGTCAGAGAGATCACGAGCGAAAGAGAATAACCCCGATAAACAATTTTTTCCTCTAGGGTTAAACCCTGAAAGTCTTTCCTTCGTCCGTTCGAACATCACTAAGTGTTCGTTCGAAGCTCGTGACTTCTAAAGGAAATTCACGAACAACTTCCGTTCGAACGCCAATGACTCTCATTCGAGTGCAAGGCCTATCAGATTTTTGGCTGAGGAACACTGAAAAACTTCGTTCGAATGAGGATGTTGTCCGTTCCAACTTAGGCCCTCTCGGATGCTTGGCTAGGAAAATTAGAAAAAGAATGTTCGAACTTGAGGCTTCTTAGGTTTCTTGACTTGAGAACAATCTCCAGGTCCGTTGGAATGAGAATGGGGGCTATTCAAACATTGGGTCTCTTGGGAATTCTGGCTTGCAACTTTGACTCAAGTCTGTTCAAACGTGCACTTCAACTTGAGCTTCCTTGGAGTTTCTTCCGAAGAAGATTTTACAGTCCATTCTAAAAAAGGAAAAAATACATCATGCAATCATAAGTTTTGTCCATCCCCATGAATTGCCAACACACTCAAAACCTTACAGTGGAGGACATCCAATGCGAATAATCTAAGAACAAGACGAGGTTATTACCAGAGCAATTGCAAAAATATTTCCAAATACTTGTCATTATATTTGTTTATGGAATATATATATAAGAATGCAACAAAGAATTTAACACATGTACAAGGACAGAAGTAATTATGCAATAGAATTTTCTAAGTGCATCTTTCTAAAAGGGATTGTGGCTGAATTTGAAAGAAGCTAGGAATCTTTACTCGAAAGATATGATTTGAAAGATAATGTATGGCTCAATTCTATATATAATAAGATTAAAAAATGGGTGATAGTGTACTTGATAAATACATTCTTTGCAAATATATAAACAACATAACGTAGTGAAAGTATAAATTCATTTTTTTTTTATAGCTATGTTAATTCAAGGACAACTCTAAATGAATTATATGAAAGGGCACTCATTAGTCAACGTGAAATTGAAAATGAAGAAGAATATAGAACAAATCATAGTTAAGCAATTTTAAAGACATATTCAAAGTTTGAAAAGTTTCGACATGAAGTATAATGCAGCGAGTTTGTTATAAATAAAACTGAAAAAGTGGGCTTTATCATAGAGTTTGAGTTGAAAGGGTTCATCACAAGACCTATTGAAAGGAAGAAAAAAAAAGAACCAAGGGCATATATTGTTACTTACAACTCTTCTGCAATAAGAGCAATGGTAGGCATCCCTTGCATGTAAACACATGATAAGTGTCTTTAGGAAAGAGAACATCTTAATGCTCCCATCGAGTTACTTATTGAAAAGATGGATAAGAGATGCGAAGACTAATGTTATTTTTAACGAGAAATGGACTACAATAGAGGCTGAGGGGCAACAAACTAAAATGGTTCAACAAAATATGCTTTATTATGAAGCCCAAGAGATGCTCTAGATCTTGTGTTGTGCTTTAAATGGATTGAAAAGAATCATTAAAGAATTGGATGCTTTGGATGCACATGGTATAGAGGAAAATGGTGTAACAATCAATCGGTACTCTAACGCAGAAATAGATCATTCAGAAGAAGAGACTTTATATGATCTTGAAGTTAGTAATATTAGATTGTATGGACTCAATACATCAGAAGATGTAATAAATTGATTAATTTCTTTATTCATCAACAAAATTATGCTTTCCTTTCATGAGATGAATGTTGTTTTATTACTTACTGCACATGACCAATACATATGACATGATGGTTCATGAGATGAAATGGGTCTCATTAGTACATTAGATTTGATATATATTTATGGATGAGATCCACACACAGGAGACATGTGTCACAAATCTTATACTTAAATATCTTTACAACCAGTGATAAGACTGGGCATCTCATCTGATAAGGTCGCAATACTTTGATCACTACGAGATAGTGTGATTTGTCGCGATCATCAGAATGTAAGATTCTGGATTACGGTGCTGGTACATTGGATGTATTGAAGGACCATGAGAAGCACCTTATGGAATACTGTCTCGATTTTAAGGTCTGTTCTCATAATTCCCTAACAATAGGCTCTCAATCTTAAGACATTAATAAACTCAAGTTTATATCTATTTATTTACTTTGATTCACCAATGAAAGAGGCCAACTGTAGGTCAACACCTCGGTGTCTTAGGTACGTAGTAGTAGGACAATGGGAACATCCAATGGTCAAGATAGAATCTATCTATATTATCCCCTTGTGCCAATTAATGGATTTGTCATTAGTAAGTGTGCACCCATCTCAATTATGAGTTAATTGGATGGTACTTGTCACGACCCCGGACCGGGTCGCCAAGCAAGCCTAATCCGAGATCGGGACTAGTTGATAATGCTATGAATTTATTTTAACCAATACGTATACGAGTCAATAAAATGATGCCACTCGTATACGCGATTTCCCACAGGTGTCCGCGGTGAGGATATCACAACTACATAAATATTTCTTTTGAATGTGGAAGCGTGTAGCAAATCTAATTCATACATTCATATCTAAGATAGCATGATTGATAACACATTTATAACAAGTATCAGAATGAGCAATGATCATTAGCTATTTCCCAAAAGTAAGTTAAAGTTTATACCGAAGATCATTTAATTACATTCCCCAAAAATAGAGGCCAACAAAGGCCAATATAAACAAAATATGAATCCCAAAAGAATGGTTAACCATAACCCAAAATGTTACGTGATTCGGACATCCGAATGTCTAAATGTCATCATTGGCATGCCACTCAACTAATCGTTGTGGTTCTCCAACCGCCTCCTCGTGTTCTTCCTTGAATAACCAACGACGGGACCTAAGTACCAAAGTAATGGGTCAAACACAACGATTTGGCAGGTGGGTGAAAAGATATAACAATAATTAAATTCACCTTGGAAATATATTTAAACCTGTTAAAACAACAACTTTCATAAAACAGAAGAATCATTTATTGGAAAACAATATGCAATATAAAACATGTAAGGTATCCAAGGAAATCGGGAAACAAACAAGATGGCATCCACACAAAGCCAAGTCCTCTATCACCGAAGTGACAAGAGCATATTGGGATGTGCAACAAAGTTTACATATACATATACATAATAATACGAGACATGACCACGGTAGCGAGCCGGGCATCGGGAACCACAGTAGCAATCTGCAATATCTGGACAAGACCATGGTAATAACCGGGTAGCAGGATCCAAACTGTAGCTGGTGGGATAAGAGGGGGATCTCCAAGTAGGTGGATCAGACCAACACTGTTATCCAAGCTTAGTGGTGTCGACTCATAGGTCACATAATGGAAATCAAGACATGTACAAAATACATATGATGCACTTATATAAATAGGCGGGACGGGGTGCTCAAAAGAACAAATATCATTTCAAACAGGAACTGCATATCGGGACTAGCAAAATGTTACAATTGTAATTTCGGTAGTTTTAGGAATGATAAATCATAAATCATGAATTTCGTGATAAGTATCGGGATCTAAAATTAGATCAAGGTGAATAAGGGTCCCGTATGTCGATTTCAACATAGATTTGGTACTCCTTGAGTTTGGAGACATTCCGGGCTCCTTATATTCCTTGGTCATTTCAAAACATTGAATGAATCTTTGTGATGTGATTTCTTTCTCAAATGGGTGTTAAACAATAGTTATAAGTCTTCCCATCACAATAGGGTTCCCAACAAACCTTTCTTAATTATTTAAACATTTTATTTTTGTCTCCTTAATATTCTCAGATGAATAGTGTCCATCGCTCGAGCGGACTAGAAGTTCGCTCGAGCGATGAGCTCTCTAGAATGGTTTTCTGGAATGGTTCACTAGAGCGGATGAGGGGTTTGCTCGACCGAACATGTTGGCTCGAGCGTACAATACGTTCGCTCTAACTAACAAGTTTCCGTGAGGGTTCTGGGAGGGTTCTGAGAGAGTTCGCTCAAGCGAGTATATGTTCGCTCGAGCGAACTGTCTACTAGATGGAAGGAATCCCTTTCTGGACAGGTCGCTCTAGCGACCTGTCAAGTTCGCTCGAGCGAACTGTCCATGAACTGATTCTGGGACAGTTTTGCTTCTTCCCATTTTCCTCTTCTTTTAAGTCCGTTTCAGGCTCCATTTCTACACACATTAGAGGGCATATAAGCACCTCAATATTACCTTCAAACTCCTCAAAACATACACCAAGAATCCATCCATTCATCTCCATTCTTATCCACATTCAATCACAAGGAGAGAAAGAAAACCACTACCATAAAAATTCATTTAAGCTAAAAATCAAGAGATAAAGGAAAGGCTATTCAGCACATTTCCATGACAATAAATGAGTTAGCAAAACTCTTTAATAAGCATTTATTTCAAATCAATGCAAGTTAATAAATATGAACATGAAAAACAAAACCAACCACATTCTTCATAAAATCATTAAATACTCAATCTATCAATTCATCCACTTGCCTTATGTCTCTCATCAAGCAAAACAAGTCTCTAATCACCTCTCCAAGCCAAGGATCCAAGCTACAATAAAAATCCCCAAAAACAAACCCTAAAAGAGTCAAAACATGGAATGGGGAGGGAGAAGCTTTAATAATGGAAATGGAGATTCCCTTAGGCTAAGAGAACACAATATCAAAAGAGGGAAAAGATTACTTACATTAGAGTTCTTCAAAATGCTAGGTTAGTTCAAAAGGATGTCTTGGAGTAGGTGGTTTCCTCCACAAATGCTATCAATAAAGAGCTCTCAGTGAGAGGAAGAGAGTAGTGATCTCCATTTCTCAAGAGATGCAAGGTTGGTGATGATATAGGGAAGGGGAGCAAGAAGAAGTAAAGAGCAAGAAAATCCTAAGTTAGAGTTCTTTGTGCTGGAAAAGGAAGAAGGAAGAGAAGGGTTCTGTCAGACCCCTACCCGGGTTTAGTATAATTTATTGTTATTTTAATTGTGATTAGTCACTAAGCGGGATTAGAGGTCGAGTAGCTTGAGTTTTTAGTTGGATTAGAAGTTTGAATAGCTTTGGGAAATTTTGAGAGCGTAGTGTTCGGTTTGACCGGGCCCGGGGTGGCCCGTAAGACGCGTGTTAGTGTGGGAATTCGAGTTATTGGATTTATTTGATTTCTGGAAAATGTGGATTTCGATATCTTTGAATTTGTTATTTTGATCCCAGCAACTTTCCTGTTTGTTCCGTTTGCATTCGAACCCCAAAAATCACGTTTTTCAAGAAAAAGGACAAAACAGTCTTTTCACACTCAAATCTGTGCATAAATTTTGAAATTTGAAAACCATGAGGAAAATATACTTTTTGAAAACTAGATTTTTCGACGATCATTTTTCCCTTCTTCGTCAACTTCATTTGGAACTCATAAATGATAGATCTAGCCATGTGAAGTTTTCAGGGCCATTGGGGCCCACAACCCATTTAAATGACTCAAAACCCACGTTGAGTCTTTCTTCCTCACTTCAGTCATTCATCTTCCTGCAATTCACCTAAGAGAGTTTTCTCTCTTTTCTCCCATTTCCTCTCCTTTGCATGCCTTGCAAATGAACCTAATTTGACAAACAAATTGCACCAACCTCTTCTCCTCACCTCTAGCTTGATATTGATACAAATTTTAAGGGATTTCAGCTCGATTCATCCTCTTCTTCAAGCTCACCTTCTTGGTTAGAATTCCTAAAGGTTAGCAATGGCTTCTTTTTCAAATTTCTAGTTTTAATGGAACCTTTTGAACCCTTTCTTCATGGATGCAAAAGAGTTTCTTGAGAGCTCTTTTCTATTTTGAAATTGGTGGATTTTTAGTGGTTTTTCCATGGCATTGGTGTAGGTTTGTAGCTGAGCTGATTAGGAGATTGTTTGGGCTATTTGGTGAACCAATTTGACTCAGGCAAGTGAATAATTGGATTGTGTATACATGGTGCATAAATTTATCTTTTCTAAAAGTTCTTTTGATTTGAAACTTTAAAGCTTTGAAGTGGGTAATAGTTATGAAGTTGGATAGATATTTACTCTGATTTCTAATGTTGATTTCATTATAGATGAGGTTGTTTTTATTTCAGGTTATGTGTGATTTTTGTGCAGGAAAATGGTTTAATGCTGGCTCATCTCAAGTTGTATTTTATTGCCTGAGATTTCAGTTTTGTTTTAGCAAGGATAAATTCTGTGTTTATTTACTTAAATTCTGAAATCCTGTTTTCTTTCTTGTCTTTGATATATGCTTGGGATGATGTGATGATGATGGCGGTTGAATGAGTTCTGAATACAAGAAGGAAGGAAGAGTTCTGAATATGAAAAGGAGAAAATTTTGAAACAAGAAGAAGGAGCAAAGACAATCAGCTGGGAGCTGACTGCAGAAATCTGAACCAAAAGGAGCAAAGACAGTCAGCTGTCCACAGGCTGGACAGAAGCCCAACCCGCTCGAGCGAGCCTGGGCCCGCTCGAGCAGGCCTGGCTTCTGTGACTGCCCGCTCGAGCGAGCTGGGCCTGCTCGAGCTGGGCCTGGGTCAGGGCTTGGTTCGTTTAGGCATGGATTTCTTGGGCTCTTTAGGATAGTTTTGAACCCGGTTCGAGTATGAAAGTTTCCTAATGACTTATTAATCATCGGGGATTAAGAATTTGAGCCCGAATTATTTTTATTTGAATTAAACTATAGAGAAAGTTTGGAAAAATTAAACTTACCTGGGAATTTTCTATTAGTCTTAATATACACCTTATGCCCTCAATTGTCGGTGACCTTCAGAGACACCAACTTCTTCACTCATAAACCGACATGGAGACACCAAGTGTGTATTGAGACGGTCCCCGATAAGTCCATCAAACATTACTAATCATCTCATTCCAAGTTAGAGAAATTTTATGTTTTCTCATAAATTGATTTGAAACGAAGTTGGTTAATTTGTCATGTTTGAAAAACAATGAAAAGGCTACTCATCTGTATTGTTCTGAAATTGTCTGATTATTTTGATAAAGAGTAGTCCTTTTATCAGGTTTTAATTGTGTTTAATGGTTTGAATTATATCATTTTGGATTTGAATCGGCACCACTAAGCTTAGGTTACCTTGTTGGACTGATCACCCGGCTTGGAATCGTTAAAACTATTTGCCAACAGCAGTTTGGATTCTGTCTGTTTGTCCGGCCATGGCAACGGTTCTGTTTTCCGGTCCCACGAGTAGTAGCAACGGTTTCTGTCTGTTTGTTCCGGCCATTCTAAATGGCGACGGTTTCTGTCTGTGTGCTCTTATTACTTCGGTAATAGGAGAATTTAGGTAAATGTGGTTTGCCAATATTTTGAATATTTGTCAGTTAGTTTGAGATATTTAAATTCATTTGCACAGAAATAATTCATTTGATTTACTCCTTGTACATGATTTGTTTTATCAGTATCTTTATGATTTTAAACATGACATTCATAACTTGTATATCATATCTGTTTTATTCACCTACCAGACCGTCGTGTCTGATACTTCTTTTGTTTGGTGTCAAATGTCGGACCCGCAGCCTTTGAGGCGGAGTGCGCGCAGGAGGCAGTAGGGCCTCAGGTGGAGCCCGAGTGGCAACCAAATGATGTCATATAGACGTCATGTTTGGTCTGGAGCTTCGATAACATCTTTTGGGAAAATGACAGTTATTTTGGGAATTTTGTTTATAGCCTTTGTTGGCTTTGTTAGGGATGTATAAATTAAACTACTTTTGTTTCACAACTTTAATTAACCTTGGATTATGCTATGTATATATTTCTCTTTTGATATCGAAATTGTATCTTTATCTTATGTTATATGGGATTTTATTTTGCTACATGCTTCCGCATAATATTATCATTGATGTGAAAGTGATGCATTGGTTGTGAAGGATCGTCCGAGATCCTCACCGCGGAATCCTGTGGGAGAATAATTAGCGCGTGCGAGCAGAATTTTCTGGCTCGTCGCGCCGCGTCCCCCGGATTAAGGACTTGATTATCAGGGCCTCGGTCCGGGGGCGTGACAGGAGTTGGTATCAGAGCGAAGTTATATGTCAGGCAATTAAAAGACATTAGAAACATAAGGTCGTGGAGAGGATCCGTTAGAACCTTCGTTAATTAGTATTGTGTGGGGGATTGTGGGAATGTTTTCTTAATATGTTTGTTGTACTAACAAGTGGTTTTGCAGCAAAATGCCTCCGCGCAGGGACCACACCAATACAAATCCTTCTTCTAGCAATGCTAATACTGCAGGCTCCTCTGGAGATAATCCATTTCAGAATTTTATGCAGAGAATGATGGAACAACAACAAAAAACAAATGAAATGATGATGGAACAGCAGAGGAGAGCCAATGAGAATCAGACCAGATTGCAAGAACAGATGGCTAAGAAAGATGAGGAATTAGCACAAGTACAAAGGCAGTTATTGGAAGTGTTGGGTAGGAGACCAGAACCAGTACAACCTCAACACATGGGTCCTCAAATTGTTATCAACGATCGCGACAACAACCCGAATGTTTTCTTTAAACGCTTCCGGAAGAGAGGTCCAAAAGAATTTACCGGGAATGAGGATCCTTTGACAACAGATGACTGGCTAACTCATACTGAAAACATCTTTGATCTTTTTCAGTGCACGGACAGGTAGCGAGTTCTCCTAGCAGCATCTATGTTTATTGGTTTGGCTGATATTTGGTGGAAGACACTCAAGGATGGCTATCAAAACATTGCTAATGATATTGCATGGGCTACTTTTAAGGAACAGTTCACCGAGAAGTATGTGCCCACTCATGTCAAGAGACAGATGGCAGTGGAATTCTAGCTACTCACACAAGGAGACATGATCGTCCTCGAATATCTTACAAAGTTTGAGAGATTGTCACGGTATGCACCAGAGCTCGTTGATACCGAGGAGAAAAAGATTATCAAATTCCTTGAAGGGTTGGACCCTATCATCGAAAGATATGCTTCAGGTGTTGTCTTACCAGCTACATTCCAAGAAGCAGTCAAGCGAACTTATAAATTTGAAAACATCAACAATAAGATTATTAAGAATAACCAGAGGAAACAACAGCAGCAAGGACAGAAGCCCTATCAAGGCAAGAAGTCAAGGCCAAATCAGAACACCCAAAGGCAAGGTGGATGTGAGCACTGTGGCAAGAACCATCCTTCCCACCTATGTTACAAAGTTACGGGTGGATGCTTTAGGTGTGGCCTTACAAATCATCAGATGAAAGATTGTCCAAGCAATAGGAACCAGGGCAACAAGCCACCTCAGCAGAATCAACAAGCAGTTCAGCATCAACCTAGGCAGCCACAGCAGCAGAATCAGCAACAACAGCCCCGTCAGCAACCTCAGAATCAAAATGCCCGTCCACCTCAGCAAAACAGGAATGCGCAACAAGAAAGGCAGAACCGGAATAGAAGCAGACCTCAACAGCAAGGACGCTTGTATCACCTGAATCAGGCGGACGTCGATGCAGCGGGCAACGTGGTTAAAGGTATACTTTTTGTTTGTGGATTAGAAGCTAAAGTATTGTTTGATCCTGGATCCACTCATTCATTTCTATCCCCCATGTTTGCTAAATGGATTGATGTGCCTATTAGCGAACTAGACTTTATTCTAACTGTCACAACACCAGTAGGGAAACAAGTTGTTTGTAGCACATATTACCCTAGTTGCACAGTTAAGATAGGTGATGTTACATTTCCAGTAGATCTTATCTTGTTAGACATGCATGACTTCGATGTCATATTGGGGATGGATTGGTTGTCTGGACATCATGCCAGTATGAATTGTTTTAACAAAACTATTTCCTTCAAGTTAGATGGATCATCATCAGGGGTAGAATTTCATGGAGAGAAAAGGGTTTCACAGGCTGGTGTTATTTCAGCATTATCAGCAGTTAAACTATTGAGAAACGGATGCGAAGGATTCATAGCATTTATTACAGAGGACAAACAGTCCCAAGGGGTGGAGCAAATCCCTGTAGTGTGCGAATTTCCAGATGTGTTTCCGGAATAAATTCCAGGATTGCCACCAGTCAGGGAAGTAGAATTTACCATAGAGCTTATACCAGGAGCAGCTCCAATCTCTATCGCACCGTATAGAATGGCTCCAACAGAATTGGGTGAACTGAAATTACAGTTGCAAGAGTTATTGAAGAAAGGTTTTATCAGACCCAGCATATCGCCGTGGGGAGCTCTGGTTTTATTTGTCAAGAAGAAAGATGGAAGCTTGAGAATGTGCATAGATTACAGAAGACTGAATCAAGTAACCATTAAGAACAAGTACCCATTACCAAGAATAGATGAGCTATTTGATCAATTGCAGGGAGCAAAGTATTTCTCGAAGATAGACTTGAGATCCGGATATTACCAGTTGAGAGTTAGAGATTCGAACATATCAAAAACAGCCTTCAGGACAAGATATGGGCACTATGAATTTCTAGTAATGCCTTCTGGATTGACTAATGCTCCAGCAGTGTTCATGGCTCTAATGAACAAAATCTTTACACCTTATTTGGATCAATTCACTGTCGTCTTCATTGATGATATACTAGTATACTCCAAGTCTAGAGAAGAGCATGAGCAGCATCTGAGGACATCACTGCAATTGTTAAGAGATAACCAGTTGTATGCAAAGCTCGAGAAGTGTGATTTTTGGTTAACACAAGTTTCTTTCCTTGGTCATATTATTTCCAAAGAAGGTTTGGCAGTTGATCCGGCAAAGATAGAAGCAGTCATCAATTGGGAGAGGCCAAAGAATGTAACCGAAATTAGAAGTTTTCTGGGTTTAGCAGGTTACTACAGAAGGTTTGTGTAGGGATTTTCATCTATTGCAGCGCCTTTGACCAAATTAACCCGGAAAAATATGCCATTTGTATGGACAGAGCAGTGTGAAGCAAGTTTTGAAGAGTTGAAGAAGAGATTAACCACAGCACCAGTTCTCACCTTACCTTCAAGCAGTGGTAATTTTGTAGTCTACACAGATGCTTCGACAGTGGGACTTGGATGTGTGCTAATGCAGGATGGTAAAGTCATAGCGTATGGCTCAAGGCAGTTGAAAGAGCACGAGAAGAATTATGCGATGCATGACTTGGAATTGGCAGCAGTTGTTTTTGCACTAAAGATGTGGAGACACTATTTGTATGGAGAGAAATTTGAGGTTCACTCAGATCATCGTAGTCTACAGTATTTGTTCTCTCAAAAGGAATTGAACATGAGACAGAGAAGGTGGATGGAGTACATTAAGGACTACGACTTTCCAATCAAATACCATCCAGGGAAAGTAAATGTTGTGGCAGACGCATTGAGCAGAAAGTCTGGGAGCATGGCTAGCTTGCGAGGAATGGGTAAACTCCAACAGCTCGAAGAATTGGGAGTTGAGTTCCAACTATTGAGACAAGGTGTTATGTTAGCAAACATGACAGTGTCTGAACCTATTTTCATTCAGAAAATCAAGGAGACTCAGCTACAGGATCCGGATTTAGCAAGAATTGTAGAGCACATTTCAGATCGCCCAGATTTCAGAATTGTGGATGGAGTATTGTACTTCCGTGACAGATTGTGTGTTCCAAATATTGATGGCTTGAGAAATGAAATCATGACCGAAGCCCATTACACCAAGTATTCTATGCACCCAGGGAGTACAAAGATGTACCATAATTTAAAGAACAGATTTTGGTGGAGCAATATGAAGAGAGAAATTGCAGCATTTGTGTCCCGATGCATGACTTGTCAATTAATTAAGGCAGAACATCAGAAACCAGCAGGTCTTTTGCAGCCATTAGAGATTCCACAGTGGAAATGGGAACATCTTACGATGGATTTCGTCTCGGGTTTACCGATGACTAGTAGAGGGAACAATGCTAAATGGGTTATAGTTGACCGACTAACGAAGTCTGCACGTTTCATTCCATTGAAGACAGGGAAAAAGATGCAAATGTTGTCACTAGCACAAACATTTGTTAACGAGATCGTTAGCCAACATGGTCAACCAGTCTCCATTACTTCAGACAGAGATAGCAGATTTGTCTCAAGGTTCTGGAAGACTCTGCATGAGTTCATGGGTACAAAGCTTCAATTCAGCACCGCGTACCACCCACAGACAGATGGACAGTCAGAAAGGACCATTCAGACATTGGAAGACATGCTTAGGGCTTATGTGCTTGACTTCAAAACTCAGTGGGACGAAAGTCTATCTCTTTGCGAATTTGCATATAATAACAGTTACCACTCGAGTATAGGAATGACACCTTTTGAAGCACTTTATGGAAGAAGATGCCGAACTCCAGTGTGTTGGGAAGAGGTCGAAGAATGTAGTTTTCATGGACCGACATTGATTGGTGAGACCAATGAGAAAGTCAAACTCATTCATGAGCGTTTGAATACTGCGAGAAGCCGACAGAAAAGGTATGCAGATGTTCGGAGAAAGGACCTACAGTTCCAAGTGGGAGATAAAGTATTTTTGAAAGTGTCACCCACTAGAGGAACCTTGAGGTTCGGTCAGAAGGGTAAATTGTCAAGAAGATTCATTGGATCGTATGAGATTTTGAGTCGTGTCGGTGAAGTGGCTTACAGACTGGCCTTACCGCCAGAACTTTCAGGAGTGCATAATGCGTTTCATGTCTCGATGTAGAAGAAATATGTTTCGGACCCCTCACATGTGCTGAGACATGAGCCTCTAGACATTCGAGAAGATGCCACGTATGTTGAGAAGCCGGTTAGAATCATTGACACGAAAGAGCAAGAATTGAGGAACCGGACAATTCACTTGGTGAAAGTGCTTTGGGAGAATCACGAACCAGAAGAGGCTACTTGGGAACTACGTGATCAAGTTTAGAAGAAATACCCGCACTTGCTACCAGAGGCCAGTGTTCATTTGGAGGACCAAATGATTCTAAGGGGTGGAGGATGTCAGACCCCTACCCAGCTTTAGTATAATTTATTGTTATTTTAATTATGATTAGTCACTAAGTGGGATTAGAGGTCGATGAGCTTGAGTTTTTAGTTGGATTAGAATTTTGAATAGCTTTGGGAAATTTTGAGAGCGTAGTGTTCGGTTTGACCGGGCCCGGGGTGGCCCGTAAGACGCGTGTTAGTGTGGGAATTCAAGTTATTGGATTTATTTGATTTTTGGAAAATGTGGATTTCGATATCTAAATTTGTTATTTTGATCCCAGCAACTTTCCTATTTGTTCCGTTTGCATTCGAACCCCAAAAATCGCGTTTTTCAAGAAAAATGACAAAACAGTCTTTTCACACTCAAATCTGTGCATAAATTTCGAAATTTGAAAACCATGAGGAAAATATACTTTTTGAAAACTAGATTTTTCGACGATCATTTTTCCCTTCTTCGTCAACTTCATTTGGAACTCATAAATGATGGATCCAGCCATGTGAAGTTTTCAGGGCCATTGGGGCCCACAACCCATTTAAATGACTCAAAACCCACGTTGAGTCTTTCTTCCTCACTTCAGTCATTCATCTTCCTGCAACTCACCTAAGAGAGTTTTCTCTCTTTTCTCCCATTTCTTCTCCT
This sequence comes from Camphora micrantha, assembly GCA_003546025.1. Taxonomy (NCBI): domain Eukaryota; kingdom Viridiplantae; phylum Streptophyta; class Magnoliopsida; order Laurales; family Lauraceae; genus Camphora; species Camphora micrantha. The sequence continues at coordinate 27,499,571 of QPKB01000005.1, read as the reverse complement.
TTGCATGCCTTGCAAATGAACCCAATTTGACAAACAAATTGCACCAACCTCTTCTCCTCACCTCTAGCTTGATATTGATACAAATTTTAAGGGATTTCAGCTCGATTCATCCTCTTCTTCGAGCTCACCTTCTTGGTTAGAATTCCTAAAGGTTAGCAATGGCTTCTTTTTCAAATTTCTAGTTTTAATGGAACCTTTTGAACCCTTTCTTCATGCATGCAAAAGAGTTTCTTGAGAGCTCTTTTCTATTTTGAAATTGGTGGATTTTTAGTGGTTTTTCCATGGCATTGGTGTAGGTTTGTAGCTGAGCTGATTAGGAGATTGTTTGGGCTATTTGGTGAACCAATTTGTCTCAGGCAAGTGAATAATTGGATTGTGTATACATGGTGCAGAAATTTATCTTTTCTAAAAGTTCTTTTGATTTGAAACTTTAAAGCTTTGAAGTGGGTAATAGTTGTGAAGTTGGATAGATATTTACTCTGATTTCTAATGTTGATTTCATTATAGATGAGGTTGTTTTCATTTCAGGTTATATGTGATTTTTGTGCAGGAAAATGGTTTAATGCTGGCTCATCTCAAGTTGTATTTTATTGCCTGAGATTTCAGTTTTGTTTTAGCAAGGATAAATTCTGTGTTTATTTACTTAAATTCTGAAATCCTGTTTTCTTTCTTGTCTTTGATATATGCTTGGGATGATGTGATGATGATGGCGGTTGAATGAGTTCTGAATACAAGAAGGAAGGAAGAGTTCTGAATATGAGAAGGAGAAAATTTTGAAACAAGAAGAGGGAGCAAAGACAGTCAGCTGGGAGCTGACTGCAGAAATCTGAACCAAAAGGAGCAAAGACAGTCAGCTAGGAGCTGACTGTCCACGGGCTGGACAGAAGCCCAGCCCGCTCGAGCGAACCTGGTGTTAGGGATTTTGTATTTGCAATTTGATGGATGCATTATCATTCAAGCATCATTTGATTTGCACACATATGCATTGATTTGAGAAATCTTGAAATCCTGTTTTATACATGCATTGTTTTTAAGAGTTGTAAAAGTATTGATTTATGCATGTTTTGGTTTTAATCTTGGATGCATTTGTTTTTTAAAAGAGTTTTTAGAAATCAAGCAAGCCTTTGGTTTTAAAGTTTTGAATCATTTTAGGCTTTTTTGTGTTTCATGTTTTTAAACCACTTAGTTTGATTTAAAACATGTTTCCAAGCTTGATTTAATGGCCCAAAAAGTTCCCTCAAGAAAAACTTTGAAATATGCAAAAAATATGCAATTTGTGGGGAATTTGGTCCCAGGCCCAGGTCGACCGCGCAGTGTGGCCGGTCGACCGAGCCTATGGACCCGGTCGACCAGCCACACTGTGCGGTCGGCCGGGAAAAGAGCCGTTGGGCTTCTTTTCAAACGGTCAGATTTATGACCGTTGAGCCCGGGTGGACCGCGCCATGTACCAGGTCGACCGGGGACACGCCAGAAGTCATTTTTTGACTATAAAATGAGATTTCATTCCCTTGGAAAAATAAGGAAAAAGGTTGAACATTTTAGTCTTCTTTGAGGTGTTTGGAGACAAAAGAAAGGGGATGAACTAAGAGAGATCAAGGGGTCTAATGGAAAGTTAAAGCTTGGATTAATGAAGTTAAATCTCTAAGTAAGTTTTACTTTTCATTATCATATGTTTCATGCTTTGTTTAAATTATTGGTAAATGAATTTTAGCATGTTAGCTATGATGTGTTGAATCCATCACTTCTCTTAATCTTTGATTTAAGTTGGATTGGATTCTTCACCCTTGATTTCAAACCAAGTTTGTTTAAAACTTTATAAAACATGTTTTGTCAAAACCTTTGATTTCTTTTATAACATGTTTCATTTACTTTGTTGAATCATATTGTTGTTTTCATTCATTTAAACTTTAGTTAATCTTTTGTTTTTGAAAACAACATTGCACATGCATTACATGTTTAGTCTTAAATAGTTTCATACAACTTGTGAACCTTTGATTTTTATATCATCAACAAGTTAGTCCTTATACATGTGATTTGCATTTCACTTCAATCAAATCTTTTGTGTGCCTTAAACTTTTAAATGCATTAAGCAAATATTGATTGGGCTTAATTTTAACTTGATTGAAGTTATCACACACACACATCATGAACATACACCTTTGCATTCATATAGTGTTTGTGTGAGTTAGTTTTTCAATTTCATATCCGCCTAATTAAGAGGCATATTAATTGAGCTTAAATTGTATCTCTTTGAGTGTTTGTGTAGACACTTCTTTGAGAAGAAATCTTTATCTTGTAAAGGTTATTGCTTAGCCTAAGAAAAGCATTGTGTAAAGGTTATTGCTTAGCCTAGAAAAGCATCTTGTATAGGTTGTTGTTAAGCCTAGAAAAACAACATTGTTAGGTTATTGCTTATCTTTGGAAAGCATATTGTAGAGGTTATTGCTTAGCCTTTTTCAAAAGCATAAATAGTGGAAATCCGGTGGGGTGTTGAGACACAAGCTGGTTCGTTTAGGCATGGATTTCTTGGGCTATTTAGGATAGTTTTGAGCCCGGTTCGAGTATGAAAGTTTCCTAATGACTTATTAATCATCGGGGATTAAGAATTTGAGCCCGAATTATTTTTATTTGAATTAAACTATAGAGAAAGTTTGGAAAAATTAAACTTACCCGGGAATTTTCTATTAGTCTTAATATACACTTTATGCCCTCAATTGTCGGTGACCTTCAGAGACACCAACTTCTGCACTCATAAACTGACATGGAGACACCAAGTGTGTATTGAGACGGTCCCCGGTAAGTCCATCAAACATTACTAATCATCTCATTCCAAGTTAGAGAAATTTTATGTTTTCTCATAAATTGATTTGAAACGAAGTTGGTTAATTTGTCATGTTTGAAAAACAATGAAAAGGCTACTCATCTGTATTGTTCTGAAATTGTCTGGTTATTTTGATAAAGAGTAGTCCTTTTATCAGGTTTTAATTGTGTTTAATGGTTTGAATTATATCGTTTTGGATTTGAATCGGCACCACTAAGTTTAGGTTACCTTGTTGGGCTGATCACCCAGCTTGGAATCGTTAAAACTATTTGCCAACAGCAGTTTGGATTCTGTCTGTTTGTCCGGCCATGGCAACGGTTCTGTTTTCCGGTCCTACGAGTAGTGGCAACGATTTCTGTCTGTTTGTTCCGGCCATTCTAAATGGCGACGGTTTCTGTCTGTGTGCTCTTATTACTTCGGTAATAGGAGAATTTAGGTAAATGTGGTTTGCCAATATTTTGAATATTTGTCAGTTAGTTTGAGATATTTAAATTCATTTGCACAGAAATAATTCATTTGATTTACTCCTTGTACATGATTTGTTTTATCAGTATCTTTATGATTTTAAACATGACATTCATAACTTGTATATCATATCTGTTTTATTCACCTGTCAGACCGTCGTGTCTGATACTTCTTTTGTTTGGTGTCAGATGTCGGACCCGCAGCCTTTGAGGCGGAGTGCGCGCAGAAGGCAGTAGGGCCTCAGGTGGAGCCCGAGTGGCAACCAAATGATGTCATATAGACGTCATGTTTGGTCTGGAGCTTCGATAACATCTTTTGGGGAAATGACAGTTATTTTTGGGAATTTTGTTTATAGCCTTTGTTGGCTTTGTTAGGGATGTATAAATTAAACTACTTTTGTTTCACAACTTTAATTAACCTTGGATTATGCTATGTATATATTTCTCTTTTGATATCGAAATTGTATCTTTATCTTATGTTATATGGGATTTTATTTTGCTACATGCTTCCGCATAATATTATCATTGATGTGAAAGTGATGCATTGGTTGTGAAGGATCGTCCGGGATCCTCACCGCGGAATCCTGTGGGAGAATAATTAGTGCGTGCGAGCGGAATTTTCTGGCTCGTCGCGCCGCGTCCCCCGGATTAAGGAATTGATTATCAGGGCCTCGATCCGGGGGCGTGACAGGTTCTCTTATATACAAGTGGGGAGTGGGCTCCACTCCTTAGAAATCTTGTGGGGTCAAAATCATGGTTATCGTGACCTTGGATGAAATGACGAAGAAGGGAAAGTTGTTCATCGAAATTTCTAGTTTCCAAAAAGTATATGTTTTGCGGGTTTCGGGAATATCAAATATTGGGTACAGATTTAGTGTAAAAAGATTGTTTTGCCCTTGAAGGTAAGGAAGTCGGTTTTTGGGATTTCGAATGGGAACGGGATCAACATGAAAGTTGTAGAAATTAACGAGATGAGACATTAATGGAATTTGTAGACATTAATGGAATTTTGGAAAATCCCTCAAGTACATGCAAAGTCATAAAAGGAACCCCTAAAGGACCCACTAATCATAAAGGCACTCAAAATTTTTCAAAGCTATAACAAAGCTATTCTAAACCCAATTAAACCAAAATACACTAATCACTCTTAAGACTAACACACAACTTAATTAGTACTAATTGAGATCTCTCGGGTTGGGGTCTTACAGTACTGATGATTACTGTTGATTAATTGGGGCTCAAGGATAATAAGATGTGGATCTAGGATTGGAATTGACAGATTTGATCCAATTCATCCATAGATATTGATAGAGGGGCCTACTTGTGGTAATCGGGAAGTTTAGGGTCTTCTTTGTAATTTATTCCTAAGACTGGAGTACAATTGCATTTATATAGTGGTGTTATTTGCAATTAATTGTGGGTTTGAATTGCACATGAAATGTGGGGTCGCAGTGTCCCAGTTAGAGTCAGCTTTCTATGGAATCCCTAGTGGTCCCCACCCTAGCCTCAGATATTAGAAAGATACTAATCCTACTTGAACTCTAAAAGGAAGGAATTAGAAAGTTACTATTTCTATTTGAAGTAGGACTTCTAATAGTGGTAATAGTAAGTTACTAACTGTTGTGGAAGTGAGACTTCTATAGTAATTAGAAAGGAGAAAGTTACTAATTCTTAATGGGAGTTGGACTTCTATTTTAATTAGTAAATGGAGGTCTCTTAGTGCTATAAATAAGGGAAATAAACCCCTTCGACGTCCAGCCATATAGATCGTCGCCCAAGACCTCTAAATTGCAAGAGTTGCATACTCCCTTTCCTTCTTTCTCTCTTCTAGTTCCTTAGAGTTTCTAGTTGGGTTTTCTCTTAAAGTTTCCATCAATCTTCTTGAGAAAAGAGATTTGATAGTGGGTCATAGCGTAGAAGACAACAAGGTCTTAGAGATCCTAATTTGCTTCAAGAAGAGTTCTTGATCTAGATGATTATCTTCTTCTCCATTAGAGCACTACCGGGCTCTAAAGGTATAATCTGCTTCTCTGATTGTTGTGGGTTATTTTGGTTGCATGGTGTTGCTGACTTCTATCCATTAGATAGGTTCTATTGCTGTAGATGATTGATGAGACGAAGGGATTGCATCCTGGATATGATTTATTGCCTTATGGGCACTTGATCTCTGAGTCAAGTGGGTCAAAAGTTTTTGAAAATCTGTCCACAAGGCTTACTTATTTCCAACAAGTAAAACAAAAGGGCAATCATCGATGGGTCACATCCATTCTAGGGTTCATCACACCACTGTTTGGTTGGTGGCGGATAGTGAATATAGTTGGGTTAAGTTATGTTTGGGCCTGGATAATGGATTGAAAACCAATAGCATAAACATTGCATGAAATCCCGCGGGGTGGGGGCGGGGGGGGGGGGGGTGTTGAATAGGACTATTGAACTTCTTTGCCAATTTTAACAAATTAAACAAGATTACAAAGTGATCAAGTGAGATGTTGGCAAAGGGGTGTGCACTTAGCTATGTTCAATAATGAGAATGAATATGAAACAAGACCAAGATATTGAAACAAGCAATATAGAAAGATGCACACGGATTTATAGTGATGTAGGACGTGATGCACACAGATTTATAGTGGTTCGGACCACACGTCCTACATCTAGTCACAAGGGTCACATAGTCCCTTGGTTCCACTAAGAAGAATCAAACTACACAAGTAATGATTCCAATCACTTACACAACTGATTTTGATAACGAAGTTCGATCAGAGAGATCAAATCCCCCCCACACAATTTTTAGAGTGGCTGAAGCACACAGTTTCAATCCACTATCTTAACATACACAGATTGTAGAATTTGATTGGAGGGTGAACACTTGCCTTTGACGAAGTCTGAAAAGTGTTCGTTGAAGCTTTTGTTGGAAATTTATACTAAAAACATACTTTATGTATTTATCTACGACTGATTCATTTTTAGTATATTTTGTTTTCTCATCTAACTGAGATTATATATGGGCAAATGGTTGCATTATTAATTATTATGCATGTGAGTGTCTTTTATTCTATAAAGTAGACAAGTTGGTGTGTAGAGTTTTACTTATACACGGAAGACTTATTTGTCAGTTCTTATAAAATATAAGTTTTTATTCACAAACTAGATAAATTTGGACACACAATTGGTACAATTGTAGCATGATGTTTCAGCAGGCTTGTCTTGATTGCGGGAAACGATATATAGTTTCGACTCATTATGCTAGTACACTATGTGTGTATTGAACAAGACCGCGTTTTTGGGTATATTGTCTTTATACTGACTATATAAGATGATGAACACCCAAATGATTATTATGAGTGCTTGTACTCTTAATCCCGACATAAATAATAGACACATACATTTAGTGTTTGGCATTTTGAATTACGAAGGAGTGAGATCTTTTATGGGTCAATAATCTCAGTGAATTGGATGACTACACTACGTCTTTGGTGGATTAATTTATTGACAGAATCCACGTCTCGTAATAGGAATTGATGATATCCCCTTGATGAAGCTTTTAAGTTTTGATTATGTCAAACCCTACCAGTGGATTTTGTGTCCGACATATCAAATAAGTTAAGTGTAAGGTCTAAAGGAATTATAAAGATATCGATTAAATATAGATGTCAGTAATTATTTAATCGATGGATATCTGAAATCTTAATGTGGGGAGATTAATAAGCATTTAATAGCAAGAAGCTCGAAATATTATTTTGAGAATAAGGACAAGAGTGCAATTACAATTCTTTAGTGGACTGAATTATAATTTATGGAACTAGGATTCTAATTTGGGTCGAATTAGGGTTTCCAATTTCCATAAGGAGCCTATCTTTATTTCCTTCTTAAGGTCCCTATTGTAGCCTATAAATATGCGCTATTGCTCTCTAGGTTAACAGACAAGAATAATAAGAGAGAAATCTTGATTTTAGAGAGTAGAAGAGAATTCGCAGAAGAGACTCACTCCCTGTTGCAAATTCGAGTATATAGGAATACATTAGAAGATCTTGAGGTTTTCGAGTTGCTGTAAGATCGAGATCAAATCAGAGAGATCTTGCAGGTATGATCAAATCATATAAGTTAAAAATTATTTCTGTAGTAATCTGTACGCAATGTCTAGAGATCCTGGTTTCTACTCGTTTCTAATAGCTCTAACCACAGTTGAAGCTTTAACATCTTGATGCTAGCTTGGTGTCAATGAAGATGCTCCAATGAGTTGCACAACTAAGATTAAGAGGTTTGTGTTCTACGGTTAAGATGATTAATAACTTGGGGATCAAACTACCCTAAAAGGTCTTCCTCAAAACACACGTACTTGGAGCTAAGGAAGCTCTTAGATTAGCCTAGATTAGCTTAGGCTTTTTAGGTTTCATGTTTTTAAAACTCTTAGAATGATTTAAACATGTTTCCAAGCTTGATTTAATGGCCCAAAAAGTTCCCTCAAGAAAAACTTTGAAATATGCAAAAATATGCAATTTGAGGGAAGTTGGTCTCAGGCTCGGGTCGACCGCACTGTGTGGCCGGTCGACCGCGCCTATGGACCCGGTCGACCGGCCACACTGCGCGGTCGACCGGGAAAGAGCCGTTAGGCTCTCTTTCAAACGGTCAGTTTTTTGACCGTTGAAGGCCGGTCGACCGGGCAGTGTACCAGGTCGACCGGGGACTAGCCGTTGGGCATTTTTTGATATAAATAGAAGCTCATTTCCAAAGAAATTTTGAGGAACAAAGAGGCCCTCCTTGAGATGTTTTGAGGCCAAACAAAGGGGAATGAGCTAAGGAAGGCTAAGGGACATTTGGAAAGCTAAAGCTTGGTTTCATGGAGTTAAATCATTAAGTAAGCTTTACTTTTCCTAATCATATGTTTTCATGCTTTGTTTTATTTATTGGTAAATCTTGTCTAGCATGATAAACTATGATTGGTTGTATCCTTAACATGTTTTATGTTTTGAATTGATCTATTATTTTGGATGCAACACTTTGAGATTCAATCCAAGTAGTACTTGAATTGGTAAATCTAAGTAGATCATGTTAATGGAAAAATCTTTGAAATTATATGTAACATGATCCATATACTTGGTTGAATCTTTGGTTGTTGTTTTCCATCATAAGAAAATCACTTTCAAATCTATCTTATGTTTTGGATTTAACAACCACACAAATCATATGTTTTCATGTTTAACTTTAATGATTGGTAAATCTTCTCTAGCATGATAAACTATGATTTGTTGTGTCCTTAACATGTTTTATGTTTTGAATTGATTTATTGTTTTGGATGCATCACCATTTGATTCAATCCAAGTAGTACTTTATTTGGTAAATCTAAGTAGATCATGTTAATGAAAGAATCTTTGAAATTATATGTAACATGATTCATATACTTGGTTGAATCTTTGGTTGTTGTTTTTCATCATAAGAAAATCACTTTCAAATATATCTTATGTTTTGGATTCAACAACTTCACATGTACTTTTGTTTTAAAGTTTCACAACTTGCTTAACTTTGATAGGTATATCATTTTCAAGTTGTATTTTAAGTACATGTAATTTGTCCCTTGATTTCAATCAAATCTATTTTTGTGCTTTACAATTTCAAATGCTTTAAAGCATACATATATTAAGCTACATTGTTAAATTGATTGAAATCCTTATGCATCACATGTTTTGTTCTTAAACTTTCACAACTTGCTTGAACTAGATTGTTGAATCTTTTACAAGTTGTTTTTAAACATGTGATTAGCATTACTACCTCAATCATAAATGTTTTTATGAGCTAAAACTTTCAAAAGCCTTAGGCTTACATTTATGAACTTTCATTTTCAAAATGATTGAGGACATCACACACACACCTCATGTGCTTTCATCTTTGCATTCATAGTGTGTGTGTGTATTAGATTTTCATTTTCATATCCGCCTATTTTAGAGGCAAATGTAATGAGCTTAATTGAATCTCCATCAAGTGTATGTTAGACACTACTTAGAGAGATAACCAACCTTGTGGTTGAAGAGGTTATTGCTTAGCCTATAAAAGCATAATGTATAGGTTGATGTTAAGCCTTGAAAAAACATCATTGTAGAGGTTATTGCTTAGCCTTGGAAAGCATAATGTAAAGGTTATTGCTTAGCCTATTGAAAAGCATAAATAGTGGAAATCCGGCGGGGTGTTGGATCACAAGCCGGTAGTGGATGTAGGCATTGAGGCCGAACCACTATAAATCCTTGTGTGATGGTGCTTGCTTTGTGGTGATTGTTTTTATTAAGCTTCCGCATTTTATTTGTAATCACCACTTGTGACTAGTTTGTTTTAAAGAAGTTAAAATTGGTTAAAATTAGTCATTAAATGAAGCTCACCCTATTCACCCCCCCCCCTCTAGGGTTCGGATCCCCGAACTTTCAATTGGTATCAGAGCGGGTTACTCCATTATAGGGCTTAACAACCCGGAGTTGATCCATATCTGGATTAGAACCCTAGTGTTGTGTTTTATTGCATATCATTTAAATGATTTCCACTATGGTCTAAAATTATTTTTCCTTCCTAGCTCTTTATTTCCCCAAAGAATTATTTCACCACTCTTAGACTTTTTTTTCAAGTTATATCTTCAAGAGTTGGTGAGTCCTCTAGTGATCTCTCAAGGACATCCTTTTCAAGACCTTAGGTGAATCTTCATTGGTACACATTTAGACTAACCTTTAGGCCTTGATCCTTCCTAGACCAACCTATTCTTTTTAGTCATATCTATTTTTTGGTCATGTTACATTTGCATTTTGTTTCTTTATAGTTACATCTTTTAAAATGCAATGTTTCTTTGTGATCATTTGATTTTGTTTTCATGAACTTTTAAAGTTATATCTCTTGGTTTTCAAAATCCTTTGATTACAATTTTATCATGATAGATTTGCATTTTGATCATATAGGTATATCTCTTGTAGTGCATTTCTATTGATAATCAATTGATTGTGATTACAAAAGCTTTCTTAGCTAAGTTTTTCATGATCAATTGATGTTGGAAAATCATTTGATGTTTGTCTTAATTAAATATTCTTGGTAAATCAAATGATTTGAATCAATTTAAAGTTTTCCATTGATTTTCAAGTTATATCTCATGGTATGGAAAATTTGTGAGTGTCTATTGTTTTACAAATTGAAAAATTACAATAGTACACTTCTTGTTTTTCAAAATCACTTGCTCATAATTCTATAAATGATTCTTCGTTGGAATTTCATATATTAAAGTGATTTGAAAAACTTTGGAAAATGTTCTAAGCTTTATTGGTTGTATTTATAGAAACATTTTCCTTGAATTTATTTCCTTGTGCTTAATTATGATTTTATCTTTTGAAAGGAAATAATTTTTTTACAAACAATTTGCATCTTTGCTTTTTTAGTTACATTCTTTTTATGCAAATTGATTTTGATGTCTTACATTGCATGGTTGGATATGGTTTCATTGATTTGCATGTTTGTGCCTAACTTGGTACATATTTTCATTAATGCAAATTGATGATTGTTTATGTGCTTTATAGTAAAATCTTTTGTTTCATGATCATTTGAGATTCAAAAGTACATATGAGTTTTTATATGCTACTCTCATTTGATATGATCTTCATATCCCTTTCCATTGCATTGTAAGCTTAGTACATTTGCTAAGAGTAGAGATTTTACATGATAGATTAATGGATCATCTTAGATGAATTGGATTTAAACCATTGTTCTTAATAGGTAAATCCATATATTAGATTTATTTTCATCTATATGTGATCTATGATACCCTTCTAACTTCATACCTTCTTGTGCTCATATGGTTGTATTGTTGATGATATGGTATGAGTTAGATCTAGATTGTAATTGACCATCTCTATGCAAATGTCAATGAGTTCCACGTATGGTTGTTTTCTTAGTTATATTTGATGATACCATACTAGAACTCTCAAATCCATCCTTTATGCTTTCTAAGTCATTATTTTTTAAATGGATGGTTATGATGTTGTTTCATGTATTTTTTATTGGTATCATTCTTTATACATGTCTCAACTTCATAATAGTGTGCTTAATCATATGAACCTCTTTGAAATTCATTTCTTGTATCTCATGGTTTTATCTATTGTTTGATGGATATCTTAGATGTTGAATTCATATGATTTGACATTTTTTAAATTGCATGCATCACCAAGTCATATTCTTTTATGCAATTTAACATGTTCATCACTATGCTCATTAGTTATATCTTTAAAAGTGATGAATATCCATTTATGATGCTTGATGGAATTTTGTGTTTACCACATTCTTGCTCCTTATCATGTTATCAAATTCAATTGGTTTCCATTGGTATAATTTTCGATTGATTTGATTTCTTATGAATGTGATAGACATTGTGTACATTGGATTGAACTTGATAGTAATATGTTTACATTCCATGTCACATTCCATTAGCATCATCATTTTCATGTTGCCACCTCTCTTGTTCATATAGCTATATCTCATGACCACCATGCTTATGTGTTCATAACATTGGTTGGTTATTAGTTGAGGTTGGCTTTATGTTTGAATTTCATTTCACTCATTCTTGTGCATTAATAGTTATATTTATTGATTGAATGAAATGATTTCAAAATTTTCATAGCATATAATTTTCATAAGTTATATTGATTGATGCTATGATTAATAAACCCCATAACATCATTGATAGCTCTAATTTGGATGAACCCCAATAAGTATATGCCTTAACTCCATTTTTAGAGTGATTGTTTTAATAGTTATATCCTTCAATCTCAATTGGTATATTTGTTTCTTATATATATTCCAATTGGTATCCATGATCGCTTTTCTCCATGGCCTTGCTCTTTATGATGGCAATTTGATCATATTAAGCTCTATAGTTACATGTGTCTAATTCTTTCCTTGAAGTTTTTCCTCAATTGGTAAAACCATCTTCTTCTTGCCCCAAATAGTTATATATTTGTCAAAAAGTTTGACAAAAGAAGAGAATGGATTGAGGGGGAGTCTAAACCTTCATAGGAAGTATTAGTTTTGATCAAATTGGCCTTTGTATTGGCTATGAACCCTTAGAGACTTCTAACCACACATGATGGCCTGTTATGTATTTCATTTTCGTTTTCATTTGTTAACAGGTGCTACTAAAAGGTATTGTCTTTATTTCATGTGTGTAGGTACCTTTGCAATTTAATGTCAAAGGGGGAGAGAGAAATCAAGTTGTCTCAAGAGGGAGAGAATGTCTATACATCCTAAGGGGAGATAGTGTATAATCTTCTACAAAGGGAGAGAATGCATATCTTGCCAAAAGGAAAGAGAGGCATGGTCAAAGGGGGAGAGCTTATAGAAGAAAGAAAGTTTGGAGCTAAAGAAGATGCTTGGTCATAGAAAGGAAAGAAGAAGAGAAAGCTTGAAGAATGATTAAGCTCCAAGCATCAAGAAGATTGAAGAAAAGAGCCCAAGAGCCCAAGCTAAGAGGAGGAGCATCCAAGAAGATTTCAAGACTTGTCCAGCTTAGGGGGAGCTGAAGACTTGATGTGTAACTTCAGTGATGAGTAAGTTGCCATCAAATTGCAAAGGGGGAGATTGTTAGGGATTTTGTATTTGCAATTTGATGGATGCATTATCATTCAAGCATCATTTGATTTGCACACATATGCATTGATTTGAGAAATCTTGAAATCTTGTTTTATACATGCATTGTTTTTAAGACTTGTAAAAATCTTGGTTCATGCATGTTTTGATTTTAAACTTGGATGCAATTTGTTTTGAAAAGGAATTTTATGAATCAAGCTAGCCTTTGATTTTAAAACATTCAAATCATCTTAGGCTTTTTAGGTTTCATGTTTTTAAAACTCTTAGAATGATTTAAACATGTTTCCAAGCTTGATTTAATGGCCCAAAAAGTTCCCTCAAGAAAAACTTTGAAATATGCAAAAATATGCAATTTGAGGGAAGTTGGTCTCAGGCTCGGGTCGACCGCACTGTGTGGCCGGTCGACCGCGCCTATGGACCCGGTCGACCGGCCACACTGCGCGGTCGACCGGGAAAGAGCCGTTAGGCTCTCTTTCAAACGGTCAGTTTTTTGACCGTTGAAGGCCGGTCGACCGGGCAGTGTACCAGGTCGACCGGGGACTAGCCGTTGGGCATTTTTTGATATAAATAGAAGCTCATTTCCAAAGAAATTTTGAGGAACAAAGAGGCCCTCCTTGAGATGTTTTGAGGCCAAACAAAGGGGAATGAGCTAAGGAAGGCTAAGGGACATTTGGAAAGCTAAAGCTTGGTTTCATGGAGTTAAATCATTAAGTAAGCTTTACTTTTCCTAATCATATGTTTTCATGCTTTGTTTTATTTATTGGTAAATCTTGTCTAGCATGATAAACTATGATTGGTTGTATCCTTAACATGTTTTATGTTTTGAATTGATCTATTGTTTTGGATGCAACACTTTGAGATTCAATCCAAGTAGTACTTGAATTGGTAAATCTAAGTAGATCATGTTAATGGAAAAATCTTTGAAATTATATGTAACATGATCCATATACTTGGTTGAATCTTTGGTTGTTGTTTTCCATCATAAGAAAATCACTTTCAAATCTATCTTATGTTTTGGATTTAACAACCACACAAATCATATGTTTTCATGTTTAACTTTAATGATTGGTAAATCTTCTCTAGCATGATAAACTATGATTTGTTGTGTCCTTAACATGTTTTATGTTTTGAATTGATTTATTGTTTTGGATGCATCACCATTTGATTCAATCCAAGTAGTACTTTATTTGGTAAATCTAAGTAGATCATGTTAATGAAAGAATCTTTGAAATTATATGTAACATGATTCATATACTTGGTTGAATCTTTGGTTGTTGTTTTTCATCATAAGAAAATCACTTTCAAATATATCTTATGTTTTGGATTCAACAACTTCACATGTACTTTTGTTTTAAAGTTTCACAACTTGCTTAACTTTGATAGGTATATCATTTTCAAGTTGTATTTTAAGTACATGTAATTTGTCCCTTGATTTCAATCAAATCTATTTTTGTGCTTTACAATTTCAAATGCTTTAAAGCATACATATATTAAGCTACATTGTTAAATTGATTGAAATCCTTATGCATCACATGTTTTGTTCTTAAACTTTCACAACTTGCTTGAACTAGATTGTTGAATCTTTTACAAGTTGTTTTTAAACATGTGATTAGCATTACTACCTCAATCATAAATGTTTTTATGAGCTAAAACTTTCAAAAGCCTTAGGCTTACATGTATGAACTTTCATTTTCAAAATGATTGAGAACATCACACACACACCTCATATGCTTTCATCTTTGCATTCATAGTGTGTGTGTGTGTATTAGATTTAAATTTTCATATCCGCCTATTTTAGAGGCAATGTAATCAGCTCAATTGAATCTCCATCAAGTGTAATTTAGACACTACTTAGAGAGATAACCAACCTTGTGGTTGAAGAGGTTATTGCTTAGCCTATAAAAGCATAATGCATAGGTTGATGTTAAGCCTTGAAAAACATCATTGTAAAGGTTATTGCTTAGCCTTGAAAAGCATATTGTAAAGGTTATTGCTTAGCCTATTGAAAAGCATAGATAGTGGAAATCCGGTGGGGTGTTGGATCACAAGCCGGTAGTGGATGTATGCATTGAGGCCGAACCACTATAAATCCTTGTGTGATGGTGCTTGCTTTGTGGTGATTGTTTTTATTAAGCTTCCGCATTTTATTTGTAATCACCACTTGTGACTAGTTTGTTTTAAAGAAGTTAAAATTGGTCATAATTAGTCATTAAGTATAGATCACCCTATTCACCCCCCCCCCCCCCCCCCCCTCTAGGGTTAGGATCCCGGACTTTCAGAAATTAGAGCTCTTTAAAAGTGTTGAAGATCCAGTAAAAAACAAGCTCTAGATATTTATAAACAAAGCTCCAACGGCTAGGATGGCGGCCAGCCTCCAAACACCTCGGCCAGCCTCTTTTCAAATGATCAGGAGTAACGGTCATATTTTTAGAATTCAGTCAACTCGTAGTGAGCCATCGGTGGTCTTGGCGGCTAGCCGTGAGGTGACCGCTAGGTGGCTGAAGTTATTTTCCAAAAACAAAGAAGCATTCTAAAAAGTAATCGCCGACTTCGGTTACCTAGCGATTAGCCGCCGGCACACTTAGCGGTTAGCCGTGAGTTGACCGCTGGGTGATCGAACTCCTATTTTTTATTTGGAGTTGCTCTCTAGAAAAGTAGCCGAGGCGATCAGTCACATGGCGATTGGCCGTTTATAATAAAGAGGCTAGCCACCAAGTGACCGCAAAGTCACTGAACCAGCTTCTTCTGGACTATATAGAGCTGTCTATATATGTTTGAAAACCAATTTCAAACAAAGCATTTTTCCTATGGTTCGAGGATCCAAAAGACGGCCTCGTTTAGGTCCATATTACCTGAGCAGGTTGGCACACACATGGAGTCTCTCTTTTGATGAATCTAGGCTTCCAAAAGCTTGACATTCCTCTTGAATTTGATCTTCCTTGTAGTAGATGGAAAGATAATGTCTTTGGAACTCTTTGGCACGGAATTGACAATACCAAAACAGTGCTCATGAAATATATGGTACTAACATTGCAACCCATGTAGCAAAGGAAAAGTGGTATCCTCATACCATGGTTCTAAAATATTTTTAATACTTGTTGGCCAAAGCGCTAGGCTTTGCAAATATAATCTCCTCTTTTCATGGATGTAGCCAGATTTCACTATAACAGGAATTGGGCCCACTAGAATTGGCCCACCATAAGACTGGTCGCATAAAACACATGGTGAACGACGGCCATCTCAATAAGTTGAATAATAATTTACAACAAAAAAGTTAAGAGAGTTAGTCATGGGTTCCATCTTTAGGTTGTCTCACTGCAGCCATTTCACTAATTTGAATAATAATTTATAACTTGATCACTACATGGGTGTTAGGGCTGACAAAATGTGAGGATCATTTGAGAGGCTATTATAGCATCCAACTTAATCAGTTAACCCACGGAGTTTGCTAAGGAGAATAAAATGGCCCTGCTACAATGGAAGTGGAGGTCCTTTAACCTAATCCAGATTCCAGTCCAGAGCAAGAGAGGGCCAGTTGAAGGATGGTTTCAAGGAAGTCGATGCAATTTAAACTTTGCCATAGAGGGTTGACCGGTTGAAGAGGCCATCTCCTTCTTCGGAATTTAATTTATAAAGACACAAAACCCTTGCTTGAATTTCTCATGCATGATTCCAAGATGAAAGCAAAAACCATCTACCCATTCGACGGGTGCATAAGAGAGAATCACTGCTGTTTTCTAAAATTACTTTTGGGATTTTTATGGATGGCTTTCCATCTGTCCAGGACAGTGGAAGAAAAGCTGTAGAATGGGGGGATTTACTCAAGGCCTTCAAACAAATCAGCTAGGCTCCTACCAGCTGGGCTCTGAGTATTCAAGGGAGCAGGTTTGGGTAGCCTGTAAACAATGCATTTGAGCAGTATCAGAGTCAGGATGAGCAATACCCTCTTGGTTAGATGAAGAGCTGACTGCGGTAGGGTTCCCTCCAGGAACAAACAGGAATGGAATCGTCTGGAGAGGGCTTGTACTCTTGGAGGGAAGAGCTCCATCTGATATGATAACTTGCTTCATGGGTGTAGTGTAGCGGAGCAGTATGATGCAATACAAACTGTAAGTGCCTAAAAATTACGGACTTGGTTAAGTAGGATTTGCTGGGAAGCTTTTGAGAAAGACAATAACTTCTGAAACCTGAAAGGAAAAGAAGAATAGAGGCACTGGCTGCCGTCAGCCGAAGGCACTTCGACCCCTAAGTTAGTCCAACAACTCAACAAAGGATGAATGAATAGAGAAGGGAGAGTTACCGTTTATTGTGTTTGCATACCTTTGGCGGTTTTACCTCATGTATATATATAGGCGGTGGTCACCTTAGCTCAGTGGAGGTAGATGGAGGTAATGTCCGATCGAACCATACCTCGTTTCCTCAGTGGAGGGAGGTGGAGGTAATGTCCGATCGGACCATACCTCGCTTCCTCAAGGGAGGGAGGTGGAAGTAATATCCCATCGGACCATACATTGATCTTCTGCATGATTATTGATGTGACCGTCGGATATAGACAACCATTTATCTATATCCGACACCCATCTTATCTATCAACACGTTCTGCAACGTAGCAGTACTTTTATTAATGTCAATTAACATCTAATACCCATCTCGGTCAACCAAGCCGAGGAAGATACCGAAGTAAAGTACAACCTTGTTTATTGACGCATCTTGACAATATTGCCCAACTGCGCAAGATCGGTACCATTACCGAACTCTAGAAGACCGAGACGAGATAAGTTGGTACTTTTATTGAAGCTAGCTCAAGTCCGGAATGAAGTGGTACTACTACCAGCTTCAGAAAACCGAGATCAAGACAAACTTAATTGATACATTTACCGAAATCATGACTTATCTCGGCATTACAGAAATACCCCACACACAAACTATACAGTCCCCACAGGGCATTTTATTTATAGTTTTAAGACAAACCCTCTAACCATTAAGATCTTTCGATTCTTATCTTTAATGGTCGACTCTGTATCATTCAATTAGAATATGACACATTTCATGATCTAAATGTCATCGACTATTTTCTCATGCAAATATCCTCTGTTACTTGCCCGTACTTCGCACGGGTACTACCGTTTCCTAGTATTCCTGATTTTTAAGATGCCAGAAGCATATGCAGAAGGTAGGAAACCAATATAACAGACTGAGAAAGGGATCAGATGGCATTTTAATAAATAAGAGTTCCGACAAATAATATTAATGGTGGCTACCAAAACCAGTAATAGCAAATACCCCATGAAACCATGGCCATTAACCCTCACATAAAACCAAAAAGGGAGAAAAAGAAAGATACAAGCATTGTATGGACCTAGTCATCCAATAAGTGATACTTAAGGCTACTAAAAAGAACATTGGGCCATATTTTCCTAACCATCACGTTTGGATGTGTATCAACAGCGAATAGTGTGGGGAATGCTTTT
The DNA here is from genome assembly GCA_003546025.1 of Camphora micrantha. Lineage (NCBI taxonomy): Eukaryota > Viridiplantae > Streptophyta > Magnoliopsida > Laurales > Lauraceae > Camphora > Camphora micrantha. Next base: position 27,481,212 of record QPKB01000005.1, on the reverse strand, counting down.
AGCACCATGTATCTACCATAAGCCCCGGATGGATGGCAAGTACCCACTTTATATAATTATTTCCACAAACGAAAACACCTACAACAAAAGGATGTCATGGAAATGTTGCTATCAATCTACTTGACAATGCCTAAACTGAGATTCAGAGAACACAAAACCTGAGCACAACTAATTGTACAAATATTAAACAAAAACAGACTAATCATCAAACTTCGGTTCAATGATAAAGCTTTCTATCGATTTGTAACAATCTGCAAGAGCTCAAGAGCTTCTCTCAACCTATGTTCTGTGTTTCCCCTTGCGGCAGCCAGACGAGGATTCCTGCATGGAAAACCGTCAGCACTGGTATAAAAAGGGCAATGCTCAGCAGAAAGAATGTGTGACGAATACATCACATATTTGATCCAATGAGAATTGTTCTCAAAGAGCGACCGTGAGAACTTTTTTGTGGGGTCCACTAGGGGTCCCATTTTGGGATGAGACTGGTGGGGATTGAAAGATCTATATGGGACCCACCCAGAATATTAAGTTTGCCCCCAATCCCAGGCTCCTAGCCCCTTCATCCATGACCAACAAACTCAGTCCATTCATATGAGTATATAGTCGATCCAACGGTCCATTTCATTCGCATTAGTGCCAAACTTGGGGCGTGTGACTATCAAATGGGTCCCTGACCATTGCAAGGTTTAGATTGGGTGATAGGTGGGGCCCACTCATAGTTCTTATAGTTTGAACCGTCAGAACAATTCTCACCTGATTATAGGTGGGCCCCACCCATAGTTCTCACAGTTTGAACCGTGAGAACAATTCTTACCTGATTATTTCCATTTAAAATTGGACACCTGCATGCAATTTGTTTCTCAGATTTGACTAAAAAAAATTAAACTATTTAGTTTTATTTTCTCAAAATTGTTCTCCCAACTACTCAAAAGCCTGTTCATAAAAATAAAATAAAAAAATCAGCCACAACATATAGTTCACACAACCCAATTTAAGGAAAGCGACCAAACAGTACCATAGCATGTCACAGTTTAAATTCAACCGGCCCTGATTAAAACAATGCTTGGGCTTTCCAGTTCCATAAAGTAAAACAAGATTGTTCGGATCAAGCAAATTTGAAAAACTAACCCCATTCATCTATTCTACACTATTCAATTTTAAGGTGATGAATGAATACTTGAGAAATAAAAGAAGCCATAAAAGAGCTCATCGATTACCCTGATTGGATACTTAGAACATGTTAAGGTATCAATTTTTGAAAACGGCATCCATGGGCCTGCTTGGCACTTTACAAGAATAGTAAAAGTCAAGTAAAGCCTCCATTTTTCAAACAATATGTCACATCAAAGGTACTTTAATTCAAAATTCCATCCCTCTTTTTCAAAAAAAAGTCAAAAAGCAACAACCTTTATCCACTAAAAGTCAAAAAGCAACAACCTTTATCCACTAAAAGACAAAAAACTCCAATTTTCTATAGAAAAAGTCAAAAAGATTTCATATCAAACAACTAAAAATAAAATACCATCATAACCCACTAATATTTTATTCCCTCTTGATTTGATGCTTTACTTTACTTCATTTCACTTGATTTTAAAATTAGAATTACCAAACGGGCAGAACTCCAGCATATAGGAGAACAAGAAGGCTCGACCAAAATGCCACATGTACCATTTTAAAATACTCGTCAGCTTAAATTAACAGTTGTTGGATTACGTTCCATGTCAAAATTAAAAAAGAAATAAGGAAAATCAAATTCCTATTTCAAGATGCCAATGAATGCTTGAACAGAGAATATCCATTTTGAATAATGAAACAGAGAAAAGGAATCTTTGGAATCTCACCTCCGTTCCACGCTTGCTTTCCTTTCAAGATCCTTAGAAAGTGAGTTTAGCCTTTTTAAAAAGGCAGGTAATTTACATACAGCTTGAAGACCTTCCTGTGTTGAGCACAACTTCTTCAACAGGGCAGAAACCACAAAATATCCCTCCCCTTTGTTTCTGCAATAGTTAAATGATTTTATTTTTTTTAATTTAACATATGGTCAAGGCACCATCGTAGAAATCATTTAAAATACATTTATCAAAACTTCGTATACTGGACTGCTAATTTTCACACAGACAAAATATTATGTAGATCTAAAAAGCATTCAAGCAAAAAAATAAAAATAAAGTAAAAATAAAAAGCTAAGTTGTCAACAAATTTATTACCAGATTAGGTCTCCTAGAGACTTCGACAATGTAGAAAAAAAATCAACGCATGAAGGGAAATTTTTTATTAATATCCCACTCTATCTTCTTGCTTTACATATCTATGTATTTATAGGAAACAAAGAACTCTAAAACAGAAAGTTATAAAAAACAGGAAATTACATCTAACCTAATCAAATTTCTAATTTACAATCCTAATCACAACTAAATAAATATATACCTACTATAATTCTAAAGAAAAAAATTTTTTTTTTTGCCCCGGATGAGTTGCCACCAAAATCTCTTCTTTTGGACCTGAAACTTGGCTATGGGGTTGACTTGGTTTGCTTACCAAATTTGCATCACTGCCCCCAAGGTTTCAAGAAGAGATAGCCATCGTAATACATGACCTCAATCCTCTCGTTGGTGGTGATGGCTTCGTAGGGGTAGACTGCAGTCACTTTGCGAGCTCTACAGTTAGCTATCTTTTCTACTATAAATACATAATGCACCACCCCATCTATCATCTTGAAATGCCAAGAGACATCGCATGTCTAATCTAAGGCCATGATAATAATTGCAAGCTGAGATATCCTTTGACTCGTCCATCTCACACCTTTGCTTGGACTAGAAAGAATTCTGTATACTCAGCCATTGACTTGTTGCTCTATTTCAAGTCTAAGAATATGGAGAGCAAGCATGGATTAAAAAAAATCAGCCAATACCGGTTCATATCGAACCGATATCTCCATGAGATACCGGTCTCGGTAAATATCGTCAAAATCTCGGCCTACATCGGCCGAGATGAACTTCATATTGGGAGAACTGATATCTCGGCCAATATTTTGAAAATATCGGCCGAGATGTGATAAAAAGGGTAAAAACCCTAACTTTTTCATCTTTTTCCCCATCTTCATCTTCTTCTCCTCTCTTCTCATCTCCTTACTACCCATAGCAGCAGCCATACTCCATCACACATCCCTCTTGCATATTTTCAAATCCCACATCTATTTTTTGAAGAAAATATTATCTAAGGTAAGAAAAAATCAACTTAAAGCCTTTTATTAAGTGTTTTTTTTTTTTTTTAGATGAACCATAGAAATCATTGGGTTTGTCACTTGTGTTGTGTTCTTCATTTAGAAGTTAGATCTACATACTTTCATGCTAGATCTACACATACACATGATTTTCAACTTTTTTTTTTTTCCAATTTTTTTTATTTTCGGATTTTTTAATATTTGAATTATAAAATATCATTTTTTGGGGGATTTCATCATAAATATGTTCTTTTAATGATTCATGATCATCGTATGGTGTGTAAATGATTGATCTACATACTTTTTAGCCAATACCGAAGAGAAATGATGATGATGATAATATCGAGCCAGGGCGACACTCAACTTGGAATTAGGCTGTCAATCTGTAATACACTCATACTCATCACACTCTCTCTAGTCTCTACTCTCTACTAGTCCCCTCTAATTTCAGGTAAACTATGAACCTTTTGATGCCCAAGTGCTTTATGATTTATCGATCTCACTATCATATTTTTTATTTTAATGTCATCTTCAGGGTCTTGAATTTCACACCTTATTTGATGATTGAGTTAGTATTAAATGATGATTGAAATGTTATCTTTATTTTCTTATATTTTGCACTAATAAATTGATCATGAGCATCAATAATGGTTGTATTATATGAAATACTGATAAGACAGCGAATTGCGACACAGACATGACTCATAACTTAAGGTGACCGAGATTTTGATTTATTGTTGTTACTAATGGAAAAAAAAAATATTGTTTTCCAGCATTTCTAATATTCTGGATTTTTTTGGATATTTTTGCGAATTTTTTTGGATTCAAAAAAAAAATTCACACCGCGACGGACCGGTATCCGCGACGATACCGATATCATATTGGTTTTTTCAGCCCGGCCGATACCGCGACCGAGACCTAGATTTTAAATCATGAGAGCAAGTCCTTCTGAAAGTTAACTGGTTCATCAGATTCTGGATGTGCAGCCATTGCTTCCAACGTATCCATAGATTGGCTTGCCGTCGTCATTTCAACTGTCAACTAGATATTGCATATCCACAAAATTTTAGCAGCCACTAGTGTCACTGAATTTTTGGCCATCTGCCACAGTTTTGTGGGCAAACACGTTCTCATTAACAGACCAGTCAATCCATGATTGTCTCTAGTTACAGCTTTCCATCATACTCAAGGATAATAATCTAAACAATAGTTTTTCCAACAGTTGCTCATATGATTTCTCGAGATTTGAAAATCGAGTGACCATACAAAAAGTTTCAAATTAAAAGTTGTTGAATGGTGGAAGATGTGCAATAATAATCCTAATTGATTGATATCAGCTGCTAATCTTGTCATATGAGATTGGCGGACAATTAGTTAGTTAGTGCAACTTTGACATTCTTTTAAAGTTTAATGGACCATTCTTTAATAGGACAAAAGTTAGTGATGAATTTAGGTTATTTCTATTTTACTCAGAATTCATGAGCCAATCCCAACAAAGTGGGAACAGGGTTCTTGATGATGACGCATGATGATGAGTCTTTTGTAAATTTTACCCATCTTCAAGCGTCGGGATAACAAAGCTAAATTAATGTGATGGTCGAGATTGTGATAGGGTTTCTCATTATAAGAGAGCATATATAATAATCACATACGCAGAGCAGAAAACCGTTAGATTTGGTTTTCTGAAATATGTCATCTCATAAAGTTCACTCATATCTATGCAAGCATTTCGAACTCTTAGTTGGGGAAGGAATATTAGAATGAGATTGACGCATCCTCTTCTTGGCCTGTGTGAGCTCCCTATTGTTTAGTTATTGTAATATCGGCTGACTAATATGAGAGGTTTTAATTTTATTTCGGGCAGTTAAATTTTTGTCCATTTATTTTATTTGAAAATTTTATTTTGAATATGGAAATAAAGAGTTTTTAACTTATTAGATTTGTAGAGCGATTATTTTGAATATTAGTGGTTCATGTTAAAGGATTCTAAAATTAGTGGGGCCTAGAGGAATAAGCCAAGAATTATTCTAGGAGTTAGAACTAAGGCCCACATTTTGTGATGAAAGGAATTGGTTTATTTTAAGAATGTGTTCCATGTGTAGTTGTGATGGCTTAACTAGTAGAGGGACCCCACTTTGCAACAAAGAGGGAGTAAGTTGTGCGAACAAATCCCAATGAGAAGTGGCTTGCGCACAACTCCAGACTATTTTTCACCTTGTCAACATTCACAAGCCACACATCTCCTTCTCTTCTCTTTAGACCTATCCAAGCCAAATCCTAACTCTTCTCATCTTGGAAACTAGAAGGAGAACTTGAAGACCATCAAGGGAATCAAGGTATAGGTGGGAGGACGACCTATTTGGGAATGACGTAGTTTTCCTCAAGTGATTAGAGAAAATAGAATATATTCAAAGTGAGTAAGTGCTCTAGATTACTTATTTATGATGAGCTATTCTTGGAAAAAAGGGTATTCTGTGTTCAATCTTTGCAAGAATGCATCAAAACATGATTGAGAAAGGGACCACACCTATTGGCCAAGCCCCAAATTTAGGGGTTTGATAAGGTCAAACCCCAAGATGGGGATTTGTGATTAGGCGAACTCCAATCTTGGAGTTCTGCAAGGGCGACCCTGACGCGGAATGGATATCGGCCCATAAGTGGACCACCTTAGATAGTTTAGGAATATTTTTTTTTTAATTCCCTTTATTTCCATAATATTTGTTTCGTAGGTTTCTTATTTTATTGAAGGACTTGTAAGTAGGATAGGTTTGATTGATGGATTAGGTTTCTTAGCCCCTAAAGTTTGCATTCCTATTTAAACTGCATTGTAGAGCATATTTACCTGGACTTTTTATTGTTTATCAGTTAGAGAGATAGGACCTTAGTTATAATTTATAATTCTGGGGACCTTCTCTGTAAATACAGAAAGCTGAGGGCCTTTATTGTAATTTGTCAGAAACTAACAATATAATGTTTCTGGGATGGTCAACTACTCTATATGGTCGATTATGTCTCCGGTTCTCTTCAAAGTCTCTTTCTCGCTACTTCTTCTCTACTTTCTTTCTCGTTTCTAAGAGATTACGTTCGGAACCTAACTAATCCATCTAGGGTTCAATTGGTATCAGAGCCATCTCTACAATAGCAGACTCCTACATCGATACATCTACAGGCAGAGATTTGAAGAAAGAAAAGAGTTTGGAGGACTTAAGCCCTAGCCAAACCAGTGTGAAGGTCCAGCTGGGACAAATGCTTCATCGTGCTGTATTTGAAGCACAATCTGCTGTCTAACATGGTTCAACAGCCTTGTGTAAGAGGCTTGAGATATGCCAGAAAGTTGTGCGGTGAAGTGGATGTGTCTGATTTGGTGTTGATGTTGGTCGTTTGTGATGAAAAGAGCTGGGCATAGTGTCATTTGGACCTTGGTGATTGTTCGTTTGTGACAGTGGAGTTTACAGTTGCAGTTGATTCATTGGCAAACTGTCTGTTGGTTTCATTGGTAGCAGTTGGATGATCTGGTTGTTTCTCTTCATTTGTCAGTGTGTCTGTTGTGCATAGTTTGATGTTCTGGTTCTCCCTTCCCTCTGGATCAATCGAGTTGTTAACAGGTTGGTGCTCTGGTTTCTTCTGTCTGAATTAATCAAAGTGTTACTCTTTTTGGAATTTTAGTCTAATGAAGTCCGAGGTGGAAAGTTCTCCGGGATCCAGCCAACAAACTTCTTCCCAAATGTTGTTAATCCTAATACCAATGATAACACCAAACGCTTCAACGGTACTAATTATAAGGATTGGGGGCCTATTCAGCCAAAATGGCCATTGGAGACAAAGAGGCGGATATATCCATGGGAAGTATTAAGGAACCAGAAAAGAACAATCGAAATACGAGATTGGGCTGTCAGAAAAATATTTGATCATGAACCGATTATAATTCAACTGAAAGAAGGAATTTCAAAAGTTTAAAATATTCGCTCTTGCACCTGACATTACACCTAAGATGCTCTCTCGCAAAGAAATAATGGTCAACAATGCAATGATCAAACACAAGAATGCAGTTATGGTGGACGTGACATGGCAATGGTGGAAAACTTGTGGGGAGGACG
>QPKB01000005.1:27316907-27473792 GCA_003546025.1 Camphora micrantha | reverse complement strand
CGAACGTAAATAAAGACATTCAAGCCTTGCATCAAATGAGAAATATATACAAAGCAAAACCCCAAGTCAGTTCAAGTTTTAACCATCACAAAAGTAAATTTAAAGTTTATAATTCCCAACATAAAAGGCCAACAAAGGCTAGTGAAACAAGTTCCCAAAACAACATTATCAATCCCAAAATGTGATACGTGTCTCACCACCCTTCCCGATGTCTAGATGACATCGTTGGGCTGCCACTCTCGAACAACCAGTAGCTCAACCGCCTCCTCCTCACGCTCCGCCTCACAGGCAACGGGGTCGACATCTGGCACCAAACAAACGAGTATCAGACATGACGGTCTGGCAAGCAGATAAAGCAGGTAACGAAATGACAAGTGTTTTACAAAAACATAATAAAATCATAATGGTACATTTGAAAGTCTAAGCATAAGTAATGATAAAATAAAGAAGACAAATACCAAATTCGATCATTTATAATGAGAACATTTAAAAGAGTAATACGAACCGAACAAAACATTGGCAACCCACATTGAGCTATTTTCTCCTATTACCGAAGTAACATGAGCAATCAATAACCATAACCATATACAATGGCTGGAACAAATAGATGATACAATAATAGCCCAATATAGATGGGGTAACAATCAGAGTCCACCGCGGAACGGATAACAATCAATCAAAGTATCCAAGCTGCAGTTGGTGAAATATTTGAGGATCCCTAGCCGGGTGATCAGCTCGACTAGGCGACCCAAGCTTAGTGGTGCTGACCAAAAACCGAACAAAAGTAAACCAAATCAAGCAAAAATACATTTCAAATTGATAGAGGACTACCCTGAACAAAAGCATATATGAACATACGAAAATGGAACAAACGAGTAGCTTCATCAAGATTTTCATAACGTGGCAAACCACTCATATTTCCACAAAACCTTTCATTAGAAAACATATACATTTTCAAAACCGGAATGGTATCAAGATCTGGGTTGAATGGCTTTCCAAGGTTCGTCTCGATGGGCTCTTAGCAATTCAATTGTCGGTTTTCGAATGAGATTTGGTGCCTCTGAAGTTATCCGAGATTTGAATCTCTGGGAGCACATCAAGAGTAAGCGAGAACATCCCGTCTAAGAGTAGGATCCTTGTACTCATCAATTCCCCTCAATATGTGAATTCCGATTACATATCAGTAGGTAGAATTCATTGATTCAATATCCCATATCTTATCCAACTTAGAATCATATAATTGTGTGGACCAATGAATTCAACGTTCCAAGAGCTTTCCAACGATGTGTAGAAATCCACAATTGGATGTATGGATAAAAAGTTACGGCAGTTCGAAAATCTACCCAAAATTTGTTAAGTGTCTGCCAAGAGTTCAAACTCTCAGAACTAGATTTTGAACTCTCGGGACTAGGACATTCCAAGCCAAAAACCCGAGGGGCCAAGAGTTCGAACTCTCAAAACTAGAGTTCGAACTCTCGGGTGCAGATATTCCCAGGCCAAAAACCCGAGGCACCAAGAGTTCGAACTCTCATAACCAGAGTTTGAACTCTCGGGTTCAGAAATTCCCAAGCCAAAGACCAGAGAGGCCAAGAGTTCGAACTGTTGGGACCAAAGTTTGAACTCTCGGGCAGAGAAATTCCTGGTAGATTCTGGGAAGTTCTGTTTCATGTTTCTCAACTCAAAAGCACTTGCAAAACTTCAAATCGACATAGACTAACATTGAGAAATGAAACTAGAATCAATTTACTCATTCATTCAAAGAAAACCATAACATAACGAAATAAATTGGGAATCAATATAAATAAAAACATTTTGTGATCCAAAGTAAGAAATCAAAACTAGGATTTCCCTAGATATAAAGAATGCGCATTCATCACTGATTTATTCACTTGCCTTAGATCAAATTGGGTTTGACTCACACTCCAAGCACTCCTCTTCTACAGCAAGACCTCCAATCTACAAGAACCCCCATGAAAACATCTCAAAAACCCAATCATTTTGAAAAAGAAAGGAGTTCTCCAAGAACTTCATTGCATGTATGATCTAGAGGTTCTTAAGGGTCCAACAAAACCAATATTACAAGTGGGAAGCGATTACTTACCTTTAGGAGTTCCAAACAAGAATAAAAGCTTGAAGACGAAGAAAGGAGTTCCGGGCTCCTTATATTCCTTGGTCATTTCAAAACATTCAATGAATCTTTGTGATGTGATTTCTTTCTCAAATGGGCGTTAAACAATAGTTATAAGTCTTCCCATCACAATAGGGTTCCCAACAAACCTTTCTTAATTATTTAAACATTTTATTTTTGTCTCCTTAATATTCTCAGATGAATAGTGTCCATCGCTCGAGCGGACTAGAAGTTCGCTTGAGCGATGAGCTCTCTAGAATGGTTTTCTGGAATGGTTCACTAGAGCGGATGAGGGGTTTGCTCGAGCGAACATGTTGGCTCGAGCGTACAATACGTTCGCTCTAACTAACAAGTTTCTGTGAGGGTTCTGGGAGGGTTCTGAGAGGGTTCGCTCAAGCGAGTATATGTTCGCTCGAGCGAACTGTCTACTAGATGGAAGGAATCCCTTTCTGGACAGGTCGCTCTAGCGACCTGTCAAGTTCGCTCGAGCGAACTGTCCATGAACTGATTCTGGGACAGTTTTGCTTCTTCCCATTTTCCTCTTCTTTTAAGTCCGTTTGAGGCTCCATTTCTACACACATTAGAGGGCATATAAGCACCTCAATATTACCTTCAAACTCCTCAAAACATACACCAAGAATCCATCCATTCATCTCCATTCTTATCCACATTCAATCACAAGGAGAGAAAGAAAACCACTACCATAAAAATTCATTTAAGCTAAAAATCAAGAGATAAAGGAAAGGCTATTCAGCACATTTCCATGACAATAAATGAGTTAGCAAAACTCTTTAATAAGCATTTATTTCAAATCAATGCAAGTTAATAAATATGAACATGAAAAACAAAACCAACCACATTCTTCATAAAATCATTAAATACTCAATCTATCATTTCATCCACTTGCCTTATGTCTCTCATCAAGCAAAACAAGTCTCTAATCACCTCTCCAAGCCAAGGATCCAAGCTACAACAAAAATCCCCAAAAACAAACCCTAAAAGAGTCAAAACATGGAATGGGGAGGAAGAAGCTTTAATAATGGAAATGGAGATTCCCTTAGGCTAGGAGAACACAATATCAAAAGAGGGACAAGATTACTTACATTAGAGTTCTTCAAAATGCTAGGTTAGTTCAAAAGGATGTCTTGGAGTAGGTGGTTTCCTCCACAAATGCTATCAATAAAGAGCTCTCAATGAGAGGAAGAGAGTAGTGATCTCCATTTCTCAAGAGATGCAAGGTTGGTGATGATATAGGGAAGGGAAGCAAGAAGAAGAAGTAAAGAGCAAGAAAACCCTAAGTTAGAGTTCTTTGTGCTGGAAAAGGAAGAAGGAAGAGAAGGGTTCTGTCAGACCCCTACCCAGGTTTAGTATAATTTATTGTTATTTTAATTGTGATTAGTCACTAAGCGGGATTAGAGGTCGAGTAGCTTGAGTTTTTAGTTGGATTAGAAGTTTGAATAGCTTTGGGAAATTTTGAGAGCGTAGTGTTCGGTTTGACCGGGCCCGGGGTGGCCCGTAAGACGCGTGTTAGTGTGGGAATTCGAGTTATTGGATTTATTTGATTTTTGGAAAATGTGGATTTCGATATGTTTGAATTTGTTATTTTGATCCCAGCAACTTTCCTGTTTGTTCCGTTTGCATTCGAACCCCAAAAATCGCGTTTTTCAAGAAAAAGGACAAAACAGTCTTTTCACACTCAAATCTGTGCATAAATTTTGAAGTTTGAAAACCATGAGGAAAATATACTTTTTGAAAATTAGATTTTTCGACGATCATTTTTCCCTTCTTCGTCAACTTCATTTGGAACTCATAAATGATAGATCCAGCCATGTGAAGTTTTCAGGGCCATTGGGGCCCACAACCCATTTAAATGACTCAAAACCCACGTTGAGTCTTTCTTCCTCACTTCAGTCATTCATCTTCCTGCAATTCACCTAAGAGAGTTTTCTCTCTTTTCTCACATTTCCTCTCCTTTGCATGCCTTGCAAATGAACCTAATTTGACAAACAAATTGCACCAACCTCTTCTCCTCACCTCTAGCTTGATATTGATACAAATTTTAAGGGATTTCAGCTCGATTCATCCTCTTCTTCAAGCTCACCTTCTTGGTTAGAATTCCTAAAGGTTAGCAATGGCTTCTTTTTCAAATTTCTAGTTTTAATGGAACCTTTTGAACCCTTTCTTCATGCATGCAAAAGAGTTTCTTGAGAGCTCTTTTCTATTTTGAAATTGGTGGATTTTTAGTGGTTTTTCCATGGCATTGGTGTAGGTTTGTAGCTGAGCTGATTAGGAGATTGTTTGGGCTATTTGGTGAACCAATTTGACTCAGGCAAGTGAATAATTGGATTGTGTATACATGGTGCATAAATTTATCTTTTCTAAAAGTTCTTTTGATTTGAAACTTTAAAGCTTTGAAGTGGGTAATAGTTGTGAAGTTGGATAGATATTTACTCTGATTTCTAATGTTGATTTCATTATAGATGAGGTTGTTTTCATTTCAGGTTATGTGTGATTTTTGTGCAGGAAAATGGTTTAATGCTGGCTCATCTCAAGTTGTATTTTATTGCCTGAGATTTCAGTTTTGTTTTAGCAAGGATAAATTCTGTGTTTATTTACTTAAATTCTGAAATCCTGTATTCTTTCTTGTCTTTGATATATGCTTGGGATGATGTGATGATGATGGCGGTTGAATGAGTTCTGAATACAAGAAGGAAGGAAGAGTTCTGAATATGAAAAGGAGAAAAATTTGAAACAAGAAGAAGGAGCAAAGACAGTCAGCTGGGAGCTGACTGCAGAAATCTGAACCAAAAGGAGCAAAGACAGTCAGCTGTCCATAGGCTGGACAGAAGCCCAGCCCGCTCGAGCGAGCCTGGGCCCACTCGAGCAGGCCTGGCTTCTGTGACTGCCCGCTCGAGCGAGCTGGGCCTGCTCGAGCTGGGCCTGGGTCAGGGCCTGGTTCGTTTAGGCATGGATTTCTTGGGCTATTTAGGATAGTTTTGAACCCGGTTCGAGTATGAAAGTTTCCTAATGACTTATTAATCATCGGGGATTAAGAATTTGAGCCCGAATTATTTTTATTTGAATTAAACTATAGAGAAAGTTTGGAAAAATTAAACTTACCCGGGAATTTTCTATTAGTCTTAATATACACTTTATGCCCTCAATTGTCGGTGACCTTCAGAGACACCAACTTCTTCACTCATAAACTGACATGGAGACACCAAGTGTGTATTGAGACGGTCCCCGATAAGTCCATCAAACATTACTAATCATCTCATTCCAAGTTAGAGAAATTTTATGTTTTCTCATAAATTGATTTGAAACGAAGTTGGTTAATTTGTCATGTTTGAAAAACAATGAAAAGGCTACTCATCTGTATTGTTCTGAAATTGTCTGGTTATTTTGATAAAGAGTAGTCCTTTTATCAGGTTTTAATTGTGTTTAATGGTTTGAATTATATCGTTTTGGATTTGAATCGGCACCACTAAGCTTAGGTTACCTTGTTGGGCTGATCACCCGGCTTGGAATCGTTAAAACTATTTGCCAACAGCAGTTTGGATTCTGTCTGTTTGTCCGGCCATGACAACGGTTCTGTTTTTCGGTCCTACGAGTAGTGGCAACGGTTTCTGTCTGTTTGTTCCGGCCATTCTAAATGGCGACGGTTTCTGTCTGTGTACTCTTATTACTTCGGTAATAGGAGAATTTAGCTAAATGTGGTTTGCCAATATTTTGAATATTTGTCAGTTAGTTTGAGATATTTAAATTCATTTGCACAGAAATAATTCATTTGATTTACTCCTTGTACATGATTTGTTTTATCAGTATCTTTATGATTTTAAACATGACATTCATAACTTTTATATCATATCTGTTTTATTCACCTGCCAGACCGTCGTGTCTGATACTTCTTTTGTTTGGTGTCAGATGTCGGACCCGCAGCCTTTGAGGCGGAGTGCGCGTAGGAGGCAGTAGGGCCTCAGGTGGAGCCCAAGTGGCAACCAAATGATGTCATATAGACGTCATGTTTGGTCTGGAGCTTCGATAACATCTTTTGGGAAAATGACAGTTATTTTGGGAATTTTGTTTATAGCCTTTGTTGGCTTTGTTAGGGATGTATAAATTAAACTACTTTTGTTTCACAACTTTAATTAACCTTGGATTATGCTATGTATATATTTCTCTTTTGATATCGAAATTGTATCTTTATCTTATGTTATATGGGATTTTATTTTGCTACATGCTTCGGCATAATATTATCATTGATGTGAAAGTGATGCATTGGTTGTGAAGGATCGTCCGGGATCCTCACCGCGGAATCCTGTGGGAGAATAATTAGCACGTGCGAGCGGAATTTTCTGGCTCGTCGCGGCGCGTCCCCCGGATTAAGGACTTGATTATCAGGGCCTCGGTCCGGGGGCGTGACAGGTTCTCTTATATACAAGTGGGGAGTGGGCTCCACTCCTTAGAAATCTTGTGGGGTCAAAATCATGGTTATCGCAACCTTGGATGAAACGACGAAGAAGGGAAAGTTGTTCATCGAAATTTCTAGTTTCCAAAAAGTATATGTTTTGCGGGTTTCGGGAATATCAAATATTGGGTGCAGATTTAGTGTAAAAAGATTGTTTTGCCCTTGAAGGTAAGGAAGTCGGTTTTTGGGATTTCGAATGGGAACGGGATCAACATGAAAGTTGTAGAGATTAACGAGATGAGACATTAATGGAATTTGTAGACATTAATGGAATTTTGGAAAATCCCTCAAGTACATGCAAAGTCATAAAAGGAACTCCCAAAGGACCCACTAATCACAAAGGCACTCAAAATTTTTCAAAGCTATAACAAAGCTATTCTAAACCCAATTAAACCAAAATACACTAATCACTCTTAAGACTAACACACAACTTAATCAATACTAATTGAGATCTCTCGGGTTGGGGTCTTACAATACTGATGATTACTGTTGATTAATTGGGGCTCAAGGATAATAAGATGTGGATCTAGGATTGGAATTGACAGATTTGATCCAATTCATCCATAGATATTGATAAAGGGGCCTACTTGTGGTAATCGGGAAGTTTAGGGTCTTCTTTGTAATTTATTCCTAAGACTGGAGTACAATTGCATTTATATAGTGGTGTTATTTGCAATTAACTATGGGTCCGAATTGCACATGAAATGTGGGGTCGCAGTGTCCCAGTTAGAGTCAGCTTTCTATGGAATCCCTAGTGGTCCCCACCCTAGCCTCAGATATTAGAAAGATACTAATCCTACTTGAACTCTAAAAGAAAGGAATTAGAAAGTTACTATTTCTATTTGAAGTAGGACTTCTAATAGTGGTAATAGTAAGTTACTAACTGTTGTGGAAGTGAGACTTCTATAGTAATTAGAAAGGAGAAAGTTACTAATTCTTAATGGGAGTTGGACTTCTATTTTAATTAGTAAATGGAGGTCTCTTAGTGCTATAAATAAGGGAAATAAACCCCTTCGACGTCCAGCCATATAGATCGTCGCCCAAGACCTCTAAATTGCAAGAGTTGCATACTCCCTTTCCTTCTTTCTCTCTTCTAGTTCCTTAGAGTTTCTAGTTGGGTTTTCTCTTAAAGTTTCCATCAATCTTCTTGAGAAAAGAGATTTGATAGTGGGTCATAGCGTGGAAGACAACAAGGTCATAGAGATCCTAATTTGCTTCAAGAAGAGTTCTTGATCTAGATGATTATCTTCTTCTCCATTAGAGCACTACCGGGCTCTAAAGGTATTATCTGCTTCTCTGATTGTTGTGGGTTATTTTGGTTGCATGGTGCTGCTGATTTCTATCCATTAGATAGGTTCTATTGCTGTAGATGATTGATGAGACGAAGGGATTGCATCCTGGATATGATTTATTGCCTTATGGGCACTTGATCTCTGAGTCAAGTGGGTCAAAAGTTTTTGAAAATCTGTCCACAAGGCTTACTTATTTCCAACAAGTAAAACAAAAGGGCAATCATCGATGGGTCACATCCATTCTAGGGTTCATCACACCACTGTTTGGTTGGTGGCGGATAGTGAATATAGTTGGGTTAAGTTATGTTTGGGCCTGGATAATGGATTGAAAATCAATAGCATAAACATTGCATGAAATCCCGCGGGGGGGGGGGTGGTGTTGAATAGGACTGTTGAACTTCTTTGCCAATTTTAACAAATTAAACAAGATTACAAAGTGATCAAGTGAGATGTTGGCAAAGGTGTGTGCACTTAGCTATGTTCAATAATGAGAATGAATATGAAACAAGACCAAGATATTGAAACAAGCAATATAGAAAGATGCACACGGATTTATAGTGATGTAGGACGTGATGCACACAGATTTATAGTGGTTCGGACCACACACAGATTTATAGTGGTTCGGACCACACGTCCTACATCTAGTCACAAGGGTCACATAGTCCCTTGGTTCCACTAAGAAGAATCAAACTACACAAATAATGATTCCAATCACTTACACAACTCGATTTTGATAAAGAAGTTCGATCAGAGAGATCAAATCCCCCCCCCCCCCCCCCCCCCCGCCACACACACACAATTTTTAGAGTGGCTGAAGCACACAGTTTCAATCCACTATCTTAACATACACAGATTGTAGAATTTGATTGGAGGGTGAACACTTGCCTTTGACGAAGTCTGAAAGGTGTTCGTTGAAGCTTTTGTTGGAAATTTATACTAAAAAACATACTTTATATATTTATCTACGACTGATTCATTTTTAGTATATTTTGTTTTCTCATCTAACTGAGATTATATATGGGCAAATGGTTGCATTATTAATTATTATGCATGTGAGTGTCTTTTATTCTATAAAGTAGACAAGTTGGTGTGTAGAGTTTTACTTATACACGGAAGACTTATTTGTCAGTTCTTATAAAATATAAGTTTTTATTCACAATCTAGATAAATTTGGACACACAATTGGTACAATTGTAGCAAGATGTTTCAGCAGGCTTGTCTTGGTTGCGGGAAACGATATATAGTTTCGACTCATTATGCTAGTACATTATGTGTGTATTGAACAAGACCGCGTTTTTGGATATATTGTCTTTATACTGACTATATAAGATGATGAACACCCAAATGATTATTATGAGTGCTTGTACTCTTAATCCCGACATAAATAATAGACACATACATTTAGTATTTGGCATTTTGAATTACGAAGGAGTGAGATCTTTTATGGGTCAATAATCTCAGTGAATTGGATAACTACACTACGTCTTTGGTGGATTAATTTATTGACAGAATCCACGTCCCGTAATAGGAATTGATGATATCCCCTTGATGAAGCTTTTAAGTTTTGATTATGTCAAACCCTACCAGTGGATTTTGTGTCCAACATATCAAATAAGTTAAGTATAAGGTCTAAAGGAATTATAAAGATATCGATTAAATATAGATGTCAGTAATTATTTAATCGATGGATATCTGAAATCTTAATGTGGAGAGATTAATAAGCATTTAATAGCAAGAAGCTCGAAATATTATTTTGAGAATAAGGACAAGAGTGCAATTACAATTCTTTAGTGAACTGAATTATAATTTATGGAACTAGGATTCTAATTTGGGTCGAATTAGGGTTTCCAATTTCCATAAGGAGCCTATCTTTATTTCCCTTTTAAGGTCCCTATTGTAGCCTATAAATATGCGCTATTGCTCTCTAGGTTAACAGACAAGAATAATAAGAGAGAAATCTTGATTTTAGAGAGTAGAAGAGAATTCGCAGAAGATGCTCACTCCCTGTTGCAAATTCGAGTATATAGGAATACATTAGAAGATCTTGAGGTTTTCGAGTTGCTGTAAGATCGAGATCAAATCAGAGAGATCTTGCAGGTATGATCAAATCATATAAGTTAAAAATTATTTCTGTAGTAATCTGTACGCAATGTCTAGAGATCCTGGTTTCTACTCGTTTCTAATAGCTCTAACCATAGTTGAAGCTTTAACATCTTGATGCTAGCTTGGTGTCGATGAAGATGCTCCAATGAGTTGCACAACTAAGATTAAGAGGTTTGTGTTCTACGGTTAAGATGATTAATAACTTGGGGATCAAACTACCCTAAAAGGTCTTCCTCAAAACACACGTACTTGGAGCTAAGGAAGCTCTTAGATTAGCCTAGATTAGGTATTGGTGTGTTTGAAAGAGGATTGGAGAACTTAGTTTTACGTAGGAGGAAGTAGAAATTAGAGCTCTTTAAAAGTGTTGAAGATCTAGTAAAAAACAAGCTCTAGATATTTATAAACAAAGCTCCAACGGCTAGTATGGCGGCCAGCCTCTTTTCAAATGATCAGGAGTAACGGTCATATTTTTAGAATTCAGTCAACTAGCAGTGAGCCATCGGTGGTCTTGGCGGCTAGCCGTGAGGTGACCGCTAGGTGGCCGAAGTTATTTTCCAAAAACAGAGAAGCATTCTAAAAAGTAATCGCCGACTTCGGTTACCTAGCGGTTAGCCGCCGGCACACTTAGCGGTTAGCCGTGAGTTGACCGCTGGGTGATCGAACTCCTATTTTTGATTTGGAGTTGCTCTCTAGAAAAGTAGCCGAGGCGATCAGTCACATGGCGATTGGCCGCTTATAATAAAGAGGCTAGCCACCAAGTGACCGCAAAGTCACTGAACCAGCTTCTTCTGGGCTATATAGAGCTGTCTATATATGTTTGAAAACCAATTTCAAACAAAGCATTTTTCCTATGGTTTGAGGGTCCAAAAGACGGCCTCGTTTAGGTCCATATTACCTGAGCAGGTTGGCACACACATGGAGTCTCTCTTTTGATGAATCTAGGCTTCCAAAAGCTTGACATTCCTCTTGAATTTGATCTTCCTTGTAGTAGATGGAAAGATAATGTCTTTGGAACTCTTTGGCACGGAATTGACAATACCAAAACAGTGCTCATGAAATATATGGTACTAACATTGCAACCCATGTAGCAAAGGAAAAGTGGTATCCTCATACCATGGTTCTAAAATATTTTTAATACTTGTTGGCCAAACCGCTAGGCTTTGCAAATATAATCTCCTCTTTTCATGGATGTAGCCAGATTTCACTATAACAGGAATTGGGCCCACTAGAATTGGGCCCACCATAAGACTAGTCGCATAAAACACATGGTGAACGACGGCCATCTCAATAAGTTGAATAATAATTTACAACAAAAAAGTTAAGAGAGTTAGTCATGGGTTCCATCTTTAGGTTGTCTCACTGCAGCCATTTCACTAATTTGAATAATAATTTATAACTTGATCACTACATGGGTGTTAGGGCTGACAAAATGTGAGGATCATTTGAGAGGCTATTATAGCATCCAACTTAATCAGTTAACCCACGGAGTTTGCTAAGGAGAATAAAATGGCCCTGCTACAATGGAAGTGGAGGTCCTTTAACCTAATCCAGATTCCAGTACAGAGCAAGAGAGGGCCAGTTGAAGGATGGTTTCAAGGAAGTCGATGCAATTTAAACTTTGCCATAGAGGGTTGACCGGTTGAAGAGGCCATCTCCTTCTTCGGAATTTAATTTATAAAGACACAAAACCCTTGCTTGAATTTCTCATGCATGATTCCAAGATGAAAGCAAAACCATCTACCCATTCGACGGGTGCATAAGAGAGAATCACTGCTGTTTTCTAAAATTACTTTTGGGATTTTTATGGATGGCTTTCCATCTGTCCAGGACAGTGGAAGAAAAGCTGTAGAATGGGGGGATTTACTCCAGGCCTTCAAACAAATCAGCTAGGCTCCTACCAGCTGGGCTCTGAGTATTCAAGGGAGCAGGTTTGGGTAGCCTGTAAACAATGCATTTGAGCAGTATCAGAGTCAGGATGAGCAATACCCTCTTGGTTAGATGAAGAGCTGACTGCAGTAGGGTTCCCTCCAGGAACAAACAGGAATGGAATCGTCTGGAGAGGGCTTGTACCCTTGGAGGGAAGAGCTCCATCTGATATGATAACTTGCTTCATAGGTGTAGTGTAGCGGAGCAGTATGATGCAATACAAACGGTAAGTGCCTAAAAATTACGGACTTGGTTAAGTAGGATTTGCTGGGAAGCTTTTGAGAAAGACAATAACTTCTGAAACCTGAAAGGAAAAGAAGAATAGAGGCACTGGCTGCCGTCAGCCGAAGGCACTTCGACCCCTAAGTTAGTCCAACAACTCAACAAAGGGTGAATGAATAGAGAAGGGAGAGTTACCGTTTATTGTGTTTGCATACCTTTTGGCGGTTTTACCTCATGTATATATATAGGCGGTGGTCACCTTAGCTCAGTGGAGGTAGATGGAGGTAATGTCCGATCGAACCATACCTCGTTTCCTCAGTGGAGGGAGGTGGAGGTAATGTCCGATCGGACCATACCTCGCTTCCTCAATGGAGGGAGGTGGAAGTAATTTCCCATCAGACCATACATTGATCTTCTGCATGATTATTGATGTGACCGTCGGATATAGACAACCATTTATCTATATCCGACACCCATCTTATCTGTCAACACGTTCTGCAACGTAACAGTACTTTTATTAATGTCAATTAACATCTAATACCCATCTCGGTCAACCAAGCCGAGGAAGATACCGAAGTGAAGTACAACCTTGTTTATTGACGCATCTTGACAATATTGCCCAACTGCGCAAGATCGGTACCATTACCGAACTCTATAAGACCAAGACGAGATAAGTTGGTACTTTTATCGAAGCTAGCTCAAGTCCGGAATGAAGTGGTACTACTACCAGCTTCAGGAAACCGAGATCAAGACAAACTTAATTGATACATTTACCGAAATCATGACTTATCTCGGCATTACAAAAATACCCCACACACAAACTATACAGTCCCCACAGGGCATTTTATTCATAGTTTTAAGACAAACCCTCTAACCATTAAGATCTTTCGATTCTTATCTTTAATGGTCGACTCTGTATCATTCAATTAGAATATGACACATTTCATGATCTAAATGTCATCGACTATTTTCTCATGCAAATATCCTCTGTTACTTGCCCATACTTCGCACGGGTACTACCGTTTCCTAGTATTTCTGATTTTTAAGATGCCAGAAGCATATGCAGAAGGTAGGAAACCAATATAACAGACTGAGAAAGGGATCAGATGGCATTTTAATAAATAAGAGTTCCGACAAATAATATTAATGGTGGCTACCAAAACCAGTAATAGCAAATACCCCATGAAACCATGGCCATTAACCCTCACATAAAACCAAAAAGGGAGAAAAAGAAAGATACAAGCATTGTATGGACCTAGTCATCCAATAAGTGGTACTTAAGGCTACTAAAAAGAACATTGGGCCATATTTTCCTAACCATCACGTTTGGATGTGAATCAACAGCGAATACTGTGGGGAATGCTTTTAGCACCATGTATCTACCATAAGCCCCGGATGGATGGTAAGTACCCACTTTATATAATTATTTCCACAAACGAAAACTACACCAAAAGGATGTCATGGAAATGTTGCTATCAATCTACTTGACAATGCCTAAACTGAGATTCAGAGAACACAAAACCTGAGCACAACTAATTGTACAAATATTAAACAAAAACAGACTAATTATCAAACTTCGGTTCAATGATAAAGCTTTTCTATCGATTTGTAACAATCTGCAAGAGCTCAAGAGCTTCTCTCAACCTATGTTCTGTGTTTCCCCTTGCGGCAGCCAGACGAGGATTCCTGCATGGAAAACTGTCAGCACTGGTATAAAAAGGGCAATGCTCAGCAGAAAGAATGTGTGACGAATACATCACATATTTGATCCAATGAGAATTGTTCTCAAAGAGTGACCGTGAGAACTTTTTTGTGGGGTCCACTAGGGGTCCCATTTTGGGATGAGACTGGTGGGGATTGAAAGATCTATATGGGACCCACCCAGAATATTAAGTTTGCCCCCAATCCCAGGCTCCTAGCCCCTTCATCCATAACCAACAAACTCAGTCCATTCATATGAGTATATAGTCGATCCAACGGTCCATTTCATTCGCATTAGTGCCAAACTTGGGGCGTGTGACTATCAAATGGGTCCCTGACCATTGCAAGGTTTAGATTGGGTGATAGGTGGGCCCCACTCATAGTTCTTATAGTTTGAACCGTCAGAACAATTCTCACCTGATTATAGGTGGGCCCCACCCATAGTTCTCACAGTTTGAACCGTGAGAATAATTCTTACCTGATTATTTCCATTTAAAATTGGACACCTGCATGCAATTTGTTTCTCAGATTTGACTAAAAAAAAATTAAACTATTTAGTTTTATTTTCTCAAAATTGTTCTCCCAACTACTCAAAAGCCTGTTCATAAAAATAAAATAAAAAAATCAGCCACAACATATAGTTCACACAATCCAATTTAAGGAAAGCGACCAAACAGTACCGTAGCATGTCACAGTTTAAATTCAACCGGCCCTGATTAAAACAATGCTTGGGCTTTCCAGTTCCATAAAGTAAAACAAGATTGTTCGGATCAAGCAAATTTGAAAAACTAACCCCATTCATCTATTCTACACTATTCAATTTTAAGGTGATGAATGAATACTTGAGAAATAAAAGAAGCCATAAAAGAGCTCATCGATTACCCTGATTGGATACTTAGAACATGTTAAGGTATCAATTTTTGAAAACGGCATCCATGGGCCTGCTTGGCACTTTACAGGAATAGTAAAAGTCAAGTAAAGCCTCCATTTTTCAAACAATATGTCACATCAAAGGTACTTTAATTCAAAATTCCATCCCTCTTTTTCAAAAAAAGTCAAAAAGCAACAACCTTTATCCACTAAAAGACAAAAAACTCCAATTTTCTATAGAAAAAGTCAAAAAGATTTCATATCAAACAACTAAAAATAAAATACCATCATAACCCACTAATATTTTATTCCCTCCTGATTTGATGCTTTACTTTACTTCATTTCACTTGATTTTAAAATTAGAATTACCAAACGGGCAGAACTCCAGCATATAGGAGAACAAGAAGGCTCGACCAAAATGCCACATGTACCATTTGAAAATACTCGTCAGCCTAAATTAACAGTTGTTGGATTACGTTCCATGTCAAAATTAAAAAAGAAATAAGGAAAATCAAATTCCTATTTCAAGATGCCAATGAATGCTTGAACAGAGAATATCCATTTTGAATAATGAAACAGAGAAAAGGAATCTTTGGAATCTCACCTCCGTTCCATGGTTGCTTTCCTTTCAAGATCCTTAGAAAGTGAGTTTAGCCTTTTTAAAAAGGCAGGTAATTTACATACAGCTTGAAGACCTTCCTGTGTTGAGCACAACTTCTTCAACAGGGCAGAAACCACAAAATATCCCTCCCCTTTGTTTCTGCAATAGTTAAATGATTTTATTTTTTTTAATTTAACATATGGTCAAGGCACCATCGTAGAAATCATTTAAAATACATTTATCAAAACTTCGTATACTGGACTGCTAATTTTCACACAGACAAAATATTATGTAGATCTAAAAAGCATTCAAGCAAAAAAATAAAAATAAAGTAAAAATAAAAAGCTAAGTTGTCAACAAATTTATTACCAGATTAGGTCTCCTAGAGACTTCGACAATGTAGAAAAAAAATCAACGCATGAAGGGAAATTTTTTATTAATATCCCACTCTATCTTCTTGCTTTACATATCTATGTATTTATAGGAAACAAAGAACTCTAAAACAGAAAGTTATAAAAAACAGGAAATTACATCTAACCTAATCAAATTTCTAATTACAATCCTAATCACAACTAAATAAATATATACCTACTATAATTCTAAAGAAAAAATTTTCTTTTTTGCCCCGGATGAGTTGCCACCAAAATCTCTTCTTTTGGACCTGAAACTTGGGCTATGGGGTTGACTTGGTTTGCTCACCAAATTTGCATCACTGCCCCCAAGGTTTCAAGAAGAGATAGCCATCGTGATACATGACCTCAATCCTCTCGTTGGTGGTGATGGCTTCGTAGGGTAGACTGCAGTCACTTTGCGAGCTCTACAGTTAGCTATCTTTTCTACTATAAATACATAATGCACCACCCCATCTATCATCTTGAAATGCCAAGAGACATCGCATGTCTAATCTAAGGCCATGATAATAATTGCAAGCTGAGATATCCTTTGACTCGTCCATCTCACACCTTTGCTTGGACTAGAAAGAATTCTGTATACTCAGCCATTGACTTGTTGCTCTATTTCAAGTCTAGAAATATGGAGAGCAAGCATGGATTAAAAAAAATCGGCCAATACCGGTTCATATCGAACCGATATCTCCATGAGATACCGGTCTCGGTAAATATCGTCAAAATCTCGGCTTACATCGGCCGAGATGAACTTCATATCGGGAGAACTGATATCTCGGCCAATATTTTGAAAATATCGGCCGAGATGTGATAAAAAGGGTAAAAACCCTAACTTTTTCATCTTTTTCCCCATCTTCATCTTCTTCTCCTCTCTTCTCATCTCCTTACTACCCATAGCAGCAGCCATACTCCATCACACATCCCTCTTGCATATTTTCAAATCCCACATCTATTTTTTGAAGAAAATATTATCTAAGGTAAGAAAAAATCAACTTAAAGCCTTTTATTAAGTGTTTTTTTTTTTTTTTAGATGAACCATAGAAATCATTGGGCTTGTCACTTGTGTTGTGTTCTTCATTTAGAAGTTAGATCTACATACTTTCATGCTAGATCTACACATACACATGATTTTGAACTTTTTTTTTTCCAATTTTTTTTATTTTTGGATTTTTTAATATTTGAATTATAAAATATCATTTTTTGGGGGATTTCATCATAAATATGTTCTTTTAATGATTCATGATCATTGTATGGTGTGTAAATGATTGATCTACATACTTTTTAGCCAATACCGAAGAGAAATGATGATGATGATAATATCGAGCCAGGGCGACACTCAACTTGGAATTAGGCTGTCAATCTGTAATACACTCATACTCATCACACTCTCTCTAGTCTCTACTCTCTACTAGTCCCCTCTAATTTCAGGTAAACTATGAACCTTTTGATGCCCAAGTGCTTTATGATTTATCGATCTCACTATCATATTTCTGATTTTAATGTCATCTTCAGGGTCTTGAATTTCACACCTTATTTGATGATTGAGTTAGTATTAAATGATGATTGAAATGTTATCTTTATTTTCTTATATTTTGCACTAATAAATTGATCATGAGCATCAATAATGGTTGTATTATATGAAATACTGATAAGACAGCGAATTGCGACACAGACATGACTCATAACTTAAGGTGACCGAGATTTTGATTTATTGTTGTTACTAATGGAAAAAAAAAATATTGTTTTCCAGCATTTTCTAATATTCTGGATTTTTTGGATATTTTTGCGAATTTTTTTGGATTCAAAAAAAAAATTCACACCGCGACGGACCGATATCCGCGACCGATACCGATATCATATTGGTTTTTCAGCCCGGCCGATACCGCGACCGAGACCTAGATTTTAAATCATGAGAGCAAGTCCTTCTGAAAGTTAACTGGTTCATCAGATTCTGGATGTGCAGCCATGCTTCCAACGTATCCATAGATTGGCTTGCCGTCGTCATTTCAACTGTCAACTAGATAGTTGCATATCCACAAAATTTAGCAGCCACTAGTGTCACTGTCACTTTTTGGCCATCTGCCACAGTTTTGTGGGCAAACACGTTCTCATTACAGACCAGTCAATCCATGATTGTCTCTAGTTACAGCTTTCCATCATACTCAAGGATAATAATCTAAACAATAGTTTTTCCAACAGTTGCTCATATGATTTTCTCGAGATTTGAAAATCGAGTGACCATACAAAAAGTTCAAATTAAAAGTTGTTGAATTGGTGGAAGATGTGCAATAATATTCCTAATTTGATTGATATCAGCTGCTAATCTTGTCGTGAGATTGGCGGACAATTAGTTAGTTAGTGCAACTTTGACATTCTTTTAAAGTTTAATGGACCATTCTTTAATAGGACAAAAGTTAGTGATGAATTTAGGTTATTTCGTATTTTACTCAGAATTCATGTAGCCAATCCCAACAAAGTTGGGACAAGGGTTTGATGATGACGATGATGATGAGTCTTTTGTAAATTTTTACCATCTTCAAGGTGTCGGGATAACAAAGCTAAATTTATGTGATGGTCGAGATTGTGAATAGGGGTTTCTCATTATAAGAGAGCATATATAATAATCAATACGAGAGCAGAAAACCGTAGATTTGGTTTTCTGAAAATAATGTCATCTCATAAAGTTCACTCATATCTATGAGCATTCGAACTCTTTAGTTGGGGAAGGAATATTAGAATTAGGATTGACGCATCCTCTTCTTGGCCTGTGTGAGCTCCCTACTTATTTAGTTATTGTAATATCGCTGACCTAATAATTGAGAGGTTTAATTTTATTTCGGGCAGTTAAAATTTTTTGTCCATTTAATTTTATTTTATTTTTTTTGAAATATGGAAGATAGAGTTTTTTAACTTATTAGATTTTAGAGCGATTATTTTGAATAATTAGTGGTCATTTAAAGGATTCTAAAATTAGTGGGGCCTAGAGGAATAAGCCAAGAATTATTCTAGGAGTTAGAACTAAGGCCCACATTTTGTGATGAAAGGAATTGGTTTATGTTTAAAGAATGTGGTCCATGTGTAGTGTGATGGCTTAACTAGTAGAGGGACCCACACTTTGCAACAAAAGAGGGGAGTAAGTTGTGCGAACAAATCCCAATGAGAAGTGGCTTGCGCACAACTCCCAGACATATTTTTCACCTTGTCAACATTCACAAGCCACACATCTCTTCTCTTCTCTTTAGACCTATCCAAGCAAAATCCTAACTCTTCTCATCTTGGAAACTAGAAGGAGAACTTGAAGACCATCAAGGGAATCAAGGTATAGGTGGGAGGACGACCTATTTGGGAATGACGTAGTTTTCCTCAAGTGATTAGAGAAAATAGAATATATTCAAAGTGAGTAAGTGCTCTAGATTACTTATTTATGATGAGCTATTCTTGGAAAAAAGGGTATTCTGTGTTCAATCTTTGCAAGAATGCATCAAAACATGATTGAGAAAGGGACCACACCTATTGGACAAGCCCCAAATTTAGGGGTTTGATAAGGTCAAACCCCAATATGGGGATTTTGTGAGTTAGGCGAACTCCAATCTTGGAGTTCTGCCAAGGGCGAACCTGACGCGGAATGGATAGGCCCATAAGTGGGACCACCTTAGATAGTTTAGGAATATTTTTTTTTTAATTCCCTTTATTTCCATAATTATTTGTTCGTAGGTTTCTTATTTTATTGAAGGACTTGTAAGTAGGATAGTTTTGATTGATGGATTAGGTTTCTTAGCCCCTAAGTTTGCATTTCCTATTTAAACTGCATTGTAGAGCAATATTTCCTGGACTTTTTATTTGTTATCAGTTAGAGAATAGGACCTTAGTTATAATTTATAATTTGCTGGGGGACCTTCTCTGTAAATACCAGAAACTTGAGGGCCTTTATTGTAATTTTTCAGAAACTAAAATATAATGTTCTAGGGATGGTCAACTACTCTATATGGTCGATTAATTCTCCGGCTTCCTCTTCAAAATCTCTTTCCCTCGCTACGTTTCTTCTCTACTTTCTTTTCTCGGTTTCTAAGAGATTACGTTGGAACCCTAGAACTAATCCAATCTAGGGTTCCAACTTGGTATCAGAGCCATCTCTACAATAGCAGACTCCTACATCGATACATCTACAGGCAGAGATTTGAAGAAAGAAAAGAGTTTGGAGGACTTAAGCCCTAGCCAAACCAGTGTGAAGGTCCAGCTGGGACAAATGCTTCATCGTGCCTGTATTTGAAGCACAATCTGCTGTCTAACATGGTTCAACAGCCTTGTGTAAGAGGCTTGAGATATGCCAGAAAGTTGTGCGGTGAAGTGGATGTGTCTGATTTGGTGTTGATGTTGGTCGTTTGTGATGAAAAGAGCTGGGCATAGTGTCATTTGGACCTTGGTGATTGTTCGTTTGTGACAGTGGAGTTTACAGTTGCAGTTGATTCATTGGCAAACTGTCTGTTGGTTTCATTGGTAGCAGTTGGATGATCTGGTTGTTTCTCTTCATTTGTCAGTGTGTCTGTTGTGCATAGTTTGATGTTCTGGTTCTCCCTTCCCTCTGGATCAATTGAGTTGTTAACAGGTTGGTGCTCTGGTTTCTTCTGTCTGAATTAATCAAAGTGTTAACTCTTTTTGGAATTTTAGTCTAATGAAGTCCGAGGGTGAAAGTTCTCCGGGATCCAGCCAACAACTTCTTCCCAATGTTGTTAATCCTAATACAATGATAACACCAAACGTCTTCAACGGTACTAATTATAAGGATTGGGCCTATTCAGCCAAAATGGCCATTGGAGGATCAAAGAGGCTTGGATATATTCATGGGAGTATTAAGGAACCAGAAAAGAACAATCGTAAATACTGAGATTGGGTGTCAGAAAATATGTTGATCATGAACCGGATTATTAATTCAATGGAAGAAGGAATTTCAAAAAGTTTTAAATATTCTGCTCTTGCACCTGACATTACTGTAGAATGGATAAGGACCAGTCCACTAAGATCCATCAGAAGCAGGCCCAACCCAAACAAGATCCATCAGAAGCAGGCCCGCAGGCCCAACCTAAACTTGGCCCATGAACATAAATATCCCACGTGGGATCTAATTAGATTGGGTCAACACTGTATATTATTTTCTTCCTTTCTTGGCTAGATTGTATTCTCCTCATTTAGCTAGATGATTTCATTAGATCTGTAATGGCCTCAATTAGGCCTTGACTGTAGCCATTCATATGGCAAGTAAGTGTATACATATAGTAGTTGTCTTTCTCAATAGAAGAACAACGTATGGAGAATTCTCTCCTTTCAAATGATCTAGTTCTCTCCTTCCTCTGATTACTTTTCATGGTATCAGAGCTACAATAGATCTCAAGAATAATCAATACAGATTCAGATCTGTATTTCTGAAGTTTTTTTCTCATTTGGGACCAAGGAGAACCTGCTGATCAGCCCTGATTCAATGGTGGCCCACCCACGATGATCAAGATAGCCAAAGCTATCTTCACTGTGATGGTCGACTATTTATTCCAAGAATTCTGGTGATTTTTCAAGATTTTTTTGCTGCCTCAAAGGAGTATTTCTGCTCATTCTCGTGGATCTCCTGTTTTTCACAACAGTTTTCATCTCAGCCATCCAACATTTTGGATTTTCATCTGATTTGGATGGAACTTGGTTTGCTGGAAGCGGAAAACCAGTCCCTTGCATCTACAGAGACCTGATTGTCCCATTGCTTGATTTGTGGACCACACAGTCAGATCCAGTGACAATAAATAGGGTCGCCTAGCATATTTTTCTTGCAAATTGGATTTCTGGTCACATCTCTGGTTCCTTTCTGCCTTACCATCACAGATGTGGTTCCTTCTTCTCTGAACAAGAAAGGTTAGTCATCTGACATCATTTTTGGTTTGCCAGTTGTACCACCAGACAAATAAAGCCAGGAAATTCCATCTGGACACAGAACTGGCCAAATACTGCCAAGGTGATAAAACGGTTCAAGAATATTACAATGGATTCTTGGCCCTATGGACAGAAAGGGACCAAATGCTCCTATACTCTGTCTCATCAGAATTCCTACCACAAGCTCTTAAGCTTCAAGAAGAATTGCATATCAGCCAGTTCCTAATGAATCTACGTCCAGAATTTGAGCCAGTTCGCGCTGCTCTTATGAATCGGGAAAATTCCCCCGATTTAGATACCTGTGTGCAGGAGGTCCTTCGGGAAGAGATCCGTCTTGTGTCACAACATTCTCTCATTGTGGAACCAAAGGCTCTTCTTACCACCCCTGCACCGCCAGCAGAAGAGACAGTTTTCCTCACATCTCCTGGTCAGAAATCTCAGTGCTTCGAATGCAAGGGCTATGGACATATCGCTCGAAATTGTAGGAAGAAACTATTTTGTAATTATTGCAAGCGAACTGGTCATAACATTTCTGAATGCAAAAGGAGACCCCCAAAGCGAACTGAACAGCTCGAACGGCAAAAACAGAGTGCATTTCAAGCTCATGCACCATTCCCACAAGCTGCTCAACCAAATCGTGCTGAAATGGTGACTCTAACTCCCACTCAAATTCGAGAGATGATCAACTCCTCTGTTGCATCTGCGTTCACCTCCATGGGCATTAATGGTCTGTCTTTTCCTCTCATTGCTTCTTCTGCATTTCATTCCTCCACTGCCCTTTCTACATCCATAACACCCTCTACATGGGTCTTAGATTCAGGAGCCTCAAATCATATGACTACAGTGGAACAAAATTTAGAAGCTTCTCAAACATATGATGGACATGAAACCATAACCACAGCAAATGGTCAGCACATGTCCATCTCTGGCATAGGTTCTTTAGAGCTTCCCACAACCGGAAAAGAACCCCTCTCTCTCTCCAATGTTTATTTTGTTCCACAGTTATCTGCAAATTTGATTTCTGTTGGTCAATTAGTTGATTGTGGATATCTTGTTAATTTCTCTCCCTCTGGTTGTGTTATACAGGAACGACAAACTGGGAAGGTGATAGGAACGGGGAGTAAGCATGGCAGGCTATTCCTTCTAGATATGAGACCGAGTCCTCCTTTTTTTGCTACTTCTACGGGTGTTTTAAATAAACTATGGACTGTTTGGCATAGACGTCTTGGCCACTTAAATAATTCTAGTTTACTTTCTTTGTTTAAACTTGGTTGTTTGGAACATTCAGTTGATAATAAGTTTATTTCTGCTTTTGTTAAATCTAAATGTGAAGCTTGTTGTCTTAGCAAAAGTCATGTGTTACCTTTTCCCGTTCATATCTCACGTGCCAGTGAACCTTTTAATGTCATTCACACTGATGTGTGGGGTATTGCTCCTCACCTAAGTAGAATGGGATATAAATATTATGTTACCTTTATTGATGATCATTGTAGATATACATGGATCTACTTCTTACGGTTCAAATCTGAAGTTTTCTCTACTTTCCAAAAGTTTTATAATATGGTCTGTACTCAATTTCAGAAATCCATCAAAATCTTACGTTCTGACTCAGGGGGAGAGTACATGTCCTCTGAATTTTCCTCTTTCTTATCTAATAAAGGTATCATTCATCAAAAATCTTGTCCTCACACACCCCAACAAAATGGGATTGCTGAAAGGAAGAACCGACATATTCTTGAGATGGTTAGATCTCTTTTGATTGAAGCACTTGTTCCACCAAAATTTTGGTGTGAAGCTGCTCACACAGCTATTCATATCATAAATCGATTACCCAGTTCTGTGCTAAATAAGGTTTCTCCGTATGAATGTCTATTTGGCCATTCGCCTACCTATTCTCTTTTGAGAGTCTTCGGTTGTCTATGCTTTGTCCATCTCCCATCCATTGAGCGTACTAAATTATCACCTCAGGCTGTTAAATGTTTATTTCTTGGATACAGTGATGAACACAAAGGATTTCTTTGTTATGATCCTAAAGATAATCGCCTCCGTATTTCACGGAATGTTGTCTTTTTGGAACATGTTCCTTTCTACTCCGTTCGGCCTGAACATCACCCTCTTCAAGTTTCATATCTCCCTCAGTTTCCAGAATCTAGCACTCCACCGCCCATCACTCAAGTCTATGTTCGCCGGCAAAAGCCTATGCCTCATGCTACACCTGCTCCTGATCAACTTCTCTTGCCGGCTCCATCCACTTCAGGTAATGCCCCTCCAGATCCTCTTACACTACGACGTTCTAGTCGTATTTCAGTTCCACCTGACAGATATGGTTTTTCTGTGCTGTTTACTTCTTTAGATCCCATTTCTATCCCCACCTCCTACTCACAGGCCTCAAAAATACCATGTTGGCAAGATGTGATGGCAGAGGAATTGCTCGCTCTCGAAGTTAATTCTACTTGGGATTTGGTTCCACTTCCTGCACATTCTTCTATCATCGGAAGTAAATGGGTTTATTCCATTAAGGTCAAATCTGATGGGAGTCTTGATAGATACAAGGCTAGACTGGTTGCTCAAGGCTTTAAACAAGAATATGGCCTGGATTATGAAGAGACGTTCGCACCAGTTGCGAAAATGACCACAGTTCGTTGTCTCATCAGTGTTGCAGCTGCTCGAAATTGGCCTCTTTGGCAGATGGATGTGAAAAATGCATTTCTACACGGTGATCTTTGGGAGACTGTTTACATGCGCCCACCTCCAGGGTATGCCTCTCCACCAAAGTATGTCTGCAAATTAAAACAGTCATTATATGGACTTAAACAGGCCCCTCACGCATGGTTTGACGAGTTTCGCTCAGCCATTTTACGGGCACATTTTTATCAAAGTCCATGTGATAGCTCCCTCTTTATTCGTCGTACATCACGTGGCTGTACAATTCTTTTGATATATGTTGATGATATGATAATCAGCGGCAATGATACTATAGGTATTGCAGACCTCAAGACTCATCTTATGCATTCATTTCAGATGAAAGATCTTGGAGCTTTGACATATTTTCTTGGGTTGGAAATTTCAAGGAGCAAGGAAGGTATTCGTGTTAACCAAACCAATTATGCAGATGACTTAATAGGGACAGCCAGACTTCAAGATGCGAAGACATTTGATACACCTCTTGAGCTCAATGTTAAAATCAGCAAGGATGATGGATGTCCGCTTGAGGATCCTACACTCTTTCGACGTTTAGTAGGGAGTCTCCTCTATCTGACTATGACTCGGCCTGATATTTCTCACGCGGTACATACTGTGAGTCAATTTGTCAGTAATCCACACAAACCACATCTTGCTGCAGTGTATCATATTCTACGATATCTTAAAGGTACTCGAAATCGTGGACTATTTTACCCTTCTACGACATCCTTACAGCTTCACGCATATGCAGATGCAGATTGGGCTGGTTGTCCTGATACTCGTCGCTCCACCACAGGCTGGTGTATGTTTCTTGGACACTCCATCATCTCATGGAAATGCAAAAAGCAAACTACATTATCCAAATCTTCAGCGGAGGCTGAATATCGTTCTATGTCTTCAGCAAGTGGTGAAATTGTTTGGCTCCGTCACTTACTCCGTGAATTTGGAGTTTTTCTCACCACCCCAACTCCTCTCTATGGTGACAACACAAGTGCCATTCGGATTGCTAAAAATACAGTCTATCATGAGCGCACCAAGCACATCGAGATTGATTGTCACTTCATCCGCCAACATGTCGTTTCAGACACCATCACTCTGCCATATGTCTCTTCTCATGATCAGTTGGCTGATATTTTTACTAAGGCACTACCTCGTGATCGTCATAATTATCTTGTTTCCAAATTGTTGTTTGGTTCCACCCACCATCAATTTGAGGGGGAGTGTAGAATGGATAAGGACCAGTCCACTAAGATCCATCAGAAGCAGGCCCAACCCAAACAAGATCCATCAGAAGCAGGCCCGCAGGCCCAACCTAAACTTGGCCCATGAACATAAATATCCCACGTGGGATCTAATTAGATTGGGTCAACACTGTATATTATTTTCTTCCTTTCTTGGCTAGATTGTATTCTCCTCATTTAGCTAGATGATTTCATTAGATCTGTAATGGCCTCAATTAGGCCTTGACTGTAGCCATTCATATGGCAAGTAAGTGTATACATATAGTAGTTGTCTTTCTCAATAGAAGAACAACGTATGGAGAATTCTCTCCTTTCAAATGATCTAGTTCTCTCCTTCCTCTGATTACTTTTCAATTACACCTAGAGATCTGCTCTTGCAAAGAATAATGTCAACAATGCAATGTCAAACACAAGATATGGCAGTTATGGTGGACGTGGACATGGCAATGGTGGAAATACTTGTGGGGGGGGAGGACGTTCAGGTGGCTACGGGGGAAATGGTGGTCGTGGTCGAGGAAGACCACCACCCAATGCTGGACAGGGTTACCGTGGACATCCTAGCTCCAATCATGACAAATCATTTCGCACTCACTGTGGGCGATATATGTTAAGTTTGGCCACGACCCATGAAGGGATCCAGCCCAACTCATAATACATCACGTGGATTGATTGGGTCAAATTGATACAGTTTTACATAGTGTGTATATTTCTATTTTAGTTGTAATTGATATACTTGCCTAGATTCAATTCATGTAATTAGATGCTTTCCTAACTTAGAGCCTTGATTAAAGGCATGTAATACCTATATATAGTGATGGACGATCTCCAAAGGAGGCACTCAGTTGAATACAATCTTTTTCCAAGAACTCTCGTTCCTTCTTGTGTTTTGTAATTGTGAGAATGACGTGGTATCAGAGCCAAGTCCAAAGAAATCTGGGTATGTGATCTTGCATAGCATCCAGGCAATAGATTAGAGAGAAACCAACCTCTCTCGTGAAGAAAGACAGATCAAGGATCTGTTTCGAGAAATCCACATAGTTTCGAGCAAGACAGATCACGGATCAGTATGGTGGCCCACCTCTGATCATCAAGACAACTTCAACAACCTATCCAGACATGGTCGCCTGGATTTTCTAGGAATATTGGAGATTTTTTCAGATTTTTCCATCTCTTCCAGGTTGGAGTTATACTCATTCTCGAAAATATCCAGATTTTTAATAACTGTTTCATCTAGACTGTCCAGAATCCTCGATTTTTAGAGGAATTGGATAATTCTTTTTTCAGTAGAAGCCAGATTTATGTGCTTGCTTAGCAATCTCATCTGATCTTGGTCCAGACCCATCAGTGGGGCCCACAGAGGATTTTCAACCAATATTCAGGTCGTCAGGGGTGTTTTTTTGCCCTGTGAGTGTTCTGGGCTGATTTTTCTCTTCTCTGCTTGGCTAGCAATTGGCTCCTACACACAGTATAGACTTGTTATACAATTATAGCCTTCATCTCCTTGATGTCACTCGTTCGCTTCTTTTTGTAATTGTGAGAATGACAATATAGACATACACGTGAAAATTATTGGGCTCTTCATGGCCTATGATGCCCAGATACGACATGGATACGGCAGGGACACTTCATGGACACGGTAAGGACATGGATTTTACATATAAAAAGTGAAGTATCGGACATGATACAACTCGATAAATTGCCCATTTTGAAGTATCCGTGTATCATAGTTCATGGTAGGCCAGAAAATGTATCTACAGCACCCACAGAGGCGGAACACACTAATCGTTCGAATGAACAAGATGCAATTTCAAGGTTGACTCCCAGAATTGGAAAGACAAGCTTCTACCTCTACGTCAGAGATTTTGGAAGCATTAGAGGGTGTGACTCAGGATGCTTCTCTGGGTATGGCTTCTTTTTCCCATAATCCTACGCTTTTGCCTCTTCTGCTTCTCCCTCTAACTGGGTGATTGATTCAGGAGCCACAGACCATGTGATAGGTATACGTTCTGAGTTTCAGTCTTATACTACTACTAATGATGGGAGGGTGAGAATTGCTGATGGTTTTTACACTCACATAGTTAGGAGAGTAACTGTCCGCATCTTACTAGACTTAACCTGGTCATCTGTTCTCCATGTTCCAAAATTTTCATTTAATCTTTTCTCTGTTAGTTCACTGACCAAGACCCTCAATTGTTGTGTCAGTTTTTATCCTTCTTACTGTGTTTTCTAGGATCTGAGGACGGGGCAGAAGATTGGTGGTGGTAGTGTGACTAATGGTCTTTACATCTTGGACTTGAAGAAAATGGAGTCAAGTGTTTTACAGACTGAAGTTGTTGATGAGAATAAAGTGGCCCTTTGGCATCGTCGTCTTCGTCATGCACC
This sequence comes from Camphora micrantha, assembly GCA_003546025.1. NCBI lineage: Eukaryota > Viridiplantae > Streptophyta > Magnoliopsida > Laurales > Lauraceae > Camphora > Camphora micrantha. The sequence goes on along the minus strand of QPKB01000005.1, from coordinate 27,445,859 downwards.
TCTGCAGTGTCTTTGAAATATTTTTTTTCTGAAGTTTGCAAATGAACCCTGTAGTATTTTGAGATGTGATGCTCGTCAACTTTCAAAGAATAAGAGATTATTGTATTCAGTTAATATTAATAAAAGAAGTACTTGCCCTTTTGATTTGATTCATTCTGATGTCTGGTATGCTCCTATTCCATCTATTTATGGTCAACAATACTTTGTGACTTTTATTGATGATGTAACTAGGGTGACTTGGGTGTATCTTTTGAAATCCACAGATGAAGTCTTCCACACTTTTCAAACATATCATAAAATGATTGAAGTTAAGTTTGACAAACAAATTAAGCCATTTCGCTTTGATAATGGTGGAGAGTATACTTCAAATGTTTTTCAAAGTTACCTTGCAGAAAATGGGATTGAATTACAGACCTCCTGTGCATATACCCCAGAGCATAATCTTGTTGTAGAACGTAAGAATAGACAATTGTCGGAGGTCACTAGGGCTCTTCTATTTGAGATGAATGTACCGAAGCGTTTTCGGTCAAATGGAGTTTTAACAGCAGCATACTTAATAAATAGAATGCCTTCGAAGACATTAGGAGGAAAGAGTCCTATTGAACTATTATGTCCCAGTACATTATTGTTTCATGTCCCACCAAAAGTGTTTGGTTGTACTTGTTTTGTTCACATTCCAAAGTACCAACGAGGTAAATTGGATCCAAAGGGCGTTAAATGCATGATTGTGGGATACCCTAGCTCTAAAAAAGGATACAAGTGTTATGCTCCAGGACATAAGGAGTCTTTGTAACCATGGATGTGAGTTTCCAGGACATTCCTTTCTTCTCCTTGGCAAGCAAAGAGTTATTACCAGAAGGAAGTGCACAAGAGAATGTTCCCCTTGTTAATTATGTGTCTCCCCAATTGTATTGTGGCTCACTATGTGGAGAAGGTATGGAAGGTTCAGCCTCTCTTGATCTAGAAAGAGGTGAGAAGATACAAAAACCACTGCAAGTATATTCTAGAAAGGAAAAGTGAAGTAGACCATTACTCTCATCTATACCATCATTTGATGTTCCGAACCTGGATCCGAGTCCTCTTCCTCCTCCGTCAAGGGTTGATCCCCAATCAGGTTTTTTTTTTAACTTAGATTTTCCAATTGCTGTACGCAAAGGAGCAAGATCTTGTGTTACCCATCATCCTATTCGTAATATCGTTTCTTATAGTCAGTTGTGACCTATATATCAGACATTTATTTCCAAACAAAGAACTGAATTTATACGTAAGCAAGTGTCAGAGGCTCTAAATCATCCAAAGTGGAAAGAAGCAGTGGTGGAGGAAATGAATGACAGAGTTGCTAGCCAGTAATCCCAAATGCAATTGGCGATAGGAAACTGCACAAACAACTACTTAAAGATGAAAGACCTAGAAAAGAATCATACGTGGGAGCTGACTACTCTTCCAGAAGGTAAGCATACTGTGGGATGTAAATGGGCGTTCACATTAAAGTACAATCCAGATGGTACAATTAGCAGATACAAAGCAAGACTTGTTGCTAAGGGATTTACTCAATCCTATGGAGTAGATTACTTTGAAACTTTATTCCTCCCGTCGCTGAACTTGCTTTCTTTCGTGTGTTATTATCCCTAACAACAAACTTTGATTGGCCATCGTACCAACTAGATGTGAAAAATGCTTTTCTCCACAAGGACTTGAACGAAGAGGTCTATGTGGACCCTCCACCTGGATATGTTGTCAAGGGACAGGAAGACAAAGTCTACTTTCTAAAAAAGTCCTTATACGGACTTAAATAGTCACCCCGGGCTTGGTTTGAAAGGTTTAGTAAAGCTATGCTTAAGTATGGTTTCCGCAGGTGTTACGCAGATCACAGTCTTTGTAAAAAGGACTATGAATGTTGTCATCCTTGTTGTGTATGCAGATGACGTTGTTACTGGGAGTGATGTTGATGAAATCTCTCGGTTGAAAGTTTTTTTGAAAGTGAATTTAAAATCAAAGACCTTAGGTTTATTGAAATATTTCCTAGGACTTGAAGTTGCAAGGTCAAAGATTGGAATTGTTGAGGAGCCAAGGGCCAAATTTGACCAGATCGAAGGCTAGGATTTGTTTTTGCAATTACAGGACCATATGAACTCGGATTTCAGATTCTTTTTCCCTACGTATTAGAGGAACGCAGATCTACACATCATGTCAATCAAACTTTTAAATTGCATATAAACAAAATGGCTCAAAAGAAGAAGGCAAAAGTGGAGTATTCATCAATGCCCATGGGAGAATAAACTGAAATTGTTTCGGAATTAACTGGAACTATTGCTCAATTATCTGCAACAATCACTCAAATCCAACAAACTCTTTTAAGGATGGATACCAATATAACACATTTAGAAAGCAATCAACCTGCAAATAATTACTGAGTTGATGGAGGAAATATTCAGAATTAATGAGATCAACCAGCAAACAATGTTGATTGGGATTTAGGAATTAAACTCGGATTCTTGAATATGATGGCAAATTGAAACCGGATGAATTTATGAATTGGTTAATGTATGTTGAAAATATTTTTAGATACAAACCAGTGACGGAAGGTCATAAAGTCGCACTCTGGTAGCAACGCGAATTCGCAACTATGTTGCGGTATGGTGGGCCGAGTTATAAAAGAAAAGGGGGCAAAATATAGATCACGTTGAGACATGGATTGAAATGAAGAACCTATTGAAACAAAAGTTCATCGTAATCAATCCCTCAAAAGAACTACATTCAACATTTCAAGATTTGAAACAAGAACCATGCAAGCTCGTTTTGCAATAAATGAGACCGATGATATTTTAGTTGGCCGATATTTTCATGGGTTCAGAATAGACATCCAACATATACTTGCATTCAAAAAAGTTGATAATGTTGATGAGATCATCCAACATATCATTAAGGCCCAAGACACTGCAAATTATGAAGCCCGAAAATTTAGTGCATCTAAATGGATTGCACGGCAGACCCCATCAATGCAAGATTCTAAACCAAGTGGCAATTCCTTGGAAAAAGATTTCACAAAGCCTGCAAGCCAAAATAGGATCACATGTTTCATCGTAAACAACAAGGGCATCAATCATTTGAATGTCCCAAACGCATAAACCACCTTGAAAATGACGGTGATATGAACAATACACTAGATGATCCTACAGAGAACGAGAGCGAGATCGATGAATTAGAGATCGGTCCCTATGATGGTGAAACTCTCATGGTCCTCGAGGAGACCACCAATTGTTGAGCGGTTGTGATTAATGGAAGAAGTTGTCAAAATATCATATCACAAGGTCTTGTGTGTCACGCCTGTGGCCCCTTATAGAAAGGCGTTGGGTTTGGCAAGCATCCACCTAGAGAGAGGGCGATGGAACTCTAAAGGAATACATATGCAGTAATTTATAAGTCCCACATTGGAAGCATGTTAGTCCTAATCCTGGGTATATATGTGTAACTTGCTTTACTTCATGACCTAGCCCTAAAATACACATGCAGGACTTGTAAGTCCCACCGTGAGGCAAGTATATATGTGCATCTAAATCCACCTAGGCAAGATTGGGTCGAAATCCTACGAGCCAAAGCGGAGAATATCATGTGGATAGTGAACCCGGGTCGTTACATATGTGATGCAGTCCGTCCCAAGACTAGGACCTACAGGTCTTAAAGTGCCCACATGATCTCTGATTTTGCAGAGATCCCTATCCTTAATTTAGATAGTCTCTAAATTAGTAATTATGCTTAGTTTGCTTAATAGACTTGCTTTCTAATTTCTATTTTGATTAGGATTGGATATTTCCTCACTGATTATTTAGAAACAATGATACTCTATATATAGAGAAAAGCCTTTCATTGTAAGGTTATGCTTTTATCAATTAATTTATGTATCATGAGTTTATTCCAACGAGTTTCATGGTTGTGAGTGATGTTGTGTAAAATCCCTTGTTTGGGTTCGATCAACCTCATATGAGACGTTGATCTAATCGATTGAAGATCCGGGGCTGCGCTTGATTGGTATCAAGCCGAGATCCGGTCGCCGGGGAAACTATTGTCTTCCCTGGATCTCCGTCCATCCATCTCTTTCCCTATCGTCAACCACCTTTCACCGCCAACCCCAACGACACCCCTCCATCAGAAAGCCTAATACCTCTTCACCAAAATACTTCGCCTAAATTTCCCAACTCACTGAAACCCCCACAGCCCCAAATTGTTCCATCAGAACCACCTCCCTCAACCTCAATCCACCCAGCCCCTTCATCGGGCACCCCAAACACCAAATCCAGAAAGCCTAAACCAATCTCACATCCCTGCCAAATACAACCCAACATTGACCCTAACCCATCCCATCTCAACTAACGCCCCAAAACATCCCGGTGACCTCTCCTCTACCCAAACTCCCCACCGATATCCCAGATCTTCCGAAGTTCCTTTTCACTGCAGCAACCCACCCACAATCTCCCAGCACAACTGAACCCAAATCCCGAAACCACCCAACCCGACCACCCACAAAACACCAGCCAACCTCCAAACCTCTGTTCGTTCATCCCCAAACCCAGAAGAAGAAGAAAGAAAAAGAAAAGGAAGAAGAACAAGAATAGAGGAGAAGGGTTTCGAAAAACATACAAGGCATCTTCCCTACTCCTCCGACAGCATCCATTAGCCAGCGCCATGGTTTAAAATTTCGGTCTCGGTCACGGTATCGGTCGGGCCAAAAAACCGATATGATATCGGTATTGGTCGCGGATATCGGTCCATCGCGGTCGTCGCGGTGTGAATTTCTTTTTTAATCCAAAAACAATTCGCAAAAATATCCAAAAAAATCCAAAATATTGGAAAATGCTGGAAAACAATATTTTTTTATTAGTAACAATAAATTAAAATCTCGGTCACCTTAAGTTATGAGTCATGTCTATGTCGCAGTTCACTGCCTTCTCCAGTATTTCATATAATACAACCATTATTGATGCTCATGATCAATTTATTAGTGCAGAATATAAGAAAATAAAGATAACATAATAATTATCTATACATTATTAATAAGCTATTAGTATTTACTATTCAGTGTCATAAATCATATTTTTAAAGTAGAAGATTTAAAAAAAAAAAAACTATTTTTCTACACCCAAAATCATGTTTATAAGTAGATCTAGCATAAAAGTGTGTAGATCTAAGTGAATAACACAAAACAAACCCAAAAATGACATGCCAATGATCATTTCATTCATTTTTATGCTTTATATAAAAATAAAAAATAAAAAACACATAACAGTAAAAATAAAGGAGTGAATTTGATTTTTCCTTACTAAATAAAATGATTTCTTCAAAAAATAGTGTTGGAAGTTGGAAATATATAAGAGAATGAGCTATGGAGACATAGTTGCTCTAAGGAGATGAGGGAAGAAGAGAAGAAAATAGAAAAATAAGGAAAAAGTTACAAAAAATCAAGGCTTTTGAACATTACTCCATCTCGGCCGATATTTTGAAAATATCGGCCGAGATATCGGTAATATCGGCCGAGATATCAGTTAAACCGATATTTTGACCATATCGGCCGATATTGACCGATATTTTGGGGATATTTTTCATGAATCGGTATCGCGACAAAATATCGTCGCGGTACCGACCGATATGAACCGGTATCGGCCGAGATTTTAAACCATGGCCAGCGCTCCCCACAGCATTGTCATCTGCAACATCGCAGCGCCATCGTCTCCATCGTTTCTTGGCTCCATCGCCCAACGCCCATCTTCATTTTCTTTGGGTCAAAACCGGTAAGAGTTCCAAGTTTCCTTTATTCTCTTCTCTGCACAGGCATGCCTAACCTGCCTGAGCCCAACCCAACCCAAAACCAATTAAAATATAAAAAAAAAATCCTTCCAGCCATCCCTGGAAGTGGCAACGATCTCCGTCATTAGCTCACAAACGGGATGTTGGCAAGACACTATGAAAGTTGAGATGGAGTCTACATACTCCAATCAGATCTGAAAACTTGTGGACTTGCCTGTCAATATTAAACCCATTGGATGCAAGTAGGTCCACAAGAGAAAACGAGGACCAAATGGTAGAGTAGAGACCTTTAAGGCCAGGCTTGTTGCGAAAAGGTATACTCAGAAAGAGGGTATCGATTATGAGGAAACCTTCTCGCCGGCAGCAATGCTTAAGTCCATCCAGATACTCTTATCCATTGCGGCTCATTTCGATTACAAGATTTGGCAAACGGATGTCAAGACGGCGTTTCTCAATGGCCATCTTGAGGAAGACATCTATATGATGCAGCCAGACAGTTTTGTAGCTAAAACCAAGAGCAAAAAGTTTGCAAGCTACAAAAGTCCATTTATGAACTGAAGCAGGCATCCCGAAGCTGGAACATCTCAAAATCTAAATGAGTCATGTGTACATGAAAAGTGAAGGAGGCAAGGTAGTTTTTCTGATATTATAGTTCGACAATATCCTTTTCCTTAGGAAAGACATAGGAATGCTGTCAACAATGAAAGTTTGGTTAGCCAAGACTATTCATGAGATGAATGGTGTTTTGTTACTTTATGCACATAATCAATACATATGACATGATGGTTCATGAGATGAATCGAGTCTCATTAGTATATTAGATGTGATATATGTGTATGGATGAGATTCACATACGAGAGACATGTGTCACAAATCTTATACTTAAATATCTTCACAACCAGTGATGAGACTGGGCATCTCACCTGATAAGGTTGTAGCACTTTGATCACTATGAGATAGTGTGATTTGTCTCGATCATCAGAATGTATGATTCTGGATCACGATGCCGGTACATTGGATGCATTGAAGGACCATGAGAAGCACCTTATGAAATATTGTCTCTATTATTAAGGTCTGCTCTCATAATTCCCTGGCAATAGACTTTCAATCCTGAGACCATAGTAGTCAAATCGTGAATCGCTCAAGGGGTCGAATCAAATCGAATCGCGAATCGTAGAATATTTTTTACTTTTCTTAATATAGAAGAAAAAAATAAAAATATTTTATCAAAAAAGTAAAAATACACAACAAATATTAACATCTTTAATATGTTGATGAGGATAATTATAAGATATAAAAAGCAAGTAACATTCTGCCACATGCCTCCCACCAGTGGGGCCCACTGATGGAATTGTTGTGTTTTTGGTCCAAGTGCCCATCACATACACATGATGGAAAATTAAATGATTAAAAATTTAAGATATAAAAAAGGTAGAAATATTCTGCCACAAGCTTCCCACCAGTGGGGCCCACTGATGGAATTGTTGTATCTAAGTCCAACACAATGACACATGATGGGAAATTAAGGACTCGTACAACTGACAAAAATTATAAAAAAATCCATCAGTGGGGCCAACCCATCTGTGAAATCCAAAACAATAGCGTCCAACACATTCAGAAATTATGTGCGGGGTCATGTAAGAGTGAAAACTTGTTGCAGTGGCGCCCACAACTGGTGGATGACAAACTGCAATGCGCCCCAGAGATGGATAAAAACAGATGACAAATGAATAAAAGGAGATGAACAGGAGTGTGTGTGTGTGTGTGTGGGGGGGGGGGGGTGGGTGCGCAGACAGAAATGGAATTGCCAGATCCAAAATTAGTGGGATGACCAATAACTGAGAAAAGAAATAAATAAATTAGTGGGGCCCACCCATATGTGAAATCCAATACGTGTATGGATGGAAAACAGAATTGGAATTGCCAGATCCAAACGTGCCCACACATTCATTAAATTGAAAAAATCTATGAAACTTGGGCCCCACGTATGGATGAAAAACGTTGTAATGGGGCTCACAGCTGATAGATGTGAATCACATGTGGGCCCCACATATAGATGAAAATGGGGTTGAGAAGAACTGCTGCTGTAGTGGGGGCCACCACTGACGGATGGGAAAAAGAAAAAGAGAGAGAGAGAGGATGGACCGAATGTATAAAATCAAATCAAATCAAATCAAAAATCAAAAGCGCACCTAGAATCCTTCGTCTTCAACACTTCGCCTCCTCGCTGTGAAAGCAACCATACCTTGGGATCTACTCTTCGCTGGAAAGGAAAGAAACCTTGTTTCGTCTCTTCAACTTTTCGCATGAACGAAGTCCTTCTAAAAGGAAAGAGGCAATAGGCTGAGAGCATCGTCTTCCCCGCAGAACCTGGACTTGGATGCCGAAAGCCAACAACAAAGGGTCTAAAGACTCCATAAAGGGGTTTTAATCTTCTTTTACTTCCTTTAATGGCAAATAAATCAAGCTTTCATAAAAGCGCAAAAAAATAAACCCTCTAAAAATACACTCCCTACTCAGCATTTCCCCCAAAACAAAATAGTCTGAATCGCACGATTCTATACGATTCGAATCGTATCGTACGATTCATGTCTGAATCGGGCGATTTATTCCCAAATACGATTTGGGCATCCGATACGAATCGGTTTCCTTTTGATTCGATATGAATCGTACGATTCGAATCGCGAATCATACGATTTTAATAACTATGCTTGAGACATTGATGGACTCAAGTTTCTGTCTATTCATTTGCTTAGAGGCACCAATGAGTGAGGCCAACTGTAGGTCAACACCTCGGTGTCTTGGGTATATGGTAGTAGGACTATGGGAACATTGAATGGTCAAGATGGAATCTATCTATATTATCCCCTTGTGCCAATTAATGGATTTATCATTAGTAAGTGCGCACCCATCTCAATTGAGAGTTAATTGGATGGTACTGATGATCATTGTGATTAATTGGGGCTCAAGGATAATAAGATGTGGATCTAAGATTGGAAGGGACAGATTTTATCCAATTGATCCATGGATAAGGATAGAGAGGCCTACTTGTGGTCATGGGAAGTTTAGAGTCTTCTTTGTAATATATTCCTAAGACTAGTGTGAGACCCCATCCCGAGAGTCCACGATTAGTGTTACACTTATTGTGGATTAGTTTCTCTAAGTGGCATTAGTGTTTGTTTGGTTGAGTTTGTGAGCTATTATGGTTTTTCATTAGCTTTGGGAATTTTGAGTGCCTTTGTGATTAGTGGGGCCCTTTGGAGGTTCCTTTTTATTACTTTGCGTGTACTTGAGGGATTATTCGATATTCCAATGATTTGTGTTCTTATCCCATTTTGCTAATCTGGTTGATCTCTTCAACTTTCATGTTGATCCCGTTCCCGTCCAGAATCCCGAAACCTGATTTTCTTTGCATTGAGGGCAAAACAGTCTTTTTACACTAAATCTGTACCCAATATTTGATATTCCCGAAACCCGCGAAACATATACTTTTTGGAAACTAGAAATTTCGACGATCATTTCTTCCTTTTTCATCGAACTCATTCGAGACCCGGAAAACCATGTTTTAATCCCAACAAAGTTTTAGTGATGGTGGGGCCCACACCCACCCTTTATATAAGGACCAGCCCTCTCCCTTCTTCCCCATTTGTTCCAGAACACTTAGGGAGAGAAACTCCTTAGGGCTTTTGCCATTTTCTCTTCTCCTTCTTGCTTTTCCCATCTCCAATCACCACCAACCTTGCATCATTTGAGAAATGAAGGTGGTCTTCTTCTTCCTCTCCATTAGAGCTCTCCATTGATAGCATTTGTGGATGAAACCTCCCATTCCAAGATCCCCATTGAGCTAGTCTCACCCATTTGGAGAACCTATAGGTAAGTAATCATCTCCATATTCTAGATTTGTGTTCTTATGGCCTTAGAGGAGCTCCATTTCCATTATTGGAAGCTCTCTCTTCATATTTCATTGTTTGACCCATTTTAGGGTTTTGTTGTGGGGTTTTTTTTGTAGAGATTGTGATCTTGTGCTTGGATTGCTTGTTAGAGACCTTGAGGCAAGTGGATGATTTGATATTTTGAGCTTTTAATGATTTTGTTGAAATGCATTGATAATTTCATACTATTATGGATTTGCATTGATTTAAAACAAATGTGCATTAATGACTCTTATTAGTTCATTTAATGGTTTTGGAAATGTGGTTGGTAGTTCTCATTTATTACTTGATTGTAGTTTAAATGACTCCTTGTGATTGGGATTTTCTCTCCTCTTTTGTGGTTGAATGTGGTTGAGAAGAAGAATGTGGTTGAATGTGGTTGGTAGTTCTCATTTGATTGATGTTTATGGAGGTATAGATGGAGAGATGATGGTGTTTTGAATGTTATAAGAGGGAGGATATGACCCTCTCACTTTGATGAGAAAGTGTGACTAATGGAGCTTGTAAGAAGTGGAAATAGAAGGGAGTAGAACTGTCCCGGAATCAGTTTCTGGGTCGTTCGCTCGAGCGAACCCCTTAGTCGCTCGAGCGACCTGTCCAGAAATGACTCCGAGCCATTCAAGTAGACAGTTCGCTCGCGCAAACCCCTTATTCGCTCGAACGAACATTCCCAGGATCACATCAGAGCTCTCACAGAACCTTGTTAGTTCGAGCAAACTAATTGTTCGCTTGATCCAACAGGTTCGCTCGAGCGAACCCTTACTCGCTCGAGCGAACTCTCCCAGAAATTTTATCAGAGCGTCACAGAACCTTGTTAATTCGAGCGAACCATTTGTTCGCTTGAGCCAACATGCTCGCTCGAGCGAACCCGTTATCCGCTCCAGCGAACCTCCCCAGACAACCATTCCAGAGAGCTCGTCGCTCGAGCGAACTCCTTGTCCGCTTGAGCAATGATTACTGCTCACTGGGGCTGTTCTATGAGCAAAACGGGAACGTTTGAGTGATTGAGATATGATTGTTGAGAACCCTGTTGTGATGGGAAAACTTGTAACCATTGTTTAGCACCCACTTGAAAAGAGAAATCAGATCACAAGTTTTCATTTGAAGCTTTGAAAATCCTACGGTGTATAAAGAGCCCGGAATGTCTCCAAACTCAAGGAGTGCCAATTTTATCGTATATGACATACGGGACCTTTATTCACTTTGATTGAATTTCAAATCCCGATACTTGTCCCGAACTTCATGATTTAAAAGTTATCGTTCCCTAAAATATTGAATTTGCAAATGTAGCATTTTGCTAGTCCCGATATGCACTTTCTGTTTTAAATGATGTTTGTGCCTTCGATCACCCCGTCCCACCCGTTTATATAAGTGCATCATATGTATTTGTACATGTCTTGATTTACGATATTTAACCTATGAGTCAGCACCACTAAGCTTGGATAACCTTGCCGGTCTGATCCACCGACTTGGAGATCCCCCTCCCGTCCCTCCAGCTGCAGTTTGGATCCTGCTACCCGGTTATTACCGTGGTCTTGTCCCGATGCCAAAGATTGCTACTGTGGTTCCCGAATGCCCGACTCGCTACCGTGGTCATGTCCCGTATTATTATTATATATGTATATGTTACTTATGTTACATCTCCTCACTTCAGTGACTGAGGTCAACATCCCGATATGCTCACGCCACTTCGTGATAGAGAACTTAGCTTCATGTGGTTGCCATATTGCTTGTTTCCCGATTCCTTGAATACCTTTACATGCTTTTACAAATGTTTTACATGAACACTTGAATTGCCAGATCTCTATGTTTACACATGCTTTAAATGTATACCCGAGTTGTCAAATATCCATGCTTTTACAGGTTTTGCAATTGGATACATGTTTTGTCAGAGATCCATGTTTTACACCTGTTTTACATAAATACAGGATTTGTCATATTTCCATGATTTTCCACCGTTTTAATTATATGCAGCATTTGATCTAATAACATGATTTATCACACGTTTTACTTTTCTGTACATTTATTGTCTTTTCACCCACCTACCAGACCGTCGCGTCTGACCCTTGTTTTGGCACTTAGTTCAGTTTTTCCCGCCCCGAGCTGAGAGCTTGTGTTGGCTGTGGAGCCATGAGTTTGCAGGTTGTTTTGTCGGCTATGTCATGTAGACATTGTGCTTGACACCGGAGCTACGTCACATTTGGGTAGTGGTTATTAGTTGTTATTATATGGCTTCTCTTAGCCTTTTCTTGGGATTGTTAATTAATGTACATTGATAACTTGTAACTCGAACATATATGGGAATGTAATATCATGTTGCTGTCAGCTCTATCCTTTGTTGTGTTGATTTATTCCAGTCTAATATGGTTCTTGATATAATAGCTTTATGCTAGCAGCTGTGTGCGACGCGGAACCCGATAGCTACGGACTCCGGGTCGTAACGCCACGAAAGCTTCCGCAAAATATTCAGAGTGTGTTGAAATTTGTAATCCCCACACACGCGGATCTTGGGAGAAATATAATTATTACTTACCCCCCAATTCGCGTCCCCGAGGTCGGTCCGCTGTTTGGGTTCGGGTTTGCGGACGTGGCAACTAGAGTGCAATTGCATTTATATAGTGGTGTTATTTGCAATTAAATGTGGGCCCGGATTGCACATGAGATGTGGGGTCGCAGTGTCCTAGTTGGAGCCACCCCACGCTAGCCCAAGATTATAAAGTTACTAATCCTACTTTAACTCTGAAAAGGAAGGAATTAGAAATTACTATTTCTATTTGAAGTGATACTTCTAATAGCGGTAATAGTACTAATTGTTGTGGAAGTGAGACTTCTATAATAATTAGAAAATGAGAAATTTATTAATCCTTAATGGAAGTAGGAGTTCTATTTTAATTAGTAAAGAAGATGATTGAAAATCTATAAATAGGGGTCTATAGGGGCTGGACGTCCATCATCATATTAAGGAGAATCACACCCAGCCCTTGTGCAAGTTGTTGCACGCCCACTTCATATCTTCTTCTTCTTCTAGTTTCTCTTCTAGTTCTGTCTCATTGGTTTTCTCTTGGAAATTCCACCATTCTTCTTGAGAAAAGAGATCTGATACGGGTCATAGCGTAGAAGACAACAAGTTCTTAGAAATCCTAATTTGCTACAAGAAGAGTTCTTGTTCAAGCTAATTGTCTTCTTCTCCGTTAGAGCACTATCGAGCTCCCAAGGTATAATCTGATTCTCCATATGTTGTAGATTGTTTTGGTTGCTTGATTGTTGCTGATTTCTATCTTCTAGATAGAGTTTATTGGTGTACATGATTCATGAGTTTGAGGGATTGCATCCTGGATGTGGTTTATGGCCTTATGGGTACTTGATCCCTGAGTCAAGTGGGTCAAAAAGTTTTGAAAACCCATCCACGAGGCCCACCTACTTCCAACAGTAGCTCCGACACTTCCTATCTTGACGATGCGAAAGTTTGAAATCGAAATAAAAGAGCAGGGTGCCATATATGCTTTTGATTGCTAAGCAAATTACAGAAGACACTCCTACCACATCTATCCAACAAGAAGTAGAGCCAATTCTGAAGAAATTTGCTTATCAAAGGATGCCACTGAGTTGCCAAAGGAATTACGTTTCATTGTATAGAGAACCCTTTCATTGTAAGGTTATGCTTTTCTTAATTAATTTAAGTGTCGTGAGTTTATTCCCATGAGTTTCATATCGCTGTGAGTGATGTTCTGTGTGGAATCCCATGTTTAGGTTCGATCAACCTCATCTGAGACGTTGATCTAATCAATCAAAGATTCGGGGTAGCGCCAAGATGGTATCAGAGCAAAGGATAGCTCTGTTTTCCAATAAGGGAGTATGTCACGCCAGTGGCTGCCCAGTAGATGGTCGTTGGGTCTGGCAAGCATTCGCCTAGAGAAAGGGCGGGAGAAACTCTAAAGGACTGGGTATGTAGTGGTACATATGTCCCATAACTCCATATGAGACCTTTTCAAACCGTGAGGCAAGATTGGGTCAAAATCCCATGAGCCAAAGCAAACAATATCATGTGGATAGTGGGCCCGGGTCGTTATATTGTGGATCGCCAAGCTGATGGTTTGAAGGCATTATCGCCATATTTTGTCAAGTGGCTCGGAAAAGATGATGAAGTGCCAATTGGTGGAGATTATGAAGATAACGTTTGGTAGAATGTGCTACCAATGGATAGTGGTGATATCTTATTAGGTCGCCCATGGATGTATGACAAAAATAGAACTCACGGTATGCACGACACGACAACACATACACGTTCTTGCACGATTGAAAGAAAGTCACACAGCATCCAAAGAAGCGAAAACCACCAAAGGATCCACATCCAGTGTCACAACGAAAACTCTTCAAATACACCATGTCTATAGAGGCAGCGTGAAGCATAGTTAACTAAACGCTTCGGGAGGTCACAAATCGCAAATCAATTCGAACGAATAATTCGAGGTTTGAATTCGTTCAGTTCGGACTTCAGAAGTTAGAGGTTCGCTAGAGTTCGCTGGAGTTTTTAGCAGTGGGGATGCTGGTCTTTCCATTCGTTTGGTTGCCAAGTTGAGTTTGCTTTTTTCCTTTAGTTGAACAAGATAAAGGAAATTAATACTTTACTCTTCCTCTCTTGCCTCAATCTAATCAATTTGACAAGGCAAGCTTCCCTTCTTTATAAAAATAATATATTATTTCATTCAATTTTTCTCTTTTACTTTCTTGAGTCAATTTACAATCGATGTGACAAGTAGTAGCTTTCCATTGTCCTCTTTTGAGGATTATACCCTATGATTAAAAAAGACCACAAAAGTTTTCTTTTTTGAGATGTTGCCTCTTAATGTTTTCTCGTTTTCTTTGATTAAAAATGCCTACGTCTTTAACTGCAATAAATAATGTAGGATAAATCTGTAATGAGTTCTAAAATTAGAGTTATAAGGGTTCCATGTGGGATCAATGGTAGAAATTTATCAGTGGCCTCTATTAATTTAAACCACATAGTCACTGTCCCCCTCAAAATAACTTTAGACCAAATTTAACTCCTAAAAGATTATACCCAATTTAGAATGATCACAAAAAAAAAAAAAAAAAAAAAAGATTATGACAAAATAAAAATAAAAAGTCAAATCACATGATCTAAATGTCACTAATCTAACATTTGGTATACTTGATTGGAGCAACACTCAGGCTCGTATATAATAAAGGTAAGACCATTTTTTAGTGGCTTTGATGGAAAGGTGGCAAGGCAAGCCCCCACTTATAAATTTTGTAACACGATAAGTGGAAAGACTTTCAAAGGACTTGAGATGATACAAAATCTCTAAAGCGGAGGCCCCTAGAAAATTCTGTCATTTTTAACTCAAAAATTTTGCCAAGCCCAAGAGGGGGCCACCTAATTTCTAGGGAACCAAAAGTATAATGGATGGATTTGATTGGAAGGACCCCATTTTAGTATGACCAAATGATCCTAACCATCAATATGAGGCCTACAAATTCAATAGCTTTAGATTGTGCAAATACATTGTTATGTAATCAAACTATAACAATAGTAAAAAAAAAAAAATTACAATTTCTGCCAACAAAATAGGTGCCTAAGAGCATGAAGCGATTGGATTGACATTAGGTTTTCCACATATGTAAAAACATAAAAAGATCTAACCAATTTATGATAAACAAAAAATTAGGTGGGTCTAATCCATTGGGTGGATCATTCTACAATAATTAGAGCAAATTATGTCCAACTACATATGTTCAAATTAGTTGCTCACATTCAGTGAACTCGAACTACAAATTGCAAACTGCGAATTCGAATTTGAACAGATCGAACTGCGAGTTAGGTAACTATGGCGTGAAGAAAACCTGAGTTCGAGCTTGAACTCTTCTTTCAACCAGGGGGGGATGACGTAGAATGGATAGGACCACAAGTGGGACCACCCAAGATAGTTTAGGAATATTTTTCATTTCATAATATTTCCCCAATTAATTGTTAATAGGTTTCTAATTTTCTTGAAGGATTTGTAATTAGGATAGTCTCTATCACGGGATTACGTTTTCTTAGCCCCTAAGTTAGCTTTCCATATTTAACTTGCATTGTAAAGAAGGAATTCTACGACTTCTGATTAATAGAAATTGAGTGGGTTTTATTCTTGAGGTGCATCCTTGTGAGAAATCTCCATGGAGACGTAAATAGTGTTTGCAGACACGTGCTTCAGAACTTCCATGCAAGCCCTAACCCTAGGGCCTGTATCAGAAACCCATGGGAGGGATCAGCCATAGTTGATGATTTTTGGGCTCTTGTAGGTCAAATGTTTGTTGTTATTCCGCTTCGTTTTCATATTTACAACTTACTACTTGATCCTGGATGATGACCAGCCAAGATACCATATATGAAATGTTATTGCATAATATTAGGATGATGATGTGTGCATGATTCATGGATTAGGGACGCGATTTTACCAACCCAAATGGGCACTTGGGAGATGGCTGGACCCTCGATTGTGGTGCTAGAGATAGGCCAAATCCTCCATTTGAGGGATTTTGGCCATGGACAACATCTATGTCATGCCATAGTTAGTGGGCTCCTTTACTTTAGTGGTTTCCAATAATCATAAGAATAATTTGTTCATGGTCGGCGATGCTCATTATTTTATTTTTTTCGTTATGTGCTACCTAAGATGCATTACCATTTAATGCCATTATGAGTTGTGTAAATCTTAGTTTGAATTTGTTATGGTATATGATGCACAGATTTTTCAAAATGGGCAACATATCGTATTCGATACTTCACTTTTTATGTGTAAAATCCGAGTACATGTTGTATTTGGGCATCATGAAGTCATGTGTATGGATTGGTTTAGCGATAAAATTGTTATGGAAGATGAGAGCATTACACGAAACCGATAAAGGGTGGAGAGATGTGACGTGTGTCATGTTCTTGGGCACCCTCAACTGCTAGCGCCAGAGATGAAACATCCCATGTGAGCAATAATGTGTGGAATCCTTTTGGGACAATAATTTGTGAAATCCCTTTATGGGGAAAAAAGTGTGGTATTCCCTTTTTGGGCAATGACGTGTGAAATCCCTTTATGGGCAATAAAGTGTGAAATTTTTTTTTTGGGGAATGATGCGTGGAATCCCTTTATGGGCAACAAAGTGTGGAATTCCCTTCTTTTGGGAAATGATGTGTGAAATCCGTGTATGAGCAATAAAGTGTGAAATTTTCTTTTCTTCGGGCAATAATGTGAGAAGACCCTCATAATCAATGTTGTTGAGAACTTACGTTGATAACCTATCATGTGTGGTATAATGATCCCTTTTACGGTGTGGAAGGCCTCCTACGGGCTTATGTTTGCGGCCAACGTTATTTAGTAGTTGGGAGGTTACCCATAGTTGTGACCACGCCCCATTTAGTAACCCATGTTTATGAGTTATGTTCCCTCTTAATGGTGTATATGCAGCTTCTTTCCACTATATTGCTTGCACCCACACACAAGTAGACTAGTGCATTCATTCACTCAGTGTTCCAATCCCTAGGTTGCCCCGGCCATGTGATCAACGTGTAGCAGCCGGAGAGAACCACGATGATCAAGTGATTGGATTTGACAAATGTGGCTGAGTGGAATCACACCCAAGTTTCGGAGGATCGGCCATCTTTAGATCATTTGATGGTTTGGCTTTGGATTTCTTAAGTCCAAAGTAAATCTTTCACTGTTTAAAACTATAATGATGAAGTAAATGTCATTTTCTCTGAACTCTTATTTCTGTTTAATTTGATAAATGAATGTGGATGTGAAACTCAATATCCATGCCTCTGAATCCATGGGCCCTAGGTTTCGGGTCGTGATAGTTATTTTCTTGAAATATTTTTGTTGGACTCTTGAGCTTCTCGTATTCCAGACCAGCCTGCATCATCATTGAGTTTCAGTTTCATATCTATCATGAGAATTAGTGTTCAAAAAGGTGCCTTTTCCCCCCACAGTTGCCACAATAAACCTCAGAAAATCGAGCCATACATTAAATATGAATTGCTTCCATCCCAATTGTGGAGTCCTCACATTACGCAAATGAACACTTAAGGTAACTTTAAATTACGTTTTTAGCCACTTCACGCATTAAACAGATGCCATACGTAGATTGCATAAGTAGATGGCATACCTTAGCAGCTCCCAGAAGATTGCTTCTACTGATCCGTTAGTATTGACCAGAATCACTGCCAAATGAGGATAGCGAATGAGGTTCCTTAGAGTAGAGAATGCATGCTTCAAGACCTCTTGGTAAGGAGCACTACGGTTTGCTTTGCGTATTTGCTTCAGCAAAGCATCAATAGCTCCCGCATCTACAAGTGTTTCACAACATTTCTGGGAATGTTCTGTGGCCATAGCTGCACAATGCAAATACATTAAAAGGAATAGGCACTTCAGATTTTCACATGGATACAAAAGGAATGGGCACTTACGATTTCCTTGAATGTTTTTCATCGACATGCTAGGGGGTTACATTTAATCAGGAAAAAAAAAATGTTTCAGATATTAACTGCTCCTCAAGTTGAATCAACACATCAATCAAACATAATTGCTTCAACTCCAAAGTAAATCGAGATTGCTCCAGAGTCAAAATAATTTTAGATATTAGTTCCTATATATGTTATCTTTCACAAAAATGTATAGAACAGAGGGATTTGTTTTGCAAAATAATAGATATCCCTTTCTTAGAGGCTAACGAGGGAAACAATGAGAAAAGAAGTCCCACAGAAAGAGGAAACCAACAACTTGAGAACAAATTTCCAGAATCACCATTGCACAGGCACTTACTTTTGAGCTCAGACTTAGCTGTTAGATTGTATGTCCTCAATCCAGTGGATGACGTGAATAAAATCATTTACTATCTTAATTGATTTTTAATTTCATGCTTTATTCATGTGATGGATGATATTTTATTCTATGATTGCACATAACCAATACAAAATAACATGCTAGTTCATGAGATGAGATAAACCGGAGCCCACGAGTATATTAAATGTAATCCATGGGTGGATGAAATTCACAGACAGGAGACATGGATCACAACTCTTATACTTGAAGTATTTTCACAACCAGTCATGACGCTGGCCATCTCATTTGAAAAGGTTGTAGCACCACAGTCACTATGAGATATGAGTGTAGGGCACTGGATTATTGTGCTGGTACATTGGAGGTACTCAAGGACTATGAGTAGCACCATATGCAAAAGCTGTCTTTAATTAAGGAAGCACTATCATAATTTCCAAGCAATAGGCTCTTAATCATGAGAGCTTAATGGACTCAAGTTTCTGCTATACATTTACCTTGAGTTACCAATCAGTGACGCTAATTGTAAGTCAACACCTCGGTATCTTGGGTACGTGGTAGTGGAACTGAGAGAACATATAATTCTCAAGATGGAATCTATCCTCTAAGAAGACAAATATTCCCTCGTGCCAATTAATGGTATATATCATTGGCAAGTGCGCACCCATCTTGATTAAGAGTTAATCAAATGGCACTAATGATCATTGTGATTAATTGGGTCACAAGGGTCACAAGGATAATAAGAGATGAATCCCATTTGGTTGGACAGTTTAATTTCAATAGATCCGTGGATATAAATGATGGAGGGGCCTACATATAGTAATTGGAAAGTTTAGGGTCTTCTTGTAAATACATTCCTAAGAATGGAGTGCAATTGCATTTATTTGGTGGAGTTATTTCCAATTTATTGTGGGTCCGGAGGTCACACGAGATGTGGGGTCCAGATATTTTAGTTGGAGCCAGATTCTAAGGAATCCCTAGTGGTCCATATGCTAGCCCTAAGAAGAGAAGGTTCTATTCCAATTGGAACTCCTAAGGGCCCATTTGGCACTTTATTAGAATAGTAAAAGTCAAGTAAATCCTTCATTTTTCAGACAAGGGGTCACATCAATAGCACTTTACTTCAAAATTCCCTCCATCTTTTAAAAAAAAAAAAAAAAAGTCAAAAAGCAACCTCCTTTCTCTAGTAAACGACAAAAAAGCTCCACTTTTCTATACAAAAAGTCAAAAAGATTCCATACCAAACAACTAAAAAGGAAGATTAGGACAAATAATAGAAACAGAAGTGAGACTTCTAAATATAATCCAAGAGGAGGTGTAACAAAACTATATATATGAGGGCAGGGTGGACGTCCAAGGCATCACACACCCAAGGTTGGACGCCCACACTCTCTCCCTCTCCTTCCACATCTTCTCTCCTCTAGTTTCCTTCTTGAGATCCTTGGGTTACTTCTTTTTTGAGATCCCAAGTTCTCTAACAAGAGGGTTATAGCATGGTAGAACACAAGGTTAAGGAAATCAATCTGCAAAAGGGTTTCATAGAATCAAGAAATCAACTTCTCGGTTTGAAAGCAACCAAGCTCCTAAGGTATAGATCTACAACTTGTTTGTTTTTAGTAGATCTTCTAGTTTATGCTTGTTTGCTTTTCTTGATCTGTCCTTTTGATAGATCTTTGATCTTAATGCATGAGATTAGGGTTATAGACCTTGGGATTGGGTTCTTGGCCTTTTGGGTGTTTGATCCGAGCTTCAAATGGGTCAAAAGTTATAGAAAACTCATCTAGAAGGCCCACCGACTTCCACGTTTGGGTCGTGTTATTGGAAAGTGTCTCACGTTTGGGACTGGAGTTGTATAACAACTCTAACAGTGGAAATAAGAGAAGGATTAGAATTAGGAAGTATAAGAGTACTAGGACTTTAAATTCCTCTTGGTGTATATATTTATATATAGGTAACCATCGTCCATCCCTTGTATGGAATTATCTTCTAGCTTTTGAGAGAAACAATATGAGAGGAAGTTGTTGTTCGAACCTAGGGGAAGAAGGGGAAGAAGGTGACTCATTGATGTCCTATTCGCGCCCACACATCGCAAAAGCAACTATCACATATCAGAGGTGAGTAGATCTTCCTAATTATTTTCAATCAATGTATGAGATGATTGGTAGGGATGAATTTTCTCAAATATGTTGTATTGCTGCTGTATTGACAACCTGAATCATTGATCGGATGCAATTTTGATGTTTGATCAAAGAAACCATGTTAATCTTGATGGTGAGATTTATGCAACTAATAAGGTGATTGTTCATTAGAAATTCCTCAAAGTTTGGTTAATGTATAGAGAAATCATGA
Source organism: Camphora micrantha (assembly GCA_003546025.1). NCBI lineage: Eukaryota > Viridiplantae > Streptophyta > Magnoliopsida > Laurales > Lauraceae > Camphora > Camphora micrantha. The sequence continues at coordinate 27,424,945 of QPKB01000005.1, read as the reverse complement.
TATGTCAGAACCTGGGCATGAATGTGCAGAATTGTCGATTGGGGATTATGGGACTCCATGGCCCACTGGATGATAGATCTGGTCCATAGATCTTGTAGTAGACTCATGGTCGACCATAGAGAACAAGAGCATCTTGGGTTTGGGCTAGTAGTTTCCACTATTCAATAAACCCAAAGAGCCCAGGGGCTGTTATAGGAATATGGCTGAATGTCGACATGCACTGTGGAACCCATTAGGAGATCTAATCAAAGATCAGAACCCCAAGTCTGGTAGTAGGACCATGGGCGACTCAGACAGTTCTGGTCCCATAGGGATTGAGCCCCGTTGGTCCCACTATCCATAACAAGTGTCTCAGGTGTGGTTGAAGGAGAAACAGGGCTGTGGGTCAACACCTGCCCTGGGACCCACTATCTGATTTTATCATAGGTTAGAACCCTACGTATTGAAGGGTGCCCAGAGACAATCTGAATGGTGGTGGTCTCATATGGCCTGGGCTCCATCTGCCCAGTTATCTAGAAACTTCAATTTTGTTAACCTTGAGGCTTACTGTCCGTGTTTTTGAGACTGGGGGGCTCAGTAAAGATGTCTGATGGTGAATCCAATCCATTAAGAGTAAAGTCTATCCGTGGACAACCTTAGACATTAGGTCTGATATTGGTTTGGTCCAACGGGACCCACTGGATTTTATATCAAGAGGGCCAGACATACACTGATTGTTTATTTTATGTTATGTATATCAAAATTTGTTCTGAAATGGGTTTAGTAATTGAGAAAGACTTGGATTTTTGGTCTAGAAATATTAAATAACTTTCTTTGAAGTGAGGTTTTGTGAATTAAGATTAACTATGATTAGTTATGATTAGCTGTGATTAATTCTTTAAATTGAGAGTAATTAATGTTATGTTTATAATATAGTGTGGGCCACCCTCTACTACACAATACTAATTATGATAAGAAGGGGGCCAGAAATCAGTGAGATGTGCATGAGTTGTACTCACGCTGCTGCATGTGTGTTCAATTATATTATTTAATATTCATATTCTGGTTGTTATGTGATATTATGTGATGTGTCCCAGACGTAAGTGGGATGTTGGACTTTGTGTCCAGGCCGTTTTAGCGGCTGGTCGTTAGTGGACGTGAATGGCCATTGAGTTAGCTGGTCCTTTGTGGACGTGTCTAATGAAACAGGGTCATGGTGACCGGTATACATGTATACGATGGGCCTTTGAGGCATGGTAATGTGCATGGGCACGGATTTGCATATGGTTGTATTTTTAATGATATTTGATTATTGATTCAAATTTGTTGATTATGTGATGTTATGTTATATATGACTTATGTAATTAGGAAAATTTATTCACCAGTAATACTGATGTTGTGTTGCCCCTTCAGGTAATCAAATCGCGGGTGGGCCAGAGCGGATTGACGATCAGCACGTAGATTTCGACATGCGTGGCTGAAAAGAGAGAACGAGAAAAACTTAAATAGATGATGGAAATGGGTTTAAATATCGGCCGCCACGTAGCGTGGTGGGCGATACCACCACGCCACGGCCGAAATATCGGCCGTCGCATTCGTGGCGGCCGATACCGTGGCGGTATATTGCCACACAAAGTCCAGGAATCGGCTTACCATGCAAAAACTCAACAAGCTTATATATTGCCATTACAATTTGAAGTTGAGAAACAGAACAAGAGAAAGAAGGGCAAAAGATGATCCGAACTATTGTCCTATTAGTTTGGATCACATATTTAGAGAGGACGATCCCTTGCTCCCATGGACAGCTGAGATAGAGGATCCATTGCTAGATTCAGATCCGGACTTTCGGGAGGAGGTTAGAGATTTGCTTGATGAAGATATGGGCGGGGCAGAGGGTGCCCCATTTGGAGGAGAAGGCTCAAGTGCACAGCCGCAAGGCCCGCAACCACAACCACAACCAAGAGGGAAAGAACCTGCTCATGCTATGTCATCTTCTGAGAAGACGAGTACGACCGTCTCTTCGACTAGCCATGGTGGAGGAGATGGGGGAGATGGAGTGGGAGACACTAGTGGGACAGGTGCTACTAGTGAATACTACCAACATGATCAGGAAGATGTCATTCCTGTAAAGGAGGTACACGACTTTCCGGAAAGAATGGAAGGAAACCGTGGTTATCAACGGCGTCGGAGACCACCTGCTCCTGGAGGTAGTAATGAACAAGGTGAAGGTATTGGAGGCCAACAAGCAGCATCATGGGCTGAATCGTGGAACCCTAATTACAGTGGACAAGGACCCTCACAGTATTTTGACTATTTTCCATATGGTCAGCCAGGTCAAGTACAACAAGGAGAAGAACAGTCTTCAACTTCAGGGTCCTACTCATATGGTGACTATGGTGAAACACAATATGGTAGATATCCACCTCCTCCACCTCCTCTAAGTTCTTTTGATGCGGGTGCGGCTGCCTTCTTTGGATTTGTGGATCCCAATGCTCATCAATATCAAATTCCATATGGTGCCACTAGAAATGATAACAATGATGGGGATGAGGATAGTCATAGCCCCTTGAATCTTGGTAGACGTTAGTTTTGGTGGTGATTAAGGTATTCTTATTTCCTTCACTAACTCTATTCTTTGTCATTTCTAAATTGGCGTTGAACGTTGATTGTTGATCACTTCATGCTTCATAGTTCATCCACTTGATTGAATTTGAACCTTGAATGTTGAAGTATTGATATTTGATTGTTTAATGTTCATTAATGAGTAATGAGTAATGACTAATGACCTAACCTAACTCTTAAGTCTTCTTAATTCTTATGCCTTTATTTCATGTTCTATTTTTTTTTTTTTTTTATGAGCTTTCCATTACTTTTTAAGTTAACATGACTAAGAAAATGAAAACATGTGAAAAAACTCATCATTACTATTATTTTCTATTTATACAGCGATACAGGACCTCATGTATTGAGGGCACCGCTACGCCCCCTTTTCTTACTTACTTTTGCAAAAGAACCACATTTTCTTTCATTTTACAATTTTCTGGATTTTCTGGAATTTTTTTAGATTTTTTTGGCGATTTTTTCAAATCGCACTGCTACGCCGCTACGTATCCCCGCTACGCTACGTATCGCCCGCTTCGTAGCGTTTTGGTGGCGGGCCGCTACGCCCGCCGCTACTGCTATTTTCATCCTTGGATGTAATCATTAGAACTTGTTTAGGAAAATTATCTAATGTTTCAAGCATATTATGGATTGAGTTATATGTAAAGTTTGAATTCTCAGAAATTTAATGATATTTATAATTGAAATTATTTTTGAATTAAATGCCTAATCCCTCGTGAATATTATTTGATGTATGCATGATGAATATTGCTATATGATCACGATTCGGATATCCGACAGGGCCCCGGAATTCAAGTCGTGACAAAGTAGTATCAGAGCATAAGGTTTTGGGCAAATAAAAGAATTAGCAACCCATAGGTCACGTGGTGAGGACGTTGGGGTGTCAAAGGTAGAGATTAAAGTAAGATATGTTAATGATCTTTTAGCTCACAAATTCTTCCCGTCTGCTGAAGGAATAAGACAATGGATAATGTTACTGGAAATGATAATGCGAACAACAATGTTTGGCCAAACAATGGAACTATGGAGATGCCGGAGTACGCCCGACAAATGTTTGAAAGCTTTATGAAGGCATATGCGCTAGTTCAAGAGCAGATCTTAGCTGAGAATGGCGAGGGACACAACAACAAAGATGGTTCGGGAGAAGGCAACAATAATGGGGGCGGGAACCGTGAAAGAGATACATTATACAAAAGATTCAACGAATTTCGCCCCAAGAGCTTTGAGGAAACAACTAATCCTTGGGATGCAAATAAATGGGCAGAACACATGGAAGGCATCTTTGAAGTTATGGGATTATGACAGTCTTTTTTCTTTTAATCCAAGACTCTGTGGCGTAGAATTGGAGGAAGAGAACATGGATAGAAAGAAAAGAGTACACATAGAGTAAGTTATATGTGATTTGGGATGGAAAATGAAGTGGTTGAAAAGAGAGTGATCAGTGGGTGGTTGCATGTCGAAGTGTGGGGATAATGTGGATTAGTAATAGAGAAGGTATATAACTCCCGGTCAAAATCAATGGCTACGGTCAAAATTAACTTTAAAAGGCTTGGCTTTAATATAGTATAATATTTTAATTGTTAAATGTTAATAGGGCAGCAAGAGGCAAACTGAGTCCAGCAGGTATTGGAGGAATTATTCATAATAATGCAGCATGGTTTTAATCTTTGAGCATACTGGAGTCAAGGAATCAGAAGAAGCCAAAGTTATGGCTATATTAAAAGCATTGCATTGCAGCCATTTTTCCAATGCTTTCCAAGATAGGTTAATCGTGGACAGCCATTCTCTCAACCCATTCTTGTGGGTGAGTTCTAATTATTTGAATCCTTGGAATTTTCAGTTTTTCTTTCATAACATTAAGGCGCAATCATCTCACCTATTCAGATTGAGTTTTGCCACGTGGGCCAGTAAGCAAATGACACGGCGGATATTCCAGCGAAGCAGGGGTTGGGCAGGGTTTACCTGTTGATGATGCCTTTAATGTAGTTGAGTTTTGGTTTTTTTTTTTTTTTTTTTTTTTTTTTTTTTTTTTTTTTTTTTTTTTTTTTTTTTCTTTTGTACTCTCCAATATTTAAAGCCAAATATATTATCAACACAAAATGAAGGCAACTACCTGCTAAAACGAACAGAGAAATACTACAAGGATGTACTTTGAACCAATAAAAATAGAAAGATTAGCTTCAATAAACAATATATCCACTCTCCCTCCTTCTTCCCTTGTTTTATTCTTCTTTCAAATTCCTCAATTTAATCTTAAACGGCATCTAAGCAATCATGGACTGTAACTAAAGTCAATTAAACTAAAACAGAGAATATAGGCAACCATTTCCAAAGTAAACAAAGTGGAAGCAGGATGCTATGAATGCACAGGGAGGAAAAACTACTAACAAAAGAGTATGTTGTATAATTTTTTATGGAAAATTATTCAGTAACCAAAAGATGTAAATTACAAGCATTCGCCAAAGGAAAAAATCACCTAACGTAGCACATGTATGGAGAATATCACTGACGCTGTCGCTCAGTAATTCTGAAAGTGCAAACACAAGGCGACTCATTAGACGATCACCATTGTCCACATTTGCTGCAGACCTTTGCATCCTACGCCGCAAATCTAGTAGCTGCTCTCTCGAATCTTTCCTGACAAGACTAGCTCTCCAATATGACTGCCAAATAATATGTAGAAAAGACTGAGATAAATTGAATAATAGAGTACAGAGAACCTTGAGTACAGCTTCAAGCAAAGTAGGGCAGGTGACAGTAAAATATGAACAAAATAGCAAAATCATCCATCACAATACATCTATTAGCATGACTTGAGCTTGGCAAGAGTCAAGTCAAGCTAGGGTTTGACGTGATAAATCAAACTTGAGCTTAAAATATGCCTTGACTACAAAAGCAAAGCCAACTAAGCAATGGTTATGATCAACTTTACAATGCATATCAAGTTTGAGATCAAGTCAACCATGACTCAAACATTACGAAATACCCTTGGATCCACTTATATGAGCACAATCAGAGCACCATTATGCACGGACGGAAAATAGCCTAGAACTAACTTGGTTGTATATCAAGAGTTGTATGCTTTAAGGCCTTGAAAATAACAAAGACTCAATAGTCTATACCACATTGAGCTACTATTCAAAATGTCGTAAACAATGTAGTAAACTAAATGTCAAAAACATTCAATGAACTAAAGAATGCATCACAAAGTTAAAATGATCATTATAAAACTTATATAGGATGAAAAAAAAAAAAAAAAAAAAGAAAAAAGAAAAAAAACAAAAAAAGAGGAACAAATTAAATAAAAAAATTGCAGAGAACTCACTTGAATCAAAACAATACGCTCCTTTGCTTGTCTTCTTTCTCGTCGAGCAATCCATCCACGGATATGGGATTGAATAATGATTACTGACTTTGTTTTTAATTTAATGTATAAAACTCGCCTCCACCACCTCTGTAGCCTCACAACAGAGCCAAGCAAGATTTCCAATTCAAAGTTCCAAAAACAAGTGCTTTTCATCCCTTCCAAGGAAACAACGTAGATTTTTGAGCGTAGGGAAGACGCACCTGTATTGAACCAATTTTCATATCTCAGTGCAAAAAAAAATAATAATAACTAAATGAATGTAACAGAAGAATAAAGAAAGAAGAACAGTAATTAAGAAAAAAAGTCGACCAGCAAGGGCAGATACACACCTAATAGTTTATCCCGAGTGTTTTGCCCTCTAATAAACCTTTGGATTTCAATTGTTGCAAGTCTACATTGATTAAATTCTTTCCAGCATCTGAAACATCTAATTGAACTCTGGATTTTTATAATTGCCTTCCTTTGATATAAAAAGTCTCTTCTCATCAACCAACCTCGGAAATGACTCTGCATTTCAATTGCAAAAAATTACTTTATATTCCTGTAAGATACCATGTACATCGCAAAAGCTTAAGCTGATAGGTGGAAGGCTCAAACAGGTATATGAATTCATATCAAACCCATTACTTAGGCGATGACCCCCTCAGGTGCAGGCCCAACAAATTTCATGGACAGGCCTGTCATGTAGGCTAGACAAGAACGACGGGATCGGAACCAGCTCTGATACCATGTACGACACAAAAGCTTAAGCTGATAGGTGGAAGGCTCAAACAGGTATATGAATCCATATGAAACCTATTACTTGGGCGATGTGGGATGAAGGACTTTCCCAACAATACCATCCATACCGAGGCAGCTTTTGACGTGCAGATGTTCAGGTAGTGGAAGTAAAGATGATGAAGCGGCTCAAATTCCTAAAAAAAAAAAAGTAACATCTCAATGAAGAGGATACAATTTGTAAAGAGATAACTCACTTGAATGATCACGATACCAAGTAGTTTTCTATAAGCTTCACGACGTGCAAGCCACCCTCGAATGTGGGACTGAATCAGGAGTGTAGCCCTAATTCTTGACTTAAGAACTAACACTCTCTTCCACCAAAGCTGCAGTTTCAAAACTGAATTTATCAAAATTTTCAGTTGAAAGCTTTGGACACAGCTGCTACTACTTTGTTTAGGAAAACAAATAAGCAGCCTCCTTGAGTAAAGGTAATGAGAACCTGCAATCATCCAGATTCAAAACTATGAGCTACTAAAATTCAAAACTTAAACCAAAAGTGGTGAATCAGAAGACTTATAGTAATCCGTAGGACATCTACAAATCCTAATGCACACATATTTCCAGGCTAACATCCATGTGGGATGTGATTGGAATACTGTTCAGCCAGAGAACCATGGCAGGAAACTTTTCAAACACAACGGCATTTTCTAGAAAGGTATGAGGGATTTCAACAGAGTCATAGCTTATCGTGAAGGATCACTTATAAGACTAGTTTTTTCCTTTTCATTTTCTGGTCGAAAGTGTTTATTTTATTTTTCTTAATATATTTCTTCAGCGGTCGAAAGGATATAATCACTTCTTGAGCGGTAAACTGTATAAGAGGTAGTAGCTTCAGTCTTTCTGATTTTTTAAACCACCTCACTTCTTGGTTCTTTATGCAAATTTAAGAAATCCATGATTATTAATTCCATGAAATATTTTCCTATATCCAAAGCGGAATCCTGACCTGTATTCCTTCCTCTTTAGAATTTGACATAGGGTACGGATCCTCAGGACACAATTAGCAGTAGGTTAGGACCTGGATCCCATGATTCGGACTCATACTTCAGATCGAGAATCTGAACAAGCTAGGACCTTACCTAAGTCAATACTGTCCGCAAATTCCCTTGCTAGCTCCATGGTTACACACTCTGATTTCTACATTTAGTTCTTACTTTTGCAGTGCACGCGTAATAATGGTCACTAGGATATTCCAGTCAATAGTTGTGAATTCCGCTCTCTTATGGTTGAAACTGACTGGAACGTTCTAGAATTGGCCCGGGGTGGAATGGAATGCCCATGTAAGACACCAAGCCCACTTTCAGCCCATTCTGTTTGTTTTGGGCTCAATATCAGCCCAACTGTACAGTGTAACTTTATTTAAATAATGTAAATATGCAACAGTATAAGGCCAAACCAAAAGGGGGACCAGAACAGAATTGACAACTACGATTCCAATCCTACTCACTGTAACATCAACCAAAAATCAGTACTGAGATGTGTTCGAGGGCGTTTTCATAATTTAGTAGGAATTTGGGGACTGCTTTGTCATTCAATTTGTACAGGAAATCGTAAATGCATAGCAAATCGTTTCAGGGAATGAATCAAATTGTATAGCCAATACTAGGTTTTTTATTTTCCTTATAAATGAGAAGATAATAATAAAATATATCAAAAAAGAAAAAAAAAATAGTTACTCATTTTACATCAATAGGAACATAATTAATATAATATAATATAAAGCCGACTACTTTTAATTAGTGATAACAGACAATTTGGGCCGACTGATTTTGACACGAAATTTATTTTGGCCTACCATCCGATTTTCATTAATGTCAACACGTTTTTCCATTTCCAAAACACAACACGCCTATCCATGTTCCTCTTCCGCACCCAAGCAAAATCTTTACTCATTTTGAAGTCCTACAAAATCAAGGTCATTACTAACACCCAGAGACTCTTCAAAATCATGGACAACCCCGTGGGAAGGATTCGGCACCAAAATCTTTTCTGTCTCATTTGAAGGTATCTTCAAACTAATTCCTAGAAATTCAGACTCTCTCCATTTTCTTTTAAATCTGTTGTTTCTTTTTACGCCCTTTTTTTAATTCTAGATCTGATCCCCACGATCTTTGGTCAGATTGTTTTATAGATCGTTACATGAGATTGTTGCTACTTTGCTTTGTTTTTTTTTTTTTTTTTTTTTTTCTCTTTTAGTTGCCGCTGATGTGTTAGAGTTTATGCGATTTGGTTGCTGACTTGATGTTGTTGTAGTTAGTGGGTTTTTATTGTTTACATTGAATCAATTTGTGGCAAGATGCATTTGCATTAATTCGTAATACTCCATTTGTTGTTTGTGCTCTATCTCCTGGATTTTTCATATATTCTAACACATGACTCATGCATGCATGTTTTCTTTAATTAGATGTTTTTGTTCTACATCTTGAATTTCTCATGTATTCTACAACATGACCATGCAGTCATGCTTTCTTCTTGGAATGAAATCGGTTTTATTAGGGTTAGTTTATACATACCAACTGTATGACTAAAATTTTACATGAATAAAAATGACACTAAGTAGCTTGTATCTCATCCAATAAGAAACTAATTTACAGAGAGATGAATGGTATATTGTAAACACTGCATGTACCCAAAGTGAAACAGATAGTGTCCCATGAAAAAGACATCAGATTTTACCAACATAGCAGGTAAGAAGAATATGTTGATGTTGATGGCAGGGGGCGATCAAATCCTCAACCGCCGTGAAATGACGATTCCCTCAGCTGCGTCTTTACATGGAAGATCTTGCTTTCAACATCTCAAACATCTTAAATGAGACTGTGTTATGTTTTTGTCTTCTCCACCATCATCTTCTTTTCATGAATCTTAAACAAGACTGAGGGATTTGAGATCATGTGTTCAAATTGTTTCATCTTTTTTCATCTTTCCTTGATCCAGAATGAATTCAGAGTCTGGAATAAAACTTTGTGATCAAGTTGGATTATGCTCCTGCAATGAGGTCACAACGATCTGCGAATATCTTGTAATTAATGCAATTAGTGATGGATTTTATCTATTTATTCACTTTCGTAACCTACTTTTTCAAAAAAAAAAATCCACATATTTGTTGTTGGATTAACTATCATTTTATTTTTTTTTATCTATTTTGCAGATTCTGGACTAGAAGTCTATGACTGAGTCGGATTATGTTCCTGCAATTAGGTTGCGACGATTTTAATTAGATATTTGGATTTTCTTTATCTACTTCTTCACTTCCATAGCTGTTTTTTAAAATTTTAAGATCTCACTTCTCTGTTATTAGAGTAACTATCATTTTTTTTTCCTTTCGTCTGTTTTGCTTAGATATTTGGGATTAAAAGTTTATGATCGAGTTGATACTGTAATTGCAATTAGGTCACTTACATTTACTGGAAGTTTTAGGTATTTATTCGTTCACTTTTATAACTTAGAAGTGAAATGCTAACTTTATTAGATTGAAGATGTTCATCAAGCTTTTGTAAACTTCCTCCTCAATATAAAAAATCAACCTTCCATTTTTAGGATCTTTTCCAGAGTCAGAAAAGTGATCAAGTAGAAAAAGAACGGAAAAAAATAAAAAAATAAATGCGGGACAAAACATCATACATACGCCTGAACACTCTAGTCAGATATGTGATTCTTATTAATCCCAAAGTTCATAAATAACCTTTTAAAAGTAGAAATGCCAACAAAACTGAAAAAGTGGAGGGGAAAAAAACTAATATCAACCTTACAGCTGAAATCATACAATTCTATTTCATTTAATAGGCGCAAATCTTTTTTCCTTAGGATTCAGGACGAATCGTAGGATTCAAGATACAAATTGTGGGATTCTGACAATAAGACTATGGAGGTTTTTCATAGAAATGCACCGTCAATACTACTAAAACTAGCCCAATAACCCGTGCTCAGAACGGTATCTCCCAGCACTGCAAAATAAATAATCATATATTACAAAAAATTACCTCTTTCCATAGGACAAGTTTGATAAAATATAAATAGAGAAATTGGAGCAAAAAGGATACAGTTACATAGGAGCAACTAAAACATGAGTGGTTTGATGGAAAAATGAGTCGGTAGTTGTATGAATAGTTACATAACCATCCGCCAAAATTATAACCGACAGTCAAAATTGAAGCCAAAACCTCCTAGCTTAATATATTATAATAAGACCATGTATATAAAAAAGCACATTAGGGCAATGCTTGTTTTGATGTATACAATTCCAAGAATTCCTTAATGAACTCTCCAATATCAGAAACCATTGCAAAATATTAAAAAAATATTTCTAATAATTAAGGTAAAATCAAATAAGAAATGGGTTAATCGACAAACCTAGTAGCTTATTGCGAGCAATGTATCCCCTTGAAAATCGTTGAATTTCAATGACAGCATGTCTGAGTTCATTGAATTTCTTGCGAATAATAAAGCATCGAAGACTACTTTGTATCTTTATTATTGCTTTCTTTTGATGTTGAAAATCCTTCCTCAGGCACCAACTTTTCCAATGACTCTGGATTTTGATTGCAGCAGAAATTTCTTCATATAAGGGTTCAATTTTCTGAGACTTAGTAGGCATAAAAGCATATCTAGACCTCACTATTCTTCCTCGAATGTAAGACTGCATAATGGAGGCTGCATTGAGTAGATCTGCAGAGGCTTTGGCTTCCAAAGCATTTGAACTGTTCCACTGATGCCCTCGTCTGATCCATTTCCTCACTGCTCGTTGTATAAGTATCACAGATTTTCTAATCCTGACATAAGTATGCCTTTCAATCATGAAATGGTAGTATCTTTGGTACATGTCTGAAGACTCACAACATCCTGTCAAAAGAACATATCACTGAATCAAATGCTAACAAAACAATAGCTTATTAAATGGTGTCAGTAGTCATTACCAGGTGACTGCTTTTGGAACATAGCGCTAATGCATTTATAAGTAGTAATCCTATCAGTTGCCTTTAGCCATGCCTGAATAACAGCCTGCAGAACAAGAGTTGCAGCCTTCATCTTCAAATAACTATGGCGTTCAATGGATCCTCTAAAATGAGACTGGATAACTTTTGCCGCACATTCTAGACATTAAACAATAGTTAGTTCAAATGAACAAGAGCCGTAATAAGCACTACCTGTCACAAGATCAAAATTCTTGCGCATATAAACAATGATATTTGATTTAAATATATTAATATAGTAGAATTAGATGACAAAGAGCCGCAAACACAGTTGGAATGTGCTAATTTCAAAACCAAAATGTGGCGGAATCGAATCATGTCAAAAATAAAAATAAAAAAGAGAAAATCTGTTTGTCCAAGCATCTGGTCAATGAAAAAAAAAAATCAGTTATATCAGTTATCACAGTTGAACAGATAAGGGCCCGTTTGGCATAATTTCCGTGTTCAAAATTCTTCCACGTTGAAAATTGTTATAAAGAGAATGCTCAATTCTGAGAATCAGTAGTACTACTCTTGTTTGGTAGCATTCTTACAGAGTCGTTCCCAATTGGTGGAATAAGCAAAATAATGTTTGACATTCTTGAATGTCAATCAATTCATAAATTACCTGCTCACCCAAGCTATAAATTAAAAGACAAAAAATAATAATTAATCATTATATATACTCATATATCCTTGTCATGGTTCCAACTAGTGAACGCTACGCTACTATCAGCCATAGCGGTGGAAGCTGTTACGCTATTTTAAAAATAGCGGTGCTACGGTCTAAAGCCTAGTACGGCCAGCAATTTAAATTTAAATATTGTTTTTACTATTTCTTCTCCTCAATAGCTTTAGGGATCTCATCCATGGTTCAAAATAGCGGCCGCAACGTAGCGTAGTGCCCACATTATCGGCCGTAGCGGTTGAGGCCGCTAAGCTATTTTGAAAATAGCGGCACTACGGACTAAAACCTAGTAGAGCCGAGTAATTTTAGTTTTAAATACTATTTTTGCTATTTCTTCTCCTCAATAGCCTTTCTTAAAGTTGTCCCTGCCCTTATATGGTTTCAAATCACTAAAAATACACAATCTTGGTTGCTATACAAGATTCCAAAAACTTAGACCATTTAAGAAATTCACACCACTACACCGCTACATATTACCACAACCGCTACATATCGCCCGCTACACAGCGTTTTGGCCACTGATCGCTACGCCTGCTGCAACCGCTATTTTGATCCTTGATCTCATCAATGGATGGGACATGGAGGATTGATGTGAGGATGGATTCTACCGAGAAACCTAGGCCTGGCAGAACCAAACATGGAGGTTTGGTCATGGTTAATCATGAGGAAAACCTTCTGTGGATCTCATCAATGGATGGGACATGATAATGTGGTAGAATGTGATCTATTATGCATGCTAATGAAATCAAAATGCCTGTAGCAAGTATGCTAGTAAGCCAAGTAGTTATCTGTGAGGATGAGGAATTAAGTAGTGACCTTCAGATCCGAAATCTGTGTGCAGTAGAAGGGTTTTGGATTCAATTTTGACTGGCAATTTTAATTTTGACCGGAACTAACATTTTTTTTTTTTTTTTTTCAAAATCTTGCATGTTCTCTCTCCACTCCTATCTCATGCAACTATCTAATTTATTGCTTTATCAAAATCACTTATCTACTCTCCATTTTTCTTCTTCTTTTGCAACGGGTCTATTTTCATCCAAGTTCTACCATCTCCTTTCTACTCCAATTCTCATTCCCTTTCTACTTTAATTCTCCTATTTCATTTCTACGCCACTAGCATTTGAATTACAAAAACAAGTACTCATAGCCTCTCTTTTTTCCCTCTTTTTTTTCTAAAAGCTATAATTTCTTTTAATGCATGAATATCTAGATTGCAGCGTTGGTCATATCCGTGCTGAGCACAAGTTAGTATGCTAGTAGCTAAGTAAGTTTAAGGTATCAATATATGTATATATTTTATTATCTTTAAATGAAAAATAAAATTAAAATTAAAATCTAAATCATCAATCTTACATAGTAGGATATCTCTTTAAGTTAAGAATGTATTCATGAAGGAAAAAAAAAATAGATTAAAAAGATGAAGAAGAAGATATAGACAAGCATCATACGGACAATCGAATGCTTTAAAATAAATGCATGTTCTTGATTCATCTTTAAAACCTCATCAAAGCCGCAGAAAAAATCTTATGAGCTTTTGTTAACTATGAAATAACCTTTTATAAATAAAAGCAATAAAAGGGAGAAAGAATAAAGGATGAAAAAAGGTAAAAAGATTATTAGTATGAACTTACTGGCTATAGTTATTCTCGCGTAGCCGAATCACTTGAATTGTAAGATTCGATGAAACGAGCATCGAATCGTAGGATTCACACCGGAATCGTAAGATACATCTACAAATAGGGTTCATTGCTTAGATACGAATCGTTTTCCTTAATATTTGGGATACTTATTGGGATTCGGGATACGAATCGTAGGATTCTGATAACTACATAAGCAGTGATGATGTTATACAAGCAGGCCCTTACTTTTGTACTTGCAGTTGTAAACTCTATTACATTGGTGTTGACTTCTGAATGAAAAAACAGAATTCATAGAGCCGACCCTAATAATGTTGACACAAGGCTTTGATGTTGATGATGACGACGACAGTGGTGTGGACTTCTCAGAAACAAACTTATCTTTATTTTATTTAAATGTATTGGAAGAATTAGACACACTTGTGTCGCTGTTGTACATATTGAAGGATATGTCAATTATTCAAAGCTAATAACAAGAATGCTCGAATCCTGGCCCTTTAAAGGGGCTAGGACACCCGGATACTTGTACCAGCCCAATTATAATATATTACGCTAAAAGGTTTTGGATCTAATCCTGACCATCGGTTATAATTTATTTTTATTTTTATTTTTTTAAATGGTAACTTGTATTGCTAGAAAAAAGGAACTTTACAGAAGAGCTTTACAATATAAAAGAGTTATACTGAGAAGCGACCGAGCAAAAACCCCAAAAAACGGCCACTCCCAAAAGGAGGAGAAACAAAAACGCGAAGAGGGAAAGAGAACCAAATCAAATTGAGATGACTTCCCTCCAATTGAACATGATTGCATCAATAGATAAGCCCTAAAAATCTGGAAGATAGGATACCCACGAGGCAACGCAGAATTTCAATCTAAGGATTAAGTCTTCTTTGCAGGAAGCAATCCCTTCAAAACACCTTCTATTTCTCTCTTTCCAAATCGTTCAGATGCAAGCCAAAAAAGAGAGGTGCCACATGATCTTCCCTTTGCAAGTATTAATCGGGGTAGCCCACTGATGGAACAGGTCGTGTAAGGACTGCGGCATGACCTAACTACAATTGAACTTGTCCAGGATTGCAGACCAAAGGGCTTCATCTGCTTGCAATGGAACAAAAGATGATCAACCGATTCCTCATCCACTAAGCAGCGGGGGCAGGTGTTAACAAGGAGGATATGTCTGCGGCGAAGATTATCCATTGTTAAAAAAAAAATTCGAAGAGCAAGCCAAGTAAAAGAGATGACTCGGGGAGGGGCCTTGATCTTCCATAATGATGACCAACTTTGAGAAGCCACTGAGGTGGTCGATAAGGCGGAAAAGAAAGAAGATACCGAAAAAGAACCATCACGAGAAGGGATCCATAGCCTGCTATCTTGCCCTTCTAAAGAGCCATCTATGCCATCAAGCACCTCGAAGAGATTGAAGAGATTAGCTTCTTCTGCCTCAGAAAGATTCCTTCTGAAAACAGGCCACCACAATTGATTGTTAGTGCTTGTGTCGAAATAATCTCTAATCTTAGCGTTTCGATTTCTGGCACATCTGTTAGAAATTAGGGAACTGAAGTGCTAAAGTGGTCTCGCCAGGCCAAACATCATGCCAGAAAGAAAATTTTCTCTCCATTGCCAACGTGGTAGCGGATGGATTGGGTAAAAGAAGCGTTGGAACTGTTAATCCCTTTCCAGAAGTTTGAGCACCATCGCGGAGGAGGAGAGATTTCCCAACCATTTCTTCTCACTTTTTATTTTGCTACCAGGATTCTTTTCCAAAGGCCTTCTAAACCTTCCCCAAGTCTCCAAAGCCATTTACCCAACAAAGCCTGATTCATGATCCTTAAAGGTCTTATTCCAAGACCACCAGAGTCTTTAGGTGAGCAGACTGTTTTCCAATTCACCAAGTAGAATTTTTTAGAATCCTCACGGCCTTGCCAAAGGAAGTCTCTTTGAAGCTTCTCAATGCGGTCAATGATTGCAACGGGGCACTTGAGGATATGTAGTAGATAGGAAGGTTGGCAAGTGTAGATTGGATCAACGTAATTCTTCCTCCCAAGGATAAATACTTTGCTTTACAAGAAGATAGCTTTTTCTCAATCCTTTCAAGCACTGGATTCCATACAAATTTAGGCACTCTGTCTAGGCATAGGGGAAGACCAAGGTAGGTGGATGGTAAGGCGTCAACTCTGCACCCCATAATGGTAGCATAGTGATGGAGGGAGATGTCTTCAATTGAGACTCCGAGGATGGAGCTTATTGAGAAGTTTATCCTAAGACCCGAGACAACTTCAAAACATCTGAGAATAGCAACCAAATTTTTTATTTAGTCCTCATCAGCATCACAGAAGAGGAGGGTGTCATCTGCATATTGGGGGTGTGAGACAGAAGAAGCATTATGAGAAGGCTTGAATCCGTGGATCATATTGCAATCTTCTGCTTTGGAGAGCATCCAACTGAGGGCTTCTCCAATAATGACGAATAGAAACGCAGAAAAGGGATCCCCCTGGCGTAAGCCCCTCTCAGCTGAAAAAAATCCGTTCGGGGAGCCAATGATTAGAATGGAGAAGGTAGCAGATGAAATGCATTCTTTGATCCAAAAACTCCATTTTGATCGAAAGCCCATCATGCGCATCAAGTAAAGGAGGAAGTTAAAGTCCACCATGTCGAAGGCCTTTTCAAAGTCAAGTTTGCAAATGATGCCTGGAAGTTTGTCCTTGTATCTGGAGTGGATGCATTCATTGGCAACAAGAACCCCATCTAAGATTTGTCTGCCTTGAACAAAGGCTCTTTGAGAGAGAGAGAGAGATGATGGAAGGAAGGATCTTTTCAAGTCTGGAAGTAGCACTTTAGCCAAGATTTTGTAGATGCTGCCTAAAAGGCTTATTGGCCTAAAGTCCTTATTACCGTAAGCCCCCGTCTTCTTTGGGATAAGGGCGATGAAAGAGGCAATCAATTTGGAAAGCCTGCCTCTATTCCTTCATGAAGGCCATAATGTCAACTCGGAGGAGGTCCCAAAATGTGTGGAAGAAGGACATTGGGAAACCATCTGGGCCTGGAGCTTTGTCGCTAGCAAGATTAAAGACTGCCGCTTTGACTTCTTCCTCCTGGAACTCATCTTCCAACCAATTCGCATGCTCCTCGTTGATGGTGGAGAAATGAAGATTGTCTAAGGAAGGCTTGCCGAAACTATCTTTTTTATACAGGCTTTGAAAGAAACCGAGGATGTGGCTACTTATGCCATCCCTATCCTCTAATCTATTGCCATCGGCCATCAAGTAATTGATCTTGACTGACAATTAACCCTCTTCTACTCCCTTACTTAATGGATGGAAAGAGGTACTCCATACAACCTTTTTAATCTAAGAATTTTTAATTTATAATGCAACCGTGCTAAGCACGGGTGGTTGTGCTAGTGTATCCTTATCAGACCGATACGACACTTGTATTGGTACATGATACTGCACCACTACTTTTAGGGGAACAAGTTTAACATATCCTACTTATAAAGTCCTTTATTTTTTATAGTACTTTTAAAAATTTTACTTCTCACCATAAAAAATGCTATAAAGGGACTAAAACAGTGACAACCTCAATGATTCAAAGGTGGTCTAAAGGAAAAATTAGGGCACCCGTATCCGTGTCCTAGATTTCCAACAGTGAGGAATCGTATCCCGAATATCAATGTCCGTATTTGGGCATCATAGTAGAGGGGTCATAATGTTGTGTGATAGAGAGAGGACTTTTTGTAATTTCCTTATAAAGTGTGTTTCATGGAAATTGAGTTCCTTTGAATTTTATTAAACACTTTATTAGCAAGCCATTGCTTTTATTGAAATTTAACTCCTATGAATTCTACTAAATGTATTCTTAAGGTGCCACATGTTTCATGGAATTCAAATTCCTAAGGTTTCTATTGGATGTATTCTTTAGGACCCATTTATTTTGTCGAAAGAGGATTTCTCTAGGATTTCTATTAAATGTTTTCTGAAGGACCTTGTGGAAAATGAACTCCTAGGATTTCTATTAAATGTATTACCCATGTTTTTTAATTGAAATTGAATTATTAGAAATTCTATAAAATATTTTGATGACGTCATGTGTTTCGTGAAAATTAAATATCTTAGAATTCTATGTGATGTATATGGAAATTGAATTCCTAGGGATTCTATTAAACATATTCTTAAGGACCTCTCTGTTTTTTGGAAATTAAGTTCCTAGAAACTCTATTGATTGTATTCTTGAGTGTCAATCTCTTTCATTGAAATTGAACACCTAGGATTTCTGCTGAATGTTGAAATTCAGGAAATTATATTTAATTCTGAGAATGCCAAGGCCCAAATGCTGCGGCCCTGTTGGAATCTAAGTCGTGACTCGTAGGCATAGATCACCATACATAAATCAAATGAATTTCACACAAGGCATCGGCATTTTCTACTAACAATCAATCTTTCAATTAAAATCTCAAGAAAAATAAAAAAGTGTAACAATGTCTCCAAATTAAAAACAATCCCATAGTATAATCCCCATTCTGAACTTTCTTTAAAAAAAAAAAAAAAAAGATTCCAAGCACCCGGTCAACACCACCTCGCCACCAAGGCACATCTCAGATAAAAGACTGCCACGCAGGCACTGTATCACTACATACGCCCAACAAGGACCTGCTCACACAATGACCTCCATGGTCCACATTCATGATTCATCCACCTCATATAAATGTCATATTTGAACCCCCAAATTCTAGAATCTCACATCCACAACACAATCCTAAGCACGAGGTTATCACCTCGCACTGTGCTAGTAGTTCAGAGTACCATGGTTTCCTTTAACTCACCTCATCTACGTTACATGTCATGACTCTTGGTCATCTTTAATATAATTCACATGGGATTCTCAAATACATGGGAATGGTTGTTATACCTTCACACTCATTATGATCAATAATTTCAGCATCAGTTATGTCAATATATAAATATATATGGTTCACAACATGTTTAGGATAATCATCAGGATCACAGCCAAACAGTAACTTAGCAACATAATTATATTACAATTTACAGATAGACATCATTTATTTCATTTATATATATATATAGCTATATATATTAATATATTTTATGATGTTCTTGTTATGATTGTATGTTAGGCTTTCTTGTAATTGTATTTATACTGCTATAAATGGGAAAAAGGATGGTTATGAATATAAATTTTTTCTTTTTCTTCTAATTTTTAATTGTTTTTCATTTTTATTAGAAAAATAAATAAATAAAACCCTACATTCACGATACAATTTCCATTTGGATTCAATCCATGAGTATGAACGATTTGCGATACGATTCCGATTTTAAAAACTATGACTACATATGCTGCAGAATTCAATTTCCAGGTGCACAGGGAAAAGCTTTTTTCAATTGTTAATGACCATTCAGTTTCCAGGTGCACAGCGAAAAGCTTTTTCAATTATTAAAAACCAGTAACACCAAAATTTCGAGCTACTAGTGAATGGCACGACAATATATCAACACCCTCCTGAAACAGGAGGCCGTTCAAACTCGAAACCAAACAGACAGACGGAACTGAACAAACCATACAGATAGATGGAGGTAACATGCCTCCCAGAAGTTTCGAACTTGTGATCACTGGCTTTGATACTATGTTAATAACCAGTAACACCAACAGCTCAAGCTGTTAGTGAACGACAGTGTATATCGACACCAATAAAATAAAAACGAAAAAAAATCTCTGCCAAGCTCGGTAAACTAGACTAGAATTTCCCTCCTTTTAAGTGGAAAAAAAAAAAAGTAATGATTTACACAATATTATGGAATTCTCAACAATATGGAAATGAGACCCAAAGGAAAATTTGACAGTGTATACACATAGTTTGAGTTAGGATTGAACAGTGTAACCAAAATCGTGGAGCTTCACTAAAACAAGTAAAGGAATAGGTCTGAAATATGCTTCAGTTTCAAAAGGTTTCTAAAATAAAGCATTGAAATATCAATTTAAGACATCAACAAAGTGACAGGGAAAACCTTCTTGATGTTCATGAAATCCATCACGGTCCAAAGTTCTAGAGTCTAAGACACTCTTTTCTGGGCTTAAAATAATATTGAATACATCCCCATTTTCAGCTCCTAGTAGATGCTCAGAAGTTGAGGAAGGTTTCATTTCCAGTCTTCTATCATTCTGCTCCATTGGTTTAAGAACATTTAAAGATTCCACATAGAATAGGAAAAGACAATTAGAGTAACAGAAGTAGGCTAGTCATTTCTTTTTCTGTTTATCATTAAGAACATGATTCAAACCCAATTAAAATAGAATGACTCTAATTACCTCATTAGATCTTGCCCCTAGGCTACAAAAATTCCATCCCATACGCCTCTCAATATGTAGCTTATCCTACACAAAAAACAAAAAGACTGGTTACCATTTAGATCCTATCCAATTATGAAACTTCCAATTCAAAATCCTCTCAACTTAAATACAAATGTTACCATTTCTTTTCTACAAAGCAGAACTGATGATAGGAATACAAACAAAATTATCACACTTCGTTCGTTACAAGCCGGATGATTTTCCAGTATGTCACTTATTTGCAAGACCTGTAAATAGAAACATCAAGTAGGCTCGCTTAATACTGCATGAAGTACATGACGGTACACATTTTCAAATTACACTCTCTCACCTCAGGGATGTTTCCTAGCATGGTAGTCACTTTTTGGACAAGGACAAAGTTGTATGTGGCAACTGTATTATCAATATTGCGGAGAAGAGAGTGCTCACCACTAGCATCAAAGCTCTCCTACCAACAAATAGACTTCAGTAATTTAAACATGAGTTCAGAAAGGCTAAAAGCACAAAAAAGATAGCTAGATTAAGAAGTAAGCAATTACTGATCTACAGAAACTGAAGAGGTGACATGAAGTACATTTCGGAAGTAGTAATCAACCAAGTAGCGCAATGCTTTCCCATCAACCAAGGATGAAAAAGAATCAACACTAACATCATAGGTTTTACAGATTGCCTACAAAAAAAATATTGTAAAATAAATTAGGTAATACAAGGAAAATATACACTACCAAGCAGAAGAATATCATAAAACCAGAACAGCTTAGAATTGAAGTAATTGTTAATATGGATAAATTAAAAAACCCAAATATTTACAAATTTAGATATCATCTCATCTTATTAAGCACTATGGGGACAGTGTGATATTAAATAATTGCAGTAAGTGTGCTGGTGCAGTTTCTATTTTCTAAAGAATAAGACAGGTTTTGAGTTGAAATATTTGGCAATGACTGAAGATTTCAACAAACTTTCAGCTAATTTCTTGAACTTGCTCTGAGATCCAGAAAAGGATTTGTAATTTACAGAAATGTAGGGACTGTGTAGTAAGCATATAAAAAACACAGGAAAAAGGCATTTTCTTCATTATAAAAAGTTAAAATAATGTTATTACACAACTGGCACATAAACCTAAGCATCCAGAAAATGTGTTTCTTTCTCGAAAAGCCACTCTCCTCTATAAAAACTCTTTCCCTATCTTACCGAAATTCGTCATTCTTCATTTATGATTACTAATTTTACACAAAATCAGCAATTATAAGCGTAGAGAGTTCTACAGAGGTTTTTAGGTATATTAAACCAATAGATATAAATAGTTTAGGTGATTTACAGTGATGAAATAGAGAGATTATATGATGATGAAAATGGGATGTAAATTGGGAAAGGTATTTTAAAAGATTAACAATGGTTAATGAGATAGTAATACAATCCGAATGATAAAAGATTAAGGATTACTTTAATGATTATAAATAGTTAAAGAGGTGCTTCTTTGAAATATTAAAATATTGATGTAGGCTCCACTAAAAGTGAAAATTGAGGGAAGTAGTCAAAACTAAATTGAAAACCACCTACTATAAATAATAATAGTTATGTAAGTGGTTAGATTTCTCAAGGTTGTTTTCTATTTAAAGGGGATTGTAAGCAAGTTTCACGCAACGCTATTGGATGTTACAGCATATTAGCAAATATACAACATTTTCTTGTTTTTGTTTGGGACTTGGAATTCTTGAATAGTAAAGGTCATGAGTCAAACTTGAGTTAATTATCCTCTCTATCGCTGCAATACTTTAATGATTTTGCATGCTGAGAGATGAGACTGCTGTATATCTGCTGGAACAGCAATCTGTATTGTCTCAGTACCTACCAAAGGAAGATTTAGAGGACCAAAGTTACTTAGGTTGGACAGAATGCAAGGACCCAAACCCAAATTACATTCATTACTAGGGTTTACTTGAATCTCAGCCCCAAATAGATGAAATAGGGGAATTAGGATTAATTGCTAGGGTTTCCATAATTGTCGATCCCAATTTCCGTAGTTATCTTAACCACTTGGATCAATTGTTAATTATGTCCAATTTTAGACTTAACTGTAATTTAAAAACTCTATAAAACTAAATTAGAAAATGTAGTACCACTTATCAAATATTACTAATTGATCTCATGCAGAATATCATACCATGAACAAGCCACCTGGATTATTTAGTAATAGACATTTACTGGTTTGGACTTCGATATAAGTACCTTCCATTTTTTAAGTGGATCAATTTCCATAAATTGACAAGGATAAAAAAAAAACCAATGATTGCATGCTTGTGATTGAACCTACAGGATGCGGACAGAATTGTAGGTGGGCAAAAGGATCAATTTGGCCTGAAACAGTACCCAAATATTCAAGAAAATCAGTTGCCAGGGGCTGTTTAAATACAACAGTAAATATCGGGGGCAGTTTGGCAATATCCAGAGAATTCCATTCCACAAACAGAGGATTCACATAGCTGTTTTTGGGCCTACAGTTTGGAGGGACAAACTGACGCAATTCACTAAAGAAGGGCACCAGCAGGTTCACCCATGAATCCACTTCAAGATCGTGGAGTTTGTTTCCATCAAAGGTTGGGCCATGTGGGTCCCATGGCGATTCTACTGCAAGATATCAAAGATGTCCAGACTCTAGAAATCCTGCAGATTTCTCTTTATTTCTTTATATTTTCATGCATGTTTGAGTAGGAAACTCTTGTTACGAATACTATTGAAAGTAGGAAATCAATTTAGAAGCAGATTCTAGGGTTTTTAGGGAAGTTTTGGAGTGCTATTTAAAGGGTCGTCATTACTGTAGCAGCAACAGTACAAATTTTCAATAAAGCATTCTTTAGGCTTTATTTTACCTCTCTCTTGCATAATGTGGATGCTAGGAAATTGAGAAGGCTCTTTAAGTTCAGATTTTGGGCTTTTCAGCGTAGTTCCTTCCCCATTAATTTCAGGATTTGTGTTCTTTTACTGCATATTGGTGTAGTGGCTGGATATTTTCTGGAGTTGAATTATTTGGGCCCTAGACAGTCCAATTGCAACAAATCAAGACTGCAACAATTTTGCATTGAGAATTACCTGTGTTCATGTCGGATTTATTTCTATTTTGAAACTATAAATTAACATATGCCCAAATATATTATATTCCTATACGTATAGATTACAAAATGAGTATGCCCCATGTGTGTCAAGAGTAGTGGGAAACACAGATAGGCATTAGTACATGGGATTGGCTCGTCAAGGTTAAGATAGTGGGATTTCCCCAATATTGAAGGAGGTTTCTTGGTGGCATTGGACCGCAAGGAAGCTAATTTAGCAAGGCCCGCCAGGAGTAAAGACTCCTAATGCGAATAGGAAAGAGAAGCCCAAATCCATAAAAGGACCACAGACCATCTCTCTCCCTCCCGCACTCACCTATTCAGTGGAGAGAAAGAGAAGGAAAGAAGAGGAGAAAAGGAGAAAAGGGGGCTCAACTAGGGCCCTTCTAGGTAATTGTGTAATTTATATTGATCACTTGTTATCTAATGTATATTGATCACTTGCCAGACTTCATAGCTCTAATTCCATAGTTGGTCCTCGTAGGTAGCAGGTATTTCATCTGCTAGCAACGATTGGTTAAGCAGTTGCTTTGGGAACTGCGCGATTACTCGAGCAGTAAACCAAGGAATTTTATTGATGGTAGTTTGATGTGGTGCAACGAGAGTAGATACACACATGTAGCTTAATTTCATTATTCGTATTTTGTTATCGGCCCTTCGTTTGTCCAAGGTTGGATTAGTTAATGCTTTCAAGACATTTATTAATTGTATTTTTGCAACTTTAAAATATTTATGCTTCACTCAGTTGTGCTTAATAAAAAATTTTTCGTTGGCTCAATTATCAAAATATGTTATTTATGAGATTCATATCAGTCGCAGCCCTAAATATGATGGGCCCCGGATTCAGGGAAGTGACACCATGGCTGAAGAATTGCTCACACTCGAGGCTAACCACACTTGGGATCTTGTTCCACATCCTTCTTCTAGTTCTTACATCGAAAGTAAGTCGGTATGCTCTGTTAAAGTGAAATCATATACTACACTTGATAGATACAATGCTGAGTTGGTTGCACAAGGTTTCAAACAAGAAAATGGGATAAATTATGAAGAAACCTTTGCCCCGGTTGCCAAAATGACCACTAAACGAAGCCAAGTAAGCATTATTGCTACTTGTCACTGTCCCTTATGGCAAATGGACGTCAAGGATGCATTTCTTCATGGGGATTTGCATGAAACCGTGTACAAGCGTCCTCCACTAGGTTTAAGTTCTCCGTCAAAATGGTGTCGTTTGAAGAAATCTCTATATGGGCTCAAACCAGCTCCCTAGACATGATTCGATAAGTTTCGGCAAGCCAATCTGATGCAGCCAGCATGTCAACCTCAAGACTGATTTGGACCAAATTATGCTTTTGCCTGGCAGTGTTTCGTGTCCATCATGCCTTCAATGGACAAACAAGCAAACAACAAGACTAACAACACCATGCATCAGCAACTTAAGCAATGGAAGAAACCGTAAAGAAATAGAATTTCTGTTTATTTTCTATTATCCTGAACATGCCGTCAACTATCCTCTCTGCTACAGCTTTTAAAGAAGAAAAGACAGATTGGAAGGATCCTCACTTGATCCCATTACACCCTTGATAACAGCATCTAAATTAACACCACAATCTAATATGAAAAGGAAATAAAGAAAAAAATAATAATGATATTGGCGACTACCAGCCATGGCTGTAAATCCACAGCAAATCCTCTTAGCACACCCAAATTATCTCCCTTTATCAGATTTTGAGCAATCAAAAACATCCATCTTGCCTAAGATCTTTAGGTTCCAACTCATCATGTTTGAATGAAGAGAATCCAGCAATTACTTGGAATTAGAATTCATATTTTGATGACTTCTCCAAAAACAAAGTCGTTCCAGACATTCTGGACAACTATGCTATGGGTCCCACGCGGCCCATCTAATATTGAAAGCAATCATACTACCAGTAAGAAGACTCCCAGGCGAACTTATTGAGGCAGGTTTTCAAGTGGGATGGGGTTGACCTGGCCCACAAACCCATTTTCCAAAAACTAAGTACATACAGCCTCTTTTTTTCATTCTGAATTATGTGATTGTCAATCTGAATTGGGCCACCAGCATCACATTCTCAAAGCCTGATTTCTGCAAAGTTATAATGATCACTCATTATTTTTTGTCGCCGAACTTCTGAAGGTTGCACCATTTTATTGTTGTATGTGGATGATATTATTATTAGTGGAAAGAACATACTTGGAATTGGGGATCTCAAAAGGTACCTCATGAAGACATTTCAAATGAAATGCCTTGGTGTCTTGACTTACGATTGGCCTAGAATTCAAACATACTCTGCTTGGCATCTATGGCCATCAGCGCAGGTATGCCAAAGATTTACTCTCCATGGCCGGATTCGCTGCTGAAAGAACTGCTGACACAGCAATGGAGATCAATGTTGAATTCAGTAGGGATTATGGGAGTTTTCTTTCAGATGCCACATTATATTGCAACTTAGTTGGAAGTTTGATTTACCTCACAATGACTCATCCTGACACTCATTACACTACTTCTTAGTCAATTTGTCAGTAGTCCTCACATGAACCATCTCATTGCGATTCATCGCATTTTCCGTTACATATGTGGGTTAACTAAAAAAGAGTTATTCCATTCATCCTCCACTCCACTTACTATTCAGGGATTCGTGGATGTTGATTAGGATGGTTGACCTGATAGTTATTGATCAACTACAGGCTGGTGTATATTCTCAGGAACATCTCTTGGAAATGCAAAAGGCTGTCTACTGTTTCAAAATCACCAGCTGAGGCTAAATATGGGCTACGTCTTCTGCTGCAAGCAAAGTTGTTTGGCTTTGACATCTACTCTGTGAATTTGGTGTCTTTACTCAAGGGCTTGCACTTCTTGTTGATAATACAAGTGCTATTCAAATTACTAACAATCCATTGTTCTATGAGCAGACCAAACATATAGGAGTGGATTGACATTTTACTAGTGAGAAAACTATGTCCAAGGTTCTTCACATCCCTCATGTTTCCTCTCATCTTCAGTGGGCGAGCATTTCACAAAAGCTATGACAAGGTCTCGGCATGACTTTCTCACCACCAAATTACTACTCTGCTCTGCTCCACATCAATTTGACGAGTGCAGAGAAAATAGGCCCAATGCCAAGCTAGTGGAAATCTGATAACCCATTCAAAAACGTGTCATATCCCCACAAAGGAAATAGATCAATCAACATTCTACTCTTAGAAGATTATATTGGCTGTAATATTACCTAAAACAGTGCATACTTAGTCAAATTGTAATTATGTTCATTGATTGTAATTTGCCTCAAATTGCACAGAAAGTAATATTTATGTATATGTGTATTACCTATAACATTACATACTAGTTTAATTGTAATTTGCCTCAAATGGCACACAAAGTAATATTTATGTATTTGTGTGTGTGTGCATGTGCCAACCTTCACAGGGATACACAAAAATCCTGACATCCAATCTTTTTCTAGAAATACTATTTGGTTTATTAAATTAGCTATCATAGTCTCATGTTCTGAATTGTGATCAATCCAGCTGAGCCTTTTTATGAATTAGAATATGCCTCTAGTAAACTTAGACTAGCAAGTCATTCGGGCATCGAAATTGGAATGGTATTAAGTGGATACTATCAAGCCATTCAGAAAGGTATTGTGAAGTGGACACGAGCAAGCCATTTGGGAATCAGAATTGAAATGGTATCAAGAAGTAGATGCTATCAAGCCATTCGACTGGTATTGTGAAGTGGATATTAGCAATCCATATGGACATGGAAGGTAGGATCTTCCATTGCACCATCATGTTAAAAGAAAGTTCGATGGATTCCATGCACATGATAGGTGTTTCCTGCGGAATGGCCTGGTTTGCTCACAAATGGTCCTTCAATGAGTGAAATCGGCATCACAGTTGGAATGTTACATCAATATGTCCGTGAATAGGGAATTCATTATTTACATAAGGGTTCAAACCTAACCCTAGATCCGAAAGATTTCCTTTATTTATAGTTTTCTTCTGTTTTGCAGTAAACAATCGAAACTGCAACCATGTGATAAGATTAGTGAGCAATATCAAATTTGTTCCAGGCTCAAGTTATGCTAGATCTAAAAGGACCAAAACCATGTACCTGACAAAGGTAAACAAAGAATATTCATTGAATTAGGTATAGGAGCAATACCTGAATCCATTCAAGAAGCATTTCCATGTGCGAGGAAGTCTGAAAAGCAAAAGACATATATCAACTACAAGAGGTTATCAACCTGTTAACATAGATGGAAATATAGGTAAAAAAAAAAAAGATAAGATTTTAAAAACAATCGTAAACAAAAACAAAAAACCTTAACTTCACACCACTAAAATTAAATGCTATAATTTCTCCAATAACCTTTTTTGTTAACAATGTTATTGTTGAACAACAAATTATCATCACTAAAGCAAGAAACCTTCGTTGGTAACATCGACTTTCAGAATTTCACCCAGCATAGCTTTAAAAATCGGCATAGTCCAATCAACTTGGCCTCCAGAGGTGCCGAGTCAAAAAACATCCCCCTCAACAAGCCATTTTGAGCCATAGCCATTTTCATTCTTCCAAAGAGGAGTAATGGTTCACATCATGATTATGGAGCCCAAAAGGCGAAAATTAGATTGAATGATCCACATTTTTTTTTAGTAACTAGAAAACCGTGATAGATCAATAGCTTAAACATGAGCCCATAATCATGTTTCGTCTTCTTAAGACATCCAATGGTTGGGACAGTCATTTAAAGTCACAGAATTTAAAAAATAAAAGAAAGAAAAGAACGGAGATGCCAAAATCACCACCCAATGCACTGTAGCAGTGCATGTTTGTGCGCTTCAGACAATAATGTTTGTTTCAATTCTCAAGGATTTCGAGGCTTTCTGAAACAGACATTATGAGGTTTCAAATGGAGGGTCCCAACATGATTACCAAACGGTCTTTTGAGTTTTCAAACTGCTTTAACACAATAAGAGCAAACAAATAGACTTGCCAAACTGGCACTTAGATTAGCAACTGGAGAAAATGTCTTAAATAATCTAGTTCATATAATTGGGTAAATCAATTTGGAACAAGACAAGCTTTATGTCGGTGAATCATGCCGGCTAGATTATATTTTAATGTGAAGACCCATTTACATCCAATTGAATACTTTCCTTTTCGATGAGACGTCAAGACCCATGTTTTATTTTTCTCAAAAGCCCGCATCTCGTCAAGCACTACCTCCTTCCACTTTGGATGAGGTAGTGCTTTACACAAGCATTTGGGTATGCATTCTAATGACATATTGGTAATAAATTCAAGAAAGACAGGAGATAGATGGTTATAGGAAACAAAATGGGATGACGGGTAGCACACAATCTTGTTACTTGACATAAAGCAATAGGGAGATCAACATATGAATAAGTACCAAAATGAGGGTCCACAAGTGATTGAAGCTTTAAGATATAAATATGGGGCATTGATTTGTTTGGTAGAGAATAACAGTCTAGCCTTCAGCTTCCAACTGGAGAACTCTTGCATCGGTTTCTCCTGCACATCAACTATTTTGCTCGTCTCAGGAGTTTTTGATACTGTCTTCTTTAATACATTGATTCAATTATTATCCTCTTTGCCATTGTTATAAGAATCCTACAATTCGTATCCCGAATCCTGATTCATATCCCAAATTCTAAGGAAAACGATTTGTATCTATGCAATGAACCCATTTATCGATGAATGTTAGGATTTCTGTGAGTCTTACAATTCGACACTCATTTCATCAAATTTTATGATTTAAGCGATTCGGTTGAGCGAGAATTTCTACAACCGATAAGTTAATATTAACAATCTTTTACCTTTTTTCTTTCTCTATTCTTTCTTTTTGCATTTTTATTTTCAAAAGGTGATTTAGTAATTAACTAAACCTCTTAAAAAAATTTGCAGCCTGAGAAAGGTTTTCGAGATGAATAAAGAATATGCATTTAATTAAAGTGTTCGATTGTACGTATATAGCTTGTCTATATCTTCTTTTTTTTAATCTTTTTTGGGTTTTTTTATGAACACTTTCTTAACACCAAGAGATATCCTACTGTGTAAGATTGATGGTTTGAACTTTATTTTACTTTATATTATGATTTAAAGATAACAAAAGATCAATATAAACTGATACCTTAAACTTATTTAACTATTTACACATATCATTTATTATATATTAACATATCATGATGTTCTTGACATAATTGTATAATAGAATTATTTGTCATTATATTCATACTGCTATAAATGGGAAAAGGGATAGTTATGAATAACTATTTTTTCTCTCTTTTAATTTTTTTTATTTTTATTAGAAAAATAAAAAACCTACTATTCATGATACGATTCAATTCATGGGTATGTACAATTTGCAATTGATTCCGATATTCAGAAGTATGCTCTTTGTCATCATCCACTTGTCCATGATAACATGGAGAAGGCATAGAAGCAGCAAGGAGACTTGCATATCAAGAGATATAATTGTTAGATCCAAAGTTTCATAAAGGTTGAAGGGATTTTAAACGTAGCCGAACAAGCGCACATGTTTGGCTGGGTCTTGATTGTGTTGCGATGGTCGCTGGTGTTGAAAACCACTCAATCTGAGTTTCGATCGATGATTTTTCACAGTCGATTGGTGTTATCCAACGGTATCAACTGTTTATTTTCTTCTCTAACACAATATTAAATTTCCCTTGCTAACCATCCTACCGAAACCTCAAGCAATGCAGTGAGATCCAAGAAGAAGTGGGCCCCACCAAGGATGCTTAGTTTTCTTTAAATAGTTTAGTAATTTTAGTAATTTGAGATTTTAGGATTTGATTTACTTAGAGATATTAGAGAGTTATTTTAGAATGTCTTGGTTATTAAGAAACAGTAGTATTGCCCTATATATAGAGGATTCCCCTGTTGTAATGGTCATGCTATATTTTTAATAAAAGTTCAGAGAAGTTCTCGTGAGTTCCCCTTTGGGGTATTTCTCCTAAGTGATCTTTAGGGTTTTGAGTCTTAGGGCTCGATCTCACCGTCAGAGGTGTAGATCTTCACCCTGGCCTCCGGGTTACGCCACCAATTAGTATCAGAGCGAAGATCCAATCTCGGATCGCCGTTCCGATCCCCGATTCGAAATCCATCCACCATCTACTGTTATTCACTCATCTCTACAATCACCCGAATCCCATTCCAGCCCTTTCACTATCCCAGCAACCCTACCAGCACCGTCTCCCTAGACTACCGAACCCAACCTCTCCTCCTCCACCACCAAGCCCTCTACATCCCTTCGTTGAAACCCAAAAATCCCAAATCCCAAGCCTGCCGAAATTCCTCAGACCTAAACCTCTTCATCCATCCATCCCTTCGACATCCACTCCATCTAAACCCAACAACCCATCCCTCACCCAGAGTCACAGAAACCATCTCCGCTAAACCCGAGACTTCCTGCCGCTTTTCTTTCCACACCTTCCCCTTCTGCCAAAAACCAAACCCACTACTGAACTCTAAAAACCCTATACACCCAGCCGACGCCCACTACCTGCCCATCCAGCCTTCTAGCCCTAATAACCGACTCCAATCCACATTGCAGCCATTCCCGAACAAAATCCCAACCCCAACCAGACCCCTCTCGCCATTTCCAAACATCCTAAACAATTTTTTCCCAAACCTCAAATCACCGAACCCTCATCTATCCTACCCGAACCCATCCCGCTTTCAATTTTTTCCCAAAAAAAAAAAAACCACCAAACCCCCTGCAGATCCCAACTATTCCTTGACCGCGCCCAACACACCTCAACTCCCAATAGCCACCGAGCCTTGCCCCATCCACATCACTTTCCTAGCCGCTTCCCCTCTCTGATAGTCCATCCCCAAACCCAGAAGAAGAGAAATGAAATAAAAATAAGAAGAAAGAGAGCAGAGAGTAGAAGATATAAGAGAAAAGGCGTAGCAGGCATCGTCAAAACCTCTAGCAGCAACCCCAGTGTCGTCGTCGTCGTCGCGCCATCGTCACCAGCATCCCTCGCCTCCAGTAGCCCATCCCTCCCATCCCTCTTCAGTTTTTCTCCTCCATATCAAAACAGGTAAGACACTCAAAGCCTATTCTTTTTCGTTCCTGCGCCAAAACCAAGACAGGGCAACACGTACTGAAATTCTATGCAGTTTTGGGCCTCAACTAAAATTGCGCCTGATCTGAGTCCAGCCCCAACCCGGCCCAACACACCTTTAAAAAACAAAAAAAATAAAAAATAAAATAAATAAATAAAAAAAAAACAGAACCCAACAGGCTCTCTCCCAAGTGCTCTCTCTTGGCAATCCACTGAGTTGGGCTTGACCTGTAGTTTGGGCCTGATCCAAGTCCAGGCCTAGCCCGACCAGCCCACAAATTACAGCAAAAAAAAAAAAGTGCAGAAATTTGCATCATTAATTCAAGTCTATGAAACTTTTTGGAAGCCCCATTCCACTTCAAAGAATTCAGTATGAACACAAATATGGCCATTGGTATTTTGAAAATGAATTTTATTTTGAGGAATTTCTCAACTTGACGCAAGAAAATTGGACGGTTAATGAATACACCCACCACTTTCGCGAGTTGCATGAGATATGCGAATTGGAGGAAGATGAGAGACATGATTTAGCTCGTTATGTCCAAGGCTTGAGACCAGATATCTTGGAAAATATGAATTACTGCAAAACCAGTCACGAGGCATACCTGGAAGCCATCCATGTTGAGCGCATGCTTAGAAGGTCTCGCAAGCAACGTTAACAAAGAGCTCATATTTTGGAAAGACCTTTTGCAGGAGAAGAAAATCCTACTATTGTCATTCGCAGACTCCTCAATACCAATGAAGAAGAAGAAGAAGAAGAAGAATGGAGACAAGCTAAGATATTTCACACACGGGTGGTAGTCATTGACAAAGCTGTTAATGTGGTTATTGACAATGGCAGTGCAATAAATTTTGTCGCACAAGAGGTTATTGATAAGCTTAATTTGCCAATTGAGAAGCTTCTTAAGCCCTACCAAGTCACATGGTCTAATGGTCATGTCATTCTCGTGACTCACAAATGTTTGGTATCTTTCAAGACTGGCAGCGACGAAGATTAGATTTGGTGTGATGTGATCCATATGAATATTGTTCATATCCATATTGAACGTCCATGGCTTTTTGATCGGACAATGCATCATGATACAGAGGCAAACACATATACCCTTTTCAGGAATGGAAGACGGAGTAGACTCATGCCAATGACATCAACATCTCAGTCACCGTCTGCCCTTTCAACACAAGCGCCACAAAAGGAGCAAAAACTTGCAAAAGTAGTCATGATTGCACCAAAAGAGCCGACTCCACACACCAAAGATGACATTGCAACGCGAGTTCATAGCAACACTGATTTTGTAGGTACAAGCAATATTAATCAAGGTAGTGCCACTCAAGAGCTGCCAAGGGTTGAGGAAGTACAAGACCAAGAAAATATTGACGACTCTGCCCAGGTTAGCAAAAAGATTGAACATCCGGTAGATCTCATTGACACGCCACTTCTAGAAATGTCAATTGGGTTTTCAGAAATCAAGTCGATTGTTCCAGTAGTTTCACAAGAAGATCAAGTTGTTGCAATCCCTCACATTGACTTCATCTTTAAGGATCAACAATGGAAGCTAGAAGATTGCAATCAGATAAGGCAGATTTTACAGTTGCAGTCTCTCATAGAAAAAGCGCAAGATCGCACTACACGTAGACAGCAGAAGGAGCGACGCTTCCGACTTTTAGATGGTTGAACACATCGCGTCAAACTCCCACGATTTCCCATGCAGATGCAGATCAAAAAAAGAGGCAGACATTTGTGCGTTTAATTTTCGACCCAGGCGGACATTTTCCGAACTTGTGGTCGGATTCTCTCCTGTGTTATCAACGTTTCAACTCGCCAAAGTCGAGTTTTTCCAAGAGGGGGAGAGTTGATGCAGTGAGATTCTAGAAGAAGTGGACCCTAATGGACCCCACCATGGATGATTTGTTTTCTTTAAATAGTTTAGTAATTTTAGTAATTTTAGTAATTTGAGATTTTAGGATTTGATTTACTTAGAGATATTAAAGAGTTTTTTTTAGAATGTCTTGGTTATTAAGAAACAGTAGTATTACTCTATATATAGAGGAGTCCCCTATTGTAATGGTCATGCTATATTTTTAATAAAAGTTCAGAGAAGTTCTCGTGAGTTCCCCTTTGGAGTATTTACCCTAAGTGATATTAGAGTTTTGAGTCTTAGGGCACGATCTCACCGGCGGAGGTGTAGATCTTCACCATGGCCTCCAAGCTACGTCATCATCAAGACATTAGTACTTAGTAAAGGCAGCAGAATACTAGTCAACACAACCCCCCTCTCCCCTTTCCCCCTCCTCCCTCGCGGGCCGAACCCAGTCAGCAAACGTTGCAAGACACGTACATTTCAGCATTGACTCATTCCTCCCGGTGGCTCTAATACCAGGTTAGAATCCTAGATGAATGTAGATCTAGGGTTCTATGAAACAAAACCGAACAGTAGTCACAAAGAGAAGAGAGTAAGAACAAAAGAAGAGAGATTTACTGTAACCCACTAGGTTAAACGACAACCCATATTTATTAAAAACTTTAATTCAGGCTATTTACAAAAAAAAAAAATAATAAGAAGAAAATAAAACTGCAGTAAATACTAATTATAGAAAACCTCCTGATATGAATTATACACCCGACTCAGACCTAGGCGGCACCGAGTTGACTCAGACAAGTCAACCCAGTCCCAACCAGGATTAAAAACCATGGTAGCAGCTCAACTTCGTCCTTCATAAGTATTTTCTGTTCATTCTCCTACTCTTTAAAGGCAATAAACCCTCCTCAAAGCCTTCTCCTAAGCAAAAGAGTGACAAAAACTAGCTTTGGGCATAAAAACGGGTCACCCAATTTTTCGTTCAAAGGATGATCTATACGCTTATAATCAGCGGCAATTATATTTTTACCAGCCGGGTCTCAGCCATACAAAATGATGAATTGCAGATTGTCGGAACAATGTGTAGGCAACAAATACTTGCTGAAATTTAATTTTAGCACAGCATCCCCACAAAATAGCAGGCAGCTTTCTACCAGGTGCAGTTCAGTGGCTGGATTTGAGTACCAGGTGGTCTATAGAATACCAACAGCAACTCAAAAACCCCTCCAACCACTAAAACAGAAATATGAGAAAATTACACAAAAGAGAAAACCCCAAAGAACTACTGCCCAGCAGTGTTTCTCAGAAAAACAGATTTCAAATAGAAACCAGTTGCCCTGGGCAACAACTAAGCCATTAATTTCAGACTATAACTCTAATACACAGTGTTAAATGTAAATACGACATCTGCTACACGAAAGATGCACATAAAATGTAAATGGATGGGAATTAGGTGTGATTAGCGACTGGGCCCTACTTGGTCTAGCCGAACAGTTCATGGGAACGGTTGGGGTCTTGGCTGGATCCATGAACCCTTGTTGGGTGACACCTGGCCCCTCTTCTACACGGCTCATAGCATTCCATGAAGGCTTCAGCTAAGGCCAAAATGGGATCTCCATCACAAAACACGGTGGATGCTTTTTTTAACCTCAGTGGCATGTAAAGTATGTGTTCTAATTTTAGTGTAAATGTGTTGCTGCAAGTTATTTTGCAAAAAATGTATAAGTAATATTGAAAACAATATTCACATCTCACCTATAATTATTAATATTTACATCATACATCTCATCTTTAATTATGTATATTTATAGCATATCAGCCACTTTTTTTATCCCTTTTTGAGATCGAGGGAACAATTCTAACATTAGGGTGCATGAGTTACCTTGAGATATAGCGAAAAAAGAAAAAGAATAAGAAAAAAATTAAATAAATTTAATAGTGATGCTCGTGGTTCATCTTTAATTATTTATGGAATACTTCTATGTTAGTACCAAATGAAAAGGTACAAAAATATTAAACAAAACTAAAAAGGCATTTACCATTATAGATGCCTTGACTTTTGATATTTCCTCAGCTGCCTTGACTTTTGATATTTCCTCAGCTAAAAGCACCTTGTTGATCAACAATGGAACCTGCAAAACAATAGTGACAATTAGTTTAGCAGATTGTTAGTCAAACACGAAATAGCCGTATCGCTACAATCACACTCATTTTCAAATTAATGCAAAAGAATCTCAGAGGACGATGAGTGTTTTAAAATCCCAAAACAGAGGGCAAAATGCTGGAGAGAAAAATTTGGTCAAACCAGGATCAACTGTCCTGTTTAACTTGCATTAACCATGATGTAATAAATAATAATTAATTAAAAATGTATTTTAAGATATGGGGGTTCAACCACAGCTGCCAGTTTTTAACCTTTCTTTATGATCTTTTATGAGATTTTCGGTTCCAATCTAACCAGATTGACAAGCATACCATACCGCTAGTCCGTTGTGAAGTTTAAAACATTCATGTCCAGAGGAACATTTTCCAAAGGTACAATGACTCCCAAAATTCATTAAGCACCATAAGTAGAAAAGCTAGCATCCTCTAGCGCCCAAGATGTGAAACCCTTTTTCAGTGGATATTTATCAATTATAGGGCATAGAAATATAAGGGAAAGGACATGCTAGTAATTCTTAAATGCTAAGGCTTTCTTATAGTTAATAATAATGTTATATGGGTACTTTTTATTAGCAATAAATTATAACCTATTCAGTCCATTGTAACCATCGAAGCATGACCGTTCTTTCCTATTAATTTCTTTTGTCCTTCTACTTTTCCTATCAATTTATCATCTTTCACGAATCTGATTTACGAGTTATATCTTCATTTTGGTATCAGAGGTCAGAGCACAAGAATCGGAACGATGACAACATGATCACAAGACCCAACACCACACTTAGACAAAAGTGATTAAATTCTAGTTTTGTGGAAATTGTAGAGATAAGAACAGTTTTGTGGGCCACTAGTGGGCCGGACCCTCCACTAATATGTCATGTGTTTAGGAGTACTATCCTAATAAGGAACACTTGTAACATATCTATGACTAGATATCTATAGGATTGACTTATCTTGGTTCCTACAATATTATATTCACTAGCTCCAATTAGGGGGCTTGATTGTGATCTTGATTAGCCCCAATAAAGGCCTGATTGTACTCTTCAATTCTATAAAAACAGACAAATCGTCCCATGATAGGTACAACCTTTCATCCAAAATGTGTCACTTAGTTTTCTCTTTCTTATTCCTTTACGCTCATAATTGTAACATCGTAACATAGCTTGGTTATTTAAGAGATTCCAATAGCGATTTCCAGTCATTAGTCTTAGTTATTTAAGATATTCTAGTTCTCTAGTCTAGAAGAAAGAAACAACTCATAATTCAGTAACAGTGGTCGTCATACTGGGGGCCATCTTTTGATCATCCTTCTGATACTTCTGCAAAATTGTGATTTTAATTCAACATTTCATGTGAAATTCTGGACTTAATTAGGATAATTGGCATTAGATTTCATAGAATTTCATTCAAAAATTCATTTGAGCCATCAAAGTGAAATTTGAGTCAAAATTGGTCAAAAATCATACTTTACATGATTTTCATGAAATCATCGTTTTGAATAACTTTTTAAACACACATACGCATGCATGTTATTTTTGCACTATTGTGTAGACCACGAAAAATCGGTCAAGGCGGTGTATTCATACGCATGTTTCCGATGTGATTCAGGCCCCATGCAATGCGTTTGTGAGTTACATGCACATTAATTATGGCTGATTTATTATTTTAATTTGTGTACGTGTAATGCAAAATTCGGGACCCACCTTAAGATGGAATTGAAGAGAAGAAAGAAAGAAGAATCAAAGAAGGAAAAGAAAAAAAAATTAACATTCGAGGGGGTGGGGGGGTCGGGGTTTGAATTAGGTGAGCTTAATTACTGACCAATTTCAAATTCTTTTTGCCAATTATGCTCAAGGGATATTTATGGAATCTAAACTACAAAAGCAAACAAGATAAATATTCACCACAAAGAAAAGCATTCACCACAATAAAGCGATATATAGTGGTTCGGCCAAGTTGCCAACATCCACTCCCGGCGTATGTCCCTACAGCCCACCACCATCATCATCATCAAAGCCTCGTCCCAACTACATTGGGGTCGGCTAGACGAATTATATTTCTCCATTCCTATCTATCTTAAGCCAAATCCTCAATTAAGTTACACTTCTCCATATCTATTTTTACTACCTCCATTCACGTCCTCATTGGGCCACCCCTTCCTCTTAGTGGGCCATCAACCTTCATGGCCAAACTTTTCCTTACCAACCTACCTTTCTCTAATTTTATCTCCTATTGTTGTTACCCCTAAATGCTCTCAAAAACGCTCATTTCTAATTGTATCCTTCCTAGTTTTACCACACATCCACCTCAACATTCTCATATCTGTTACATCCATTTTGTGTATTTGTTGCTTCTTGATTGGCCAACATTCTGCTCCATAGATCATAGCTGGTCTAATCGCTGTCCTGTAAAATTTTCCCTTCAATCTAGTTGGCATTCGTCGGGCACAAAGCACTCCAAAAGGTGGTCTCACTTCAACTATCCGGCTTTAATCCTATCTTCGACATCTTCATCAATCTCCCCATCCTTACTAATTATAGAACCAAGGTAGCGAAAAGAATCACTTTGTGGTAATCCACTAATTCAAGGGAGGTTTACGGTTCACCGCAAACCATATAACCACTTATGTTTTGCAAAGGTTTAGCAATAACATTTACATATGCTTTTCTAGACTAACCAGTAACCTTTACAATCAAAGATTTTCTCTCTCTAAATTGTGTCTAAAAATACACTAGTAGAGATACAATGGAGTACAATAATGTGTCTTCTACAAAGGCTGATGTGAAAGTGAGTTTCCACTTAATGCATACACATGAAGATGATTTCAAATATTGCAACTCAATGAGTATATGTATGCATGATATCTCTAATCATTTTAAAATGATGGTTCAAGAAAGATAAGTCAAACAAGAAGACCTTCTAAAGTAATAATTCATGATAATGAGATAGAGGTATAAACTGTTTAA
The DNA here is from genome assembly GCA_003546025.1 of Camphora micrantha. Taxonomy (NCBI): domain Eukaryota; kingdom Viridiplantae; phylum Streptophyta; class Magnoliopsida; order Laurales; family Lauraceae; genus Camphora; species Camphora micrantha. Next base: position 27,386,350 of record QPKB01000005.1, on the reverse strand, counting down.
CACGTGTTTGAACAAGAAACAAACTTGATATTTGAAAAATGAAAGTCAAAGACTACGCACCAAGTTTGATCATAGAATGACAAACATAATATGCGTAAAACGGACAATGTTGAATCCATAATGATAAGAATGTTGAAGGTGTAAATCATTTATGGAAAACAACATTTAAAAAAGGCTTACACAAATCATGCTATAAAAGAAATCAAAGATTTTGGCCAAGCATGAAGTTTTAGTAAAGGAAAAGGAAATAACTTGATATGAATCTAAGGTTGAAATTCAAGCTTTAGTTTTCCCTTCCCCCACTAGTCTTCCTTAGCTCTTCTCCTTCCTTCGCCCACCAAAAAACTTCAAAAATCCCTTGAAACTAACTTTCAATTTATAAAAAAAATGTTTTTCAAAGTTACTGTGGCAACGGCACTTTGGCAACAGTCAATGTAGCAACTGTCACTATAGCAGAGGTCACAGTACTCTCAAATGTATTGTAGCAAAACACCGAATGATTTCCCAAAAAAGGCTACTCCAAAGAGATTCACACATCTAAAATTAACACGATGATAGCAATGATTTTTAAATCATGATCCTAAGGTGACAATAAAGATATGAAAATGAGATCATAAAATGCATGAGAAATTTCCAAAACTTCAATTAAGAAATATGCATGAAGATTTTCAAGGTTTGAAAGTTAAAAACATGTGAAAATGAGAGATCAAACTTTTGAAAAAATATGAATACATCCAATCAAATTGCAACATATAAAGTCTCTAACAGTACATCTTTTCTCCAACATTTCATTTTATCTTGAAGGAATTTTAGGTTCTAAGCTAATTGATAACCCATCCAACCACTAATAGAATTAGAGGCCCACCATTCTCTGAAATATCAGGCAATCTTTTCTTCCGAAGGCCAAGCAATTTCAAACTTAAAAGGAGGACCACCCCAATCTTTTATCCATACCTGTTCGTTGCCCTTCTTCTCCACATCTGTAATACTACGATGATGATTCAAATAATCTCTTCCTTGAAATTGATTGACAACCATGGATGTAAACCTCCTACCTGCTTTCGAAGGCCTCAGGCCCTCAAATACTTAATATTTCCATTAAGCACTTTCACGATCTGAACTCCGATCCTCCTTCCACATACAACCCTGCCATTCATTCTTTGGATAGCCCTATTCGCATCCCATTCTATCTTGAGACAAACAAAACCAAATCCTCTTCCTTGTCCTGAACTTCAGTCCTTTGGCAAAACAATATCAAAAACTGGACCAGCCTCCTTGAACACATCGAAAAGATCCTTTGTTGCCATCACCGAGGCAAGATTATTGACAAACAGCGACCAGCAATCTCTTATCCACCCTTACTTTGACCCATCCTTCTTTACCATCATGGATTCTTACAAACTAATATTCCTTATTTCCTTGCAAGTGATAGGCACATGAAGCAAGTTAAATAGGAAGAACTCACAATTAAATGATGGAGTTTCTCTGTGAATGCAATATGTAAGAACCCGACCTTTTAACCCTAGGATTAGGACTAACTAATGCTATTCTTAGGAATACTAAGTGGGATTAGAGGCCAATCGCGATGTTTTGTGTGTTAGAATAGTTCTTGAGCAGCTTTGGGAAGTTTTGAGAGCCCCTGAGTCTAATTTGACCCTTTTAGGGCCCGTTGTAATTTTGAGAAAGACTGGGGGCTTATTCATAAATTCTATAAATCTACCATTCTGAGCTTTTTAGATCGAGATTATCATTCTGGACAGCTTTCGTATTTAACTCGAATCAATCTGAGGCCCTGAAACCTTTCAATTGACCAATTTATTAATAAATTGATAGGCTTTTACAGAACAGTTGATTTTTTCCTCGAAGCCTTGAAATGCTTTGTTCTTGATCTAAAAAATTAGATATTGACCTACCCAACAAATTTCATGTTTGGCCCAAACTCATCTGAGGCCCTTAGGGCCCAGTTTGACCTCAGGACACACTTTTCAAGGTGATTACCCGTGTTTCCGAAAATCACAACTTCACCAGTGACCTCTGAAAATTCTGATTTAGGGCTTGTTGGAAAGCTCCCCTCGCATTCTATAATTGTTCATTATAACTGGCCCAACCAAGGACCTGAAAGTCTTCATTTCCGCACCTAAAGCCGCGCTAATGGTGCTAGTCTCACAACATAACCCCTCACACAAAATATCCTAACTACTCTAATAAATGCTCCCAACTTCCCACCTACCACCATTCTCTCCTTCATTTCCACCATCCAACACAGAGAGTTCCCTCTCCCTTCTCCTCTACATCATCTCCTCTGCAACATATTTCATTTTGGCGAAAATCTATGGGTGGCAGCGACTTCAACATCATTTTCTTTCTCGTTTGAACCACTTGAAGGAGCTTTCGGAGTAGATTTGTGGGAATTTCCGGGAGGGGTTTTCAGTAATGGATTGGCTTTTTGAGAAGCGTTTGGAGTGATCTTAGGCCAAGGCAAGTTTCCAAACTAAATTCTATAGCGTGTTATGGTGTCTTTCTTGATTCACATAAATCTGTTCAATGGTTTAGATGTGGATAAATGCATGGTTTTAATCATATTTAGATCATTAAAACCTTGTCAAAATTATGAGTAATTAATCTGTTTAGTGAAGTATATACTATGGGGTTTTTCATTTGATTTGTTAACTACACCCTATGGATTGATTAGTGTTTTAAGCATGAATTATTAGTGGGATTAAGTCTGAATCTTGTGCCCTGATGAAAGTGGATTTAGTCCCCTTAATCCCATTTAATTTCCTAGTGGAACCACCTGAAAATCCCTGGCCAGGTAGCAGCAGATGTTAGATTGTATGGATTCAATCCATCAGATGATGTAATAAATTGATTAATTTCTTTATTTATCAATAATATCATGCTTTCTTTTCATAAGATGAATGGTGTTTTTATTACTTAATGCACATGACCAATATATATGACATGATGGTTCATGAGTTGAATCGGGTCCCATTAGTATATTAGATGTGATATATGTGTATGGATGAGATCCACACACGGAAGACATGTGTCACAAATCTTATACTTAAAATATCTTCATAACCAGTAATGAGACTGGGCATCTCATGTGGTAAGGTTGCAGCACTTTGATCACTATGAGATAGTGTGATTTGTCTCGATCATCAGAATGTAAGATTCTGGATCACGATGCTGGTACATTGGATGTATTGAAGGACCATGAGAAGCACCTTATGAAATACTGTCTCGAGTTTAAGGTTTGCTCTCATAATTCCCTAGCAATAGGCTCTCAATCCTGAGACATTGATGAACTCAAGTTTCTATCTATTCATTTGCTTTGAGTCACCAATGAGTGAGGCCAACTTTAGGTCAACACCTCGGTGTCTTGGGTACGTGGTGGTAGGTCTGTGGGAACATTCAATGGTCAAGATGGAATCTATATATATTATCCCCTTGTGCCAATTAATGGATTTGTCATTAGTAAGTGCTCACCCATCTCGATTAAGAGTTAATTGGATGGTACCGATGATCACTGTGATTAATTGGGGCTCAATGATAATAAAATGTGGATTTAAATTGGTGGGACAGTTTTAGTCCAATTAATCCGTGGATATTGATAGAGGGGCCTACTTGTGGTAATCGGAAAGTTTAGGGTCTTCATTGTAATTTATTCCTAAGACTGGAGTGCAATTGTATTTATAAAGTGGTTTTATTTGCAATTAACTGTGGGGCACAGATTGCACATGAGATGTGTGGTCGCGGTGTCGTAGTTGGAGCCAGCTCTCTATGAAATCCCTAGTGGTCCCCACGCTAGCCCAAGTTATTGGAAAGATACTAATCCTACTTGAACTCTAAAAGGAAGGAATTAGAAAGCTACTATTTCTATTTGAAGTGAGACTTCTAATAGTGGTAATAGTGGGTTACTAATTTGTGTAGAAGTGAGACTTCTATTTCAATTAGTAGAAGAGGAAGGAAGGAGGTTGCTTAAAGCTATAAAAGGGATGCTAGGGGGCTAGGACGTCCACACTTGGATTTCACGCCCAACCCTCCCTTTTGTGCAAGAGTTGCACATCTCTTCTGGTTATCTTCTAGTTCTTTGAGTTTCTTGAAGGGTTTTTCTCTTGAAGTTTCCACCAGTTTTCTTGAGAAAAGAGATCGGATACGAGTTATAGTGTGGAAGACTAAGAGGTCTTAGAGATCCTAAGTTGCTTAAAAGAAAGAGTTTCTTCAACTAGCAAGTCTTCTTCTCCATTAGAGCACAACCAGGCTCCAAAGGTATAATATGTTTCTCTATTAGTTGTGGACTATTTTGTTACATGGTGTTGCTTGTTTTTTATCTTTTAGATAGGTTATTATTACTGTACATGATAGATGAGTATGAGGGATTGCATCCTGGATATGGTTTATGGCCTTATGGGTACTTGATCCTTGAGTCAAGTGGATCAAAAGTTTTGAAATCCTATCCACAAGGCCCACCTACTTCCAACAGCAGACAGACAACAGCCCAACGGCAAGCATATGCCCAGTTGCCAGCAACAGCAACCAACCAACAGGCTGCTGCCTAGCGGCTGCAACATCCAGCGGTCGACAGACTAGCAGCCGGCGGGCCATGCTGTGGGCCCCACAAAACCATTTTTTGGGCCCTTTCTTGGACTGTTTTCGCCCGATTTCCTCCCCACAAATTCTAAAAATTTTGGGAAACCAAATCAGAACATAGAAATGGAAATTAGGTGGTACCCGAATTGTGTAACCCCACAAAAATATGAACTTTTGTTATGGAAGCTCGGATAACCTTTGATATTAACCCAAACCGCTGGTGGACCAAGATTTAGGTCCCTACTGTTAAACAAGCCCAAGGCCCATGAAAGGATCCAGTCCAGCACAAGAATATATCACACGTGGTTTGATTAGAGTCAATATATATAATGCAGCTGTATATATTCTATTAATGATTTGGTTTCCTAACTTAGAATAGCAATTGATGTAATTAGTCAGTTTTTTAACTTCGCCTTGATTAAGGCATGTAATACCTATATATTGTCATACGATCTCCAAAGGAGACACAAGGAATAATACAGTCTAAGTATTATCATCTTTCAAGTTCTGTGATCATAGATTTGTCACCTACAGCTCTAGCAACCCCTCCGAGCTAGAGTACTATGGATTTCCTTTCATAAAAAGGGAACCCGGAATTTAGATCATTGTTGGACCCCATACCTCAACCCCGACCAAACATGGTTTTTATTTATTCTTAACCCGAATAAATTAAGGGGCATGTGGAGCATGGTGATTATCCCTCCATCCGGACTTAGGATTTGGATATCCCTACCGTCATAATGCACCAAGTGTAGAACCAATCATGATATCCAGCCCTTGGTGCGTATAGTCTCAGATATTATCGTGCTTGCATGTCCAAGGAGATCAATGAGTAAAAGATATGTTACTAAAGGATCCTTGACTGTTTTTAGCCTTGATAGAATGTTTTAATCTGTTCATTTCCGTATTCAAATGCAGGGTGCATATTCCTCTTATTATAACATTTTTTTATAGGTCCCGTCATACCCAGACTTACCCTGCCCTAGCATTGTGACCTATGGGACTCCTTGGGAATTAGCGCGCGGTATTCACCCTGCTTTGACCTTGGATGTACCTGAATCATTAGGCGGTTTCTTCGGTTTGTGTGGTAGCATTCAGTTGTCCAACCCCTCTGAGTTACCCGGATCACCTTGTCTTTTTCCTACCCATTCGAGGTCACCATTTCTAGCCAAAATGCTGTCCGTTTTTCTGTAGGATTTTCCAGACCTAGATGTACTGCTTTTCTAGCCCAAAATTGTACTATTTTCAGTTCTGAATTGTGTACACCCTACGGAACTATCTGTTTTCTTCCGTATTTGTAATTATACACTGAGTATCGGAATTACTCATGTACCCTAGACCAAACACTGAGTTGAACATTGAACTATCTGTTTTCCCCGCATATGCAATTGTACACATTGTGAGAACTAGAATTACTCTAATATCCTTGATCATAATATGATTTGAACAATGGACTGTCCTACACTTGAAATCCCAAGTTTACATTAGATCCCCAAGTCAGAACCACTCCGCTGTTTATTCTTGTTGCTGCATATGTATTTAGATATAGATGTATTGCTCGCCACAATTTGTAGTCCTGTGTGTGACCGGTGTCACTAATGTACCTACCCTGTCCGGGGCAGACCGGGAACTCCCGTGACAGGGGCTTGTCCGGGGCAGATCAGGAACTCCCGTGACAAGGACTCGCGAGTGAGTTCAAGGTACTACCAGCCTGATTGATCGAGGATTAAGTGAGGTGGTTGCCAATCAAAATGTAGTATACACTGTGTTATTATTGATTCTGTTGTTTTACTCATGATGCACTGACTTTGCCTAGTCATACTGTTACCTGACCTCTGATTAATTAACCTGTCATATGTACATACTCTTCCTTGTACCTACAAACTATAATTTTTATTTTGGATACTTGCCAGGCAATTCGTCTTATCTATGCTTGATTTCCTGACCTATACCTAGTACGGTTTCAAGGAGGCGGTTGCTGAGCCGCAGTTGACGTGTGATTGAGGTGCAGAGATTGTCATTTGACTCCGTTCCTTGCACATGAGACGCAAAATACCTCGGATTATTAGTTTAGATTTTATATTATGTTCTATTGGCCACTATTGGCCTTTATTTTCGGAATGCAATTAATCCATCTTTTGTAAATTATAACCTAAATCATGGGAATGAAATCTCATGTTTACTCGTCAAATCTCCTGTTTACTTGTCTAGCTCGGCTTATATTCTGTTAATGTTATACCAGTCTGATGGTGTAATCTACAGTATGATTCAGCTAGTAAGACATTAGTGATGCGACATGGAATTCGATGAGCTCTAAACTTCGGGTCGCACTGCAATGGAAGCTTCCGCTAAATGCTCCATAACGGTGATGGATCTTGAAATTCTCACCCATGCAGATCCTGGGGAAGAAGAAAGATTATGCTATAATAATTCCCAAAATCATGGCCCCTTAATCCTACCCCGATTTTGAGGTCGTGACACAATAGACACAGATCAGGTCTCTATTCTCCTCTTTAGGTGGTGCTTGGTCAAGAACGGTCTTGCAAATGCCCTAACAAAGCAATAGTTGCTAGGATCTCAATGCTAGTTGCATCTACCGTTTAGTTGGGCATATTGATGTTATACCTCTCGCTTTTTGGTATGTTCGTTTTCCACCTTTTGCTTTATAAGTTGTATGGAACTTTATCATCATTAATAAAATTTTACTAATCAAAGAAATACTACTAAGAGAGCACTAAAAGAGAGGCCATACATAAGGCAATCAGACAAATGGATTAAACCAATCAAGGAACCATGACAAGGGACCACTGATAAGGTCACCAAGTGAGACCAACTAGAGGGGCCATTGGGAGGGACCACCGAGGGACCATCATTATTCACTAATCTATCCAAGAACATTGCTAATTTACTATTGGCTAAGTGCGTGTTTGGTTTGACTTCCTAAAATTCAAACTTGCTTTTTTTGAAATCAGCTTCTGAGAAGCTACGTTTTCAAAGCTAATTTTTAAGAGAAAATATTGTTTGGTTGGCTCAACTTTTGCATTTACTTTTAACATTAAAAGCATCCAAGGTTGTTTGGTTATTCTATGGTGGGACCCAGCCCTTTTGAAGTGAAACTTGATAATCTTTAATTTGAGGGGATGACATTCAATTTGAACGGTCCAGATGATCTCCATGTGGACCCCATTATAGAGTTCCAAACAAGAGTCACACGATTATTGTGTAATCGCTGGACAAATGATCGCGACTTGGAGGGAAAACCAAAGTTGTCATCCGCCTAATTCTTTTGTGCTTTCTGCTTAAGTAAAGAAGTCCATTTCCATAGCAAAGTGGATCAAGGGTTACTTGTTTACAAAGTGAATTTTTACTTTTGCTTTCAAAAAAGCCCATATAAAAATATAATCACCAAACAAACTTCTCATGACTTTTTCAGCTTTTTCAAAGCAAAATGCGAAAAAAACCCTTTTAATAATCCGAACCAAGCTCACCCTAAGGCATTTTGCTACAGTAAGAGTCATAGAGGACATAACCTGGTGCACTTTATGTGTAAATAAAGAACAAGATACTCAAAGATTCTCATAACTACAAAATTTAGAAAAACCTGTAAATACACAAAGATGTTCCAGAGCAAAGCAAGGGTTAGTTCTTTGTCTCCATTAACAACATCTTCCACTCCAATTGAAACTCCATCTTCGTCCAATAAAGGCAACCCGGCCTGCTTCAGAAATTGCATGGCAATGCCGCAATTCAGCAAGTTCTTCTTTCGGGAATCTGAAGGAACAGCTATTTTCTGTCAACACAGTTAACAACCAAAACCTTAGCATGTGAATATATGATGCTTCACCAAACTGAAATGACTCAAGGACAGTCATTGGAAGAAACCAACCGAGAGAATTGAGGAGTCACACTGTAAGAGTTGAACAGCTCTACAGATGCGTACGCCATCTTGAAGATCTTCAAATAAATTTGTCACACTGAAATCATATTCCGAAAGTGGGGTCTGCAATAATCAAGGTTTTATTTGCATAAGAAATAGATTTAGTAAGAATGATTGTGCTACCAAAATAATCATAGGATATCAGCGCGCATCACAATAATTTGGAAATGAGAATTTCAATGTATTCTTGCATTATAAATTATTAATAAATGAAATGTGTATCACACCTATGCAAGAAGCAACTATCAGCATACTAACAAACTATCCACACTCAATCTTGCAAAGACCAGCAGCTACAAACATAAAAATACAAGACTAAAATAAACAGGGACGAAATCTAAATATGCCACAATCTTTCATCAACTTTTACAGCTCATACTTTATTTCACCATGACAACAAGAAAGAAAAGAAAACCAACCACCATAGTAGCTTGAAAACGTACCTGCTGATGCAATACTTTGTATCCAATAATCACTAGATGAGCAAGAAGATCACCTTCTCCATGCATTACTTTGGATAAGAACTCTATATAGCATGCCAACAGATAATGTAAGCCTACTTTCACTGGGGACGTTTTAACTGAATCTAGATTTATTAAAAAGCAAAAGAAAAAGGAAATGTCCAGTAACAAGTAGGTTAATTACCATGAATAACTTGTCGACTCGATTTAATATGGGACTTGCAATTGAATAATAAAGGAGATCCCCCATCTTTCCCATCAATGCCATATTTCAAAGGTAGAGTGCTCTGACATTTTGCTCTGTCGAGTATAAGGACAAGCAGCAAAAATCTCTTCAATATAACACTCCCTAAAGCCTCAAAGTAACCAGGCCTATATAATCCCTCAACCAACTTGTTATAAGAAAAGGATTTTGCAAGATTCGAATGTGAAAAGAACTGCTTCTCAATAATCATGTTAAGAAACAATCCATCTTGATCAGAATTGCCATCCTCACTGGGCAATAAGGAATCACCACCGAACACAATATGCATTCCAATCCGGAGCCATGTGAGGTTATAACACATAAGGACTCTTGTAGACTTCTCCTTTAGCCCAACATCAGTAACAATTGGACAATGCGCCTTCATCCGTAATCTCCCCTCATCTATATTCTACAAAACAAATAATAACATGAACAAAATTAACAATTTATAAATTAAAAAAAGTTGACAATATTAACAAGAACAGTAAAATATAAGAAAACCCAATAACAAAGTAAGCAAAACTGATGAAATGTAGTGGCAAAGCTTGGCAAATTACAATTAAATTTCGGTCATAAAAGACAATTCGTTGGAAGAAAACAAAGCACACCTCTTTTTCTCGGTAAGAAAACCCCCAAAGAAAGCAGGCATATGGTGCTTGCCTTTTTTAGAATTTTTGCAGGGTTCTTGGACTAAAAATATAGCATTGAGCAGCCCAATGTGGAGAAGTGCCTATTTTGAATTATCTAACAAGAGAAATACTTATCACTGTTTGTATTTTTGTGAGTATGATGCTTTAGTGCTTTACCATAAAACAGAAATGTGTAATGCAGTAGCAGCAGAACTATGATACCAAGATATTACATGTATACTGCATGGTACTACATTTGTGTATCCTACCAATGAACCCATCATGCCCAAATAGAGAAACTGTACTTGTCTATTAAATTTAATACTGAATATTTGTAACCTAGAAGTTTGTGGAGTAGCAAAATAGCAACAGAACATCTAAACAAGAGAACCAAACCCACTTCACAAAGCTTCATTTAAAATACTAATGACAGATGCCAACACACTCATGTTGAGTGGAGTTGACAGTATCACTCCTGGCCCAAGGATCACACATGCCCAAGTATCGATCCTAGGTCTTCAAGTTGACAGTATCACTCCTGGACAGTAGGCCAACCTAGCCATATATATATATATATATATATATATGCACACACAGATACACATACACACTAATGACAGACTGCTCACAAGAAGAAGCACTTGTTTCTTCTGCAGATACACTAACAAGAAGATAAATGAAATAACCAAAAAAAAATAATAATAATAAGGAAACAATAAGAAGCCTGAATTAGAGAATCGAGAGATAAATTATGATTGTCATGGATATATGGTGCAACAATAATCAAAACAACATTATAGATGTAGATGAAACTTTTAAATTAATAAGAAAAATAAGCATAAAAAAAAATAACCGAAAAGATTAAAGTATAAAAAGTTACAGAAGACGAATAGGATTTTAGAGTTGAAGGAATATGGAGTATGCTAGTTAGTCATCCAAACCTAGTTTGACCAGCTGCCTTTTAATTTCACCCATGTTTCTCACAGTTACAAATTAATCCATAAGAGCTAAAAAATTACAAATAAGTCCCCCATTGTTTTTCAACACTCTCCCTCAAGCTAGTGCATAGATATCAACAAGCATAAACTTAAAAATCAGCAACACTTGAACCAACCATCAACTTAACTTCATACGTTCCATGACACAAATGTTACAATCAGCGACACTTGACACAGTGCAGGGAACGAAGGAGGTAACCAACGGGCTATTCTCCAAGCCAAACAGCTTAGGGTAGGGTGTCTTGGTCTCACACCACAGACAAGAGAGAAACACACGACTGAGAGAACTCAATTTTCATTAATTTTCTGTAAATCCCAAGAGAGGGATTACACCCTTTATATAATAGAGTCTAATCACTAGTTTAGTAATCAAGCCATTCAAATTAGAAACTCCCTAATTCTGATAATTCTAGAAAACTTGAAAACTGCCTAATTACACTAGTCACTCAACTCTAATCCTAGAAATCTAATAGAATAGGAAACTGCTGATAGAAATCTTGGAAATTTCTTTACTTACGGGCTTTGGGCCTTCTGGAATAAACTTCCAAACGGGGCCCATTGGTCTGGCCTGCATCAGCTCTCCCTGGCTTGGAGAAACTCGACTCCGACGAGTTGTCAGCTTGGTACCTCTTGTACAAATCCGTATTAAGTCTCTAAAAGTCTGCGGCGATAATCCAAGTAGCTTCAAAGAATGGTTTACCATTCCGCTTGACCAAAAACTTGTGATATCCGCCGGTCTTTGTTGACACTAGCTGATAATCATAGACATCTTCAATTTCTTCGCGAGAAGCTGGAACTATGGGAAGCTGGATATCTTGCTCTCCAAACGATTCATCTTGATAATGCCCATGATAAATTGTGAGATCTTCGATATTGAATGTAGAACTGATATTCATGTCCGACGGAAGATCGAACACATAGGCATTTGAGCTGATTTTCTTTAGAATCTTGAACGGACCTGCACTTCTGGGATAGAGCTTGTTGTAAGTAACTGTGGGGAACTGTTCTGGCTTGATTCGTACCATCACCATGTCTCCTTCATTAAATTCAACATGGTGCCTTCGAGTGTCTACTTGTTGTTTGTAAGTGCCATTACTTTTGGCAATCTGTTGACAGACCTCATCTTAAGCGTTCTTCATGTGACGGGCAAATTGTTCAGCTTCTTGGCTAGGCCCGGCCTCAACTGGTAAAGGACTCTGGTCAATCCGGCTAAATTCCGATGACAACTTCAAATGGTCATCTTACAGTTGATCTGTTGACGGAGTTATTATAGGCAAACTCCGCCATGGGTAAAATAAGATCCAATGAGGCAATGTGTTCTCCAACAAGACATCGAAGAAGATTACCCAAGCTATGATTGACGCCCTCAGTCTGGCCATCAGTCTGAGGATGGTAGGCACTGGAGCTTTGTCTCCATCATATGCCATAAAGTTTTCCACAAGAAGCTCATGAACTTAGTATCTCTGTCCGACACTATAGTCTTGGGTAGGCCATGAAGACAAACAATCTCTTTGAAGAAAAGGGTGGCAACCTTTCTGGCATCTGCTGTATTTGCACAAGGGATAAAGTGTGCCATTTTGGAAAACCTGTCCACCACAACAAAAATAGAATCTACCCTTTTTGCAATCTTAGGTATGCCCAAGACTAAATCCATGCTTAGATATTGCCAAGGCTCATGTGGAAAAGGAAAAGGCTGATACAATCCAGTGTTCTTTTGTCCTTTGGCGAGCTGGCATACCCTGCATAATTTAGAAATTCGGGCAACATCTGGCTTCAATCGGGGCCAAAAGAAGCGGTCTTCCACAAGTGCCAAAGTCTTATCTCGCCCTAGATGTCCACTGCATCCACCTCCATGCAACTCTCGAAGGACACACTCGTGGATAGACGTTGTCGGCAAACACAACTGATTTTCACGAAACAGATAACCATCATGGATAGAAAATTTGGTATGGTCATAAAACTCACCATTAAGAAGAGCTTTGTAGATGCGACCAAAGTCATGATTAGCAGGATACTCCCTATGAATCTCATCAAAGCCTGGAACTATGACAGAAATTGTCATGAGCAAGTGAGAACGACGACTTAAGGCATCTATGACCTTGTTTTCCGTTCCTGACTTATGACGCAATACAAATGTGAATTCCTGCAGATATGAGCTCCATTTAACACGGTTGGCGCTCATCTTCTTCTGTGAGTTCAAATGATGTAAAGCTTCATGATCGGAGTACAACACAAATTCTTTCCCGATCAAATAATGACGCCAATGACGAAGAGCTTGCACAACTGCATAATATTCCAAGTCATACGGCGAATGCAAATGCGAGAGTCATTTAATTTCTCCTTAAAATAAGCAACTGGGTGACCATCTTGACTTAAGACTCCGCCAACACCAACTTGCGAAGCATCATAACTAACTTCAAAGACCTTGTCAAAATCTGGAAGTTTCAAAACAGGTGGCTCTGTCATTTTCTGCTTGATTTGTTCAAAAGCATGAGTGGCTACCTTAGTCCAAGTGAAGTCACCTTCATGCAATCAGTTATAGGAGTCATAATGGTGTTGAAATTGCGAATAAATCTCCTATAAAGAGTGGTCAATCCATGGAAACTCCGTACTTCATTGATACCGAGGAAAGGCCGTAGAAGTTGTGTCATAACTCTCATGAAAGTGCTGGGAGCATTGGATAAGCCGAACGGCATGACTAACCATTCGTGTAATCCATCTTTAGTCTTGAAAGCTGTTTTCCATTCATCTCCTGCGCGAACACAGATTTGATGATATCCGCTTCTAAGATCAATTTTGGAGAAGAAAGAAGATCCGGCCATCATATCAAGCATATCATCCAATTGAGGTATCGGAAACCAGTACTTAATAGTAATTTTGTTGATTGCTCGGCTGTCGACACACGTTCTCCAAGACCCATCTTTCTTGTGTGTCAGAGTGCTAGTACCGCACAAGGACTCATGCTTTCACGAATATAACCCTTCTGGAGGAGCTCTTCAACTTGCCTTTTCAATTCTGTGTTCTATAGAGCTCATGTGATAAGCAAGTAAATTAGGAAGCGATGACACGGGGGCCAGATCAATTGCATGCTGGATGTTCCTCATAGGCAGTAGCTCTTTTGGAAGATCTGCTGGAATCAAGTCTTTGAAATCATGCAATAAAGACTTGATTTCTGGTGGCGTAGAAACTGCTTTCACATCTGCTGCCTCTTTGAATTCTTGTGGGATAAGGGCATAAACAACTCCTTGCTATTTACTTTCTTCTTCAAATTTCCGCATTGAAAGGATGCGAGAACTTGGCTTGGAGGTAGATTGTTTTGCCGGAATTAATGGTGATTGCTTTGCCAGGGCGGTAGGAGGCTTAAGTGGAAGAAGAGTAACCTTACGACCTTTATACTTAAAAGTATGGGTGTTATTTTCTCCATCACTTTGGACTTTGTTATCAAAAAGCCAAGGCCTTCCCAATAGAATATGAGTAACATTCATGGGGATAATATCAAACCAAATAGAATCTTCATAACCACCAATTTGGAATGTTACTGGCACCGCTTGGTCACTGGAATTGCTAAATCATTTACCTAAGAGACCTTGTAAGGATTTGGGTGTTTTTCTGTTGAAAGCCTTAACTTGTCAATTACTTCTTGGGAGACCACATTCATCTCGCTTCCTCCATCTATGATGAGATTGCACAATCTGTCACGACATTTTGCCATAGAGCGAAATATTGTAGTTCGCCTCCAATCTTCAGCTTCTTCTTCGGTAATAATGGCGAAAAGACGAATGAACAATGTTCGTCCATCTGTTTCAGCTTGATAGAAGGAATGATCTTCTTGTTCTGGCAGAGGTTCCTGCTCTGCATATCGTGTTTCAGCTTCAATTTCTTCATCAATAGGCTCTGAATCATAGGCATCATCTTCATTTTGTGCATAGTAAAGATTCTTTGACCCTGGACATTCAGAAGTATAGTGTCCTCTCCCTTTGCATCGAAAGCAATCGATGTCCTACTTTGAACGTGAAGAAATGACAACATTCTTCCCTTTGTTGGTAAAATTTGCAGGTCTTGATTTATTTTGAAGAGGAGCTTGCCTGTTGGAATTATGTGGACGAGGTTATCGGGTTGAGTTTTGTGCTGGAGCAACCCACTGATAAGTTGTATCGGAGGTCCTCCTTTGGAGAGGCTCACCAAAACGCCTTGAATATGGATATCGCAACTGTTCTTCGACGCAGAGTGCTAATTGATGAACTTCTTCAATGCTGTAAAAGGTGTGAGTAGTCAATTCCTTTTGGATCTCTTGACACAATCCTCTCTTATATCTGGTGATAGCCTGTCGATCAGTTTCAGGCACTTTGCATCGCACCATGAGATCATGAAACCTTTCTGTGAAATCATCTACAGTGGAGGTCCCTTGTCTACAGTCAACTAGTTGATCATAGAGGGAATCAAGATAATCAACAGGCAGATATTTATCCTCAAGTTTCTGTTTCATTTCCTCCCATGTGCTGATAGGACGTCTCCCATAATTAGCATTCCTGTCATCAATACTCCGCCACCAAACACGTGCTGCACCTTTCATCTTCATTTTGACAAAGGAAACGCATTTGTCTTCTTCCATATTATACCATTCAAAATAATCTTCAAGGGCTGTAATCCAGTCGGTAAAGACTTTCACATCCATGCATCCAAAGAAATCAGAAACATCAACACGTACCTCCTTGGTGATGTCATCTCGTCGGCCATGACGGTCTTCATAATCAGTTTCATCCATAATACGCTCCATAAATTGCCGACAAGTTTCCTGTGGTTCCCCATTGACAGAATTTTCCACATCTGCCTGTCGGTTGCTTCCCCTAGTGCCTTACTGCCGTCTTTGTTGGAGGAAGGTCCTGGGTTGTCATTGTTCCGAATGCCCGAAGGAGGCATGTTCCGAAGACATTCTTCAACCCAGTCCATTATGTCCATTAATTCCATGATGTAGCTATCACGCTGGCGGTCCATGAATTTACCTCTAAATGTGGCTCTAGTGCGAGTAGTCGGGATCGGAGTAGACACACTGACTTGCTAGTGTTTTTTTTTTTTTTTTTTTTTTTTTTTTTGTGCTACTGCTTACTGTTGTTGGGTCGGATCTGACCCGAACTCAAGCCCAAGAGATGGGCTCGTTTTCTGTCACAAACACGTGACAGTAGCGCCTCGTGTTCCGTGCGCAGAAGAAGAAAAAAGGGTTAGGCTCCTTCCTTTCTTGCCTATCTTCACTAAGAATGGTTGGTAGGAGGCCTGGAGCTGGAGGAGCAGGACAGTAGGGCGACAGCAACGGCGAAAGTGTTACGGAGCAGGCTAGAGGTCCAGGTATGCTTCTGTTCTCTTCCTGTTCTGCTTTTGTTTCTCTCTCGCTCCTCTTTTGTATTTTGTTTTGTCTCTCAGGGCAGCGGTGATGGAAACGAGAGGGAGTGAAGGGTAGTGAGGTTGCTGGCTGGTTCTAGGTTGGGCACAGGCAGGGCAGGGGTGAGAAGGAGGAGAGTGGTGGGCTGGGTCGTGCGATTTGGGAATGTGGGCTAGCTAGGGTTGAGGGATTTGGAATTTGGGGATTTGTGGTTTCGATTAGGGACTTACATAGTCTTGTTTTCCCTATCATTGCCTCGTTTCGCATGTTTTGCATATTTGGCTAAGTCTAGTGATTCTAAGGCTTAGGTAGGACTACTCATGACAATTAGGGAAAATTAGTAGGTCTTGACTTGTATGGAGTAGTTTCCTCATGATGCTAGTGTTAACAAAGGCCCGTTGTACCATAAGTTTGGCCCATCTATGGCCCATTGTACCATAGGCCCAAAATCCACATTAGATGTATTCACATCAGATTGACACACATTCCTTACATGTAAAATCCCAATTGAAATTGATTGTAATTAGCATTGATGGAGCCTTAACTAAGGCAACCATTTAATTTAAATAGAGATGGATCAACCCATCCATGGCATTCAATTCCATTTAGTCTCTCGTTTATATGTTGAGATTCTTTTTGGATTTCTCGTGTCATGGTATCAGAGCCAATCTTGGTGTTATAAAAAGATTAAGAGCCATCAAATCTCTCTTGTCTAAGTTCTCAAGGAGCAACAACTCTGCCGACTGGTTTGAGCAAAGATACAAGACGGTAGTGTGTGGAGTTCAGCAAGGGACCACCATCTACAGATCAGATTTGATCAGAAAGACACTACAGTTTGGTCGCCTGATATTCTGGGAGTTTTTGGTGATTTTTACAGAATTTTTTGAAGATCAGAGGTAGGCCTTTTGATCACAGTTTGGGTTTGCTAGTTTTTGCAATATATTTTCATCAAAGTTGTCCATCTTTAAGCATAAGTCTTCGATTGCTACAATCTTTGCTGTGTTGGTTTGATATTTTTGTGAAGCATCTACCTGATCACCCTGATCTGGTAGATTGAATCACCAGTGGGCCCCACCTGCTGGTTTTGGCAGAAAATCTAGGTCGTCTGGACTAGATTTGTGTAAATCTCTATACAGATCCGAGATCTGTTGACTGTAAGAAACCATACACCAACCCAAAAGCTCAAGCTCATAGGTGGAAGGCCCAAAACAGGTATATATGAAGCCTTGCCAAGGGCATTACTTAGGCGATGTAGGATGTGGGGATCTACTTTACCAACACTCCCCCTCACGTGCAGGCCAAATAGATTTCACGGACAGGCCTACCACGTGGGCTACACGAGAATGACGGGATCGGAACCCGCTCTGATACCATGTAAGAAACCATACATCAACCCAAAAGCTTAAGCTCATATGTGGAAGGCCTAAACAGGTATATATGAAGCCTTGCCAAGGGCATTACTTAGGCGATGTGGGATGTAGGGCTTTACTTTACCAACAGGGCCAAAGTACCATCAGGATGGAGCTTGATAGAATAAACCCACTTACATCCAATGGGTTTGATGGACGGAGGACATTGAACAACATCCCATGTGTGATTCACTTTGAGTGCGTCAAGTTCTTCCTACATGGCCTGAAGCCAACACTCATGTTGCACTGCTTCGAAAAAATGGTTAGGTATATGAACAGAAGACAGAGTAACAAGTAAGGATGTATGAGTGAAGCCAAACCGATCAGAAGGGTGGGAAATCCTAGATGATCGACGAAGAGGGACTAACTGGGAAATGTCTGGAGCAGGTGCTGCGTCAAGTGCCGAGGAAGATGACATATCAGAGGGCTCAAGTGCAATAGTATTTTCCCGTCTACACCTTTCTTACACAAGTATAGGCTTGATATTTTTCATCGGTAGAACAAGAGGATCACCAAAGTCAAGACCAAGTGAAAACACAGGAGATGTATCATGATCTAGATGACGTTAGAAAAAATATTGATTTTCAAAAAACACAACATTACGAGAAATCCGGATACGTTTTAGCTTTGGATCATAACTGAAAAATCCTTTTTGGTCATTCGCATAACCTAAAAAGGCACACTTAGAGGATTGAGCAGATAGTTTTGTTCGTTCAAATGGGGGAAGAAGAACAAAACACACACCCAAAAATATGGAGATGAGAATAAATAGGATGTTTATGAAATAAATGAAAATAAGGTATTCCATGTTTTATACGAGGTGAGGGTAGCCTATTTATAATATGAACTGCAGTGGACGGAGCTTCGGGCCAAATTTTTGGTGGAACAAAGGATTCTAAGAGGAGTGCCACCCCCCTAATTGATTCTTGCTTCGAAGAGTTTCTTCGTGAGGAACAACGTCTTACAACCCAAGCTGCTCTTCAACAAGCAATTTCCACCTGTCCACTGACTGCTACCTACGTTGCACGTTCCAAACAGCAGAACAGAGATATGACCAAAGTACAGTGTTATTATTGTCAAAAGTATGGACATGTTGCCACTAAATGCAATCAAAAATACTGCTCTTACTGCAAATGCAAGGACCAAAGTACAATGTTATTGTTGTTAGAATTGATTTTGGGCCTATGGTACAATGGGCCAAACTTATAGTACAATGGGCCTTTGTTAGACAAATTTTTGGGTTGTTGCTTGTTCCTCTATTCTTGCTGCCAACTTCAATTTGTGCTTTCTGCATGATCTACAATTAATCTAGGATGTTTATTGTTGTTGTCTGGTTGCTGCCCACTTTGTTTTATGCCTTCTACTGCCTTCTATTTTCTGTCTATTGCTATTGTCATCTTTCGATGGACAAGAATGAAATGCAATTGATCAAATTCAAAGGAAAAAACTATTCTGCTTGGGCTTATCAATTTTAGTTATATCTGAAAGGCAAAAAATTATGGGGCCACATTTATGTTTCTATGAAAAAGCCAACGGAAGAAGAAAAATTGGAAGATTGGGAAACCAAAGAAGCACAAATTATGAGCTGGATGTTGGGCGCAGTGGAACCCCAATTTTTCTTACATCTTAAGCCCTATAATAATTAAACTGATCAAGATATGTGGGGATATCTGAAACACATCTATCACCAAGAAAATTCAGCCCGTCAATTCCAATTCAAACACGAAATTGTTCAATACTCTCAAGGACACATGACTGTTCAGAAGTATTACTCCAGCTTCCTTGCTCTTTGGACTGAATACACGGATATTGCATATGCCACTATCACAAGAGACACTCTATCTAGTGTTCAGGAAGTTCATAAAATTACTCAAAGAGATCAGTTCTTAATGAAGCTTAGGCCTAAATTTGAAAATGTCCGCTCAAATCTTATGCGTCGTCATCCATCTCCCTCATTGGAGACATGTCTCAATGAAGTGCTCCGCGAAGAGCAGCAGATATTCACTCAGCATCAACTATCCCAAAAATCATCCCCTTGTGATGTAGTCCCAGGGTTAGGATGCAAGTGCCGGGGCACAATTAGAGTTCCTAGGGAACAATCACACGAGGAAGAAACAGTCTTCAACGATAAACCTTCTATTAACTCAATTCTAATCTGAGATCATTGATCTCCACAATGCTCTATTTATAATAAAATACTTACCCTAAAAACAATCCTAATCAAACTAAGAAACACAATAAAAATTAGAAACTAATCCTAATTATACTCTTGCTAAAAATAAAACTAATAATAATTAAAATTAGAATTTCATGGGTCCCACATGTGGCCCACAAGTCTTGTTGCAATGACATGGTATTGCTACTTCTTATGTGGCAAAAGGGATATTCTCCAGACGCAACACTTCAACCTAGGATTTGTGCAAGATTCAATGCTTCACTTGTAAGGAGTATGGATATTATTCTTCTCAGTGCAGACGAAAAGTTTGTAACTACTGCAAAGCTAGCGGGCATATTATTTCTGAATGCAGAATGCAGAAAATGACCAGAAAACCAAAATTCGCATGCTTATTCTGCCATTGCTTCTTCAGCTTCTCACACTGCGGCATCTGTTTCTCCGTCTTCATCCAGGTCTTCACAGCCATTTGCACCCAGCCATTCTATCAATCCTGAAATGATTCAACAAATGATTCTCCAAGCATTCTCTACCTTGGGCATCTCGGGTAAAACTTTCTCATCTCCTTCCATGTGGTATTTTGATTCTGGAGCATCAAATCATGACTTCTACTTCCGTGTCCCAAACTTCAAAATCAGTCCCCATATTTTCATATCTGTAACTCTCATCCTACATATACACATCTCCGTCCTTTCGGTTGTGTTTCTTTTGTTCATCTTCCTCCTTCTAAACGGACGAAATTGTCTACTCTAGCTATCAAATGTGCTTTTCTTGGTTACACAACTCATCAAAAAGGATTTGTTTGTTATGGTCCATCTATCAAAAAAATCATGTTTACCGAAATATTATATTTTTTGAAAATTTATATTTTTTTCCTCAAACCACCGATTCCTCCACTTCTATCACCATGACTATACTACCACCTTTTTTCATCAGATACTTCTTCATCTTCTGTTGAAAGGTTCAAACCTAGAATTGTATATCGGCGACGAACGAAACCAATTACTGTGACAATACAACCCATTCAAGATCCACCTAATCCGGCACCTAATCCAACTCCTATAGCCACGACACTAAAACCAGCAATGACGCCCACTCTTCGACACTCCACACGTCTCTCGGCTTCCTGATAGATATGGGTATTCTCATTTGTCCTTTCTTGCCACACTAGCTTCTGTTGACATTCCCACTTCCTATTCGCAAGCTGTGAAACATGTATGTTGGCGGAAAGCTATGTCCGAGGAATTAGAAGCTCTCCACACTAATCATACATGGGATATGGTTACCTGCCCACCTACAGTTCGACCTATTAGGTGTAAATGGGTTTATTCGGTCAAACTGAAATCCGGTGCCTCGTTAGACCGATATAAGGCTCCCCTGGTCGCTCTTGGTAACCGCCAAGAATATTGCATCAACTATGATGAAACATTTGCTTCAGTTGCAAAGATGACTACTGTTTGAATGATTATTGCCATTGCAGCATCTCAGGCTTGGGCCCATTCTTCAGTTAGATGTAAAGAATGCCTTTCTTCATGGTGATCTTAAAGAAGAGGTTTATATGCGCCTTCCTAATGGGCATTCCCCTTCCAGTAGTTCAGATGTGGCTAAACTGAGGCGTTCCCTCTATGGCCTTGAGCTTGGTTTGAGAAATTTCGAAAAGCCATGACTCTGTTAAACTTCCAGCAAAGTCCGTATGATCCATCATTGTTTCATTGTTTTTACGTAAGTCCCCAAGTAGTATTACTATTCTTCTTGTTAATGTTGATGACATCATTATTACTGGAATTGATTCCGCAATGATATCTAAGCTTCAATCTTTGTTGCATTAATCATTCCATATGAATGTCTTGGGTCCCTTGACCTACTTCTTAGGTCTTGAAGTTCATCAAACAGAAAAAAGGAATCATCTTGCACCAACACAAATATACTCTTGACCTAATTGAACTAGCAGGACTCCAACACTAAACTCCAATTGATACTCCTCTTGAAGTGAACTTGAAGATTTCAATGGATAGTGGGGATCTTCTTCCCCATGCCACGCTCTATCAACAATTGGTTGGCAGCCTGATCTACTTAACTAATACCCGCCAATGCTGTTAACCTTGTCGGCCAATTTATGACTCAACCAAGGCATCTTCATTTGGCGGCTGTCCGACGTATTATTCGTTACCTTCTTGGTACTATTACTCGTGGTCTATTCTTTCCTACAAGCTCCCCACTAAATCTAATTGCTTTCTCCGATGCTGATTGGGCGGGTTGTACTGACACCCGTCGGTCCACTGGGTGGTGTATGTATCTTGGCAATGCGTTGATATCTTGGCAATGTAAGAAACAAGATAAGGTTTCCAAATCTTCAACTGAAGCCGAATATCGTGCTATGTCTGCTGCATGTTTTGAAATACTTTGGCTTCGTGGGCTGTTCTTCAATCTCGGTTTTCCCCAAACCTCACCTACACCTCTCCATGTTGACAACACTAGTATTCATATTACAGAAAATCTAGCCTTTCATGAAAGGACCAAGCACATAGAAGTTGATTGTCATTTCATTCGTGATGAACATCTACGTGATGTAATTTCCCTACCGTTCATTTCCTCTAGCCTCCAGATTGCAAATATCTTCACGAAGGGACTTCCTTAACCACGACATCAATTCTTATCCAACAAATTGATGCTTATTGATTCCACAACAACAATTTGAGGGGGGTCTTAACAAAGGCCCGTTGTACTATAAGTTTGGCCCATCTATGGCCCATTGTACCATAGGCCCAAAATCCACATTAGATTTAGTCACATCAGATTAACACACATTCCTTATATGTAAAATCCCAATTGAATGTAATTGATTGTAATTAGCATTGATGGAGCCTTAACTAAGGCAACCATGTTATTTAAATAGAAATGGATCAACCCATCCAGGGCATCCAATTCCATTCAATCTCTCATTTATATGTTGATATTCTTTCTGGCTTTCTCGTGTCAGTAGTATAGTTATACCTCGTATCCCGGTTTTCTGGTGTCGGCTCCACTTAGCTTTGATCTGGCGCATTTGGTGCACGACTGTGTTTGGGTTAGCTTAGTTATGATCATTAACACTATAGTGTGGTTCGTGTTAAGGCGATCTCAAATTTACCACCACTTAGTACCATTCTCGTGTGTATGCATTATGTTATATTATGGCCATAAATTGAGTCCTTGCTAAAGGATGCTTAATGGTACTCATACTTGCTCGTACGATGGTGCTCCTACTACGGCTTAGCCAATGGCAGCTAGACAATAAGAGACCTTAGCTTTGTGGATGCCAGTCTGCATAGGATGCTCCCCTCATGTGTAAGTTTATCATTGGGACCCTATGCATCATGTCTACTTATTCATGCATCAACCATGCTTAGCCTCATATCTTTATGGTTACAACTTTAACTTACATGTCATTTTACTCATTACTTGATACATCATGAAATGCCATCCATATTATTTGTTGCTAAGGCTATTTCAATAGTATGATGTTATTCGCTTGGCGTATAGGTGACGGATCCACTTCCTACTCTAAGGAGGTTGCAGCAGTCGAGGAGACCCAGCATGGCTTGAGAGAGTGGAGTGCCGACGACGTGGTCTAGATCAATATGCTGATACCAAAGAGAGACTTTTGGAGATAATTTCCGTTAGATAGTTTTCTTTTGGGCAGCTTTTATTTTAGAACTCTTTGATAGAGTGGCCCATTTTGGTTGGCCATTTGATGTAATTCATACTTTTAATTTATGGTTATCAAACTTAAACTTGTTAATGGATTCTTGTTACTTATGCCATGTTCACTATTATCTGATATATCTATTTTACTTGTTTGCTAGATGGGTGCCCATAATTCCACTGAATGATTTGGAGCAATTTGACCCAACTCGCGAGCAATCCCACCTGGGCCTACATACTTATGTTTGTGTTCATTATAATCACCATCCATATCACCGCCCGGCCTGCAGGTTAATCTCGGGTCCTAGGGCCGCATCGTGACAGAAGAGGACCCTAATGAGAGCTGCCTCCAACAACTCCTAATCATAGTCTGAATCCCCTCCCACTTTATAGGTCTACTTGACCTCTTGATCGTTATGGTTTTCCTAATGTCTCAATTCTCATTGCTTGCTACCTTATCCTCGACTTCTATGCCCAACTGCAATTCACAAGTTCTGAAGCAAAATTGTTCGCAACAAGTGATGCAGGAAGAACTTGGCAATCTCACTTAATTTTTGGGACTTGAGATTCACACATCCGAACGTATTTTTAGCAGTACCTAAGTGGCTAAAAATGGGCATAGCAGAACCAGCAGCAGATGGGGTGTTCACTGACCTTGGAGAGGTGAGAAACATTTGTTGCAAATGCTCATCTACCATGCATTGGATTTGAAATCAGCAAGATCTTCAAGATTGTTGGATGTGGCTTCTGTATCAATTGCATTAACATATGGCTTTTGCTAATCAAGCCTTGCATTAGAGCAGGTGGGCCCCATTGTTCTTGATGATTGGTATTTCAATTACTTTTCTTCCTATGTCTCTTAGACTAGACAAGACAATCTCTTTTCTTCTGTTAATCTATGCAAATATCACTTACCCTTGGGGGCATAAAAGGCCATGATCAGAAGTACTCTATTTCTCTTAGTAAGAGAGTTTTGGGTATGTTCTTCGGCTAAGAGTTCAGATAAAGCAACATCCATCAAAATAAGAGGAGATCAAAGGAGTAGCAATCCCCTAAAATCCTCAAAATCTGATCATAGGGTCATAAGGAATTGAACCAAGTGGGTTTCCTGTTAATAGGCATCAAAAGTCACTGAATCAGTTGTGCAAATGTCCATAAGAACTAGTTGATCCCCAAGTGAAGTCATTTTGATCTAGAAATTATAAATGAAGTCACTTCCTTGTTCTGGGTTTTTTATTTCCCATTCTAATTGATACCATCAAGCTGAGTTTGACTAAATATAAAGTCAAACCAATAATCCCAAGAATCTTTCACGTACTTAAATTGGGCTATTTAGATGCCAATGAATGGGATAATAACAGAATTTGCATCCAACAATTAGTTTTTCCAACAGCAGAAACCCATTCTTTATATTTAATGTCCTTCGTATCAAGTGAATCAATTTTACTGGCAACATATTTCCATAATTGGCCCTTTCAAAAAATTCTGCATTAAATGGGACCAATAGGTGTAATTGGAATCATCCAAAAAAATATTGTTTTCTTATTACTATTTGGGGCCATGAAGTAATCCAAACAAGCAGTTTTATCAAACCAGAGGATTAATCAATTTTAGAGATTCACAGAGATCAAACCACAGAAAAACAACATTATATGTAATTGAGCAAAGAGGTGTTGTGCTGAAAACCCCAAAAAGTCACAGATACGTTCCTCTCATGATGCTGAAAGCTTCCCAGAAGATTACTAGAGACTTCACACATAACAACCGACAACCGACAATGTTGATGGTGTTTTAGACAGGAGTGATCACCAATTCAAGAATCAGATCTGATACTGAGTTTGAGAAAGAACCTCAACAATCTGTACAGATCCAAACAAGAAAGGATCTGCATTATGCTGATGATTGAAGAATCAGATCTAATACTAATGTTGCCACGCCCCCAAATCATAATCGTGACTTTGGGGCAAGCATGGAGTGTCCAATTAAAAATTGTTCCTGCACCAACGCACCCGGATCTCTGCCAATGTGAGAACTCAACAGAAAGAGGAATTTTTGAGGAAAACGCTCAGACACCTTGCACCATGACTAAACAACAAAGTGTGCGTATTGGAGGGAGCATAGAAAATGTCTAAACAACAAAGCTACAGAGAAACTGACCTTCACCACTCGAGACATCACAGAGAGCACCTCATTCTGACTATCAGGACTCAAATACATCCCCATTCGCTCCACCAAGTCCTCAAAGCTGCAAACATCCCGCAACGACGCCTCCAGCGACGCAAACCCCAAAACCGCCTTCCCCGCTGAAAATCCCGCATCAACCGCAGGCCTCTGTCGCTTCGGACTCCGCCAGGCCCTGTCAGTCCCGACTCTCGGTTCCCCCTTGACGCTTTCCCGCTTCCTACCTGCCACTCCCTCCACGCTCTCAGACTTGTCCGCTCCATTCCACACAAACGCATCACATCCGCACAGCCTAGGGTTCCTGAAGAGGAAATTGAGCCAAACAGAGATCGATCTGGACTGTGCTTCGATCGACTTCTGACGGCGGATCTGCGCCTTTCGAGAGGACTGAGACTGCTCGAGCTCGAGCGCTTTGAGGCTGCGAGCGGCCTTGGATCGCGATGGGAGGGCAGATGCACGTCGGCGACGGAGAGCGGAAGCAGAGGAGGAAGGAGTGGTAGTGGATGAGAAGGAAGTCCGCTTGGAAGCAGTGAAGAAAAGTGGGTTAGGGTTGGGGTTAGGGTTTTGGAAGGAGGTTTTGGGGGTTTTGAAATTGGAAATGTCTCTGAGGAAAGAGGAAGGATTTGGAGAAGGGAAAGGAGAGGGAGAAGGAGATGGGTCTTGTTCTGGATGCATTGGAGTAGGGAAAGGGGACCGAATTTGTTGAAGAGTTGTTTGGAAAATGGAATTCGGAGGTTTTAAAGAGGTGGAATTTGAAAATTGAGGGAGTGAGGAGAGGCGGGAAATGTAATAAAGGGGCAAAAAAGCAAAAAAGAGGAGGAAATCATGACTTGGCAAAGTTATGTCTGCACACGTGGCAGAAAGAGACGATCCAGATGGGGAGTTGAGTTCAGGTCCTGGCCTCTCATTTTTACAAATTTACTAATCTAAACCATTGCAATCATGTATATCAAATCTTATTCAAAAGATTTGTCAAAACTAGTTATGGATGAATATCAAAAGAAGAAATTCTCTAGTCGATGATTAATGAATAGCACAATAACCGGTGCACAACAGGGGTATGTACATAATTGCATATTAAATATTCATCTAAAAAATTGGGATTTTTACAAAATAAATTAAGTTTAAATCCTAATTAAATGATTTTACAAAAAAAGACTATAAAACGATGAGATAATTATTCGTACATGTCTTTGGACAAAATCACACAAGTTAACAATATCATCGACTTCGACCTTCATTGCAAAAAACGATATTCTCTCCCTCTTTTTCTAACTAGTGACGGAAAGGTTATAAAAATCACTATAAGTAGTCTTCCTTAAATAGTTACTAACACAAAAACCCATGCTAATCATGGATATGCATAAAGTGGCAAGATTCTATGTATATTAGAAATGGGGAAAGATGGGAACCATAAGTCGTGAAAGTATATTAGTGAAAATTGGAGGGAGAGTATGTTAGCAGCTTTAAAAATTGAAAGTAACTTCCAGTCAAAATATAAAGAACAGTCAAAATTGGATCCAAAACCTTCTAGCTTAATATATTATAATGGCAATCTTCCTTAGTTGTGTGGGTCCCATATTTAGTCTATACACATTTGTCGCCCCCTTTCACATGAGTTTTGGGAGTTTGAGTTTAAAGTGTAAGGTATTTGGTGAAATACCTAAATGAAGATTTCTATCAATTTGGCGGTAGCTTCGAGTAGCTCCTCAAGGACACAGATTGACTTCTTCTTAACTAAGAAAAGAGACCGCTTAGCTTGTAAAGATTGCAAGGTTATACCGAGGGAGAGCTTGACTTCCCAACATAGGTTGTTGATCTTAGATGTGCAGCTACAAAGGTGGACTAGAAAAAAGAAGTTGTATAGATGCTCAAGGACTAAATGGTGGAACTTGAAAGGTGATAAGCAACTAGCATTAAGGGAAAGAGTACTAGAGGAAGACACTTGGGCGGTAAATGAGAGTGCAAATATTATGTGGGATAAGATAGCAGAGTGTATTAGGAGGGTAGGGAAAGAAGTCTTAGGAGAATCCAAAGGGGGTACTCCGGCACAGAAAGAGGCATGGTGGTGGAACGAGGCCGTCCAAGACAAGATAAGAGTTAAAAGAGAGTGTTTTAAAACTTAGCAAAAGGAACAAAATGGAGAGAACTTGGAGAGGTATAAAGAAGCAAAAAGAGAAACCAAAAAGGAAGTTAGTGATGCCAAGGCAAAGGCATTTGAGGAACTATATAGGCGACTTGACACTAAGGAAGGCGAAAGAGAGATATTCAAGCTTGCTAAAGCCAGAGATAGGTGGACCAAGGACTTAAACCAAGTTAAATGCATTAAGGATGAGGATGAAAAAGTATTAATAAAGGAAGAGGAGATAAAGGAGCGTTGGAAAAGCTACTTCTACAAGTTATTTAACGAAAGCAGTAGTAGTGACATACAATTGGGCCAGCTTACCATTTCTAAAGAAGAATCGAATCATATGTTCTATAGGAGAATCAGTAGGGAAGAAGTTAAAGAAGTATTGAAAATGATGAAGAATGGGAAAGTGGTTGGGCCAGATGATATCCCTATTGAGATCTGGAGGTGCTTAGAGGAGGATGGCATAAGTTGGTTGACAAAGCTTTTTAATGTAGTGCTAAAGAGTAAGAAGATGCTTGATGCATGGAGGAAAAGTATTCTTATACCCATATAAAAGAACAAATGAGATATTCAGAACTGTACGAACTACCGCGGGATTCAATTGATGAGTCATACGATGAAATTATGGGAGAGAGTTATTGAAAGAAGACTAAGAAGAACAACAAACGTTTCAAAGAATCAATTTGGTTTCATGCCTGGGAGATCAACCATGGAGGCTATTTTTTCTCCTGAGAAGGTTAATGGAACAGTATAGAGAAGGTCAGAGAGATTTACATATGGTGTTCATTGACTTAGAGAAGGCTTATGATAGGGTTCCTAGGGAGATTCTATGGAGAGTGCTGGAAAAGAAAAGAGTGTGTGTCGCATATATTGAGGCGATAAAGGATATGTATGATAGAGTCGTGACATCTATAAGAACGACTGACGAAGAGACTAAAGAGTTTCCTATCACGATCGGTCTACACCAAGGTTCAGCGTTAAGCCCGTACTTATTTGCCCTAGTTATGGATGAGATTACAAGACATATCCAGGATGAGGTGCCGTGGTGTATGCTATTTGCAAATGACATTGTTTTAGTGGATGAGACGAGAGAAGGAGTGAATGCTAAGCTAGAATTGTGGCGGAAAACGTTAGAGACTAAAGTGTTTAGGCTAAGTCGATGCAAGACGGAATATATGGAATGCAAGTTTAGTCAAAGTAGGACACCTGGTAACATAGAAGTAAGTTTGGGCACACAAAAGATTGTAGAGAAAGAAAGTTTTAGATACCTTGGATCTATGGTGCAACAAGATGGAGGGATTGATACTGATGTAAGCCATAGGATTCAGGCCGGATGGACCAAATTGAGGAGTGCTTCGGGCGTCTTGTGTGATCGGAAAGTCCCCCTCAAGGTTAAATGAAAATATTATAAGGTGGCGGTACGTCCAGCGTTGTTATATGGATCAGAGTGTTGGGCAGTAAAGCATAATCATGTTAAGAAGATGGAAGTTGCGGAGATGAGAATGCTAAGATGGATGTGCAGGATCACAAGGAGAGATATGATTAGGAACGAGGAGATTAGGGGCAAAGTAGGAATTGCACCGATTGGAGATAAAATGAGAGAAAATTGACTGAGATGGTTCGGCCATGTTAGAAGGCGTCCAACGGAGGCACCTGTTAAAAGGTGTGAAAGCAAGGAGATTGTTAGGAGTAGGAGAGGGAGAGGGAGACCCAAGAGAAGTTGAAAAGAAACTATTAAATATGACCTTGCCCATATGGATCTAACGGAGGACATGGCCCTAAACAGATTTGATTGGCGTCATCAAATCCATATAGCCGACCCCACTTAGTGGGAAAAGGCTTGGTTTGGTTTGGTTTGGTTTTTGGCGGTGGCTTCGAGTAAGACTTTATAGCATGAATTTGAGCATCCTTTTGTGAAAACTTTGAAGCCATTTATTTGGGGGAATTTCATAAGTTTTGATGTCTATGACCAAAATTTAAGGACTAGCGAGCCATGTTGGGGGTGAATGTAAGGTTTTCTCCTAAGTATTGTATGGTATAGAATTTTAGATCTGAGTAGTATTTTTTGTTTCGTTAATCCAGGATCTTTGAACTAGCTTTAAGAATGGATTTGACAGTGGATGAATTGAACACACTTGATTATGTGATTTGTAAAAGACTTATCAAACCATTTTTCTTTGATGTATTTATCACATCCTTTTGATTTTTCTTTATTTATTTGAAATGGATAATCATCTTCCGCCAAATCTTCAGCATCATCTCGTCCAAATTTAAGACAATCGGGTATGAAAATCATCATTAAATAAGAAAAAAAGTCCAAGAAAAAGGAAAAAGAAAGTTGCATGAGGTTGGCGATATCATCAACCAAGTTGATGATATCATCGACTGGGGTAATTTTGTCAAAAAAACATACATGAACAATTATTTCGTCATTTTATGGTTTTTCTTCATAAAACCATATAATTATAATTTAAGCTTTTTTTTTTTTTGTGAAAATCCCTAAAAAAACTTACCAAGTAGAGTCTTTTGGTAAATAAAGTCAACTCATGAATTCATTTACTTTTAAAGAAAACCTCTTAATAATATCACTCGATATCAATATTCCTGAATTTTAGAAATAAAACAAAAAGAAGAAAAGGTTATCTGGGCGCCTATTTCAATAAAAGGGAAGAAGTGGAATTTTGAAAAGTAGATAATATACATAGGTGGTTTCATGAGAGCATGAGATAAGTAGTTAATTCCATGAGATAAAAAGTGGGCAAGAGAATGTGGAATTATAATAAAAGAATAGCTTTCAAAATCATAACCGACAGTCAAAATTATAGCCAAAACACTTGCCTTTAATGCATTATAATAGAAATTTATTTTTTTCAAAATGTAATAATTGTTAGCACTTGCTTTCTTCTTTACAAATTGCCCTGTCCCTCTCTCTCTCTCCATTTACATGTCATACCAAAAAATCTTCACTTCTCTCACATTAAAACATCTCGACTTTGCCCTTTTATCCTTGACCACAACCTTCAACCCTAATTACTCTTTTCCTCGATCACTCCTCATCATGGATTAAAAAATCGGCCGATACCGATTCATATCGCCCGATATGAACCGGTATCGGCCGGTACCGAGTCGATATCTCATTGAGATATCGGTTTCGGTAAATATCGTCAAAATCTCGGCCTATATCGGCCGAGATGATCTTCATATTAGCGGAACCGATATCTCGGCCGATATTTTGAAAATATCGGCCGAGATGAGATAAAAATGGTAAAAATCCTAATTTTTTCATCTTTTTCCCCATCTTCATCATCTTCTCCTCTCTTCTCATCTCCTTTCTACCCATAGCAGCAGTCATACTTCATCACACATCCCTCTTGGATATTTTCAAATCCCACATCTATTTTTTGAAGAAAATATTATCTAAGGTAAGAGAAAATCAACTTAAAACATTTTATTATGTGTTTTTTTTTTTTAATTTTTAGACGAAGCATAGAAATCATGCTAGATCTACATACACATGATTTTTATAAGTTAGATCTACATACTTTCATGCTAGATCTACTCATACACATGATTTTGAACTTTTTTTTTTCAATTTTTTTTTATTTTCGGATTTTTCTATATTTGAATTATAATATATCATTTTTTGGGGATTTCATCATAAATATGTTCTTTTAATGATTCATGATCATTGTATGGTGTGAAAATGATTGATCTACATACTTTTATGCTAGATCTATATATTTAGAGTTTTCAAAATGATTTTTTTAAATCTTTATTTTTTCTAAAAAAAATTATTGTTACTTGTTAGAATATTTGTGATATCAAAGGATTATTAATAGTGTGTAATACACTCATACTCACCAATCTCTCTCTAGTCTCTACACTCTACTAGTCCCCTCTTATTTCAAGTAAACCATGAACCTTTTGATGCCCAAGTGCTTTATGATTTATCAATCTCACTATCATATCATGTTTCAAATTTTAATATGTCATCTTCAAGGTCTTGAATTTCACAACTTATTTGATTATTGAGTTAGTATTAAATGATGATTGATATGTTATATTTATTTTCTTATATTTTACACTAATAAATTGATCATGGGCATCAATAATGGTTGTATTATATGAAATACTGGAGAAGACAGCGAACTGTGACACAAATAAGACTCATAACTTAAGGTGAACGAGATTTTTATTTATTGTTGTTACTAATGGAAAAAAAATATTGTTTTCCAGCATTTTCTAATATTCTGGATTTTTTTGGATATTTTTGCGAATTTTTTTGGATTAAAAAAAATTCGCACCGCGACGGATCGATATCCGCGATCGATACCGATATCATATCGGTTTTTCGGCCCGGCCGATACCACAATCGAGACCGAAATTTTAAGCCATGCTCCTCATCCAAGTTTTTTTTTTATTTTTATCTTTCTTGATCTTTTGAAATGGGCACTCATGCTCCTCATCCAAGGTTTTTTTTTTTTATCTTTCTTGATCTTTTGAAATGGGCACTCACTCTTCATCCAATGCTTGAATTCACAAAAGCTCCTTTTTTTTTTACTAATGGATTCTACAAACCTTGGGTTCTTTTGTTACTCTCCTCTTATTAATAGGTTAGAGACTTTTATATGTCCAATACCATAAGAAGATTTAAGTAGAGAGCCAAGTTGCACGATGGAACGGAAGTCATGGAGCTTGTGTGCTTATATTCCTTTTAGGTGTTTCTTCTTTTACTTCTTATATCTAAGCGGTAGATGGGAAGTGGGAAGACCTTAGTGGCAATGGGAACTTGGACTGAATGAAGGAGATATTAGATATAAATCCACTATCTATGGAAATCCAAGCCAAGGAAGAAGATAAGTCATTGAAATTGTGTTTCATATATAGTCATCATTTGGTATAGAATATGGACTTATTTAGGGGTCGTTTGTTTTTTTCATTTACATATGTAATGGAATCACATGGGTAATGGATACACATAAATCATGTTTGTTTGGTGTGATTTTGATTCACATGTGTAAAATAGCTATGTAAATGGTGTGAAACTTGGCCCTTTTTGTGCCTTACATTTTCACACCTCAAGAGGTGTGAAAGAGATTCACATGGCACTATTACAAGGCGGACTGCTACAGTACCTCAATGAGCAGTCTGCCTTTTTATTTTTTTGGGCCCCACTTGTAACATCCGGACCATTCATTCTCTTAAGAAGCTCAAACATGGCCATGTGTCTAATTTTCAACCGTTGATGATGCATGGAGGTTGAGATATCATCAACATAATTACAGCCGTTGGATTAATCTATTGTTACTAACATACCCAGTCCGCCTTTTATGATTTCTTTAATTTTCTGGGCCCCACCTGTGAAATCAAGACCATTCATATTCTTCAGAAGCTCGAACACGGCCATGTGTCCAATTTTCAACTGTTGATGTGGCTTGGATGTTGAGATATCATCAAACAATATACAACCTATTGTTACTAACTTACCTAATCCACCTTTTATGATTTCTTTAATGTTCTGGGCCCCACCTGTAAAATCAGGACCGTTCACATTCTTTAGAAGCTCAAGCACGACCATGTGTCCAATTTGCAACCGTTGATGTGTCTTGGATGTTGAGATATCATCAAACAATATACAACCCATTCATAGATACACATGTGAAATGTTATGCTAGTAACAAACAGTGGAATCTGATCCACATGTGAGTCATTTACCTATGCAAATGACTCACATGTGGGTCATTTACACATGTGAATCACTTTCACAAGAAACAAACGACCCCTTCGGGTTAATTGTATTGAATTTCATAAAATCATGTATTTTACTGTCAAAAATTGATTTCTTACAAAAATTTGTTTAAACTCAGAAATTTGTATGTTTTTATTAAAATCATTTTGTTGGATTATCGGATTATTTACATAACTTTAAAAGTATGCGTAAACTCACGTAATTTGTTTTCACTATTGCATAGTGCACAAAACTCTGAGTAATGTTATTCACTTGAGTTCATACATGTCCGGATGGGCCTCATGGATTGCATGATAGTTTTCTATGTGAAAATTACTCATTTTAATTAATTGCTTTATTTTTGTAGAAGATTCATAAATTTGGAGCCCGCAAGAAAGGAAAATAAAACAGTAAGCCAAAGAGAGAAATAAAAGAAGAAATTGGGAGAGAAATTACACTCTGTGGGACCCACACCTTCGTTGGGAGTGAATTCCAAGGAAGGGACGGCCAAGGTGGGGGTCCACTTTTGTAGCAAAAAGTCTTCCTTGTTTTTAGGAAATTTGAATTTTAAATTTGAAGTAAAGAGTAAAAAGAAGGAAATAAGTGGAAGCGAAAGGAAGAAAGAAAAGAGAGGGCAAAGAAGGAACAAAAGAAAGAAAGAAGCCAAGGGAAGAACCACCCACATTAGATGTTCAAACCAGAAGTCCGGATCACCTATCGCAATTGTTATATCTTCACCGTGAGTGGACCTTGCATGCCCAAGGTGGGGCCTACTCATGTTTGTAAAATTCAAATTCAAAGATTTTCTAAAATGAGACGGGGCTCCTGAGTCTTGTGCAACAAACAAACTCAACTTGGAAAGACTTCCCAATCCATCTAATTTCTTTCCCTTACATTCCTTTCTCCCCAAGCCAAGTCCTTTCTAATCCTATCCAAACTTGGGAATCAAGTTTTGAAGAAAGCTACAAAAAGATCCAAAAGAAGCGAGACGTCCCATTCCCATTCATTGCACAACACCACTCCAAGGTGGGACATCCCACCTTGAAACTCCTCCCCTTGGCCGTGTTGACACCAAAAATGTCACTATGTCCCTTCAACACCAAAAGCTACATGGAGCCACATCCTGCCATAAATAGGAAGGCGCCACTTTAAGCACCAGATCTTGTCAGAATCAAACAAAAACTGCAAGATCCTTCAAAGCAACCAAAAGAGGGGTACAAATGAAGTTTCGGGCCATTTCAACATCATTTGGCCTAACTTCACTCCTCCGACAGCCAGGCAGGAGCTCCCGGCAGCGATAGTGTCGAAGACTTCAAAACTTCGATTAGAGCCTACGAATGGTCTCAAAATACCTCCAAAAGGCCCTCTGCCAAATTTCAAGTCAAACGGACGACGTTTGACCCTTCATCAACTCTCAGGAAGCCAAAACAGGCCTACCGGCAGCGGAGCACCCCGGAATTATGGCATCCAAATTGGAGCTAATGGATCATCTCAAAATGACTCCAATAGGTCCCCTGTCAAGTTTTAGGTCAAACGGACATCGTTTGGCCTAGTTTCAAAGCTCGGCATTTTCCTCGAGGTGAAATCAAGGCGAGCATTTGCGGGACCCCAAAAGGCTTCAAAACTCAAACCAAAGCCCATGGTTGGTCTTACTTACCACTCAGGAGGCTCCCTGTCAAATTTCAGGTCAATCGGACATCGGTTGACCACAAGTCAAAGCTCGACATTTCTCTCATGGCGAAATTAAGGCAAGCATTTGCGGGACCCTGAACGGCTTCAAAACTCAAACCAAAGCCTATGGTTGGTCCTATCTACTGCTCAAGAAGCTCCACGTCAAATTTCAGGTCATTCCGACATCGTTTGACCTAGTTTCAATGCTTGACAAAAAATCGGCAAAACCGCACAACAAAGTCTTCGGCTTTCCAGAAAAATAGGAAACTTTGTGCTCCGATTTGCGTGGCTTCTCGTAGGGTTTTCTTCAAGAGAATTAGGCCAATAAATGAGGGGAAATGTCAGGAAAAATACAGAAGAAAAAAGAATGAAAAAAGATCGAAAAACGGCGAAGAAACGGCGACCGAAAGGGGCCAAAAAATGGGCCCAAGGCCCATGGTCGCCGGCGACCATGGAAATTCCGGCGACCCAAAAATTCACCGGAAAACCCTTTTTCGGGTCCTTTTCTCGTTTCGAGTTGATTGGCCCCTGTGATTTTTCCAAAATCTGATTTTTCGTGCATGAAATCCGTCGATCTTCGTCAAACATCACGGATTCGCCGCCGAAGTCATTGGATGATCATTAGATGCCTCGAAATCGCCAACCGGCCGACAAAGAAAGCACACTTTCTGCCTGCCCGATCGTGAAATCGACAGGACAGATGTTGCCGGCACTTTGACATCAATCAATGTCTGAAATTACATCGCCATCCGACATCAAATAACATGTGGATCCACCGGCGATCATCGCAAGAAGAATTCCAAAAGACGCGGCACGGCTCGCGACTCTTCGAGCGACTTGGCGACCAATTAATGAGGTTAAATGACCCGCTTTATGACAAGTTAATGCGGTCATTAACTCATTATTTTGGACGGCCCAATCAAAAGCAAGCAAATGGGAGTTACAAGTCAGAGGATTTATGGCATTAAAGCCATGAAACTCCTCCCATGATGGGGATTGAAGGCAATTAAAGGCTCATTATTCTCCATCGGCCAATCAAATTCAAGGAAAAAGGAGTTACAAAACAAGTAATTTAAAAACTTGTAACTCCTCCCATTATGAGCATTAATACATTCAATGCTCATAAACCCTCCTAAATGGCTACCAAAGGCCTATAAATAGGAGGGTATTCCAAAGGGAAAAAAAGGAGAAAAAAATCTCTAACCCGGATCTAGCTCTCGCTCTCCCCCCGAAGAAGACAAAAAATCCAGAAGCCCTGCAACTCTGCTGCAAAGACCACCAAAAGGTGATTTAAGCACCCTTGGGGGGCCACCCCCCCAAGGACCTCCCTTCTTCTACCAACATGGCTAAGACGTGGTTTTTCAGCCCGTTTACTTAGCTTTTTATCGGATATAAGACCTTCTCTTGGTCTTTATCCTTTAAAAATCTGAGGTTAGAAAGCCAAGTGAAGAATCCGAGCATCGTGTTCTCATCTGCATGGACGATGGAGGAGCCCATACATGACTCGCGACCGTCGATCTGAACGTGTCCCCACAATCGAATGAGAAGTCAGATTCCTTTTCTTGATTTTTATTGTACTTTATTTTTCTTTTAGAGACAAAAATCACAATTCTTGTCTTTCATAATGGATAAGACTTGTAAATCGCCTTTTACGGCAAAATCGCCTTTCACGGCAACAAATGAAATCGCCTTTCATGGCATTAAAAAAAAAATCCTTTTGTCTCTTTTCTTAAAATATGTGTGCAATAGAAACTAGAAAAAGTTTCATTTCCCCTTTCTACTTGTGAAGGTGGATCTTCGGATCACCATTCCTAAATTCCAAGTAGAAAAGTGAAATTGGCATACCCGTACAAAAAAAAAAAAAAGATGTTGATACCCATTATCTTTTTCTTCTCCTCCCCTCCGCCGTACCCCGAAAGACCCGGGGCGGAGGCAGCGGGAGAGAGGGAAGAAATCGGGTCCATCAGGCCGACCACCACCAAGGTCCATTCACCACAATTACAACCACTTGTAGCCCTCTTCCTTGGCTTCTTCTTCATGCTTTGTGAAGATCGATGTTGTTGAGTTTTTCAAGATGATGAAGTTGATCGCAATAGAAAACCAATATTCTTCTTTTGGGGAAAATGGTGATATTTTCTGTAATTTTATTGGTCATATGCGCATATAGAACTAAAATTAGAATTATTTAGTAATTGTGATGTCAAGGAATTATTTTGGAGATGGTTGCTTAATTTAATATATTCTTTGATATCTTATTTTCTCCATGATATATGGCATGCTTAGAATCACTGTGGGATTTGCACAAAAATATCTATTGTGCATCGAATGCTTGAATAATAATTATAGAAGTTAGTTGCTTAAAATAAATCTGATTTGTTCTTTTTCTGACATAGATTGATGACCTATATTGGAAAAAGAGGTTTGAAGCAACTCACACTTTCAATCATTAGGAGGAAAATCTGTCCTTGGACCTTGGAAAACTTTATTTTCATTGTTAATTTTAATTAATTACAGTTCTATTTTTATTTTTATCTTCCTGCAGTTAGTTGTTTTAATTTATTTATTTGGTTGCAACATATTTTCTAGTTTAGGGATTTTTAGTAGTAGGGTTTTAAGATTAGAATTTTTAATTGGTTGTGATTTATGTAATTAGTTTTCAGATTATTGGACATTGGTTGCACAACTTATATTTAGCAAAAAGTAGATTTTGAGTGGGTTGGGTCAAATGCGGAACTACTCCATTCCCTGTGGATCGACCTCGAACTTAGCGAGTTATTCTTGCATCATGACGACCCTACACTTGGGGTAGCGAATAGAAGACATCTTTCAAACATTGTTTAAACTTTTTGAAAATTATGGGGGATTGTTCGAAAATTTCAAAAATTAGAAATCCAATGTTTATATTTGGGTTTTTTTTTCAATACATTTTTCATTATCATGCATTCCATATAGAATATCTCGAAGAAAACAAACCTTTTTTGAGCAACCATTTTTTCATATAGAAACTTGCATTTTGACTTTCTTTATAAAGAATCCCACATTGGATAAGCTGAAAAGAAAATAGGCATTTATAACAGATCCCCTTCCATAACTATGTTAGTCTACTTAGACTTGGACTCCATCTATTGGGCTTGTACTTGGATCTTTAAGGTAGAATGAAGAAGCTATATTATTTTATCCATTGCTTACTTCGTCAGGAAAAATTTAAAATGGAAATTAACTTTTTTGGGACATTTCAAAACAAGACAAAAAAAAGGATTACATTTCAATATAGGGCTTACGTTTTCCAATAACCTTTCAAATAAGGACACCCGCCTATCCATCCCCACCATATGACCACGTTTTGCTACCGTCTTTAAAAATCCAAAAAAAAAAAAAAAAAAAAGAAGCCTTAACCAACAAAAGCAAAAGGATCTGTCCTTTATCTCTGCTCTCCTTTCTGATGAGGCCTCGCCCTTTAATCCTATCCTCAAACCCCTCCAGCGGCCACTCGTCTCCCATAATCTAATCAACGAAACATAGGATAAAAAGAGAGAGATAAGATAAGAAAAAGTAAAGTGTAAGGAGATAAGAGATAGCTGTAATGATATAAGAGAGAGACTTGATGTGCTTCCATGACTTGTATGAGACACGTATTATTGACATTATCCTTTCTCTAAGCGAGTCCTCTTGTAAGCAAAGGCATGTGAGCCATCATCATTATATCTATTACCCTTTAATAAAAGGAAAGAAAGTGTCGTCCTACTTGATGAAATTCTCTACACACCCCAATCGGCCACATTATGCAATCCCAATTGGTTCATTTGGTAAAGGACATAGATAGATGCATCTATATGCATGTTTCGCAGTTGGAGCTCTCCCTCTCTCGATGCCTTCCTCTCGATGCCTTCCCCTCAAAAAGGAAAGAAGAAGAAGAAGAAGAAGAAGAAAAAAGGAGAGATGCGTTCTTGATAAAAAAATCTCCATCTCTATCACCCATCTCCATTTTGATCTCTCAAATCCATGAAAGTACAAGATCCGAACCCTAGAGGGGGGGAGGGTTGTGGGGGGGTGGGTGAGCTAAAAAACCTACTTCAATTTTAATTTTCTAATGCCAATTATGCTTTGGAAATAAATTAACTTGACTACAAGAGAAGTTTCTAAGTCATTCAAGAACAAGTAAAGAAATTATGTAATCATTTAATATTGGCATTAATAAAGAAACATTAAGCATATGAGCATCATCCACACATTAAAAGCTCAACCATCATAACAAAGAAATTTATAGTGGTTCGACCAATCATGCCTACATTCACTCCCGGTTTTCCTACCGGATTTTCCACTATTTCAACTTGAGGTTTAGGCTAACCTCTAACCTCACAATCACATATGCTTTTCAAAGGCTTAATATGAACCTTTACAACCACTTATGCTTTTCTAAGGCTTCGCAATAACCTTTACAACACAATGTTTTTATCTCAATTTTTAAGCCTAAGGATGCACTAGATGAGATCCAATTAAGTACATATTGATGCCTCATAACATAGGCTGATAATAAAAGTGAAAACCAATCTAAGACATATGCATGATAAATGCAAAGATCTATAAAAAGTTGCATATGCTTGAAACCCTCTATCTCTTTTTGAAATTTAATGCTCATAAATGATACAAAAGTAAAAACCATAAATGAGAGATAGAGTGATTAAATGATGCACACATGTTTTTAAATGATGAAAAAGCTAGTTTTAGAAAATGCAACTTAAATCTAGCAAGTTTGTTCAAAACATTAATTTAATAATATGTGTATAACTATTCAAATGTTGAAGTCAAATTAATAATCGTGTTTAAAATCAAAGCATGTTAAACAAACAACATTTGAACACTTTAAACAGTAAATCATGCCATTTAATGAAAGCAAAGTTTTAAAGAGAAGAATGAATTAATTTGAGATAGAGGGAGCAAACCCATTTGAAGAATCAAAGGTTGAAATCATTAATTTGCCCTCCTAGCCTCTCTAGCTTAGAATGGATGCCCCACCTTCCTTGGCCCTCACAAATCTCAAAAAGTGTTGGCACAAATCCCAAGAAATGACTCAACTTATAGCAAAAAGGGATTCCAACGGCTCTTTGGGCCGCTAGGCAACCTCCAGCTAGTCATACCCTAACGGTCATATATTTGAAAACTTCTAGCCACCTGCTGACCGCCCACTATTTTTCAGCAAAAACTGCTTGATAGAATTGTGACCGACTGGTGACCGCCCTTAGGTCGGTTAGCCGACTTCTGGGGGTTATTTCTAATTTGAAAATGATCTTCTAAGTTGATCTTTTGACCATTAAAAACTAGATTTGAATAGAGACTAACATGTTTAAAATGAGGTTTCAAATTGTGATACAAAACATGTTTATGCATGAATTTCAGAAAATTCATTTTATAAAACTATTGAAATTGAATTGGAAAGATTAAATCATGTATAAAGGTCAAGTCTTAACTTACATGATGTCAAGCATGAAAACTTAAATAAAAATGCATGAAGATTCCAAGAATAAAAAGTATCAGTGCATGAGAGATCAATCTATTTAAAATAAATGCATCCAATCAAATTACAAAAAATGAAAACTCTAACAATCTCCCCCTTTGCAATTTGATGGTAACTCTTGAAGTTTGAACTTTCTCTCTCTCTTTCTTCAAAGATACTTAGACGTCTTCTTATTTGGACCTTAGGGAGCTTTGGATATTGGGATCATTTGGATATTAGCGAGCTTTGGATTTTGCTTACGGGAGCATTGACTTGAAGATTCTAAGGCTTCACTTGTCAAACCCCGACCCAGGTTTAGTATAATTTATTATTATTTTAATTGTGATTAGTCACTAGGAGGGATTAGAGGACGATTAGCTTGAGTTTTTAGTTGGATTAGAATTTTGAATAGCTTTGGGGAATTTGGAGAGCGTAGTGTTCGGTTTGAACAGGCTCGAGGTGACCCGTAAGACGCGTGTTAGTGTGGGAATTCGAGTTATTGGATTTATTTGATTTTTGAAAAATATGGATTTCGACATTTTTGGATTTGATATTTTGATCCCAGCAACTTTCTTATTTGTTCCGTTTGTATTTCAAACCCCAGAAATCGCGTTTTTCGAGAAAAAAGGACAAAACAGTCTTTTTACACCCAAATCTGTGCATAAATTTTGAAATTTAAAAACCATGAGGAAAATATACTTTTTGAAAACTAGATTTTTCAACGATCATTTTTCCCTTCTTCGTCAACTTCATTCGGATCCTCTAAATGATAGACCCAGCTATGTGAAGTTTTCAGGGCCATTGGGGCCCACAACCCATTTAAATGAGTCAAAACCCACGTTGGGTCTTTCTTCCTCTTCATTCATTCAGTTTTTCCTGCAACAACCTAAGAGAGCTTTCTCTCTTTTCTCTCATCTCCCCTCCTTTGCATGCATTGGAAATGAACCCAAATTGGTAAACAAATTTCATCAATCTCTTCTCCTCACCTCTAGCTTGCCATTGATACAAATTTTAAGATATTTTGGCTGAGTTCATCATCTTCTCCAAGCTCTTCTTCTTGCCTAGAGTTCTTCAAAGGTTAGCAATGGCTTCCTTCTTGAAATTTTGGATTTTCTAGACCCTTTAGGATTGTTTTATCATACATGCAAGAGCCTTCATGAAAAGCTTCCTTGATTTCCAAAATTTTGTGGATTTTTAGTGTGTTTTCTTTGGATTCTTTTGTGTAGATTGGAGTTGCTGAGTTTGAGAGATCTTAGAGTGGTTTGTGACCCAATTTGTTCCAGGCAAGTGAATAAATTAGATTGGAATGCATGCAAATGAAGTGAACTTTTTCCTTATGTTTGGTGGATTTAATTTCTTAGATTTGGGAAGGATTTAACTTCATTGAATTGGTTCAGATTATGTTTAAGAAATGGTTTAAGGTGACTTATTATAAGTTGCATTTGATTGTAGAGATTTCAAATTCTGTTTTGGCCAGGATGGAAATTCAATTGGAAATCTTTAGATCATGTTCTTGAATTTTTGCTACTATGTTTTCTTTCTATTTGATATGTGATGAATGATTGAAGGGAGTTTGATGGAGTTTCTATTTGATATGTGATGAATGATTGAAGGGAGTTTGATGCAGTTAGTATGATTCTACATGCTGC
This sequence comes from Camphora micrantha, assembly GCA_003546025.1. Lineage (NCBI taxonomy): Eukaryota > Viridiplantae > Streptophyta > Magnoliopsida > Laurales > Lauraceae > Camphora > Camphora micrantha. Next base: position 27,343,991 of record QPKB01000005.1, on the reverse strand, counting down.
TGGGAGTAGTAAGGATCCAAGGGATGAAAAGAAGGAAAAATATGCACCAAAAGAGGAGAGAGACAGTCAGCTCCCAGCTGACTGTCCACGGGCTGGACAGAGGCCCAGCCCGCTCGAGCGCGCCTGGGCCCGCTCGAGCGGGCCTGGCTTCTGCCATAGCCCGCTCGAGCGAACTGGGCCCGCTCAAGCTGGGCCTAGGTCATTTCCTGCATGGATTTTTGGGCTGTTTTTGCTAGTTTTGATGGATTTTTGGGCTGTTTAGGCTAGTTTTGAGCCCTGTTCGAGTATGAAAATTCCCTAATGACTTATTAAGTATCGGGAATTAAGAATTTGAGCCCGAATCATTTTTATTTGATTCAAACTATAGAGAAAGTTTGGAAAAGAATTAAACTTACCCGGTAATTTTCTATTAGTCTTAATGTATACTTTATGTCCTCAATTGTCGGTGACCTTCAGAAACACCAATTTCTTCGCTCATAAACCGACATGAAGACACTAAGTGTGTATTGAGACGGCCTCGGTAAGCCCATCAAACATTATCAATCATCCAAATCATTTCATTCCAAGTTAGAGAAAGTTTATGTTTTCTCATAAATTCGTTTGAAACGAAGTGGATTAATTTGTCATGTTTGAAAAACAATGAAAAGGCTACTCATCCGATTTGTTCTGAATTTGTCTGCTTATTTTGATAAAGAGTAGTCCCTTATCCGGTTTGAATTGTGTTTAATGGTTTGAATTGTATCGTTTTGGATTTGAATCGGCACCACTAAGCTTAGGTTACCTTGTTGGGCTGATCACCCGGCTTGGAATCTTTAAAACTATTTGCCAACTGCAGTTTGGATTCTGTCTGTTTGTCCGGCCATGGCAACGGTTCTGTTTCCGGTCCCATGGGTAGTGGCAACGGTTTTGTTTTCCGGTCCCACGAGTAGTGGCAACGGTTTCTGTCTGTTTGTTCCGGCCATTCTATATGGCGACGGTTTCTGTCTGTGTGCTCTTATTACTTCGGTAATAGGAGAATTTAGCTAAATGTGGTTTGCCAATATTTTGAATATTTGTCAGTTAGCTTGAGATATTTAAACTTATTTGCACTGAAATAATTCATTTGATTTATTCCTTATATATGATTTGTTTTACCAGCATTCTTATGATTTTAAACATGATGTTCATAACTTGTATATCAGATCTGTTTTATTCACCTGCCAGACCGTCGTGTCTGATACTTCTCTTGTTTGGTGTCAGATGTCGGACCCACAGCCTTTGAGGCGGAGTGCACGCAAGAGGCAGTAGGGCCCCAGGTGGAGCCCGAGTGGCAACCAAATGATGTCATGTAGACGTCACGTTTGGCTTGGGGCACCGATAACATCTTTTGGGGAAGTGACAGTTATTTTTGGGAATTTTGTTTATAGCCATTGTTGGCTTTGTCAGGGTTGTATAAATTAAACTACTTTTGTCCACAACTTTAATTAACCTTGGTTATGCTATGTATATATTTCTCTTTTGATATCGAACTTGTACATTCATCTTGTGTTATATAGAGTTTTATTTTGCTACATGCTTCCGCATAACATTATTTTGATGTGAAATTAATTCTTTGGTTGTGATGGATTGTCTGGGATCCTCACCGCGGAATCTTGTGGGGAAATAATTAGCGCGAGCGGGCAAAAATTAAATTTTTTAGTCCGTCGAGCCGCGTCCCCCGGATTAAGGACTTGATTATCAGGGCCTCGGTCCGGGGGGCGTGACATTACTTCTCCCCCTCAACATAAGCATGTCTTAACAAATGTATCAATAAAGTTTTCCTCCCTTTAAGTTAGACAGTCCTTGACTCTTCTCCCCCTCAACCAAAGCTAGGAATGACTTGCCACTTCTTTATATCTCTCCCCCTTTGACATCTAATTGCAAAGGGGCCTGCCCATGAAAAGTGAAACACAAACCTTGTTCGTAGCACCTGTTTATAATATAATGATAAAAATGAAATGTAGGAACATGTGATTGAACAACAAGGACTTAGTAATCAGGGCATGGGCCAATGCTCAATTGATGTCTTAAATTGATAAACCGTTCATTGCCAAGGGGTTTGGTAAAGAAATCGCCCAGTTGAGCATCTGTGGGAACAAAAAGTAACTCAATGTTGCCTTGATCAGCATGATCGGACAAAAAATGACATCGAATGTCAATGTGCTTTGTGTGAGAGTGCTGAACAGGTTTCTTAGAGATGCTAATGGCACTAGAATTATCATAAATGATATGCATACATTGTTGTGGAACATTATAATCTAAAAGAGTTTGTTTCAACAATTGGGCACAACAACTACCTGCAGCAATATATTCAGCTTCTGTGCTAGACAAAGATATAAAATTCTGCCTTTTACTATACTAAGCTACTAAATAGTTTCTATGAAATAATAGCAGCCACTAGTGCTCTTCTTATCATTTATGGATCCTGCCCAATCTGCATCACTATATCCAATCAATTGCAATGTTGGGTAACGGGGATACCACATACCATGATGAGAAGTCCCATGAATATATTTTATGATACGTTCATCAGCCTTAAGGTGGGACTCACGAGGGTCAGATTAGTACCTAGCACATATCCCAACACTAAAGGAGAGGTCCGGTCTGCTAGCTGTAGAGTTTTTGGTCTACCTTTTTGTTTTGCCCAAAATAAGGGAAAATGGAAAGGGAAGGCTCTGGTGTTGAAGCTTCTTTATTCCATCCTTTGAACGTTATAGAAAGATGTAAAGACAACTCTCGTGAATGTTTGCTTGCGCAAGAAGAGTCGTTCCTACTTTTATTTACATGGGTTCTTCGTTGCTTCACCTTTGGAGTGCAAGTTGTTTATAATTTTTCATACAACCCCCTCGTCAGGCTTAGGAGATAAAAAATAAAGGAGACATACATTGAAGGGAGAGAGAGAGTCTGTTGTTTTCAAGAGTTCGCTGGAGACGGAATTGGAGAAGTCTGCAATTTGGCTTCTTCGGGCAGTCTCTGTAGTTCACCACCATTATTGAGGAAGAAAGATTAATCAGAGAAGTCTGCTTCAAAACAGTATAGACAATCTCCGTCCTTCCTCCATGGTGGGAGGAACAAAGACTGCTTTTCGGAAGGCGTCGCCCAGGTCCAAAGAGAAGCCTCCACTATTGCTTGATTCTCACCTTTTTTTATGAAGGAGGAGAGAGTCTTGAAAATGGCAGTGTGTCTGGGCTTTCTTGAGCTTGAATTCGAGGGCTTGGCTTCACGCTCTACCAAGTCTTCTTCCTTTTATATCTTTTGGAGGAGCTATAAATGCTGGAGATCATGGACAAGTGGAGGTGGTTTTCAAAACCGTCTTCAATGGGAGACGTTGTAGGTTCAACAACCATGAGAAGAAGGAACTGGCCAGTTCGTGGGAGATCATGAGTGTTCAGTAGTTGGGAGGAAAGAAGTGCGACGGCTCGTGCACATGACGTCCAGCAGTCATTTTATGACTAGAGACCAGTGGCTGCTTCACTGCTTTGAGCGGCCAGTGTGTATGACTAGAGATCAGCGGCTGCTTAATTGCTTTGAGCGGCTAGTGTGTTCAGGGGTTGCAACAGCCAATGGACCTTGTAGTCAGCAGCCGCTGGGGAAATCTCTTGTTGTGGCTGGCCAGACTTTGTCATCATTTCTTTATGGAGAAATGAGTAATTTGCCTTGGGGAGGGTTACGTACGGGCATATGGATTTTTTGTATGTCAACACTTTTTACCTTGAGGGTTACTAAAAAGTTTTGTAATAGATCCCATGGGATTGCAACTAGCCTTAGAGTCTCCTAAACGAAACTTCTTAATAGTTTTTAAAGCAAATCTGGACCGGCTAAGGAAAATTCCCTTCTCAGTCTGATTAACCCGAAGTCTAAGAAAAAATTACAGAGGACCGACTAGACTCATCTCAAATGTGGAGCTCATCAACTCTGAAAATATTTGAGCAAGTTTTTCTGAAGTGGATCCAAAAACTATATCATCAACATAAATCTGGGCAACGAGAATGTCTTAATCAACCTTTTTGATAAAAAGAGTCTTATCTACTTTTCTACAATCAAAATCATTTTCAATCAAGTGACTTGTAAGCTTCTCATACCAGGCCTTTGGTGCTTGTTTTAAACCATAAAGTGCTTTCTTAAGTTTGAAAACGTACTCTGGATGATGAGGTTCTTCAAAGCCTTTTGCTTGTGTCATATACACATCTTCCTCAATCTCACCATTCAATAATGCACTCTAAACATCCATTTGAAACAGTCTGATTCCCATACTACTTGCATATCCCAATAATATGCGTGTGGACTCCAAACTGGCCACTGGAGCAAATGTTTCTTCAAAATCAACTCCTTCCACTTGAGAATATCCTTTGGCTACAAGTCTTACTTTGTTCCTTACAACATTTCTTGATTCATCCTTTGGCTACACCATTCAATAATGCACTCTTAATATTTCCTGCATTGCCTCTATCTATTCAGCTTTAGTTTCAGCCTCAGAAAAGTTCTTGGGCTTGATTTGAGAAACAAACGAATAACGAGCACACAAATTTTGAACTTGTCTCCTTATCATGACCCCACTTCTGATGTCTCTAATGATATTATCCAAGTTGTGATCCTTCATTAACCTAGATGGTATAATCGAAGTAGAAGGAGTAACATCTTTATTTTCTTTAGGGGTTGACTGTTCACTAAATACTTCAGCTTCATCATCATCTTGTAGAGCTCTTCCAATTTGATTAGTTTCATTAATAAAAACATGTACTGATTCCATGACAGTGAAGGTTCTGTGATTAAAGACTTTGTAAGCTTTACACCTTTTAGAATGTCTCTTAATCATACTTGGGCTCGAATTTCTCCAACTGCTCTCTATCTCTCAGAATGTAACATTTACTCCCAAATAATTTTAAATACCCCAAATTTGGCTTTCTTCCAAAATAAAGTTCATAAGGGGTTTTTGTTGGTATTCTTTGTCAGATAAACTTTGTTTATGAGATATCAGGCAGTGTTAACTGCTTCAGCCCATAGGTTATGAGCAAGATGCTTCTCATTAAGCATAGTTCTAGCTATTTCTTGAATCACTCTATCTCTCATTTCTGCCACTCCATTTTGTTGAGGTGTTTTTGGACAGAAAATTGGTGATTAATACCATGACTATCACAAAATTCAGCAAATCTTTCATTTTCAAACTCTCCTCCATGATCACTTCTAATCTTCTGAATTTTGCAATCTTTTTTAGCCTGAATCTTGTTGCAAATTCTTATGATATTATCTACTGCATTTGATTTTGCATGAAGGAAAGCAGTCCATTCAAAAAGAGAATAATTGTCTACCATTATTAATGTATATTTTCTTCCTCCGATACTCTGTACGGGTGCAGGCACAATCAAGTCCATATGAATTAATTTAAGGGGACGAGAAGACGATATATCTTTTAATCCTTTATAGCTCTTCTTGTTCTGTTTTCCTAATTGACATGTCTTGTAAATCTCAGATTTTTCATCACTCAACTTGGGAATTCCTTTTACAATTTCATTCTTTGACAATGTCTTCATCAATTTGTAGTTTATATATCCCATCCTTTGGTGCCATAGGTAACTTTCTTGATCTTTTGTTATTAAGCACCTAGATTCATTCTCACCACATTCTTCTATGATGTAAATATTTCTTTTGTCCTTGAACCAGTGAGTATGACTTGTTGGATTTATCATTCACCACTTTGCATGACTTACTATAAAAAAACTACTTTGTTTCCTGTTAGGATTTTTAGTGTTGGCTAAATTCATTGGTTGGACAAAACTCTGGGTCTCTTGAGTTGTATTTAGTTTTAGAAAAAGTTTCTGAAGATAGAAGATTCGAAGGACTCAAAAAGCTGACGAAAACATCTTGCTGCTGAATTTCCGGATCAACCAGAAAGGGGTCCGCTCGAGCGATTGTCTCATCCGCTCGAGCGAAGTCAAGATTGAAAGCCCAGATGCCTGATAGAAGAAATATTTCGCTGAGACAAAACCTCATTCGCTTGAGCGGCTGATGGGTTCGCTCGAGCGAACTGGTGCGCACTAAATGGGAAAGTCCCCTAATCCTGAATTTATTAGTATTTCCTTTAAGACTGTGTTTTCCAATTTGAGTCCTATTTGCGTACTAAGTCTTAGGCACGAATTTAGGGCTATATATAGGGTGTTTCTCTCAACCCTAGAGGTACCCCACATAGATACCACCACTACTCTTATTAATCTAAGTTAGAGATATTTTTAGAGAGTCTATTCTCTAGAGCCATTGAAAGATTGCTCTGGTACCAATTGAAATTTCCCTTTAGGAGTTACTAGAATGGATTACCACTTCAACCAATAAGCCTCCTCTGTTGGATGGTAACAATTATACTTATTGGAAAGTTAGGATGGTTGCTTTCTTGAAAACTATAGATCTGAAAGTTTGGAAATCTGTTGTGAATGGCTATTCCTTATCCACTATTACTGCTGATGGAGTAACTGGACCCAAACCTGATGATAAATGGATTAAGGAAGAAGAGTTGGCTGCCAATTGCAACTCTAGAGCTTTGAATGCTATTTATAATGGAGTTAGCATATCTGAGTTTCGTAGAATTTCTACATACACTACTGCAAAAGAAGCATGGGATATTCTGCAGGTTGTGCATGAAGGGACTGACACCGTCAAACAATCGAAACTTCAGAAATTATATACAGCCTTTGAAACCATTAAGATGGAGGAAGATGAAACTTTTGATGAGTTTAATTCAAAGCTGAATACAATTGTGAATGATACTTTTACTTTGGGAAAGCCAATTCCTGAAAGTAGAGTTGTGAAAAAGATTCTGCGGTCTCTTCCAGAACGGTTTGATGCAAAAGTTGTGGCCATAGAAGAGAATAAAAATCTGAATATTCTCAAAGCTGAAGAATTAGTTGGGAACCTTCAGACTTTTGAAGCAAACTTAAGGCTTAATGAAAAATCAAAATCCAAAAGTATTGCTTTTAGAGCCTCCAAAGAATCATTCAAGAAAATTGTTAGTGATTTTGATTCTGATTCTGAGGAGATAGATCCCCAAGTTGCTGTTCAATTTATGAAGCAATTTCAGTTGTTTATGAAGGGGAAGAAAATTGATCTAAAAGTCCCTAAAAACTTTGTAAAGAAGAATTCTTCTAAAGGGACTCAATGTTTTGAGTGTCATGGTTATGGACACATTGCTAGTAACTGTGCTAACAAAAAGCCAAGAAAGAAGGCTCTCAATACAACTTGGGATGAAGAGTCCTCTGAAGAAGAAAAAGAAGAAGCACAAGATCCTGAAAATGATCATGTGAATGGCAAGTTTGTAGCATTCATGGCAACTTCAATTTCTGCTACTCCACCAGTTTCTGATGATGGAACTGATCATGATGTCAGTAAGTCAGGATATGATTGGTAAGCTGAATATAATATATTGTTTGCAAAGACCATGAAGATGCTAAAGATGAATGAAAAAGTGGCTATAAGCTGGAAAGAATCTGAAGAGCAAAATGTCTCTTTAAAAGCTGAATTGTCTGAAGTTCTTACAAAAGTGAGTATTTAGAGGCAGAAAATAAAAAATTGACAGATGAATTGACTGTTGAAGCACATAAGTGTGGTTTGATGACTCATGATATGAATACCTTGAAAGCTGAAAATACTGACTTGCAAGGAAGACTCAAGATGGTTCTTTCTGAGTTAGAAACAAGCAAGGCTTCCCTCCACAGGATGAATACTGGGTCTAAAAAACTTGATGACATCCTGAGCAGTCAGAAGGCAAAAACTAACATGCATGGCATTGGCTACATTGACGGAGCATCTACATCAAAAGCCAAAGGTAATAATTGTTTTGTTCAACCTTCAGTTGTTACTAATCCTGCTGTTCATGTTGGAAATATAGCCGCCAAAAAGAAGAATGTGCCACGTCCTGAACGAATTTCCACTTGCCATCACTGTGAATTAAAGGACACATTCGACCCCATTGCAATAAGCTGCGAAAGTCACCAAACCAAAAGCAATGGAAAAGGCAGAAGGAAGAGTCTCCACTAAAAAACAAAGCTATCTGGGTCAAGAAAGAAGACCTTCCATCTGTTCTTGTACACACTTTGTTGAACTGTCTGAATATGCAAGTGTGTGCATCAAAACTTCATCACCCCTGATCTACTAGATCAAGCCCCCATCCCCAGTGCTGATACGAAGATCAATTTGAGGGGGAGCTATAGTATCCAAATTGACAGAAGCTGCTTCAAGAATTTTGTTTGCCAATTATGGACAAAAAGGGGGAGGATATTGAAGCTAGGGGGAGCTTGAGGGTGAATAGAATAAAAAGTTCAATTTGAGTCAGAGACAATGCAGTTTTTGATTTTTTTTATTGTGCTGATTTTTTTTAAAATCTCAATGTATTTTGGGTTTTTTTGGATAGATCATATTGTATTGTCTTAGGGAGTTTTGTTCATGAATTGCCAAATGGGGAGATTGTTAGGATTTTTGGTGTTGGCTAAATTCATTGGTTGGACAAAACTCTGGGTCTCTTGAGTTGTATTTAGTTTTAGAAAAAGTTTCTGAAGATAGAAGATTGGAAGGACTCAAAAAGCTGAAGAAAACATCCAGCTGCTGAATTTCCGGATCAACCAGAAAGGGGTCCGCTAGAGCGATCGTCTCATCCGCTCGAGCGAAGTCAATATTGAAAGCCCACATGCCTGACAGAAGAAATATTTCGCTGAGACAAAACCTCATTCGCTCGAGCGGATGATGGGTTCGCTCGAGCGTACTAGTGGGCAGTAAACAGGAAAGTCTCCTAATCCTGATTTTAGTAGTGTTTTCTTTGAGACTGTGTTTCTCAATTTGAGTCCTACTTGTGTACTAAGTCTTAGGCACGAATTTGAGGCTATATATAGGGTGTTTCTCTCAACCCTAGAGGTACCCCACATAGATACCACCACTACTCTCATTAATCTAAGTTAGAGATATTTTTAGAGAGTCTATTCTCTAGAGCCATTGAGAGATTGTTCTGAAGGGCTGCTCTAGAAGGTCATTGCTGCTTCCACCTTTCTTGTAGAAGATTGATCATCTTGATTGTCAAGGTACGAGGAGATCAAGTAAGGAGAACGGGGCACGGTGGAAGTCGTGTTAGTGGATTCTTTGCAAGAATAACTACAGTCCTTAGGTCTAGGTACAGACTGAGGTAAAGGAGCTTGTGAGTATATCTTGTAACTGTTCGTGAACTCTTGATTTCTAGTTCGTGGTTTTTCTCCCTGAATAGGGTTTCCACGTTAAATATTGTGTCTGCCTTCTTGTGGTGTGTGATTGGTAAATAGCTAGTTCTCTATTGCCTAATTAGTTTATTTCCGCTACATTGATTGGTTCAATTAAGAACTAGTAATCCATTCTAGTAACTCCTAAAGGGAAATTTCATTTCCTTTGTCACACAATTGACTTATGCTAAGAAGATTATGCTTCGATCATTCCACAAGAAATACATCATTCAAGGTGGGCATTTGATATCCTTTCACACATCCTTTGCCAATGATTTAAGCCTTACTATTGTCTCCAAAGGATTGAGCACTGATAAAAAAAAAAAAAAAAAAAAAAAAAACCTCAATGGGAGAGTTTCCATGTGACGACCCTAATTTTGGACCTTATTTTACTTCTCTAAAATATAAATAAAAAAATCCGAAGTTTTGAGTCGTGAGGTTCATGATATATCAATCATGTGAGATTGGTAAACTAGCAATATGGGATATTTTACACATAATGTCACACGAATTAAAAACTAAACTTAAAAAAAAAAAGAAATAAATAAAATACCAATGATCTTTGGTGGCATCTCTATCATCTCTATTTGTTGGCAGTGTCATTGCTCATCACCCTCTAGTTCTTTCTCAACCACGTTGTCATCATAACCGGGTCGTCTTCTTTACCTAGACTAAGTACAAGATTGGAGTGAGTACATCATGTAAATAAAAACTTTGCATGCAATGTGGTCAGTCATGCAAATCAGGATACAAACAAGTAAGCAAGAGTTCATGAGTGAGTTTGCATATTCAATAATTATTCAATATACATTATCCATAACGTATCGTGGGTTGGGCTGGGCTAGTGAGGCTGAAGAGAAAAGGGGGATGTAAGATCCCGGTCCCACCCAATTATATTTATTATATTTTTATTATAATAATAATATTATTATAATTAAATATATTTTAGTTATTTAAGTGGTTAGGATTAAGTGGAGCACACGTTAGATTAGATGCTTCGATCGGTGAGTTGGGTTATAGGGTAGGTGACTTGACCCGCAATTTGACCCAATGACTTAAGCCAAAAATTATTCCCTCTCTTAACCTAATCTCTAGTTTAAACACTACAACAAAAATCGAGAAAAACGACGGCCATAGTCGTCGAACGGCCGTCCTTGATTTTATAGTCGTTTTTAATAGATGACTGCCCGTAGGCCGTCAGTAATTGTAAAAAATGACGACTTATCCCTCCCCACTTCTCTCTCTCTCTCTCTCTCTCTCTCTCTCTCTCCGGAATGTCGACCAAAACTAGGGGTTGAGATCGAGATGCTTCATATGATGGGGAATCGATCGAGAAATGCCGCAATTTCCATGAATTTGTAGAGATATAGACCTTGAAATTCGAATCCGGCGCTGGAAAACTTTGAAAAGAAGAGAAACACGAACATCATAAACCCTGGATTTTTCTCTTCTACTACTCTTCTTCTTCTTTTGCTCTTGTTCATCTTCTTTAGCACAAACGATCGATGAACCACAAAACCCTACAACTTCATCCACAAGAGACAGTGAAAAAAGTTTGGCCGACGAGAAAGGGATCGGATCTAGAGACTGAAAAAAAAAAAAGCAATTTTGTGAGAGATTTGGGGATTAGGGTTTCTCTGGCGATTTGAAGAGACCAGGAGAGAGAGTGATGGTTAGGGTTTTTTTTTGGTTCGACGTCGTTTGGCAACTTTTATAAAGGATCTCATTAAACGACGACCTAGAGACCGTAGATGTGTATAAAATGAAATCAACTACATTATCAAGGATGGATCCCATTTTCGGACTCCAGTCGTTTATGGCCATTTTGACGTAGTGAAAGAACTGCACGTCTTATCCCTCCGCACTTCTCTCTTTCTCTCTACAACTCCTCCCAGTTCTTCGTCCTTTTTTTCTTTCAACTTACCAAGCCATTGTAACTTTATGATCCAGCCATCAGAATCAATATCAAAGGATACCATCATTCTTCGCTCAACTTCCTTATATTAGGTAATCCTCTCCTCAAATCATTCGGAGTAGATTTATACTCTTGGGTTATCTTCTTATTCTTTCCAATTGTAGATTTTGGGTAGGATTACAATAGATATGTTCGTTTGAGCATTTCTTTCCCATCTCTTATCTCAGATTTGCATATTGCTGGAAATCTCTCGACGAGTAGATCCCGATGATATATCAATCTAGTCCATTTGAAGACCAGAAAAGAGATTGAATTTGTTTTAGGGACCCAAGCATCATTCATTTGAAAAAAAAATTATAATTTGAGATCTGACCATCGAATTTCTGAAACCCGAGTACTGTAGGAAATCTCTCAATAAGTAGGTCCCGATGATATATTGGCCTTATAAATTTGAAGATCCATAAAAGATTAGAGTTTTTGGGGGACCTACATATTATGTGATTTTGAAGAAAATCACATCTCTCAATCTGACCGTTAGATCCTCGAAGTCCAGTCACTGTCAGAAACCTCTCAACGAGTAGTTTCTAATGGTATATGGGTCCGGACGATTTGATGACAAGGAAAAAATTGAGTATTTCAGGGACCCATGTACATTTAATTTTGAAAAAGCATATCTCTTGATCCGATCGTTGGATTTTTGCAATCATCATACTATTGAGACTCACTCAACAAATGGGTCAAGATGGAATAAAGACCACAATGATTTGAAGGTTGAAAAAAATATTTGGATTTGCTAATGAGACCCACGCTAAGAAAATCATGTCTCTCAATCGGACCGTTAGATTTCTGAGCTCCATATACCATCTTAGAGCTCACAATGAGTAGATTAGCATGTAGGTGAGATCCAATTAAGAGAATAAGGTTTGGTGAGATCCAGTCTAAAAAATGGGGCCTATAATAATGCAACTTTTCCTAAAATATACATGTTGATGGATTGACCTGCAAATCTTTAATTAATCTAATTTAAATTGTCCAAATGGGGCAAAATTGGGGCATCAATAATATGGTTATTAAAATGCATAGGGGTGCCAAAATGAGGTGCATACAAAACCACCCCAAGCCCATTGACCCCTATTTCTTCCTCTTGTTGCTGTTGTTGGGACTCCCATTCCTCTCTTCCTTCCTCCTCGTTGCTTCCAATCAACTACCTTAGGTCTTGCATGTGGGATTTAGACAACTCAGCTTCATCGTCTTCCACCATTCCGCCTTCTACAAGCCTTCTTCACTTGTTGAGCTCTATTTGTCCAATTGGTAAGCATATCGCCTCTATTCACTTCCTTTTGTTTGAAATCAGTTATGGGAGACTATAATAATTGCATGCAAGCTCATTGTACTTTATCTCCATCCTTCACCCTCGTTGGAGTGTTACCTGACCCCTAACCCCTGAGATTAGTACTAATTAATTATGTGATTAGGCTACTAAGTAGGATTAGAGGCCAATCATCATAGTTTGAGGGTTAGAATAGTCTTTGAAAAACTTTGGGAAGTTTTGAGAGCCTTTGAACCTAGTTTTACACCTTTAGTGGCTATTTGTAATTTTGGGAAAGATTGGGGGGTTATTCGTAATTTATGAAAAATTGTGTTATTTATTGATATCATTGTCCCCAATAACTTTTGTGTTCAACCCGTACTCATTCGAGATCTCAGAAACCCATATCTGACCCGAGTACCCTTTCCAAAGTTGTTTTCGTCAATTTTGAAAAATGGAGTTTTCGTAAATGACCTCCAAAAATTATAGTTTAATTTGTTGGAAAGATTTTTTTTAATTTCTAGCAAAGTTTATTGTTCGCCCGAGTCCATCCAAAGTTCGGAAGACCTCTATTTAGCCGTTGCAAGTCAGTCACTTAAGTGAGGGTCATACTTATAAATTTTCCTAAGTTCTATTATATAAAATACCGCCCTTGCCCCTTCCTCATTCATTACACGACCCGGATCAGCTACAACTCCTTTCTTCCTTCTCCCTCTTTCATTTTCTTAGCTGGAATAGCCCAATCTAGGCCGCTAATTGAAATTCTGACACTGCCAATTAACTCCCCGACGCTCCCTCCGTCTTCTCCGTCGTTTTTGTGAAAATTCATGAACGACGGCCCCCTTCAGCCCACTTCATCTTCCCCATTGAGCCAACTAGAGGCCAGAGCTCCTCGCCCCTTTGTTTTCCCCCAGATCTAGAGTCCTTTTTACATCATATATGTGGCCTGCAAGATCCCTTTCCAATTCTAGCATTGGTTTTGATTTTGGGATGATTTGAGGGTAAATTTTAGGGGTTTCTTGGGGAGAGTCTCTAGCAAGGATTATGAATATTTAAAGGTGAATTGGAGTAGCTTTGGAGCCAAGGCAGGTGTTTGATTTGAATCTCATAGCATGCATGGAATGGTTTTGGTAGTTTTGATTTTCTAGTTTGTATGTGATGGGGTGCCTATAATTTCAGGTTTAATTGTGTTCTTTTTGTTTTATTTGATGTAATTATCTCCCCAAATGTTTTAGAGCTTTTCCCAAACTCAAAGAGTCACAAAAAATAGCAAAACAACCCCTAGATGCACCTCCCAGCATTGCACAACCGAACCCAGACCTGGTTGTCTGGGTTCTATGGCCAATAATTGGGATTTTCCCAGGCTATTCCACTATTCCATGGCTAGCCCTAGAACAACTAGTAGATTTTCCTAGGACAACCTGGAAGGCTCATTTTTGCCCTATTGTGCTCTCTTTTTTGCCCTATTATGCCCTTCAGACCCTATTTTCTTGCCTTTTCAAGTTTAAAACTAACCTGAAACTCATCCTAACCCTTTGGCCCACTTAGATAGATGTTTGGTGGATTGTAGAGTGGGTTCAAGCCCTGTTTACACCACGATTTATTCTCCTGGTGGTTGGATTTTTCCACATGAATGACTAACTGTTTTGAACAACCGGCTGAATCACCGCTTGTCTGCTTCCAGAATGAGGCGTGGATAACTTGGAGACCTTGTTTGAGGGCCTTTGATGTTCTTAAACTTGCCCTGATCCATTGTAATTGGTTACCCTTGCTTTAGGGGACCGAAAACCTAGGAATCGATGTAAACACCCAAACTTGGCCCGGCAATGTTTTTACAAAAAATAGGTGGAAAATAATGTTTTGAACTGACACATACTTTTCTGGATTACCCGAAGACATGTGGAGCACTGTGATTATCGTTTGTATCCGAACCTAGGTTTAGGATGTCCCCAGCTTCCAAATGCACTAGGTATAATTATAAACATGACATCTAGACTCTTGGAGCATATAGACTCGGACTTGCATTCCCAAGGCAATCTTTGACTTAAGATATTTTTGTAATGGTTGCTGGACTGATGTATAGGTTTGCTAGAAGTGTCTAATCAATTGTTTATGTATTCGCGTGCATGGTGCAAACCTCTCTTACTTATTGTATTCTTCGTGATTTGCCATAACCCAGACTTACCCGGCCTTAGGGACTTTGCCACATGGGTCTCCATGCAACTAGAGCGCAGATATTGCCCTGCTTTGACCTTGGATGTACCAGGATCCCTAGGGGGTTTCGTGGGATAGTTCGCGAGCACTCCATCCCTGCATGTAAGAATCCAACCCCTAACCCCTAAGATTAGAGCTAATTATGTGGTCAGGATATTAAGTGGGATTAGAGACCAATTGTGATAGTCTGAGGGTTAGAATACTCTTTGAATAGCTTTAGGAAGTTTTGAGAGCCTTTGAACCTATTTTTGACACTTCTATTGGCTATTTGTAATTTCAGAAAAGACAGGGAGGTTATTCATAAATTCTGAAAAATTCCATTCTTAAGCTCATTTGATAAAATAAAAAATAAAAAAAATCCATCCCTACAACTTTCATATTTAGCCCAAGCTCATCCGAGATCTTGAAAACCCAATTTGACCCTAGCACCTTTTTTGGGGTGGGGGGTTAGCCTTGACTTCTGAAAAATGAGATTTTTTTAAATGACCTCCAAGCTTGTTAGAAATCTCTTTTAATTCCCAGCAACTTTCGTTCATCGCCAGAGCCCGTCTAAGGTCCCAAAGACTTTCGTGTATGCATCTTAAGTCAAACTAGTTTTATGGCGGACTCGCAGAGTTACCAAACTTCATTTTATATGTAACCCCTTACTGACCACCACTTCCTCTCCATCTCCATGTCCGACGACTTCTACAACTCTCCCTCTTTCATTTCTTCTCCTCTCTTCTCAGTTTGTATGTGTGAAATCATCTACCAAGGAGCCCCATTTGAGAATTCCGTCGCCGCTATTCAATTCCTCCCCATCTCTTGCACCACATACATCGTTATGGAGCGATTCCACAATAAATAGCCCCTTCAACCAATTTCTTCTCCTTCTTTGAGCTTCTTAAAGGTATGATCTTCTTTCCATTTAATCCTTTCCTTGCTCTAGAGCTTGATTTACATCACATGTTACATGCATGGGGTAGTTTTAAGTATAGTTTGATTTTGGGATTTTAGGTGGATTTTTGGGGGGATTTCTTGGGGAGATTTCATCTTGTTAGGGAGTGATTTGGAGGGTATTTGGAGTGCTTAAGCTAAGGCAAGTACCCATTTTAATTATCAAAGCATGCCATGGTTTAATTCTCTTGATTCTTAATTTTCTATTCAATGGGTTGAATGATATGTAATGCATGTTCTAATCATGTATATTTAAGAGAGATTAAGTTTGTTAATTTTTCGTGATAATCTTGGAGAAAAGTTCTTGATTTCAAAAAGTTTCCAAAACCCCCAAGAATTGGACCAAAATAACCCTCCTAGAACCCCCATGTAGGGGACTTCTGGAAGCCCTCGGAAGTCTCCCTCCCATGGCCCACAACGGCCCTCTTGGTTGTGCCATGGCTAGCTGTACGACTAGCCATGGACAACCAATAGTGCCTACTAGGCACTTCCAGAAAAATGCATTTTTTGCCCGAAGTGCCTTGCAGACCTCTTTTTTGGTCATTTTCGAATCTGGTTTCAACTTGAAACTTCTTGGAACTTTTTGGATACCTTTAGATTCTTGATAGGTGGACCCCACACAGTGAGTTTAACCTTGGTCAAACCTTGATTAACTTCCCCAATAGTTAGACTTTCTTGTCCGAGTGACTGACTGATTTGCACAATCGGATGAACTACTAGTGGTCCACCTCCGGAATGAGTAGTGGACAATTGGGAGACCTTGTTTGAGGGCCTTTATGGTGTTTAAGGTTGTTTTAACCCGTTACAATTACAATCAGTTTCTCTTTGGTTAAGGGACTGAAAACCTAGGTTTAGGTGGCATCTTGTACCCGAACATTATCTAACTTGGTTTAACTTACAACCAGTGGAAAGTGATGTCTTAATTTATTTTACACTTTCTGAATTACCTGGAGGCATGTGGAGCACGGTTATTATTGTTCTATCCAAACTTAGGTTCTTGTGTATCCTCACATTCCAAATGCACCAAGTGTATGTGAAAATATAATATCCAAACTCTTTGATCGTATATATATGCTCGAATATCATCGTCCTTGCATGTCTAAGGCGGTCATTGACTTTAAAATGGAGTTGTAATGGCCCCTTGATTGTTGTATAGGTCGTTATGATGTTTTATTCCATTGTATACTTATCCATATGCATGGTTCATTCATGTTATCTTTTATGTTTTATGTGTTCTATCATAACCCGGACTTACCCGGCCTTAGTATATTGACTTGTGGGACTTGTTGGGAATGAGTGTGGGGTATTTGCCCTGCTTTGACCTTGGATGTACTCAGATTATTAGGTGGTTCCCTCGGTGTGTGAGCATTTAATTGCCTTGCCCCATCTGAGTTACCTGGATCTCCTTGTTCTTTTACCACCCATTCGGGGCCACCATTCCTAGATGAAATGTTGGCCGTTTGTACTTAGGATTTCTCGGACGTAGATGGAATGTTTTCAAGCTTGAATCTATATTGTTGATCTTTTAAATTTTTATTTTTTTATATATTTGGATTGTCTGCTTTCCCCAAACATGTTTATACACTTTATGAGTATCAAAATTACTCGTGTACCCCCTGATTGTATAATGAAATTAACAATGAATTGTACTATAGGTCTCACACATGACATGATTTTTCTGATACCATACTGTTTTGTATCGTCCTGTGATAGTTTTATCGGTAGGTCTTGAAAGTCCGGGATCCAAACCTTAGAGGGGGGTGAATAAGGTGAGCTAGACTTTAGTGACCAATTATGACAAATTTTAACTTCTTTAAATTAAATAGTCACAAGTGGTGATCATTAAGAAACTAAATGCGGAAGCTTACAAAAACAATTACTACAAAGCATGCACAATCACACAATGATTTATAGTGGTTCGTCCTCAATGTCTATATCCACCACCGGCTTGTGTTCCTACACTCCACCAGATTTTCTACATGTATGCTTTTCAATAGGCTAATCAATAATTTTTACATTATGCCTTCCAAGGATAAGCAATAACCTCTTGAGTTTTATGGTTCACCCCTAACTACAAACTTATGCTTTTCTAAGGCTAAGCAATAACCTATGCAACCAAAAGGTTGCTTCTCTCTCTAAGTAGTGTCTAGAATACACTTTATAGAGATACGATTTTGGCTCAATACAATGCCTCTAAATAGGCGGATATAAAAGTGAAAATCTAACTCACACAAACTCTATATGAATGCAAAGATGTATGCTTAATGTGTATGCATAATGTCCTCAATCAATTTGAAAATGAAAGCTCATAAAAACATTTATGATTGAGGTAAGAATGCTAATCACATGTTAAAAACAACTTGTAAAAGATATATCTTTCTAGTCCAAGCAAGTTGTGAAATTTTAAGAACAAAACATGTGATGCATGAGGTCTTCAATCAAATTAACAATGTAGCTCAATAAGTGTGTGCTAAAAGCATTTGAGAGTGTAAAACACAAAAAGATATTTGATTGAAGTAAAGAGACAAATCACATGTAATTAAAACACCAACTTGAAAATGATATGCCTATCAATGCCAAGCAAGTTGTGAAACTTTAAAACAAAAGTACATGTGATTTGTGATTGTTGTTGAATTCAAAACATGAGAAGATTGAAAATGATTCTCGTCATGGAACTCAACAACCAAAGATTCTACCAAGTATGGGAATCATGTTACATATAATTTCAAAGATGATTCCAAAACATGATTCACTTAGATATACCAATTTGAGTCCTACTTGGTTTAAATCAAGGTGATGCATCCAAAATAATAAATCAATTCAAAACATATACATGTTAAGGACACAACAAATCATAGTTTAACATGCTAAAAAAGATTTACCAATAATTAAGACAAAGCATGAAAACATATGATGAGGAAAACAAAGCTTACTTAGAAGATCTAACTCATGATTCCAAGTTTTAGCTTCCCTCTTTGCCCAAGTAGCCTTTCTTAGCCAATTCCTCTTTATTTGGCCTCAAAACACCTCAAGGAGGGCCTCTTAGTTTCTCAAAATTGACCTTGGGATGAGCCTCTTTTTATACCAAAAAATAGCCAATGGTTAGTCCTCCGTCGACCTGGTACCTTGCCCGGTAGACCGGGTACTCAACGGGAGAAACTGCTTTTAGCGAGGGCTATAGGCCACCGGTAAACGTGGTTTGGCCGCCGGTATAAGTCCTCTTTTATTAAAAATGTATTTTTCAAAGTATTTTTTCTTTTGGGGACTTTGGGCCAGGGAATCCTGCCTGAATTCATGTTTTAAATCAATCTAAAGGAGTTTTAAAAACATAAACCTAAAATGCCTAATATGATTTGATACTTTTAAAACCATTGGCTTGCACGATTCAAAAATCTTCTTTTCAAACTTAATTCCTCCAAGTCTAAAATCCAAAACATGCATGTAACATGATTTTTAAAAGTCTTAAAAACAACGAATGTGAAAAATCAAGATTTCAAGTTTTTCAAAATCAAATGCATGTATGAAAATTCGAATGATGCTAAAATGATAATGCGTCCATCAAATTGCAATACAAAAAATCCCTAAAAGGTCTCACACATGACATAATGCCCTTTTTTTACTCTGTGCCATACTATTTTTGTTTCTAGTATCTAAGTAGACTATAATAAGTTTCTGTTAATTATCTTTCTTTATTTCTTCATTATTATTGCATACTATGACATTTATATTGAATACTTGCCGGACATTTGTGTCCGACGTCTCTACACTAGGTGATGTAGGTATGATTACCCTGACCCTCGTTTTAGAGTGGTATACCGACGAAACAATTGTTGAGCCACAAGAGACGAGTGATTGATGTGTAGAGGTTGTCATGTAGACTCTGCTCCTGGCACATGAGACGTTACCATACATGGGAGTTATATTTTGGGTTTTTGTATTTTGTTTATTAGCCTTTGTTGGCCTCTTACCTTTTTGAGAATCGTAATTAATACATCTTTTGTAATTATCTAACTTAAATTATGGGAATGGTTTGTCCTGTTTATTTGTCTGGCTTTGTTTATCTCTTGTTTTTGTTTATACCAGTTTGATGATATATTGTGCATTTCGTAACATAGAGCTAGTAAGACATTAGTGATGCAACATAGAATTTGATAAGCTCCGAACTTCTGGTTGCACCACAATGCGAGCTTCCGCTAAATGCTTCATGACAATGATGGATTTTGTGTCCTCACTCATGCGGATTCTAGGCAGAAAAGATGGATTTTGTTAATCCCCAGATCACGCCCTGGGACATGGATCATTATGCAAATCTGGTCCAAGGTCGTGACATGGAGCTTTGAGCAATCTTAGCATTTGGGGGTTTTGTGATTTTTGAAGCTTCTTGAGTGTGTCGAGATTGGTTTTAAAGAATTTCAGTCAAGCATAATCTAAGGCAAGTAAACACTTATAAATCCATGCATGCATGATTTTCTTGTTGATTCGAAACATGTTTTACATGTTAGATAACCCTATCGACATGTTTTATTGAATGTCTATGTAGGTCTCTAAAGGCATGTAAACTTATGCTTTTAACGTAGTTTGGAAGGCCTCAATGCTTGAAGATGTTTCAGTAATTTGAATTGGAAAGGGGAAACAACCCCCACTGAAACAAACAAGTTTCAAGTACTGAAATCCGATTTCTATTGCCACGGCCAATCGTGGTACCTTTTACAATCGACCGTGGACACAAAGTGGGTTTTTAGTTATAATTATTGTAGATTGATTTTTCTAGAAATTTGCACTGCAGTTATCCTGCGGATAGCCGTGAGCCACCTTACAAGTAGCCATGAGCCAACCGTGGGGTGACTAAACTCATCAATTGAGTCATATGGTCATATTTACAATACTTGCACTTTCCCATTTTTGTATAGTGGTTAGCCGTTGGCTAACTGTAAGGACCTCATGGTCGACCGTGGAGCAACTATGAGAACTCGCGATCAACCGCGAGTAGACCACGAGGCAACCGCAGAAACCTAGGTTTTTGGGTGGATTTTGGGCCTACTTTGGACTTTAGCAATGGAAGCCTTGCACCCTAAGCAAGGCCTAATGGACCCCTAGACTTATGTAGGTGATATATGAGTTAACATACACCTACAAGCAAGCCTGTAATAACAAGAGACACTCTAGTGAGTTTTAACCTTCGATTTTCGAAGTAACTTTCATAACTTGTACGGTCCAATGTAGTCTCAAAAATCGTATTCAACGGTAGATTAGGAACATATCACACATCTTTCAGTGTCATTGTGCAACTAACTTTGGTTTGAATGAAGACATCACCGGTCCTAACAATCTTTGAATGACTCGAGTTGTCCTTCTTTATAGTACCAAAATCCCCCATTTTATAAGTCATGAACATCTCCTTATAAGGAGTCGCATGGTAAGATGTCATTGTGTCAACAACCCACTCATCCTGATAATTTGCAATATTCAAACACGCTTCTTCTTCACTGGCCAATATTGATACTTCATGACTCAAAGAAACTCTTCTTAATGTGACCCTCTTTGCCACAATGAAAGCATTTTCCAGGCTTTTTCTTACTTTATGACCCACCTTTAGACCTTCCACGACCACCCTTTGGTCCTCTACTCTTACTCTTCCCCCTCTTCTCAGCAACAAAGGCTTGTGCATTATTTGTTCATGCAACTTTTCTTCTTGTTTCTTTATTCAACAAGTTGCTTGTAACCTGACTCATAGACAATACAACATCTGAAGTAGAGTTGCTCATAAAAACAACCAATGTTTCCCATGTATCTAGCAACGAACTTAGAAACAACAAATCTTGCATCTCATCTTCGAGGACCATCTTTATTATGGCTAGTTGGTTCACAACACTTTGGAACTCATCAATGTGATCTTCAATTTGACCATGCTCCCTCAATTTCATGTTCACAAGCTTTCTGGTAAAAAAAGGTTTACTCAAAGCAATCTTTTTCTCATATCTTGCTTCTAACTTTTTCCATAGCGTATACACACATTGCTTTCATTAGACACATGGTGGATATGATGTTGTTCACCCACTATTTGATGTGACCAATAGCTTTTCTATGAATCTTGTTCCAATCTGCATCAGACATATCTTTTGGCATCCTCTCCAATGGGATCAAAGAGGCCTTTACAATAGAGAATATCTTCATTTTTTTGTTTCCAAATCAACCAATTTGTATGGTTGAGTTTGATCATGGTAGTGTTATGCGAGTTGTTCTCCATCTCAATTAAACAATCAAGAGAAATAAACAACTTCCATTAACCTTGATTTTTGCACCACGCTGTAGATCTTGTTATCATGAGCACGCTAGAAGAAACAGATCTAAAATCTGACTCCGGATGACTCTGATATCATATAAACAATTTTCTGCGCTCCGATTAGTCAAACTCCTTTGTTGACCGTTAAGCTTCCAATCTCCTTCCACAACTGTATAGATCTGCTCGTAATGAGTCTGTGGGTGCAAACGGATCTCCGATCAAACTCTGGATGGTCAAGATATCGCAAAAAAAAAATCCCTATCGTTGATCCCAGTAAAAACTCTGTTGACCGTATGACTGATACAATGTTGATCTCATCAACTCTTGTGTTGTTGGGCTAGGCTATGCACTCGGGTTAGGTTGACCAGGCCTGAAACTAGAACTGACTTGGCCCAGAAACTAGATCTCCTTCATTAGTTTGTTTCGATTTTTGTAATAGGAACGAGACAACAGGCTGCTGCCTTCCTTGAGCCTAGCGACGAACGAACCAGCCCGGACCTTAGACTCCTCCATCGATGGCAACAGCAATAGCAGTGGCTCCGAAGACGACGGCGGCCAACAAACCTTCATCCAGGCGACAGGGAACCCGACAACGATGGCGACGAGAACCAATCCGAACTGAGATCTGGTTTCTCTATTCTCGTCTCCTCTTATATTGGGCTTTTTTGGGGGCTAAAAAAGGGTTTCTTGTAGGTCAAGAAAGTGTAAATTATATATTGATATAATATGTAACCGATGAACGATAGGGATTTTTTTTTTTTTTTTTTGATACCCAAAGGAAAGTTGAGTGTCTTTCCCATGGACGTAGTCGAGTTTTTAAATGAAATCAAGACTTTGTCCTCTTCTTTGAATGTTAAGTCTCATCATGTGTATTAGGGTGGATGCTTTGACGAAGTTAGGGATAGAGTAGGGTATTGCCTTGCTTGCTTCTATGTAATTGTTTGTTTGTTTTTTTATTTTTTCATAAGTATTTAGCTTTAATACCTTTGCATTCTTTATTCTTGTGTCCTTTCTCTATGGTTGTGCCTTCTTTTTTAAGTCTTCAATGTAATCTATTATTATCAATCATTAAAAAAAAAAGAAAAAGAAAGAAGAATAGTGAGAATGGACTCAACCTAAAGGCATCTCTGATTTGGTTGGTGAGTTAAGTTAAAAATTGCCACCCCTAATTGGCGCCACCATTTAACCATTCTGTAACATCAATAATTAGAAACTATAATTTAAACAATCAAAGAATAAAAGAACTATACTTTTTTCATCGTGTATAATATTTATGTCAGTTGTTAAATGTAGTTCTACTAAAACAGCTTTACAAATTGTAGAAGTTGAAGATCAGAATTATTTGAAAAGCTACAATAACTTTTAAATAATAAGGCCAAGGTATTGATTATTTAATAAGGGGCTTTGTTCTAGTGAGAACTGTTCTCACGGGGTCACTGTGAGAACTTTCTATGGAGCTCATTTGTGGGTCCCATCTGGGGATGGGACCACAGGGGATGGAAAGATCTATGTGGGACCCACCTAAGTATCAAGTTTGACCCCAATCTCATGCCCCTACCCTTTCATCCATATAATAAATACTTCCCATATAATAAGTATTTGACAAAATGAAAAATCCAGCCTCAAGTATTTGGAGACATGCCCAAATATCTCAATCATACTAGTTATGTTGGATGTTTGGGCCTGAGTTGTTGTATAGATTGCAAAAGGAAATAGCAGAGGGCGGATCAGAGCTACTATTGCCATTGAACAGAGTTGTTTCAACTCCTTGTACAATATTGTCTTTCTAGATGTAAGCTGTTTTAAAATTGATTGAAGGATGACACATTCAAGATTGACCATCAACCAACAACTTTAGGTAACATTTGGGAAAAGGTGAGGAATCTATTGATTTTAGGATTTTGCATTGCCTTTGAAACAGGACTTTTCTGCCCAAGGATTTGTATCGTTGAGAATTCCTTTGATCACGATTGATAATAAGTCAGGAAATCTATAGACTTGGTGATTCTATATGCTCCCCTTTCAGACGAGTAATTCAACATTGTACTGGGCGAGGTTGGGTGGTCGGACTTGAGAATTTTCAAAAATTAGGATCTAAGATGGCACAAATCCCCAGGGATTTAAAATCATCAAATGTGGGTTTTTCATGACTTTATAAAAAGCAGAAAACTTTTTCCCCAGGATTTAGTTCTCAGCAAGTGACCTCATAGTATGTAAGAATCTAATAGGGAGGAATACTATGGAAAGTCGCGGGCTTCATGCCCCAGTGAATTGTTCATTTCCTTAGCCCTGATATTTGTATAATCTGTTCTGAAATTGGCGATCTGGAGCATTGTGTGTAACAATCCTTAAAATTGTATTGGAATTGAAAATTTCAGCCCTTCGATTGGTGGCCTACAAATCGATCGGTGGCATATAGTAGATGGTAATGGATATGTTGCTATCCAAATAAAGGACTATTGGAAGTAGAATATGAATCACTCTGAGCTCATTTCCATTTGTCTGTCAGTACAGTGGGCTGTAAGACTGATGGATCTCAAATACTGGTGGGCCACATTCTAATGGCACGTGACCAAGGACCTGGATATGGCATTCAACTGGTTGGATAACATCCTTACTCTGATGGGAAGGGGTGCATCATCTATAGGATGTAATTGGTTTCTCGCATTCTCCGGTTACTCGGAGTTCCAACCTGTTAAAAACTAGGTCTGGGTCCTTATTTAGACACCGATACGTAAATGGGTCCGGTTCCACCTTGGTTCGGAACCGTGGATTTGAGACTCGACATATTATCTAAAATATCTAAAATATCTCCTAAAAATTATCGTTTTTTAATATCATTCTCTACTTTGATGTGGACCCGTCCTATATATAATTTTGGTTCCAGTTCCGGAGCCAAGAAACTGGTTCCGAAACAGTTACGGTTCTGGCTCTGGATTCGGTTCCACCTTTTTCTTAACGGTTCCGGTTCTGGGTCCACCATGGACCCGGACTGGAATCGACTCGTTCACAACCCTAATCTCTACCATTATATTGTGTGAGTGGGATGCAACAACTATATTTAAACAAACGATTTTGAAGGGTTTTCAAATTTTTCAATGAGCAAAACGCGAAGGCCTTAGAAATAGCAATTTCTGATTTCTAAAATAGTTATGTGTTAAAAGATGTTCGAAACAATGTGAAATTCTTTTCTATCTTATTTGAAGTTTTAAACAAGACTATTGACTGCCCTATCTTCAATTTATATAAGATTTTGCATGACTGGATATGGACAGCTAACATTTCTTTGAGCGTAAAGATTGACCCAACTGAAGTATGTCATGTTCCCGGACATATGTGGTCCACATTTAAAATCAAGAGCCTTTCATCAAGCTGGCTACAAATGTCCAAACAATGATGGCCTGCTTATGCATAACCCATTTGCAGTAACACCATTCAACTCGTGGTCCTATCATTGAGGTGCCACTAGCAAAAACTCATAATTGTGAATAATTAATCACAATCTTTGCAAAGGTGTTGAATGTGCACTGTTATTTATTTTTATTTTTTTCATTGGGGTAGTCAATTTTAGAAAGGACTGCCTATCACTCACCTATGTGCAAAGAAAATAGTAATCATCTCATGATAGAATCCACTTTCAGAGTCTGAAAAGTTCCACGGGTGCCATATTTACATGCTGATAACAAGGGCCTATAGAACTAAGATTTAAGTGCCAAATTAAATTGGGGTAATAAACGTGGTAGTTTAGACTAGCAAAGCATGTCTGAGCTAAGTCCGGGCCCAGAAATAAAAACACGTCCCATTTGTGGCTATTTTATGAATATTAATAATAGAAAATAAAATATAAAACAAAATAAATATAAAACAAACAAAAATATCATTTATTACAGTCGAAGCATGCCCCAGCCCAACATTCTAATACAAAGAAATATTAGTTTTATATAAATGAGTATGAAACTTCAAGTCTTTATGTAAAATAACATTTTGCGAAATGCATGTGGCACCGTCTTTAGGAATAGAATATGAGGCCCACTTCAAAAAAAGTTCATTGTATGTAGCAGCCCCATATGTATAAATCACTATCAAGGATCTACTTTTAAAAACACAAACATTAAGTAATAGATATATTAAAATTCTGTAAAACGACCTTAAAGATGACTCATTTTTAACTTGGTTGGATTGGTGTATGAGCAAAGTAGATTTTTGATCTAGACTCTTAGACACCTATCCATAATAGTATATATTAAATTCTGAATTCGCAATAAAGAAACTTAACAAAGTTGACTTGAATTGATTGGATAGAGCTTATCTCTTGAATTATTGAGATCCAATTCTCTCAAATTGATTTGAGATGTGAGTCCAATTTTAAATTGATTGCCAAATCGACTCTAATTTCGAAATCATGCCTACGTCGTAATAATATATTAATCTGTTAACAAGGATCGACAGTTTTGTTTGTTAGAAAAGACTGCGTGAATTGGTTAGATCGACCAGTTTAGCTGTTCCAAGGATAGGAACTGCATCTGAAATTCGCCTTTCGTACTTTTTTGTGTGGGCAACATTTGCCAATGAATTCAAATTCTTTGCGGGTGGTCTTTTTAGAGAAGAAGCCACTTAATTTCTATTGACTTGTACAGTATAAAGATGGAGTCATTGACTCTAGAAAGCTAAGGCACCGACCGCATGTTGGCATCTCAATTTCCAACATTTACTTGTCTAAATGCCTAAAGTGGATAGAGATATGAAAAATAAGAGCATTTGACGCACCATCATACCCTCTATCCACTTGAAAAATGAGAAGCCCAACTTTGGGCTTATGAAAACATGAGCAGCCTGCGTGGTCTCAAGAAGTGGAGGCGAAAGTTTTTATTTTTTTAGAACAAATTAAATCTTTTTTTTTTTGTCCTTTTTTTTTTAATGGCTCTGTGGGAATAATAGGGGTGTTTATGGGCTGGGCTAAAGCATATCTAGGCCTGACCTGACTTTAGAAACACTGGCCCAGGCATGACCCATAAAAATTAAGCCCAAGCATGCCAAATTAATCAATCGGGGTGGGCCAAATCAGCCCATGAGCACCCCTATGGAATAAGAGTCGAGATACCAAATAAGGCTCAAGAGTCTTATGGAAAAGAAATGTGGAACCAGATAATCAATGTGTTTATATCCCTTTAAACATCAA
>QPKB01000005.1:27235629-27315907 GCA_003546025.1 Camphora micrantha | reverse complement strand
CAACCGAACCCAGACCGGTTGCTGAGTTCTATGGCCAATAATTGGGATTTTTCCCAGGCTATTTCATATTCCGGTAGCCCGTAGAACAACTAGTAGAATTTTCTAGTACAAACCTGGAAGGCTCATTTTTGCCCTATTTGCTCTCTTTTTTGCCTATTATGCCCTTCAGACCCTATTTTCTTGCCTTTTCAAGTTTAAAACTAACCTGAAACTCATCCTAACCCCTTGCCCACTTAGATAGATGTTGGTGGATGTAGAGTGGGTTCAAAGCCCTGTTTTTTTTACACCACGATTTATTCTCCTGGTGGTTAGATTTTTCCACATGAATGACTAACTGTTTTGAACAACCGCTGAATCACCGCTTGTCTGCTTCTAGAATGAGGCGTGGATAACTTGGAGACCTTGTTTGAGGGCCTTTGATGTTCTTAAACTTGCCCTGATCCATTGTAATTGGTTACCCTTGCTTTAGGGGACCGAAAACTTAGGAATCGATGTAAACACCTAAACTTGGCCCGGCAATGTTTTTACAAAAAATAGGTGGAAAATGATGTTTTGAACTGACACAAACTTTTCTGGATTACCCGAAGACATGTGGAGCACTATGATTATCGTTTGTATCCGAACCTAGGTTTAGGATGTCCCCAGCTTCCAAATGCACTAGGTATAATTATAAACATGACATCTAGACTCTTGGAGCATATAAACTCGGACTTGCATTCCCAAGGCAATCTTTGACTTAAGATATTTTCGTAATAGTTACTATACTGGTTTGCTAGAAGTGCCTAATCAATTGTTTATGTATTCGCGTGCATGATGCAAACCTCTCTTACTTATTGTATTCTTCATGATTTGCCATAACCCAGACTTACCCGGCCTTAGGGACTTTGCCACATGGGTCTCCATGCAACTAGAGCGCAGATATCGCCTTGCTTTGACCTTGGATGTACCAGGATCCCTAGGGGGTTTCGTGGGATAGTTCGCGAGCACTCCATCCCTGCATGTAAGAATCCAACCCCTAACCCATAAGATTAGAGCTAATTATGTGGTCAGGATATTAAGTGGGATTAGAGACCAATTGTGGTAGTCTGAGGGTTAGAATACTCTTTGAATAGCTTTAGGAAGTCTTGAGAGCCTTTGAACCTATTTTTGACACTTCTATTGGCTATTTGTAATTTCGGGAAAGACAGGGAGGTTATTCATAAATTCTGAAAAATTCCATTCTTAAGCTCATTTGATAAAAAAAAAAAATAAAAAAATCCATCCCTACAACTTTCATATTTAGCCCAAGCTCATCCGAGATCCTGAAAACCAATTTGACCCTAGCACCTTTTTGGGGTGGGGGTTAGCCTTGACTTCTGAAAAAATGAGATTTTTTTAAATGACCTCCAAGCTTGTTAGAAATCTCTTTTAATTCCCAGCAACTTTCGTTCATCGCCAGAGCCCGTCTAAGGTCCTAAAGACTTTCGTGTATGCATCTCAAGTCAAACTAGTTTTATGGCGGACTCGCAGAGTTACCAAACTTCATTTTATATGTAACCCCTTACTGACCACCACTTCCTCTCCATCTCCATGTCCGACGACTTCTACAACTCTCCCTCTTTCATTTCTTCTCCTCTCTTCTCAGTTTGTATGTGTGAAATCATCTACCAAGGAGCCCCATTTGAGAATTCTGTCGCCGCTATTCAATTCCTCCCCATCTCTTGCACCACATACATCGTTATGGAGCGATTCCACAATAAATAGCCCCTTCAACCAATTTCTTCTCCTTCTTTGAGCTTCTTAAAGGTATGATCTTCTTCCCATTTAATCCTTTCCTTGCTCTAGAGCTTGATTTACATCACATGTTACATGCATGGGGTAGTTTTAAGTATAGTTTGATTTTGGGATTTTAGGTGGATTTTTGGGGGGATTTCTTGGGGAGATTTCATCTTGTTTAAGGAGTGATTTGGAGGGTATTTGGAGTGCTTAAGCTAAGGCAAGTACCCATTTTAATTATCAAAGCATGCCATGGTTTAATTCTCTTGATTCTTAATTTTCTATTCAATGGGTTGAATGATATGTAATGCATGTTCTAATCATGTATATTTAAGAGAGATTAAGTTTGTTAATTTTTCGTGATAATCTTGGAGAAAAGTTCTTGATTTCAAAAAGTTTCCAAAACCCCCAAGAATTGGACCAAAATAACCCTCCTAGAACCCCCATGTAGGGGACTTCTGGAAGCCCTCGGAAGTCTCCCTCCCATGGCCCACAATGGCCCTCTTGGTTGTGCCATGGCTAGCCGTGCGACTAGCCATGGACAACCGATAGTGCCTATTAGGCACTTCCAGAAAAATGCATTTTTTGCCCGGAGTGCCTTGCAGACCTCTTTTTTGGTCATTTTCGAATCTGGTTTCAACTTGAAACTTCTTGGAACTTTTTGGATACCTTTAGATTCTTGATAGGTGGACCCCACACAGTGAGTTTAACCTCGGTCAAACCTCGATTAACTTCCCCAATAGTTAGACTTTCTTGCCCGAGTGACTGACTGATTTGCACTATCGGATGAACCACTAGTGGTCCACCTCCAGAATGAGTAGTGGACAATTGGGAGACCTTGTTTGAGGGCCTTTATGGTGTTTAAGCTTGTTTTAACCCGTTACAATTACAATCAGTTTCTCTTTGGTTAAGGGACTGAAAACCTAGGTTTAGGCGGCATCTTGTACCCGAACATTATCTAACTTGGTTTTAACTTACAACCAGTGGAAAGTGATGTCTTAATTTATTTTACACTTTCCGAATTACCTGGAGGCATGTGGAGCACGGTTATTATTGTTCTATCCAAACTTAGGTTCTTGTGTATCCTCACATTTCAAATGCATCAAGTGTATGTGAAATATAATATCCAAACTCTTTGATCGTATATATATGCTCGAATATCATCGTCCTTGCATGTCTAAGGCGGTCATTGACTTTAAAATGAAGTTGTAATGGCCCCTTGATTGTTGTATAGGTCGTTATGATGTTTTATTCCATTGTATACTTATCCATATGCATGGTTCATATTCATGTTATCTTTTATGTTTTATGCGTTCCATCATAACCTGGACTTACCCGGCCTTAGTATATTGACTTGTGGGACTTGTTGGGAATGAGCGTGGGGTATTTGCCCTGCTTTGACCTTGGATGTACTCAGATTCTTAGGTGGTTCCCTCAGTTGGTGTGTGAGCATTTAATTGCCTTGCCCCATCTGAGTTACCCGGATCACCTTGTTCTTTTACCACCCATTCGGGGCCACCATTCCTAGATGAAATGTTGGCCGTTTGTACTAAGGATTTCTTGGACGTAGATGGAATGTTTTCAAGCTTGAATCTATATTGTTGATCTTTTAAATTTTTATTTTTTTATATATTTGGATTGTCTACTTTCCCCAAACATGTTTATACACTTTATGAGTATCAAAATTACTCGTGTACCCCCTGATTGTATAATGAAATTAACAATGAATTGTACTATAGGTCTCACACATGACATGATTTTTCTGATACCATACTGTTTTGTATCGTCCTGTGATAGTTTTACCGGTAGGTCTTGAAAGTCGGGGATCCAAACCTTAGAGGGGGGTGAATAAGGTGAGCTAGACTTTAGTGACCAATTATGACAAATTTTAACTTCTTTAAATTAAATAGTCACAAGTGGTGATCATTAAGAAACTAAATGCGGAAGCTTACAAAAACAATCACTACAAAGCATGCACAATTACACAATGATTTATAACGGTTCGTCCTCAATGTCTATATCCACCACCGGCTTGTGTTCCTACACTCCACCATATTTTCTCCATGTATGCTTTTCAATAGGCTAATCAATAACTTTTACATTATGCCTTCCAAGGATAAGCAATAACCTCTTGAGTTTTATGGTTCACCCCTAACCACAAACTCATGCTTTTCTAAGGCTAAGCAATAACTTATGCAACTAAAAGGTTGGTTCTCTCTCTAAGTAGTGTCTAGAATACACTTTATAGAGATACAATTTTGGCTCAATACAATGCCTCTAAATAGGCGGATATAAAAGTGAAAATCTAACTCACACAAACTCTATATGAATGCAAAGATGTATGCTTAATGTGTATGCATAATGTCCTCAATCAATTTGAAAATGAAAGCTCATAAAAACATTTATGATTGAGGTAAGAATGCTAATCACATGTTAAAAACAACTTATAAAAGATATATCTTTCTAGTCAAAGCAAGTTGTGAAATTTTAAGAACAAAACATGTGATGCATGAGGTCTTCAATCAAATTAACAATGTAGCTCAATAAGTGTGTGCTAAAAGCATTTGAGAGTGTAAAACACAAAAAGATATTTGATTGAAGTAAAGAGACAAATCACATGTAATTAAAACACCAACTTGAAAATGATATACCTATCAATGCCAAGCAAGTTGTGAAACTTTAAAACAAAAGTACATGTGATTTGTGATTGTTGTTGAATCCAAAACATGAGAAGATTGAAAATGATTCTCTTGTCATGGAACTCAACAACCAAAGATTCTACCAAGTATAGGAATCATGTTACATATAATTTCAAAGATGATTCCAAAACATGATTCACTTAGATATACCAATTTGAGTCCTACTTGGTTTAAATCAAGGTAATGCATCCAAAACAATAAATCAATTCAAAACATATACATGTTAAGGAAACAACAAATCATAGTTTAACATGCTAGAAAAGATTTACCAATAATTAAGACAAAGCATGAAAACATATGATGAGGAAAACAAAGCTTACTTAGAAGATCTAACTCATGATTCCAAGTTTTAGCTTCCCTCTTTGCCCAAGTAGCCTTTCTTAGCTCATTTTCTTTTATTTGGCCTCAAAACACCTCAAGGAGGGCCTCTTAGTTTCTCAAAATTGACCTTGGGATGAGCCTCTTTTTATACCAAAAAATGGCCAATGGTTAGTCCCCGATCGACCTGGTACCTTGCTTGGTCGACCGGGTACTCAACGGGAGAAACTGTTTTTAGCGAGGGCTATAGGCCACCGGTATAAGTCCTCTTTTATTAAAAATGTATTTTTGAAAGTATTTTTTTCTTTTGGGGACTTTGGGCCAGGGAATCCTGCCTGAATTCATGTTTTAAATAAATCTAAAGGAGTTTTAAAAACATAAACCTAAAATGCCTAATATGATTTGATACTTTTAAAACCATTGGCTTGCACGATTCAAAAATCTTCTTTTCAAACTTAATTCCTCCAAGTCTAAAATCCAAAACATGCATGTAACATGATTTTCAAAAGTCTTAAAAATAATGCATGTGAAAAATCAAGATTTCAAGTTTTTCAAAATTAAATCATGTATGAAAATTCGAATGATGCTAAAATGATAATGCGTCCATCAAATTGCAATACAAGAAATCCCTAAAAGGTCTCACACATGACATAATGCCGTTTTTTTACTCTGTGCCATACTATTTTTGTTTCTAGTATCTAAGTAGACTATAATAAGTTTCTGTTAATTATCTTTCTTTATTTCTTCATTATTATTGCATACTATGACATTTATATTGAATACATGCCAGACATTTGTGTCCGACATCTCTACACTTGGTGATGTAGGTATGATTACCCTGACCCTCGTTGTAGAGTGGTATACCGAGGAAACAATTGCTGAGCCACGAGAGACGAGTGATTGATGTGTAGAGGTTGTCATGTAGACTCTGCTCCTGGCACATGAGACGTTACCATACATGGAAGTTATATTTTGGGTTTTTGTATTTTGTTTATTAGCCTTTGTTGGCCTCTTACCTTTTTGAGAATCGTAATTAATACATCTTTTGTAATTATCTAACTTAAATTATGGGAATGGTTTATCCTGTTTATTTGTCTGGCTTTGTTTATCTCTTGTTTTTGTTTATACCAGTCTGATGATATATTGTGCATTTCGTAACATAGAGCTAGTAAGACATTAGTGATGCAACACAAAATCTGATAAGCTCCGAACTTCTGGTTGCACCACAATGCGAGCTTCCGCTAAATGCTTCATGACAATGATGGATTTTGTGTCCTCACTCATGCGGATTCTAGGCAGAAAAGATGGATTTTGTTAATCCCCAGATTACGCCCTGGGACATGGATCATTATGCAAATCTGGTCCAAGGTCGTGACATGGAGCTTTGAGCAATCTTAGCATTTGGGGGTTTTGTGATTTTTGAAGCTTCTTGAGTGTGTCGAGATTGGGTTTAAGGAATTTCAGTCTAGCATAATCTAAGGCAAGTAAACACTTATAAATCCATGCATGCATGATTTTCTTGTTGATTCGAAACATGTTTTACATGTTAGATAACCCTATCGACATGTTTTATTGAATGTCTATGTAGGTCTCTAAAGGCATGTAAACTTATGCTTTTAACGTAGTTTGGAAGGCCTCAAGATGTGCTTGAAGATGTTTCAGTAATTTGAATTGGAAAGGGGAAACAACCCCCACTGAAACAAACAAGTTTCAAGTACTGAAATCCGATTTCTATAGCCACGGCCAATCGTGGTACCTTTTACAATCGACCGCGGACACAAAGCGGATTTTTAGTTACAATTATTGTACATTGATTTTTCTAGAAATTTGCACTGCAGTTATCCTGCGGATAGCCGTGAGCCACCTAACAAGTAGCCATGAGCCAACCGTGGGGTGACTAAACTCATCAATTGAGTCATATGGTCATATTTACAATACTTGCAGTTTCCCATTTTTGTACAGTGGTTAGCCGTTGGCTAACTGTAAGGACCTCATGGTCGACCGTGGAGCAACTATGAGAACTCGCGATCAACCGCGAGTCGACCACGAGGCAACCGCAGAAACCTAGGTTTTTGGGTGGATTTTGGGCCTACTTTGGACTTTAGCAATGGAAGCCTTGCACCCTAAGCAAGGCCTAATGGACCCCTAGACTTATGTAGGTGATATATGAGTTAACATACACCTACAAGGAAGCCTGTAATAACAAGAGACACTCTAGTGAGTTTTAACCTTCGATTTTCGAAGTGACTTTCATAACTTGTACGGTCCAATGTAGTCTCAAAAATCATATTCAACGGTAGATTAGGAACATATCACACATCTTTCAGTGTCATTGTGCAACTAACTTTGGTTTGAATGAAGACATCACCGGTCCTAACAATCTTTGAATGACTCGAGTTGTCCTTCTTTATAGTACCAAAATCCCCCATTTTATAAGTCATGAACATCTCCTTATAAGGAGTCGCATGGTAAGATGTCATTGTGTCAACAACCCACTCAACCTGATAATCTGCAATATTCAAACACGCTTCTTCTTCACTGGCCAATATTGATACTTCATGACTCAAAGAAACTCTTCTTAATGTGACCCTCTTTGCCACGATGAAAGTATGTTCCAGGCTTTTTCTTAGTTTATGACCCACCTTTAGACCTCCCACGACCACCCTTTGGTCCTCTACTCTTACTCTTCCCCCGCTTCTCAGCAACAAAGGCTTGTGCATTATTTGTTCATGCAACTTTTATTCTTGTTTCTTTATTCAACAAGTTGCTTGTAACCTGACTCATAGACAATACACCATCTGAAGTAGAGTTGCTCATAAAAACAACCAATGTTTCCCATGTATCTAGCAGCGAACTTAGAAACAACAAATCTTGCATCTCATCTTCGAGGACCATCTTTATTATGGCTAGTTGGTTCACAACACTTTGGAACTCATCAATGTGATCTTCAATTTGACCATGCTCCCTCAATTTCATGTTCACAAGCTTTCTGGTAAAAAAAGGTTTACTCAAAGCAATCTTTTTCTCATATCTTGCTTCTAACTTTTTCCAAAGCGTATACACACATTGCTTTCATTAGACACATGGTGGATATGATGTTGTTCACCCACTATTTAATGTGACCAATAGCTTTTCTATGAATCTTGTTCCAATATGCATCAGACATATCTTTTGGCATCCTCTCCAATGGGATCAAAGAGGCCTTTACAATAGAGAATATCTTCATTTTTTTGTTTCCAAATCAACCAATTTGTATGGTTGAGTTTGATCATGGTAGTGTTATGCGAGTTGTTCTCCATCTCAATTAAACAATCAAGAGAAATAAACAACTTCCATTAACCTTGATTTTTGCACCACGCTGTAGATCTTGTTATCATGAGCACGCTAGAAGAAACAGATCTAAAATCTGACTCCGGATGACTCTGATATCATATAAACAATTTTCTACGCTCCGATTAGTCAAACTCCTTTGTTGACCGTTAAGCTTCCAATCTCCTTCCACAACTGTATAGATCTGCTCGTAATGAGTCTGTGGGTGCAAACGGATCTCCGATCAAACTTTGGATGGTCAAGATATCGCAAAAAAAAAATCCCTATCGTTGATCCCAGTCAAAACTCTGTTGACCGTATGACTGATACAATGTTGATCTCATCAACTCTTGTGTTGTTGGGCTAGGCTATGCACTCGGGTTAGGTTGACCAGGCCTGAAACTAGAACTGACTTGGCCCAGAAACTAGATCTCCTTCATTAGTTTGTTTCGATTTTTGTAATAGGAACGAGACAACAGGCAGCTGCCTTCCTTGAGCCTAGTGACGAACAAACCAGCCCGGACCTCAGACTCCTCCATTGACGGCAACAGCAATAGCAGTGGCTCCGAAGACGACGGCGGCCAACAAACCTTCATCCAGGCGACAGCGAACCCGACAACGATGGCGACGAGAACCAATCCGAACTGAGATCTGGTTTCTCTATTCTCGTCTCCTCTTATATCGGGCTTTTTTGGGGGCTAAAAAAGGGTTTCTTGTAGGTCAAGAAAGTGTAAATTATATATTGATATAATATGTAACCCATGAACGATAGGGATTTTTTTTTTTTTTTGATACCCAAAGGAAAGTTGAGTGTCTTTCCCATGGACGTAGTCGAGTTTTTAAATGAAATCAAGACTTTGTCCTCTTCTTTGAATGTTAAGTCTCATCATGTGTATTAGGGTGGATGCTTTGACGAAGTTAGGGATAGAGTAGGGTATTGCCTTGCTTGCTTCTATGTAATTGTTTGTTTGTTTTTTTATTTTTTCATTAGTATTTAGCTTTAATACCTTTGCATTCTTTATTCTTGTGTCCTTTCTCTATGGTTGTGCCTTCTTTTTTAAGTCTTCAATGTAATCTATTATTATCAATCATTAAAAAAAAAAAAAAAGAAAGAAGAATAGTGAGAATGGACTCAACCTAAAGTCATCTCTGATTTGGTTGGTGAGTTAAGTTAAAAATTGCCACCCCTAATTGGCGCCACCATTTAACCATTCTGTAACATCAATAATTAGAAACTATAATTTAAACAATCAAAGAATAAAAGAACTATACTTTTTTCATCGTGTATAATATTTATGTCAGTTGTTAAATGTAGTTCTACTAAAACAGC
Organism: Camphora micrantha; assembly: GCA_003546025.1. Lineage (NCBI taxonomy): Eukaryota > Viridiplantae > Streptophyta > Magnoliopsida > Laurales > Lauraceae > Camphora > Camphora micrantha. Next base: position 27,306,496 of record QPKB01000005.1, on the reverse strand, counting down.
TTTACAAATTGTAGAAGTTGAAGATCAGAATTATTTGAAACGCTACAATAACTTTTAAATAATAAGGCCAAGTTATTGATTATTTAATAAGGGGCTTTGTTATAGTGAGAACTGTTCTCACGGGGTCATTGTGAGAACTTTCTATGGAGCCCATTTGTGGGTCCCATCCGGGGATGGGACCATAGGAGATGGAAAGATCTATGTGGGACCCACCCGAGTATCAAGTTTGACCCCAATCTCATGCCCCTACCCTTTCATCCATATAATAAATACTTCCCATATAATAAGTATTTAACAAAATGAAAAATCCGGCCTCAAGTATTTGGAGACATGCCCAAATATCTCAATCATACTAGTTATGTTGGATGTTTGGGCCTGAGTTGTTGTATAGATTGCAAAAGGAAATAACAGAGGGCGGATCAGAGCTACTATTGCCATTGAACAGAGTTGTTTTAACTCCTTGTACAATATTGTCTTTCTAGATGTAAGCTGTTTTAAAATTGATTGAAGGATGATACATTCAAGATTGACCATCAACCAAGAACTTTAGGTAACATTTGGGAAAAGGTGAGGAATCTATTGATTTTAGGATTTTGCATTGCCTTTGAAACAGGACTTTTCTGCCCAAGGATTTGTATCGTTGAGAATTCCTTTGATCACGATTGATAATAAGTCAGGAATCTATAGACTTGGTGATTCTATATGCTCCCCTTTCAGACGAGTAATTCAACATTGTACTGGGCGAGGTTGGGTGGTCGGACTTGAGAATTTTCAAAAATTAGGATCTAAGATGGCACAAATCCCCAGGGATTTAAAATCATCAAATGTGGGTTTTTCATCACTTTATAAAAAGCAGAAAACTTTTTCCCCAGGATTTAGTTCTCAGCAAGTGACCTCATAGTATGTAAGAATCTAATAGGGAGGAATACTATGGAAAGTCGCGGGCCTCATGCCCCAGTGAATTGTTCATTTCCTTAGCACTGATATTTGTATAATCATGTTCTGAAATTGGCGATCTGGAGCATTGTGTGTAACAATCCTTAAAATTGTATTGGAATGAAAATTTCAAGCCCTTCGATTGGTGGCCTACAAATCGATCGGTGGCCTATAGTAGATGGTAATGGATATTGTTGCATCCAAATAAAGGACTATTGGAAGTAGAATGAATCACTCTGAGCTCATTTCCATTTGTCTGTCAGTACAGTGGGCTGTAAGACTGATGGATCTCAAATAACTGGTGGGCCACATTCTAATGGCCAGTGACCAAGGACCCTTGAATATGCATCAACCTGGTTTGATAACATCCTTACTCTGATGGGAGGGTGCATCTCTACTAGGAATGTAATTGGGTTCTCGATTCTCCGGTTACTCGGAGGTTCCAACCTATTAAAAACTAGGTTTGGGTCCTTATTTAGGCACCGATACGTAAATGGGTCCGGTTCCACCTTGGTTCAGAACTGTGGACCTGAGACTCGACATATTATCTAAAATATCTCCTAAAAATTATCGTTTTTTAATATCATTCTCCACCTTGATGTGGACCCGTCCTATATTTGATTCTGGTTCTAGTTCCGGAGCCAAGAAACCGGTTCCGATATAGTTCCGGTTCCGGTTCTGGGTCCGGTTCCACCTTTTTTTTAACGGTTCCGGTTCTGAGTCCACCATGGACCCGGATCGGAACCGACCCGTTTACAACCCTAATCTCTAGCATCATATTGTGTGAGTGGGATGCAACAACTATATTTAAACAAACGATTTTGGAGGGTTTTCAAATTTTTCAATGAGCAAAACGCAAGGCTTAGAAATAGCAATTCTGATTTCTAAAATAGTTATGTGTAAAAAGATGTTCGAAACAATGAAATTCTTTTCTATCTTATGAAGTTTTAAACGAGGACTATTTGACTGCCCTATTTCAATTATATGGATTTTGCATGACTGGATATGGACAGCTAACATTTCTTTGAGCGTAAAGATTCTCCCAACTGAAGTATGTCATGTTCCGGACTATGTGGTCCACATTAAAATCAAGAGCTTTTTCATCAAGGTTGGCTACAAATGTCCAAACAATGATGGCTGCTTATGCCTAACCATTTGCAGTTAACACCATTCAACTCGTGGGTCCTATCATTGAGGTGCCACTAGCAAAAACTCCTATTAATCAGATAATTGTGAATAATCACAATCTTTGCAAAGGTGTTGAATGTGCACTGTTATTTATTTTTTTCATTGGGGTAGTCAATTTTAGAAAGGACTGCCTATCACTCACCTATGTGCAAAGAAATAGTAATCATCTCATGATAGAATCCACTTTTCAGAGTCTGAAAAGTTCCACGGGTGCCATATTTACATGCTGATAACAAGGGCCTATAGAACTAAGATTTAAGTGCCAAATTAAATTGGGGTAATAAACGTGGTAGTTTAGACTAGCAAAGCATGTCTGAGCTAAGTCCGGGCCCAGAAATAAAAACACGTCCCATTTGTGGCTATTTTATGAGATATTAATTAATGAGAAAATAAATATAAAACAAATAAATATAAAACAAACAAATATATCATTTATTACAGTTCGAAGCATGCCCAGCCCAACATTTATACAAAGTAAATATTAGTTTTTATATAAATGAGTATGAAACTTCAAGTCTTATGTAAATTAACATTTGCGAAATTGCATGTGGCACCGTCTTTAGGAATTAGAATATGAGGCCCACTTCAAAAAAGTTCATTGTATGTAGAGCCCATATGTATAAATCACTATCAAGGATCTACTTTTAAAAATCACAAACATTAAGTAATAGATATATTAAAATTCTAAAACGACTTAAAGATGACTCATTTTAACTTGGTTGGATTGGTTTATTGAGCAAAGTAGATTTTTTGATCTAGACTCTTTAGACACCTATCCATAATAGATATATATTAAAATTTGAATTCGCATAAAGAAACTTAACAAAAGTTGACTCTGATTTGATTGATAGAGCTTATCTCTTGAAATTGATTTGAGATCCAATTTCTCAAATTGATTTGAGATTTGAGTCCAATTTTACAATTGATTGCCAAATCGGACTCCAATTTCGAAATCGATGCCTACGTCTATAATATATATTAATTGTTAACAAGGATCGACCAGTTTTGTTTTTGTTAGAAAGATCTGGTTGAAGTTTGGGTTAGGATCGACCAGTTTAGGTTGTTCCAAGGATAGGAACTGCCTGAAAATTCGCCTTTCGTACTTTTTTTGTGGGCAGCTATTTGCCAATGAATTCAAATTCTTTGCGGGTGGTCTTTTTAGAGAAGAAGCCACTTAATTTCTATTGACTTGTACAGTATAAAGATGGGAGTCATTGACTGCTAGAAAGCTAAGGCACCGACCGCATGTTGGCATCTCAATTTCCAACATTTACTTGTCTAAATGCCTAAAGTGGATAGAGATATGAAAAATAAGAGCATTTGACGCACCATCATACCCTCTATCCACTTGAAAAATGAGAAGCCCAACTTTGGGCTTATGAAAACATGAGCAGCCTGCGTGGTCTCAAGAAGTGGAGGCGAAAGTTTTTATTTTTTTAGAACAAATTAAATCTTTTTTTTTTGTCCTTTTTTTTTTAATGGCTCTGTGGGAATAATAGGGGTGTTTATGGGCTGGGCTAAAGCATATCTAGGCCTGACCTGACTTTAGAAACACTGGCCCAGGCATGACCCATAAAAATTAAGCCCAAGCATGCCAAATTAATCAATCGGGGTGGGCCAAATCAGCCCATGAGCACCCCTATGGAATAAGAGTCGAGATACCAAATAAGGCCTCAAGAGTCTTATGGAAAAGAAATGTGGAACCAGATAATCAATGTGTTTATATCCCTTTAAACATCAAATCCAACTTCCTCACAATGCAATTGAAATTCAATTGCTATTTTCTCCAAGTTCCTATCTCTTGATGAGAGACACCCATTTAGGAATCTCTGCTTCAGGATTGCTGCAGGGATCATGTGATGGTCAATGGAATGAAACTCTACCATCATGATGTTCATGTTTGGATACTTTGCTGATGGGCAGAGCCATGTGATGACTATATGGAGGCGGTCAAATGCTTTGGAGTAAGAATAAAATAGGAAAACTTAACCCATCAAGCTAATACCACATTCCACCCCAGCCCCCTTTACTATTTTTGGTGTGAAGAAAGTTTAGCCCTACCCAAACAAAAATCTTAGGTTCGTCGCTGATCATTAAGCTTGCTGCAGTTGCATCCAATCAGAAAATCCATTAAGATGTAAATGAACTCATCAGCCATCCCCTAAAACTTCCCTTCATATAACATATGATCCCCCAACAACACAATTTTCATTCCACAATTGTCTTCACTGTAGTTACCCCTCTATTTGTCATTTGGGATATGTATTGTTCATTAAAGGGGCAGAACAGATGATCCACAGTTTCTTGGAATGTATTGTGTTCAAGATCTGGTTGATGGGTATGTTGTATAGAGCATTTTCCGCAGAATGAAAATGGTTTCTAGCAGAGCAATGACTTCCCAGTGTCCCATGTTAATATTTTCAATGGTTTTCATTTTTCCACGTGAAATCATTTTCCATAAGTTTTGCGGAAAGCTTATTTGGATCCAAGAGGAAGAAAATACTTTCAGTAGTCTTATAGAGTTATAAACACATTCCACTGCCAAAAATGTTTGTCACAGTTGAAAATGACATTGTGGTAAATGAAGACTCCAGTTTCCACAAAAATAAAAACCAGTGTAAATAAAATGCTGTGGAAAACTACTGCATGCAAACATGCCCAATCTTTTGATATTGTTTTTAACCTTAAAACATTATCTGCTTCAATTGTTGATATTGATACCTCGTGGAAAGTCAAGGAAACAGTAAGCACATGATTTCAACATTGTGTTATCAATATGATGAAAATGCTGCACATTCATATGTATTGTAAAACTCATTAAAATCAATCACGGTCCTACCATATCCAGATGCATCTTAGTAATTATACCAATTAAAGACAGAAACATAACATCCTATACTAATTGAGATTACCTCATCAATAACAAACTATGGCTTGAAGCAGATTATATAATTTGAAGATAGGATTCCTAGTAAATGAAATTACCCCATAAACAACAAACTATAGATTGAAAACAGCTTACACAATTTAAAAGATTGCATTCCTAGTACATGAGATTACCCCATGCACCAAAAGCAGATTACATTAATTTAAAGATACCTCATAAACAACAAACTATAGCTTGAAAAAGACTACATAATTTAAATTTTGCATTGCTTAGAAAATTTCTAATGTGATCAAATGTTGGAAAATCAATAAGCCTGAGATCTAGAGTCGCAACTGCATAATAAGGGGCATTGGGGTGAGGAGCTGGGTCTTCTTGACGACTACACAATCCTACCCTTACCATTCTCACCAGCATTTCTTCTTGACCTGTTCATTGCGTACCACTTTATCCAACTCTCCACACTCAAAGCAATCACGGGACCCAATCCAAGAGAACAATCTCACTCTCTGCAGCCCCTACCTCTACACGCCTTCTACATCATGTTGGTTCTAACAGAAAAATCCCAATGCTGTAAACATCAGCTTTCATTGTTATAGGTTCCCTCTTGTGCCATTCAGGCGCCACATAACCTCTAGTCCCAGGGATCCCAGTGTAAGTTTTTATTTGATCTGGCATCAACAGTTTTGCTAATCCGAAATCAGTCTCGATCATCCACAAGTTTTTATAGAATTTTTACGTCTGCCATGCCTCCGAAAGTTTTCAATTTTACAGTGGCCCCGTGTGGAAAAATTCCTGGTTCCGCCCCTGGTCCCCTGTGGAAAAATTCCTGGTTCCGCCCCTGGTCCCCTGGTTAGGGGTGACACAACTGCCTCCAAGTTCTCCCATGCCCTGATAATACAAAATCCAACCCTGCAGGGAAGTTATGTCTAGGTACCATAACATCACCCGCGATGATACAAAATCAAGTTCCTTTTAATTTGCAAAAACCACCCAGACTGAGTGCATGCCATTCAACTTAATCCTCCAATATGCTACATTATTCTTAAATAAGATGAGATTACAACAGAAAACTTCAGCAAAATCAATCGCCACTTGATGGAGGGACATTCCTAACCGATTTTTTGCCAGAGTTTTTCTATAATCAAACCTGAGGAATTGAGTAGATACAAGCAGCCATCATAATTTACATTTAAGGCTAGTTTGTGTAACGCTGCTGTAACGTGGAGATCGAAGTCTGGGGAAGGTTCGACACATCTTTCTGCTCTCTCAGTGGAAAAATAACTAAAAAATATCGATTTACTGTGGAGAATCTTTGTGCGCCCAACAAGGCACAAAAAATCTTGGGAATTTGAGTTCTGCTTCTGCAGAAAGATCATGCACAAACAATCAAACATGCCCCAAATAAATAAATAATATTAAAAACAAAACAATCCATGCACCTGACATTAGTAGTGTTCATCGGATGCAGTGCGAGATTTTGAACAGTAAGCACCACAATTCGAAATCCTTCCAGCTGAATGGTTGGTTTTGATTAAGTGCAAAAAGAGATTCCACTGCTTTTGAGTGTAAGACAAAGTTACCAAAATGAGACTGCTCCAAATGCAACAAATTGAAACTTCGACTGCTTTTGAGGAGGATACCACCATGGACAGGAGACAAAGATTTTGCTGGACGAAATTGGCAGATCACCTCCATTTGATGTCAGCGTTCATCAGAGCTGTCCCATTCTTCGAAATTCCGATGATCCAAACACCCACTATGAAATCATTGCCAATTAGGGAGCACCCAATTTTGCAATGTGTTCATCTGATTATGATATTCTTTGAAATTCCAATGATTCATGTATCTCATGTATCAACCATGGAGTCAATGCCAAATGGAAATAAGCCAAATGCAAATTAGCTAGAACAAGATGACAAGTAAATAAAATATGGCATTGGTGGAATGCAAAACGAGAAAACAAATAGAGGAACAGAGCTGCCATTGCCATTCAAGAGTGTTGTTTTCAGTTCTCAATATACTGCCTATAAGGAAAGGAGCAAAACCCAGCTTTTGATGGGATTCTGACACTTGGAGGGGAAGTAAAACTTCAGGTCCTGTGCATATCCACATTCTCATCAAGTCATCAACACTGTAGACTGAAGGGAGATTTTTCAGTTTTACAAACTCTCAGGGCCAGTTTGCCTGCTTTATTTTGAATTTTCCTTAAATTCATAAATTCATAGCAAAGCATGGCGGGTTTATCCAATAGATTTGTAAAGATGGAGGACCATCACTTTCTCACTTAGTTATTGAGTTCCTAAGATTAAAGTCTAACAAAAAATTGATAAAAAGATTAAGAGTAAAGGAAAACTGAGATATGTACGAGACCCTAATGTTAAGGGAAGTTGATCTAATTCGAGTGATGGCTGAGTAATCATTTGATGACTAATGGTAGAGGTATGCATTTATCTCTAAAATTTTGACCTCTCATAGGAATGAACCACTTAGAATTACTACGACTTCACTTACATAATATTGTCTGTGGATGACCATTTTCAATGTCTGTGGATGACCATTTTCTAACAACTAAGAAGAGAGAGAGACAATTTGCAGCACCTTAGGTCAAGTTAAGTTAGTACAATTCAAAGACAAAATCCTTATAGATCTTTACCTCTAATCCCCAGTAAAAATAAGGGCAAACAGTCGGGCCTTCACTAAACTAAAGCTTTGAGTCTATAATTGATAAACCAAAGAAAGAGAACATGAATGCAAACAATTAATGATTTAAGTGTGACTGATTACATAAACTCACAGCTGACCAATTGATACCAATGAGATTCGCAGAACTCATCCGATCAAATGGTTTGATCGGAGTTGATTAAAAAGATCATTTTTCTGCTAATATTTCTCAAAAGGTGGACTACATCAGATGGGCCCCAATTCAATGGACTGAAATAAAAGAAATTCACAACCACCACATCAAATATCCATCATGATCACGAAAGGAAGAACATTGGGAAGAACACTGGGGCCTCCTTTATTCCCAAAAAGGATGAAGGCAGCTCCTCCTTCATGCCCCTCCAAACCTCCCTATCTGATCTGAGATACGCCACTTGACATGCAGTGAACGTCTGTTCCAAATAAAATCTTTTAATAGAAGAGAATGATAAAGATTTTGCAAAATCCAAAAACATAAAGGCCTTATGTAAAGCGATTAAAATTCTTATTGAAAAAAGAACAAAGAAACCCCCACACATCCATAGCACCAAAACACTGATACAGATTCCACAACAAAAACTAAATGCAATAGAAGATTATCATATCCATGACTATTTGTCAGAAAAAAAAAAAAAAATCCAAACAGACAGCATGTTTAAAGAGCAAAATAAAAGAACATATTAAAAGAAAAAAATACCTTTAGATATCTGAAAGGAAGAACACGACAAGATACCAACCAACAGTAATAAGGGTAGAGAAGGAAAGAGAGGAGTCTCATGAAACCAAAGGACTCGGTGGTATAGGAAAGAAAAACTTCTTCTTTCTTTCTTTGTAAGTAAGAAAGGTGCTTTCCATATACCCCTAGTCCTCAAGCTCCAAGAAACCCACTCTCATTCCATGTCATACCCATCTTCTTCTTTGCTAAAACTGAGAAGGGAAGGTAAGCCTTCAGAGTTCAGACGTAAGTTGCGTGGGGGGTTGATTTAATTTATAGAGATGGGGAGGGTTGCTAGGGTTAGGGTTTTGGTGGTTGCTCATCTGGACCAGTCCAACGATCCGAGCTAAAGTTCAATCAGCATATGATTGCATTGGGCCTTAAGGTATTATAGTGAGCCCAAACAAGTCAGTAGGGCAACACCTTTTTTTTTTTTCACCATGAAATTGCAAGCACTCTACTTGGCTATAGAACTGATGGAACTGAAGATTGGCCTCACGAGGACGGATGTTGAAATCAGAGGCATTGACTTCCTCATTTTCTTTAAGTTCTATACTTCTGATAGCAGCATTTCTTTTTTTCTTTCATGTACCACTCATTTGCTGTTGACGATGTTGATGGAAGGACGGAGATAAAAGTTGTGAAAGTTGGCGAATTTAACTAGGACAAGTAGTCAGCTACTTTATTTTGGGACCTCCTGCAAAACTTTATTTACCAAGTATTAAATGCTTTAAGGAAATTAAGGAGCATTTTCCAAGTAAACATGAAATCCCAACAAAGGTTCTTTTCCTTCAAGTATAACTCATTTAATCCCATTCTTATGGAAAATTAAAACTCCTTCAAAGAGGGCCTTTAATTCAGCTTCAAGTGGGTGCACTATTTCTATTGCTCCAGAGTATGCAACCATCATCTCTCCCTCATGATTCCTTACAATGCCCCTTAATCCCGTTGTTTCGTTACCATGGTTGACAGCCCTGTCAAAATTCAATTTAAACAATCAATCCTTCAGCTGGTGCGGTCCACTCCTCTTGAGGAAGCCCTGCAAAGACAGCTGCAAGGGAAACAGAGCGAGCAACATTCCACTCATAAAGGGCTAATTTTGTCCTTTGAATAACTGAACTTAGAAATATTGGGTGTCGATGAAATAAGTAGGTGTTTCTCATCTTCCATAAATGCCAGCAAATTGTAACTCCAAGCCTCTTGTTGTTGTTAAAGGACTTGTTCTAAAACCAATGAGAAAAGGTGGGGGACATGTAAGGTCTACGAATATAGCGAGGTAAGCTATTCCATATGTCCACAGCAATAGGACAATGGGCAAAGAAGTGGTCCACTGTCTCATATTCTAATATGCATAACACACATTTTGGGTCCACAGAATTTAAGAAATTATTGAGATCCGAACGAACTGGCAATCTACCAGCAATAGGCGCCATGTGAAAATTGGTCTTTGGATGGGACTTCCAAATTCCACACAATCTTACATGGTATTTAAGGGCCAATTTGCATGCCTTTTATTAACTTATAAATAACTTTAACCCAACAGGTCCCGGCTTGCTCACTCCCCCTAATGTCACTTGATCTAAGCGGAATTGACAAAACTTGCTCATTTAGACAACATTTATGACTAAACATTATATCTGAAATAAAGGTGGTTTGGTCGTACGATTAGGCCAGAGTGGTTGTAAATGGGTCAGGTCGGGTTGTGTCACATGTGGAATTCATGATTTTAGGTCCTGGCAAGTTTTTTAAATAGATTAGATTACCTAAACCCGCACTCGAGAGTAGGTCAGCTTGACCCGATTCATCCTCAACCGTTTTCCATGTGAAAAAACAGGAGGCGGGGAGGTGCTCTATTGCATATCTGCCGAGGCTAAAAGGCCTTGACTTATAAAATCCTTTTGGGGCCCACTACAAAAACCCAAATGACTCGAATTAAGGGCCTCCCTGTGGATGGGCATATCCTCAAAGTTTATCCCAATATTATTTCGTCCCGCAGTAACATTTGTAGTTTGATATAGTCGCTGCCATGTTTAATAGAGTGGAAGTCCACCTTAGGTCCCACTTATCAAGAATCAAAGCGGCCTTCCATTCTATAGCATGTACTCAAGTATTTCTCAAATATCTCTTGGTCCTACTATAAGATTTGTTTATCAATTTTTTTTTTTTTTTTTTTTTTTTTTTTATCAAATGACCAATTCAATGGTGGGACTAATTCATATTGAAGTAAAACCTGGTGGTGCCCCATATATGGGGAGGAAGTGTAGTTTTAGTGGTTAAGATTTCAATAGGTAGAACCCACTGTAGATTCTCAGGCTTTTTAATTCACGATTTCTCTGAATACAGGGATTAGAGGAACAGAACGAAAAACGACAGGGAAGATGTAGGCAGGGTCAAGGCTTATTGCTTTTTTAAGCGTATATTATACATATATACATGCAAGTGGCCAGACCGATTTGGTAGAAGCGTACTAGACCACAACATGTAATGTATACGGGTTGGACGAGTGAACATTAACCCAACCCGTTTTTTTGATGGCTCAGCAAAATATGACTCGTGACCGACTCACATTTCATGCGGGTTGGGGTGGGGCTTGCAGGTTGGTTCAAGTTTTGCCACCCCTAATTACCTTTAAAGAGATATTTCCTTGCATACTTCTCAAATTTAAAATATCTCCCCATAGCTAATCAATACTATTTTATTGGACAAAAATGCCCTTCTTTCTATGATATTGCACATATAATGCATTATGCGGTATCGCAAAATCGTCTTTTTGAGCCCGAGCACTTTATTTTTGTAAGATACCACATACTAACCCAAAAATTTAAGCTGATTAGAGGAAGGCCCAAACAAGTATATGAAGCCTTATCAAACACATTATTAAGGCAACGTGGGATGTGGGACTTTCCCAATACACCCCCTTACGTGCAGGTCCAATAGATTTTATGGACGGGCTTGCTATGTGGGCGACACAAGAACAACGGGATCGGAACCTGCTTTGATACCATGTAAGATACCGTGTTTCAACACAAAAGTTTAAGCTAATAGGTGGAAGGCCTCCATTCGAGGGAGAGTATTGAAAAGTATTTATGCCTTGCGCCTCGAGGTTTTAGTGGAAATTGTTAGCTAAAGAAATTTAATATTGTCTCAGAGCCAACCAGTAGCGAGTTCGAATCCCAGGAAGAATGACTCGATGCAAAAAAAAAAAAAAAAAAAAAAAAAAAAAAAAAAAGAGTGCTACCAAAAGTGCACCGATCGGTTCCACCTGAGGGGGAGTGTTAATGAGTGGGCTCCACCCAAGGAAGAGTATTGAAAGGATTTATGCTGCATCTACTAATGCTTCGAGGTTTTGGTAAAAATGGTTAGCTAAGGAAATTTAAGAGCTTTTCCCTGTATTCCCATTCCTTTTCCTTCAACTATGCCCCCATTTCCTGTTCTTCCTCCTTGATTTTTATCCCTACAATTTTTGTCCCTTTTTATAAAATCTTCTTGTTTTACATTAAAATGAGTGCAAAAACCCAAAATGTGTGACTTCTCCAAAATGGGAAACGTTTGGCCCCATCTGCATAAGCATTATTTACATATCAAAATGAGTGCAAAAAATACCCCTAAACCACAAACTCCAAAAACCTAAGGCAAAGATTTAAAACCCCTAAACCTTAACAAAACATATAAAAAAACCTTAAAAAATATTGGCCTAACATTACCTCAAAACATTGTACTTATATATATTCTTATACCTTTTGGTTGATGCGTTGATCTACATTTCATACCTAGGTATGAACTTGTCATTCATAGCTTAAAATAAATAAATAAAAACCGTCATCTAAAACACTGAATGAAGGCCAACGTACCTTAATTAATATAGAGTAAGAAGATTAAAAAAACTTTTGGTTAGAAACAGCGGGGACAAAGTTAGTTAGGTTGAGTAGGGAAATGGGGACACAGTTGTAGAAAAAGGAATGGGAACATAGAGGAAAAATGTAATGGTCGGGCTAATTAAAGGCTGATTTTGTGATATTGCACAATGCATTAAATATGTGCAACCTAAGAAAAATAAAGGAGTTTTCGACTGATAATACATTATAGCTCAATTGTGGGGAAATAATTAAAATTTGAAAAGCATGTGGAGAAATCTATATTTAAAGTTAAGAATATGGTCAAAACCTTAAGAATAAAAGAATTGTAATTCTTCTTCTTCTTCTTTTTTTGGTTTTTTTGTTTTTTGTTTTTTTTGTGATGTGCAATATTTAAGCCAGTTGTTAAATGTAATTTGACTAAAATTAGTATACTTTGATAAATTGTAGAAGTTGGAGATCAGAATTATTATAAAAAGAGTTTTTGTATATAATGCCCCAAGGTTTTTGGGATTTTTAAATAGTCTTATGTGTTTTCATTATTTAGCAATGCATCCCTACTTATTCATTTTAATTCCTTCCATGTCCTCAAAAATAAGTAGCATTATAACCACCATAAGTTTTTAGAGTGAAATGATACTTTGCCCAGTTTTTTCTTCCCTCAAAATGCATAATTTCAAAAGCTTGGACTTATTTTTCTTTAGAGTTTGTGACATTGACAATTACTGTAATATATTTAGTGGGATAGTAACCCTACAGAAATCTATTTTATCAATAGGGCCCATTTTGTTTAAATCCAAATTGCTCATAATGACAATTAACACTTGTTTCTATAATTGGTTATAATTGACCCAATTCACGCATGACCCACCATTGGATTAATGGAAGTTTCAAAACATATGATTAGGCTTCATGTGCATAGTGATGTGCTCAAAATAATTAACCGCAATCACACAAATTTCTATTAAGTAGATAATGACAAATACGAGTCGATCCACAGAGATTTGTAGAAACAAGATCCAAAAATCCTCAATCAGTTTCCACACTAGGGATTTTAAAACCACAATTAATCAAAAAAATAATAACTAAAATGATATAAAAGGAAATCTAAACACAAACTGATCAAAGAAAGAGAGATCAAGGTTTTGGATTTCACCAAAACAGATTTCATCATTAAAAATTACTTCATAGTCTTATCCCAATAAAACTCAATCCAATGTGCAAGCAATTGCCTTGGATCGGGAGATTTAGCTTTGAAAACCCTTTTTCTTAAAAATCCATTTCTTTAATTAGTACCTAAGACTCCCTTCACTTCACTATGTTGAAACTCTAATCACTATTTATCAAGATTAAGCACAAACCATTAAAGGAATTTAACCTAAACATGATATGTCAAGATCAAACATAAAAAGTAAAAGACATTCCAATTAACCTTTGCAAAACCATAAGTTGAATAACATTCACGAAGGAGAACAAGTCATTAAGCATGATGAGGGAAAGATAGAAAAATAATAAGGAACAATCTCACCGGTTTTGGTTTCCCCCTCCACCCTAATCCACGGATTAGCCAGGCATTGTGGAACAAACAAGAATAAAGAAGCAAATTTTCATTATTGAAAGCCTTCAAAGTTGTCTATTACACCACTCAATCTCCACCTTCACTTTTTAACAAAGATTCCAGAAAAATAATCCTTTCAGAGCAAAAGAGAGCCTCCCCTTAAAAATAAAAAAATACAAGAAGAAAAAGAAAAGAAATCACTCAAATTCATCATTCCTCATATCCCTCCAATTGACAGCTTCTTTAAAAACAAAAACTGATTGTGCCAAGTCTTGAGCTTATGACCTCTAACTTAAAATTCCGACTCTCCTCCAACAAGCCTATATGCTCTTTGTGCATATCTTTTCTCAAATGGGGTTTTAGCTTTAAACCTCTCCAAATTAAGCTCAAATGTTCAGCTCCTTCTAATTCCTGCATAATAAGAAAAAGGCTATAAATACCCCTCAACCTAGCAAATTCAAATAAAAGGGTAATTATTAATATTATACCATACATATTAAATACGCCTAAACCTAAAGTTTGCTAGTACTCGAGCAAAACAAAGTAAAGTTAAATGTTGAAAATAGGAATCCTAACTCACTTTCGCAAGAATCGCGGTTGTATTTAGCATGTGCAACAAACCATTAAACCACTAGATTACCTTTAGTGGAAGAGTGTTGTCTCATGAGGGTTTGTAGTGAATTTACCCACAAAATTCTTTTTTTTTTTTTTTCAATCAAAGTTAAAACCAAAGGAAACTTTTCCAAAAGAAGATTTATAAACACATGATATTCTCGATTCTCATAATTTTCAAAGTTAAATATGAAATTCAGTTCACAAGTCCTATCTTTTGGTTAGAAATCTCAAAATCATGCTAAATTAATCGTGCACGGTGAAAAGTGTGTATACGTAAAAAGCCATAAGTCTCAAATGATCATCTAGAAACTTTCGTGGAAACGGTTTTCAATCCAAAATTTTGGGCAACCTAACCTCAGCAAAGAAAAGCAATTTTCCTCTCAAGGTGACCATGACGGCTTTTGCACTACTATTTTTTCAAAGGCTCAATTTTTTTTTTTCCTTTTCAAACACACGTATGTGACTGTGCAATGCTTAGGTCCCTTAAGCTTTCTAATTAACCAATGTAACGAGCATTAGGCCAATGACTCCCAAACCAGATGTCTTTAGGGTACTAGGTATGTAAATACTCCCTATGGGCTTACTGGCTCGGGTTAAAAAAGCTACGTACCCAAACTAATCACAAAACTTTTTATTCTTTTCAAGACTACTAAGTAAACACTTTTTTTTTGCACTCCCCAACAATAGGCAACCCTTTCCATGAATCCACTCGTCGAACCAAGAAGCTTTGTAACACTAAGGGTCGATTTTTCTTTCTTTTTTTTTTCAATTATCAAAGAAAAATAGAAATCACAGCGTCATGTTCAAAACCTTGAAAACGTATACAACCTGTGTAAAAGTGAGAGATCAAGATTCAACACTTTTTCAAAAGTCCTTTCCTTAAACAAAATAGTAAATCATTGTTTTCTTTTGCCCAAAGCATTGAGAATTGCAAAATTTGAGGCATCTTCGTTTCATATAAATCCTCTTTGAAGTTTCCTTTCTCAAACACAAATAGCAACAAATTTTTTTTTTTTTGAAAATTTTTCTAAAAATCCTAGAAAATCAAACAAAAAAGAGTGTGAAATTCTTGTCTAAAGATGGACAAGTGTGTTTGTTATCACCCCCAACCTAGCTTGAACATCGTCCTCAATGTTTAAATAAATGAAATGCATTGATTAATGAAACATGAGGGATAAAAGTACAGGAGGGCACCTGAGAATTTTAAAACTTGGAATTGCAACAACATGCCAAAGTTAGACAAAATAAAAGTCAACAAAAATAGGTAACCACTGTACATAATATACACAGAAAATACATGGTCAGATCTAGTGCTCAATCAATCCTGGTAGGCAGGATCTTCCAGAGGTGTAGATTCAGCCTCCGGAATAGCATTCTCCAAGAATGGCTTCAACCTTTGACCATTGACTTTGAAAATATTACCATCCTTGGGACTTTGGACCTCAACCGCACCATGGGGATGAATAATATGAACAATGTAAGGTCCAATCCAACGAGGCTTCAACTTTCTAGGGAACAAGTGCAACCTGGAATTGTAAAATAGGACTTTCTGGCCAGGGTGAAATTATTTCTTGAGAATATGCTTATGATGCATGGCTTTCATTCGGTCCTTGTACTTTTTGGCACAATCATAGGCATCATTTCGGAGCTCCTCCAGCTCATCAAGCAAAAGTTTCTTGGTCTCCCCTGCCTTATCGAGAGCAAAGTTGAGGCGTTTGATCGCCCAATATGCCCTATGTTCCAACTCGAAGGGGAGGTGAGAAGCCTTTTCAAAGACCAATATGTAAGGAGACATTCCGATCGTAGTCTTATATGCAGTCCTATATGCCCACAGAGCATCACTCAAGTGTAATGACTAGTCCTTTTTAGTGGGATTGGCTATCTTCTCAAGGATGTCTTAATCTCTCTGTTGGAGATTTCAACCTGACCTCTCGCTTGGGGATGATATGAGGTGGCTACTTTATGAGTAATAAAGTATTTCCCCACCAAGGCCATAAAGACCCGATTATAGAATGCTTTCCCCCAACATTGATGATTGCATGGGGAATACCAAAACGAGCAAACATAGTTTCCTTGAGAAACTGAACTACCACCTTGTGGTCATTTGTTTTGCAAGCTATTGCCTCCACCCATTTTGACACGTAATCCACAACAATTAGAATGTACTAATAGCCATATGACATTGGGAAAGGCCCCATGAAGTCAATGCCCCATACATAAAAAATTTTGATTATTAGGATTAGGTGTTGGGGCATCTCATTCTGTTTTGTGATTCTCCATAATCGTTGACAATGATCACAGGTTTTGCAATAATCATGTGAATCATGGAATAAGAAGGCCTAATAATATCCACATTGCAAAACTTTTGCAGCGGTTTTCTTTCCCCCAAATTGTCCTCCACAAGTGTGGTCACGGCAAAATGCAAGAATTTTCCTTTGGTCACAGTTGGGGATGCACCGTCGAATAATCTGGTCGGGGCAATACTTGAACAAATACGGCTCATCCCAAAAATACCATTTTTCTATAGATAGAAAACGACACTTTTCTTGCTTATTCCAAGAACTTGGCATTTGCTCTGTAATAAGGTAATTCACAATGTCTGCACACCATGGGATTTCTACATGTGAGACTGATATAAGCTGCTCATTAAGAAATGCTTCTAAGATAGGCAAGGATTTAACAATAGGCTGTACAAGTAATCGGGACACATGATCAACCACCACATTATCTAACCCTTTCTTATCTTGAATCTCGAGATCAAATTCTTGCAATAAAAGAATCCACTGAATCAGCCTAGCTTTCGCATCCATCTTTGTGAGAAGGTACTTAAGGGCAGCATGATTGGTGAATACAATGACTTTTGAGCCTATCAGGTAGGGTCTAAACTTTTCCATAGTAAATACGACTGCCAACAACTCCTTTTCCGTGGTGGAATTGGTGGAATTGTTGAGTTGAGCGTCGTTCAGAGTCTTACTAGCGTAATGAATCACATGAGGTAGCTTATTGACTATTTGCCCTAAGATGGCACCAATTGCATAATTGGAGGCATCACACATGACTTCAAACAGCAGAGTCCAATCAGGAGGCCGAATGATAGGTGTTGAGGTTAATTCTATCCTTAGCTTTTCAAAGGCAGTTAAGCAATCAGGAGTAAATTCAAATGAGGCATCTTTGGATAACAAATCACATGGAGGTTTCGAGATCTTACTAAAGTCCTTGATAAAACGACGGTAGAAGCCAACATGGCCCAAGAAGGATCTTACCTCCCTCATTGTCTTAGGAGGTGGTAGGTTTGCAATTAAATCTACCTTCGCCTTACCAACTTCTATTCCCTTTTTTGACACTACGTGTCTCAAAACAGAGTTCCCGATTTCACCATGAAATGACACTTCTCCCAATTGGGTACTAAGTTATTTTCCTCACATGTATTTAGCACAAGTGTCAAATGAGATAAACATTCTTCAAAGCTAGACCCAAAGACAGAGAAGTCATCCATGAAGACTTCTAAAAACGTCTCCACCATGTCAGAAAAATATACTTAACATGCACTGTTGAAATGTCGCAGGTGCATTGCATAGCCCAAAACGCATGCGTCTATAGGCATTGCCAAAGGGACAGGTGAATTGTTGTTTTCTCTTGGTCCTCGGGGGCAATTGGAATTTGGTTATATCCAGAATAACCATCTAAGAAGCAGTAGTAGGCATAACCAACTAGATGCTCCAACATTTGATCAATGAAAGGTAAGGGAAAATGGTCCTTCCTAGTCATTGCATTTAACTTCCGATAATCAATGTACACTCGCTAACCAGTTGGACACAAGTGGGGACCAACTCATTGTGTTGGTTGGCAACTACGGTGACACCAGACTTCTTGGGTACAACTTGGACGGGGCTAACCCACTTACTATTAGAGATGGGGTATATAATACCTGCATCTAGTAGTTTCACCACTTCACCCCGAACTACTTCCTTCAAAACATGGTTTAGCCACCTCTGTGGTTCTATTGAGGGTTTTGCATTTTCTTCAAGATAAATTTGGTGCATTACCATAGATGGGCTAATCCCTTTGATGTCAGCAATGGTCCACCCAATAGCTTCTTGATGAGCGCAAAGCACACCATGTAACTTCCCCTCTTGATCTTTCTCTAAATCTGAGGCAATGATGATAGGTAATGTCTCGACATTACCAAGGAAAGCACACTTTAATGACTCAGGCAATGGTTTGAGCTCTAGCTAGGAGGCTCGACAATGGAAGGCACGGATACTAAAGTGGAAACCGGTAAGGGCTCTATTCTCTCTCTCTAACGGCCAATATCCGGTTGATGGGCTGAATCCAACATTGCATTGACCTGGCTAATGGATTCATCAATGTCAATATCAAAGTTTAATTGGGCCAAACATTGTTCCAAAGGGTCCTGATAACAGGACTGCTGTATTGTCTGACCTATTAGGACATCAATCATGTTCACTTCTTCCTCCTCATCCATCTCAAAGGAGTTGAATCCATTATTGAAGACATTCAGTTTCAACTTCATGTTACCAAAGGCCAACGTCATTACTCCATTCTTACATCTGATAACTATATCGGAAGTGGCAAGGAATGGGCAGCCCAAAATCACAAGAATGTGAGGGCCCGGATTCATGACGGGTTCGATATCTAGGACGACAGAGTCTGCAGGGAAATAGAACTCATTCACCTTTACTATGATGTCCTCCACTATTCCCTTGGAAACCTTGACTAACCGATCTGCTAGACTCAAAGTTATATTTGTGGGTTTGAGCTCCCCCAAATCTAACCATTTGTATACCAAGTAAGGCAGTAGGTTCACACTTGCCCCAAGATCCAAAAGACATTTGTCAACCATTGTGTCTCCAATTCTGATAGAGATTGTTGGGACTAGGGTCTTTATATTTGGGAACAATTGTTTGCTGGTTAGCCCTGAAGCCTGAGCTCACAGCCTCCCTAGGGACAAAAGTCTTTCTCTTAAGAGTGGTCAGATCTTTCAAAAATATGAAATAGGAAGGTATCTGCTTGATGGCATCCAAGAGAGGGATATTGATTTGAACATTCTTAAACACCTCTAAGATCCCCTCGAAGTGTTTATTCTTCATATTGTCTTACAGACACCAGGGATAAGGAGCCTTGGGTATGTAGGGTGTTACTGGATGGTTCTCTATAGGAGCCTGGTTCATCTCCGTTTTCTCTTGGACATCTTGCCCCTTGTCCCCCTTGTCCTTGTTTGGTTCACCCACATTTACATTCCTTTCCTCAGGCATTCTGACTTGGTTGTCCACTTGCTTGCCACACCTCAAGGTGTGGATAACTTGTACCTCATCATGGGGTAGTCTTGGAGTACTATCTATTCCAAATTGGCCTCTAAGAGCATTCTGAACATTGGGCTGGACCTTGGGATTAGGAACTGTTTGACTAGGAAACTGCCTTTTCTCTCTCCCTCCTACTAATATTGCTAACTGGCCAAGCTGGACTTCCATCTTGGCGAAGGTCTGGGCAGTAGCTTGATTTAGCTGGGCTTGGGCTGCGTTGGTTTGTTGCTGCTGCTGTTAGATGAATTGTTGTTGCAACTTCATCATATTAGTCATCATAGTTTCCAAGGATGAAGACTGTTGTGGGACAGACGGAGAGTAATTTTCCATTGGGTCAGGAACTAGAGTTCTACAGTTGTTGGGCTATTGAGGAGCAACATATGGCTGTTGAGGAACTAAAGCTTGGTTTGTCTGAGGTTACTAAGAAGAGCCTTGCCTTGAAAAGTTCCTTTGGAAACCTAGAGGACCATCACTTTGTTGCTGAATAGGTTCACTCTGCCTATAGGAGAAATTCGGGTGAAACTTATTGTCAGGATGGTATGTCTGACTAAAAGAATTTGGTGTAGGTTTCCTTAAGGTACTATATCCATTGATGGCATTGGCTTGCTCAGCTTTAACGACCGACAAATTTGGGTAGCACTTGACCATGTGCTCAGAACTATCACAAAGGACACACATTGCACTTGGTTCAGATGCAACATTCATAAAAGAATCCTGGTCTTGGTGGGGGTTCCTGTTGGCCGTCACTATAAAGGCACCAACGGCTAACATTTATCAGTGCTTTATTTTTCACTCATTTTTCTTCTTGTTGGCCATCACTGTATTGGTGAGAAAGTAGGTTTATGTGGTTTTCCATTTTACTAGATTTCTCATGATATTATCAGTGCTTTATTTTTCACTCATGTTTCTTCTTATCTTAGTATGTCATCCAAGTATGCTCCTGCAATGTTCCAAGTTATCTGAATCTATTATAATTATCCAGTTTTAATGTTATGCTTGCAAACCCGTTGTTTCCCATTATTAAACACCTGCTTGACTCGTTCTACTTTGGTACTGTAGGTATTGCGCCCATTGCCTTTGAAACGGAGCCTGAGGAGCCATAGGGCATAGCGGTCTGGTACTTGGATGATGTCGTCTAGACGTCACATTGCACACGAGTGGCCATAACGTTTTGGGCATTGGTATTGCTTCTTTTGGAATTTTGTGGTATTGCCGATGTTGGCTTTTATTTTGGAAAATGTAATTAAATTTTATCTTTAGTGTAAATATTCTAATCTAATGCTATGAGAATGCCATGTTATTAATGTGCTTATATTTTGTGCTTATATTTGATGCATGTCTTTTATTTATGCTTGCTCCGTATGTATGTTTTGCTATAAGCTTCCATTAAAATAATGCTCATGTCTAGTATGATTCCGTATGGGATCCTCACCGTAGAAACCTGTGATAAACCTGGCGCATGCGGGCGAAATCTTCCGCACTATCCGGCGTGTGCAAGACGTTGCACTCCCCTGGGGTGATTAGATCCTAATCCGGTCCGGGAGCGTGACAATATCATTGCTCAAGTTTGAAACGAGTGACGATATTGTCGCTTAGTCAAAAAGGCAAAAAAGGAAGTTAAAATTGTAGGGGCCTTTCTGTGCAGTTGGAAATATGGGGTCCTTTTTTGTACAAGGGCCAAGGGGTTTTTTTTCCGTAAAATTTTAAATGATAGCATAGAAAAAAGCAACTATACTCAGCAAGGGCTACGATGGTAGTTCAAGTAGCAATATTCTACTTCAAATGTAGTGATGTTTAATGTTGTTGAGAGTTGAGTAGCCGACGGTGTTATATATGACTGCTAGTTTTAATGGATAAATGACATAAATATCTTTTATTTAAGCTTAGCAAATTTCACTAACCTAAGCTTCTTTTAGCGAACCCACTTAGGTGCATAAAGATTAAGGGAGCATGTTGATGATTAAAAAGCTTGGATGTGGATTATAAATATGTAATACCAAGCCATTCGAATGATCCTAGCCTTAAGTATTTGATCATCAAAGTTTAAGGGGCCAAATTATCTTTTTAGCTCAAGAATAAGTCATTTGAACCTTTCTTAAGGATAACTTGATAAAAAAATATTTATCAGAAGGTATCATTTTTCCCAATTTGATAGTTAGTCAAAGGAGGATTTAATAAAAACATATAAATAGTAGCATTTTTTAGGTTGTGTTGAAAATGAAAGGTCCTATTTGTAAAAAAAAAAAAAAAAAAAACACTTTTAAGCAAAACCTTTTTTTCTTTTCTTTTTATATCTTTTTACTGGTACATGTGGGCTGTAAGAGTGATGGATCTCAACCGTCTAACTTGTGGCCCTCTTTATAATGGTCAAAGAACTGAACTCTGCAAATTGGTGAATAAGGAACCTTGGATATGCCTCAGCACGGTCTGATCCGGCCCATGAACACCACTACTCTAATGGGAGGGTGTCTCCTGCCATCGTATTGTGCGAGTGAGACGACAAAAGCTACATTTTAACAACCTTGGGTGATGGTGGTGTTTGGTTTGAAATTTTTCAATGAACGATACACATGGCTTATAAAAAACAATACGGATTGGGAAAATAATAATATGTGAAAACAACAATCCTTATTTTCAAAACAATGAAATATTTTTATACGCTGTTGAAGTCTTAATAAACAAAAGCTATTTCACTCTCCTTTTTGGTTTTTAATTACATGTTCAATTAATATAGGTTTTGCTTCTTTGAATATAGACGGCTGACATTTGTTTGTTAATGCAAGGATTACCCCATCCTAAGGGCATCCTGGTCTAGACAATTTGATCCACATTAAAATCAAGGGTCTTTTATTCAAGGGCATCAACAAATATCCAAACAATGCTGGCAGCTTATGCCTCAACATTTGCATTTGGACCATTTGATTTGTGGGTCCTATCATTGATGTACCACTTGCGAAGCTCCACTTGATCAATGCCCTAGTCACTCGAATGTGCGAACAATAAATTTTGAGTACAAAGATCAAAGTTTTAGAAATCTACAATATAAAGATGGAGTCATTGATTTCTAAAAGTTATGACAAGGAAGACCTTACAGTCTTATAGAAAACAGATGTGGGAACTGAACACTCAATCTTTCCCTGTGATTGTTGTTGTTGTTGTTGCTTTTTTTTTTTTCACACTTTCAGATATCAAAGCCAACATCCTTACGTTGCAACCAGAACAAAATCAGCGTGGTCTCTGTGCTCCCATTTCTTTATCACTCCCTCATTTGAGAATCTCTGCTTTAGGATGCAATGGGATCATGTGATATTGAGTCATGAGGAAGATATAACATAATACCATCATCTATATGCTTGTTTACAACAAAACAATCGGAGAACCCATTTAGATATGGATGAATTCAGCTACCAAGACCAGCGCCGGCCCTGAGATTTTTGGGGCCTAAAGCAAAGATATCAAAGGGGGCCCCCTTATATATTATATACGAAAATTAGCTTAAAAAAGAAGGGTCATAAATTAATCATTACCAAAATTCAAAACATATATATAGAAAAATCAATAGTCATTACATCACTTCAAATTCATTTAAACACTACTCTTCTAGCGTTTTTTGTTGCAAATGTACTAATCAAAGCCGCGTGATCAATTTTATCGACCATGGCCTTCTCAATTGACAACATAACTAATTGAATCAATCTTTCTTGTGACATGGTTGACCGAAGGTAAGACTTGATCAACTTTAACTTTGAAAAACTTCTTTCCCCAGAGGCAACTGTAACTGGTATAGTTAGCAATATTCTGTATGCAATCCATGTATTGGAAAAACAACCATCCATCACCTTCAAATAATTGAGCACATCGATTGGCTTTGTTGTTTCTTTTGGCAAAACTTCTTTCAACACTTTCAATTCTGAAAATAAGTCTCTTCCATCAATATCAGAAAGCACATCCTTGCTCAAAAAAGTTTTAAGATTAGTACAATAGGACATCAAAGCTTCATCATTAGTAGCATTTTAATCCTTCAAACCAAACAAAAATCCAAAAGTTTTCTCATATACTTGAAACTGTTCGAACCGGCTTTGAATTGATGAGAGAGCTTGATCTACAATATATAAGAAATACTTCACTCTAAAAGATTCTCCAGCTGACTGTGTCGCCTCTTCACTATTGTTCTCGTCAAATTGCTTTATTCTATATATGATTCGTTTTTCTTGAAATGCCCGCTCAACATTCATTCTAACTACAACCTCTTTAGCTTCAATCACGGCCTCTACAAATCCAATTTCTTTACACTTTTCAATAAATGCAATAAGCCCTTTCAACTGATCAACAACAACATCTATGTGCATGTCTTCGTTTTGAAAAACCTTGCTAACGGAATTAACAACAAATAATAGATCTTGCCAAATATTCATGCCAACTATAAACTCAAAACTGCCAATTTCATGTTCTGCTAAGGACTCCGCATCATTCTTTGTTTTCGGATCTTCAGTAGTGTGGGCCAATTCAACTAAAGCATCTTTTATTTGTGGGGCTTGGTATCTTATAACTTTAAAACTTTCCCAACGTGTTTCCGACAATGGCTTGACCATGAAACCTTCTACATTATCTTTCAACACTTTCCACCTCGTTGGCGAAGATGAAAACAACAAGTATATTCGTTATACCACTCCAAAGAAAGATGTAGCCTTAGGACAAGAGTTAACCATATCACAAAGTGCAAGGTTAAGACTATGACAACCACAAGGTGTGTAGAATGCTCTAGGATTTATGTTGAGTAACCTATTTTGTACATCCTTGTGTTTTCCTTTCATATTAGATTCATTGTCGTATCCTTGTCCTCTTATATTGTCAAAATCAAGTTCAAGAGTACTCATCGCTTCTTGAAGTACATTGAAAAGCCCTAACCCCGTTGTATCTTCCACCTTTAAAAATTCTAAAAAGAATTCTTCCACCTTTATTGGACTTGTTGAAACATCCACACAACGAATCACAAGAGACATTTGTTCTTCATGGCTTACATCCGGAGTACAATCAAGTATAATCGAGAAATATTTTGCTTCTTTGATTCTTGCAATGATTGCATTCTTAATCTCACACGCTAACAATTGTATCAATTCATTTTGAATTTTGTGGCTAAGATAATGGTAATGAACCTCACCACTTTCAATTCGCCGAAGGTGCTCTTGCATTGTTAGATCAAATTCAGTAATCATTTCAATTATGCTTAAAAAAATTCCATTCCTCTCTTGATAAATCTTCTCATTGTCTCTACGAAAAGCTAAATTATTTTTTTGCAAGTGTTTTCACCACAGCCATTATCCTACGCAACACCCTTTTCCAGTGTTCTTTCTCTCTATTGATTTGTTCTTGCACGCTTTTATCAATGGTTTCATTATTGTGCAATCTCATATGTAATTTAATCCATTTACTCATGCACATGAGATGCTCATTACTACTTTCATGAATTTTTAACCTTTTACCAATATTTCTCCAATCTCCAAGTCCATCATTAGCTAATAAAGTCTTGTTCCCCTCTTCCTTAAACAACTTACAAAAAAAACAAAACATTTTATCCAAAACATCCGAATATACAAGCCACTTTCATCATGTTTCTCTCAATTGGATAAATGCTGGATGTAGTGTGTGGAAGAGAAGTGTCTATTAAGATCATCTTTAGGATTATTGACATCGTCAACTCTTCTTTTAGGACCTATTTCTACTAAAAAGTCTCGTAAATTCTGATCCATCTTATCCCAATTATTCAGATCAAAAACATTTGAAGGCTGAAATTCTACATTTTGGTCTTCATGTTGACTACCATCATTCTCATTGTCATTTTCATTAATCCACTGATTAATTTTCTTATTAAGCGTCTCTTCATGCTCTTCATTTACTGAATCTATAAATTCTTCCTCCTCAAAATTTTCAACTGGAACTGAATCATCTGTTTGTTTCTTAGCAACAACAAACTCATCAAGAGCTCTTGATTGAGATTGAATAAGTGCATCAACTTTTCATTTTTTTTTTCTTTTTTCAGACCCTGAGAGGCACTTTCTAGGATGCATGATTATAGGAAACAATCTAATGTAGAACTCAAGAACCAACGATCAATCCAAATTCAAAAGCTTCAAATTTAGGTAAAATTACCGAGGTTGCGAAACAATAGAGTGCTAGGCTAGCATCAATAACTCAATCAACACCATAAGAGCATCTGTAAATCATTAAATCAAATAAACAACAATCAACAAATTTGCCAAACATAATCCATCTACAAATTATTTGTATTTTCATAATGTGATGATTCAACTAATTTTTTTTTCATAATAAGCGAAAGATCATTTGATTCAATTGATATTGAGGTTAAACTTAGTGGTACCTTTTCTTATCCCTTTATTTTTATATTTAGTTTATGTATACAACAAATGTTTATATAACAAAAAAAAAAAAATGTTAATCAATAGTCTTGTCCCCTTAAAAGTCAAAAAGATTAAAAGAACAGATAAAAAAATAATGGCTCATTTTTAAAATATTCTTTGAAACTTGGAAAAGAAAGAATGTTCAATCACCTGATTCTCTTCCAGGCTCGTTGGCACAAAGCGGTGAAACACATAAATGGAAAGTCAAAAACGGTTTTGCAGTCCAAAAATCTAATTTTAATTGGGAATAAGGAGACCCAGTTTTGATTGTGAGAGAAAGAGAGAGAGAGACGGGTGTATTTGATCTCCAAAGTCGAAAGAGAATCGGCATCCAAAACTACTCTATAATAGCCGACCTAATCTTTTCCAATTTCCAAAGTTTCATACTCTTTTTTTCATTTTTTTACTTTTAAATATAACACAAAATTATTAATTTAGGGCTCTTTTGTAATAAGCTGTTTAGAAATTGGGCCATTTCTCATGTCTTGGGCAGCCTTTTTTTATTTTTTACAGACCTATATATTATTTGGGCTAAAGAAATTTGGGGCCCCAAAAAATGTACAAAAGTTGGAGGCGTAAAGCCGCGGCTTCCTGGGCTTTAGCCCAGGCCGGCTTTGACCAAGACCTCGAGCTTCCCTTATTTATACAGAAAATGATCCCCAGCAACACAAGTTTCATCCCACAAATAATTGTCTTCACTGTAGTTAACCCCTCTATTTGTCATTTTGGATTTATTGTCCTTTCTATCTCTTTCTAAGACTATTTCTTACTAGATTTCTTAAGATGAAGGCATCACCAAGACAGTTGAAAGTTCAAAAGCATATATTTTGTTTTTTAAAGGTATATAACGGATGATCCATAGTTTCTTTTGGTTGCACTGAGGATGAAGACCTAGTAGATGGTTACCAACCCAAACATTAAGGGTATCATGTAGAGCATTTTCCGCAGAAAATGAAAATGGTTTCTAGTGGACAATGACCATTCTTCCGTGTTAATATTTTCCATGGTTTTCATTTTCCAGGCGAAAGCATTTTCCACAAGTTTTGCAGAAGGCATACTTGGATCCAAGAGGAAGAAAGCCACTTTCTATACTCTTTAAGAGAGTCAGAAACACATTCCACTGCCAAAAAATGTTTTTGTCACAGTATACAGTTGAAACCGGACACTGATAAATGAAGACTTCTGTTTTCAGTTTCTGCAGAAATCAAAATCATTGTGGAAATAAAATGCAGTGAAAAACTACTGCAAACAAACATGCCTAAAGCTTAGATACTGTTTTTCACCTAAAAGAATTAGCTACTTCCATTGTTGATTTCAATGTCAGGAGGAAAGACAGAGAAACAGTGGTCTAACCACATGATTTCCAAATTTTGTTATCAGTATCATGAAAACACTGCAGAAATACATTCATCTGTACTTTCATCATTAAAATTGAACAAGGTTTCGGTTATATCCAGATGCATTTTAGCAAGTGTATCAATAAAAGAAAGAAAAACAGCATCCCCTAATCAATAAGATTATCTCATCAACAACAATCTATAGCCTAAAACAGATTACATAATTTAAAGAGATGACTTCTAGTAAATGAGATTACCCCATGAACAAAAAGCTATAGATTGAATACAGATTAGATAATTTAAAGATAGCATTCCTAGTTCATGAGATTACCCCTTGAACAGAAGGCTATGACTTGAAAGCAGATTTCATAATTTAAAGATAGCATTCCTAGTAAATGAGATTACCCACAACAACAAACTATATCTTGAAACAGATTACATTATTTAAATTTAGCATTCCTTAGAAGACTTCTAAGGTGATAAAATGTTGGAAAAATAATAAATCCGAGATCTAGACTTACAACTGCATAATTTTTAGGATGCAGTCACAGAAGAAGATGAAGGGGGTATTGGTGTATTAATTATCCCTTCCAACATCAAAATCACCTTTTTCATGGTGGGGCGAGAAGCAGGGTCTTCTTGAGTACACCACAATCCTACCCTCACCATCCTCTCCAATATCGTCTTCTCGACTTCTTCATTGCCTACCAGTTTATCCAACTCTCCACGCTCGAAGCAATCATAGACCCAATCCAAGAGAATAATCTCACTCTCTGCAGCCTCTATCTCCACATGCTTTCTCCAACATGTAAGTTCTAAAAGAACAATCCCAAAGCTGTAGACATCAGCTTTCAATGTTATAGGTGTGCCCTTGTGCCATTCGGGTGCCACATAACCTCTAGTC
Organism: Camphora micrantha; assembly: GCA_003546025.1. NCBI lineage: Eukaryota > Viridiplantae > Streptophyta > Magnoliopsida > Laurales > Lauraceae > Camphora > Camphora micrantha. The sequence continues at coordinate 27,278,059 of QPKB01000005.1, read as the reverse complement.
CCACGGATCCCGGTATATGTTTTTGTTTGATCTGGCATCAACAGCTTTGCTAAGCCAAAATCAGAAATCTTTGCAATCCAACACTCGTCCATGAGTACGTTCTGAGGTTTTATGTCACAGTGGATGATATGGGTCTCACAATCTTCGTGTAAATAGTGAATCCCTCTGGCTACATCCAATGCAATTCTCACTCTTTCATTCCAATCGGGGGGTGCTTCAGCCTTGAAGAGGAAGTTGGCGAGTGAGCCATTGCTCATGTATTCATAAACAAGTAGCCTGTGTGAGCCTTCAATGCAGAACCCAATCAGTCGAACCAAGTTCCTATGATGTGTCCTTCCTATTGTCTCCATCTCGGCTTCGAATTCCCTTTCTCCTTCAGCGAGCTTCTCTATCTTCTTCACTGCAATGGTCCTGTTGACACCATTCGGTAAAAATCCTTTATAAACCTTCCCAAAAGAGCCCCTACCAAGCTCTTCCTTGAAGTTGTCAGTCACTCTCGCCAACTGGTCATAGGTGAATGATCTCAAATTCATCTCCTCAATGAAAGCAGGAGTACTACTATGCTCTGGGATCCTTCCATACTCTACAACTTTGTGTCTATAAACGAAGAAGCAGGAACACAATAAGGTTATAACAGAACAGCCGATAAGAACAAGTCCCACAACCAAAACTCCCTTACCGAATGCCTTCTTTGTAACCTCATGTGAGGTGGGCTCCTTCACTGTGCCACCTCTGCCCACCTTAATGAAGGTCGTCGCAGAATCAGTTCTGTTCCCATATCTGAGAGGCAGCTTGTGTTTTGAACACCTTCCACCCTTGAATAAGGCTGCCATGCAATTGCAGTCTTCCAAACAGGCCTGCTTACAGACTTCTTCATTTGCCACCCATAGAAGTGCATACCCATCGTCTTCCCAATAAACATTTTCCAATGTGGTAACTGTCCAAGTCAAGCCTTCTGTACCTCTTCCACAATCTTGTTTAATGAAGTTTGCATCACATCCACGAAACATTTGTTGGGTGTCAACAAAATCAATTCCTTCAGGGCAGTTACAACTAGGCACCATATCCTCACCCATGTTACAATAGCTATTAAATCCACATGTTACTTTTCTCTCACAAAGGTCAGCCAGTTGGAGTGATAGCCATACGATTGATTCCTCCGATACGCTACCATTATTCTCAATTCTATGAGAATAAAACCGAAAAATTCCATCTACATACATCGTTGCGCGATAAACAAATGCTCTTGTCCTGTGTTCTGCCAGGTTTTTTATAGTAAAACCTGTGGAACTGAGTAGATACAACTGCCCATTAGTGTCTAAATTCAACGAGACATTCCTTCCTCCCATCCATATAGCTGAATGCCAGTAAGCATCCCTACTTGTATTAGTAGTATCCGTCGGGTATGAAACAAGATTTCCATCACTATGCATGACAATTCGAAATCTTCCAGTTGAATAATTGGTTTCTGAGAAGTGTGAAAAGAGAGTCCATTCAACAATTAACCTTTGTTCTGCAACAATCGTGTCGGGGGGAAAGTTGAAACTCTGCCATATGATATTTGAATTAGAGTTGTACAGAACAAAATTACCACTATCTAGCATCGATGCGTAGGAGGCAACTCCAGATGCATCAATGAGTGACCTACTGCTTCCGCCGCTGCTAAGGAGAAGTCTACCATCAGTAGACAAGAGAATTGTGCCAGATGAAATTGGTGGGTCATCTCTTTTCGCCGTCCATATGATGGTGTTGTTTGAAATTCCGATGATCCATACACCGACCATGAAACCATTGCCGATCGGATAGAACCCGAATGCAAATCGGCGGGAAGGAGACACCCAGTAAGTGGAATTGCCATTAATAGAGATAGAAGAGCCTAGAGTGATGTTAGGTGTTTGAATCTGAGCTGCTGCTGTAGAGATTGCAGAAAGAGAGAACAGAGCGAGGAGCAGAGCTGCCATTGCCATTGAAGAGAGTTGTTTTCAGTCCTTGTACAATAGTCAGTAGTGTATACATGAGCTGCTTTTAAATTGATTGAAGCATACATCCAAGATATTTTTCTTTCAAACCAAAGGAACTTTGGTTTTTCTTGCCCACTAATTGAGGGAAAGGTCCATATGCCAACCAAAATCTAGAAACCATTGTTGACTTCAAGTCAACCAATGATCTTAAGGCATGTAATAAGAATCTAATTGGGAGCATTCGTCAGGGCACTTAAATCCTGGGCCTCAGGCAACTGTTTATTTCCTCAGTTCTGTTTCTTGTACAATCAGGTTCTATCATGCACAATCTGGAGCGTTGGATATAACAAGTCCCGATTGTGGTTCCTAAAATACTCGTAGATCAAAAGGTTACAGCTCTTGGATTGGATTGTCTGTTTACTAAAGTAAAATCCTACCGTGGTGAATATCAGACACTGTGCAGTTTGTTGTGGACTCACTGCTGGGGGTCCAATCACAGGGAGTGTGACCCACCAGACTTGAGTACTTTCAGGTTTTTAACTTTTATTAAGCTATGATCACAATTTCTTTTACAACAACAACAACAGCAACAACAACAACAGAAAAAAAAAGATTATAATTTTCTTTGAAATATATAACATACTAACATAGTGATTCTATAAATATAGATACTATTCTGGTTGGCCCGTGGGCTGGATGACCATACCAGGGAAAAATTAAAAAGGTCAACGGTTTAGAATAGGGTCAACTCAACATGGGTGTCTGATCTGGATCAGATCTGGATACATCATTTATAAACTTGTGTTAGTTTAGTTTGATAATTGGTCAGGTTGGGAGGATACATGTTTGGTTGATTGCCATGGGGCCCAATATGAACCTGAGCCGAACCCATTTATTAATTGGGAAGAAAATGTCAATTGGGTCCGAATCGGCAAACAGGGGTGGTAATGGTTTGGGTTAACCACGGAAAGTGACATGTATTTGGACAACCCAGACTTAAATTTTTTTTATTGAATCGGTTATGAAACATCTAGAAGAGTCAACTTGAACCCAAAATTACTAGGACGGGTTTGAACTAGGTTGATAGTTCATAGTGTAATGAGCCGACTTGGGTAGGGTTTGAATTAATTAGGGTGATGGATCAACTAGAAAGAATAAACTAAATCCAAACATGAACCATTTATTAATCAGGTTTTTATCCCAAGTCCAACCCAGAAGGTAAAAAGGCCAAGGCTCAGGCACTTTAAAAAAGGGCAGTGTTGGGAATTGTAATCTCTATCATTACAATTTGAGGTTTTTTTTTAGCAATCACAGTGACTCAACTCAATTTGACCTGTCTATTAATGTTATTGAGAGTTGAGAATATTATAATTAAAGATGAAATTATGGGTTGAATTTGACTGGATCAGGCTAGTCATGACCCAAACTTTGATCGTCAAAACTTGAAGGTCCTCCACTAAGAGTGTGTATGTAGGGTTTTTGGACTTTTAGGCTGAATCTATGTATTACGAATGACCACTTGAAATGAGTTCTTCTAGAAGCTATGTTTAATGTCATGATACAAGAAAGTTCAGCTACTAACCGTCCAAAGATAAAGAAGATTTTTGGCCTTTTAAGGTTGGTAGAATTTGTAAATGGGCCCTGAGGTTTTAGTATTTACAAATAGGCCCCTATATCTTCATTTTAATACCTTTTATGTCCCTAAAATCAATAGTTTTCCAACCACTATAGGTTTTTAGAGTAAATTGACACTCTTGCCTATCTCTTTTATCCTTATATGCATAATTTCAAAAGCTTGGACTCAATTTTTTTTTCTATAAAGAATGTAACTTTAACAATTGCACTTACTGAGAGAGAATAATTAACCCTATATAAATTCATTTTTTATTATTAACACAAGGCTCATTTCATTAAATCCAAATTGATCATGAGGAATCAACACCTATACTTATTACCGGTTATGATTTATCCAATCCACACATGGCCTGCCATTAGATTGATGAAAGTTTTCAAATACATGTTTATGCTTCATGTGTAGGGGGTGTAAAAGAAATATTGGGGAATGAAAAATTGTGAAATAATATTAGTTTTTAGAATTTGGGGTGGGAGAGGGGGTGGGGGTTTTTGCGGTTGGCTAAAAGAAATATTGGGGGAATGGGCAAATGAAAGAAAAAAACATATTGTTTTTTAGAATTTATGGGCGGGATGAGGGAATTTTAAACTTTTCTCAAATATGTGTGGGGGCTTCAAGCCTTGTACTTGGGTCCACCTCTGATCATATGCGTGAGAGATTTATTGAGAGAAACCATTGGAACTTGAGATATATAACATAATAATATTTTTGTAGATAATAATATACTCATTTTTGTTTTACAGATGTAAGGGCAAAGCTTTCATTTATATGAAAATCCAATGCAAATCTCATGGTGGCTGCCCATTCTTGTTAGGAATATTGATTTGGGGGATATGAAAGATATTAAAAAGGAAAAGGAGGGGCCTATTTACAAATACTAAAACCTCAGGGGCATATATACAAATCCCACAAACCTTAGAAGGTATATACAAAAAGCTCATAAAAAAAAAAAAGAATTTGACCGTAGTCATTGGGCATATGACAAAAATCCAGATAAAGTTAGTATAATATATCTTAGGAGATATTCGGATCATGGATTTAAAACTATGCATAAAGTTTAGAGTCGTAAATAAAAAGGGGAAACACAACAAAGATTTTGAGGCCTTATCATATCCACGCCTCATGTATATAGAATCTCGGTACACAACAGATTGCTGGTCGTGGGATTAAATCCGACGGTGGAATTCATTTCACATAGTCCGGTGATATTTTTCACGCGATTTTGATATGTTCACGCATTTAGGCTGTTTAACCTTGTCCCTGGCATGATTTTATGCCCATCAATCTTTTTTGTGGGACGCATTTGGATGTATGGTGAATTGAAGCAAAGTGAGGTGAAGCATCAAAATAAGAGAGAATAAAATATAAAGGGTTACGATGATCTTTTATTTTTAGTTGTTTGGTGAGGAATCTTTTTGACTTTTTATATAGAAAAGTGAAGTTTTTTTGTCTTTCAGTAGAGAAATGATGTTTTTTTTTTTTTCTTTTTAAAAGATGGAGGCAATTTTGAAATTATGTACTTTCAATATGACCCATTGTCTTTTATTGTCTTGATAATAGAGGCTTTACATATTCACCTTACTTCACTTCACCACATATCCAAATACGCCAAGGTTAAATTGCACCACACAATATTCTGCCCAGCAATAATTCCAGTGACGTGTGTAGTTTAGCCCAAAATTTGAGTACGTGTAGAAGCCATGATTCAAACTTAAATGTATCTTGAAATGGCCAATTCATCAAATGAATTAAGGTCCACCCTCCCAACCGAAAAAAAATAAAAATATCAAAGCACAAGCTTAGATTTATGCACTAACAATGCTTTTAGTTTTGTATAAGACGGTTGTTTTGGATCCGGGCATAGAGTTGGATTTGATTAAAAGGGCATAAAACCTAGGATGGGCTCCACCCAAACCATCATAGGAATTGGCTTTGATTTATTTATTTATTTTTAGGGTTCCATCATGAAGACTATGAGACCCACGTAGATCAAGACCGCCCATATTAAGGCATCCATCCAAGCATATACCTTTTGCATCTCATATAATTTAAATTCAATTATTTTGAAGTTATTTGGATGAAACTTAGCTTATAAAGTCCATTATATTATTTTGTGGGAAAGAACATGGATCTAGATGCAAATCATTTTAGAGATGGGTCTCACTGTCAGTGTGAGTGCTTAATGCACATGGCCTTAGAGCATGCACGTGAAACGGAGAAAGAAAAAAGGGAAAGCAGTGAATAAATCTCGTGCTTTTTTCAACCAAAACCGTATGAAAGATATCAAAACCGCGTGAAAACAAAAAGTCTATCAAAAAGTCTACTTGGACAAACTTTTTGGACAGAATTTTGGACATACCGGGTTTTTGTGCCCGGGGTCTAGCAGGATTTGTAGCACGGCTGGCGTGAAAATAGATCATGGAAAATGCCTGTCGCGTGCCCAGAGTCTATATGCATAAAGGCGTGCGTATGATAAGGACGCCTCATGTAAAAATTCCAAGGCCATGTTAGAGCATGCACGTGAAACGGAAAAGAAAAGGAAAGCAGTGAATAAATCTCGTGCTTAGGCCTGTCAATGGGATGGGTCAGGCCGGGCCTGGGCTTGGGTTATCCAACCTCGTCTCGAAAATAGGACAGGCTGCCAGGTGTTGTCTAATCTCGGCCCTAAATTGAACGGGCCTACATCAAATCCCGTCCCATACGGGCTTGGGCTGGAACAGGGCCGTACTTGGGTTTAGCTTAATCCTGGACATAAGCAAAACATTCTCTAATTATTCCTACTATCACCAGACACCCGGTGTGAACTGGATTTTTTTTTTTTTGCCGGTGACAGTAGAAAATCAGAAAATCAATAGAAATGAATTAATATCCTATAGGCTATATGGGTCAAGTAATGTAGGAACGGTTAAAACCTTTTTTTTTTATTTTGCCGGTGAAAGTAAAAAATTAGAAAATCAATAGAAATGAATAAGAATGAGTATCCTATATGAGTCAAGTTAAAGTAATGTAGGATCGGTTAAAATAAATTTTTTTTTTTTTGGCCGGTGAAAGTAGAAAATCAGAAAATCAATAAAATAAATGAGAATGACATCCTATATGGGTCAAGTAATGTAAAAAAGAAATCAGCAGAAATTATTTTTCTTTTAATATGTCTAAAACATCATTTAGTGTATTCCCATCATTGTCTAAATCACCATCACTAGTTGGGTCATGACTAAACCAATCTTGGGTACAAACTAATGCTTCCACCGTATTTCATTTCAAAGAAGTCCTATGTGGGTCAAGTACCCCCTCTCCGGTGCTAAATGATGACTCTGAAGCAACGGTAGAAACTGGAATAGCTAAAATATCACGAGCCATTCAAAATAAAATATGATACTTAGTTGAATTTAATTTCCACCATGAAATACGGTTATTAACCACGGTTCGGTTCGGTTAGACGGTTTTTCGGTTTTTTTTTTTTACACCCCTATAGGTAGCAAAACCCTTGCCGTGGGGCCCACCTCGACTTTTTCAATCGTTCTCTAATTTTGTAGTAGGCCAACGTTTAATTGTTGAGTCCGAATCGTCAAAAAGTCCGTCGTGGCTATTGCACGGGACCGTGTAACGCATTTTTGAAACACAATCATAGAGCCCACATAGATCATTCGGACGATTAACGATGAATAGCATCACCTTTGATTTCTAAAGAGCTGATTCCCACCGTACGATTGAGCACAATAAGGAAATCGTGATTAAATCACGTCAATGGTAATGCCACGTCTTCTTAACTCACTCTCATTTTGACAAAGAAATTTCTATTTGGTCTTGCTTTGCAGCTCATCTTAGAAACCACAATTGCATCGTCAATGGCCCCACCTAATGCTTTGTGGGTTTGTTGGCTCTAGCCATGTGGGTTTGTTGTTTTAGCCAGTTGTAGGCTTCAAATTATCTTTGTTTTGTTTTTAAGTGTTGTGGGTGGTTGTGCTCATGGTACCTAAAATATATTTCACTATTGTGTATTTTTGTCTTCTCCTTAATATATATAAATCTTAACTTGCAAAAAAAAAAAAAAAGTAATGCCATGTCAGTGCCTACTCCTGTTTCTATTACATGCTCAATTGGATGTGAGACTTGCTCCTTTTGACCTGAAACTTAAGGCTATATGATCAGAGGGGATGTGATTCATTATGAATAGTCCAGATGATCTATATGTTGGGCCCACGATGGTGCTCTAGGAAATTGTGACACGGTTCCCATCTGCGAGGGGGCATCCCGGCTCATAATTGTTTTAAAAGTGTGCGTAAGTGAAAAAAATTTAGCTCTCCTAATGATTATGTCTGCTAAATTATAATAAGACCTTTGCAAGCTAGCATAAGCTCGTCTAAACAATTTGTGCACAGCCTTGGGCTCCCATTAGGAGAAATTTTTAGATGGGCTGGGCACGTATATTGCACACAAGCTCACCAGAAAATTGCTCGATTATAATTAGATTTGACCCACATCTAATTCAAAGGAAGACCTTTCAATCCTAACTATTCCTATAACTGAAATTTATAAAAAATGTGCAGTCCAACTCCTCACACGTAAAACGACACGGCTTAAGACTAAGACAAATGGAGTGACTGAAACTTTCTAAACAGTAGACCATTGAAAATGGAAATGAAAAATGGGTCATCAAATGCTCAAAAGGCGCAACAAAGAAATTGAATGTGTTCAAGATCTAGATTCATTGTTGTGGCCCCTTTGATAGTCAAGGTCTTGCATCAAGTCCAATTTTACACTCATTAAACCTTCACTCACTGCTGCATTGAATCTCAAGAAAATCTATAATTAAAATATCATTAAACTTTAAGGCTATTAAGTCAAGGGCTAGTGTAATCTTATGTGGCTCATTTTATGGACTCCTGAAGCCTACCCTCTTTCCATTGGCAAACTTGCATCTAAGTAGGTTCCACAAGCTATACAGCATATAAGCTATATGCAGCTTGCTTGTAGGTGAATATTTCCCTAATTTAACAATTTGTAATGCTTTTGTAAAGGAAATATATATATATATATATATATAATGCTAAACATTCATTGCCAGTGGATAGGTGACATGAGTAATAGAGCCCGCTAAATCCAAAAAACAACAGAAATGGTTAAAGATAAATGGTGTCGCGACCCCCCGGCTAAATCCAGAAAACAACAGAAATGATTAAAGATAAATGGTGTCGCGACCCCGGACCAGGTCTGTGGGCCTGATCCGGGATCGGGACTAAATTATGGATATTGATGATGATGAACGGTAACCATACCATGAATTTATTTTTAACCAATACGTATAAGAGTTAAAAGAAGAATGGCACTCGTACACGCGATTTCCCACAGGTGTTCGCGGTGAGGATATCACATCAACATGAATATTTCTTTTATGTGCGGAAGCGTGTAACAAATCTAATTCATACATTCATGTCCAAGATAGTACGATTGATAACAAATTTATAACTAGTATCAAAATGAGCAATGATCATTATCTATTTCCCCAAAGTAAGTTAAAGTATACATTAAAGATCATTTAATTAGATATCCCAAAAATAGAGGCCAACAAAGGCCAATATAACAAAAGTATCAATTCGCAAAAGAATGGTTAATCCTAACCCAAAATGTTACGCAACTCGGGCAACCAAATGTCTAAACGACATCATCGGCATGCCACTCAACTAGACGCCGCGGTTCTCCGACCGCCTCCTCGTGCTCCTCCTCGGGGTAACCAACAACGGGACCTGAATACCAAACCAAATGGTCAAACACAACGGTTTTGCAGGTGGGTGAAAAGATATAACAATAATTTTCATAGACCAAAAGAATCATTTATTGGAAAACAATGTACAATATAAAGCATGTAAGATAACCAAGGAAATCGAGAAACAAGCAATATGGCAACCACACGGAGCTAAGTCCTCTATCACCGAAGTGACATGAGCATATTGGGATGTTGACCTTAGTCACCGAAGTGAGGAGGTACAATAAAATTTATATATACATATACATAATAATACGGGACATGACCACGGTAGCGAACCAGGGCATCGGGAACCATAGTAGCAATCTGCGGTATCGAGATAAGACCACGGTAATAACCGGGTAGCGAGGTCCAAACTGCAGCTGGCGGGATGGGAGGGGGGATCTCCAAGTCGGTGGATCAAACCGGCAAGGTAATCCAAGCTTAGTGGTGCCGACTCATAGGTCAAATGACATAAAACAAGGCATATACAAAATTCATATTGTAAGTCCAGAAAATATGGCTCACAAAATTAAGGGGAGCCCTTCGGGACTTATCCTAATCGGCTGTGAAAGCTGGTTGCTCTGAGGACCTGAAAGAGAAGAAAGAACAGTCAAAGGACCCTGGCTATGGGCAGCACAGAGCTCTCCGATGCTTCAGTTAGTCTCTGCTAAGGTATCGCTGAGGCCGAAGAAGAGAAGAGGGTTCATGCATGTGTATGTTCATGCTCACGTACCTGCGAGGGAACAGCTCCGTCTTCATATATAAGAGATTCTCCAGATATTTAGTGATGGGTCTGATGATTAAAACGCTAAAGTCTCATCAGCCCATAAAGCAATTAATGAGGGTCCATCACAGCCCATATCGCATTAAATGACGGTCCAGTCAGCCCACGTTGCATTAAATGCGAGTGATATTGGGCTTGATCCTGTCTTGACTTGTTGGCGGTGAGGGTCCCATCGGACCTTTTCTTGGACCCCGCCCTGATATGGCCATAACCGCTGGATGCTGCTCTGTCAGAGATTTGGTGAAGATTTGGACGGCTGGGATGAAGTTTCTACCCCAGTGGCGTGTACTCATATCCTGCCACGTGTTTGAAGAGGAGAGACGGCTATCAGGGCCTGTCTCATCTGGCACCTCGGCATACAGTTGTAGCCGAGGTGCGTGATCAACAGTCATACAGCCAAGATCACGACGTCCTCAGGCCAGGGTCGACCAAAAGGACGATACTCATCTCGACTAGCGCATTAGTGCTCGAGCCGGGATGCACTTCGACCGAGATTACCGCTAGATTTAGCATGACCTTGATGTCTTGAGAATCACCCCACACAATTGCCCCTTAGCTTCTGATTGTTCAAAGTCTAGGAATCTTTAGGTCGGAAGCTATAATGATGAGGATCGGACAGAGATCTTTGTCTTAATGACAGTCGATGACGTTAGGTCTTCATCCGATTTCCCTTCGTCTGCCCTAGGCAATAAATGCTGCTCTTTAATCATTGCGGAAAACACGCTGGTGGTGACATGCGTCATTATCTGGTTTGCTGCGCCGTCGAACAGAGGGCACTTGCAGCCTTCCGATGTGACGTTTTCCAATTTTGAAAACAACGCTTTAAGATGGCTAAGATGGTGCCTCTTCCTTTTATGAATAGCATCATCGTCTTCCTTCCCCTGGTCTTTGCTTCCTGTATTTGAAAAAGACCTCCCAGGGCTTTCAGAGCAGAAGTTCAGAAGTCGGACGACGCGCGTGAGGGAAGTCCTGAGAGCGACTCGTAAGTTTGTTTTATTTGATTCATTTCCGCTTCCTTCTGGGGTTCTTTTCTTTGGGGGGTTCCCTTATTTCTTCCACCTAAATTGCTCTATTTTAGAAATGGACGTCTACAGCATTGGTTAGAGAGTCTCGCAGCCATAAAAGGGCTGAGAAGGGCTTATGAAATACCGGATGATGTCTTAGTCAGGCGAGCGGACTCTGCGGATTACGTACTCCGCTCGTATTCGGATGACTAGATGCCCATCCCACTGATCGCTGTCATAGAGGGGGGAGTTAGGTTTCCCCTAGATCCGCTGCTTATGCCTTAGCACTTGGTCCATCGCCCCTAGCCAGCTGCTGCTGAACAAAAAATTAGATATCGACCTCGGTGTTCATGACATCGAGGACGTCTATGATATCTGTAAGTCCAAGGAGGACAACTACTACCTCCGAGTCAAGCCTCACCGCGAGAGTTTTGTTACGGCGCTTGAAGACTCGAACAAATATGCCAGGGACGACCTGTTGTGCGTCTCAGGAAACTGGGAGTTCGGCGCCGGGGTGGACAGAGTGAATAGAGTCCCGCGTCGCCTTGGGGCCGTTCCAAGTAATTCTCTCTTCTTGACTTTATTTTACTATTTTCTTTCTTTGCCGAACTGATGTTCTTGTTAATTGTGCAGCTGCCCGAGAGAGGAAACAACTGGCCAAGCGAGTTGGCTGGAAGAGAAACGACGAGTGGCACCGAAAGATCACAAGGTGCACCGAATTTTCCAACAGATCGGCTTGGGTGCTCTTGGGTTACGAGCCGAAGTATCGGGGATATTACAAAAGAGCCGAGCCGCCCTAGCAGCCACCTCGAGGAGAAAATCCGGGGACAAGCGAGCTCGTGGCTGAAAGTCGATATGCGGCCGTGTTCGAAGAGCCTTCCCGGGCTGCGACTGACGCCATTAGTCGAGCCTCCTCCGACGCCAAAGCATCCACCTTTGATCCGCAATCAAGCGGCACTCCCCTGAGAAGAAGAGACCGCCGCTCCTCGCCAAACCTAGGCAAAATGTCGTGGATCCCAGTGTTCGTGGACTTAGAGACGCTGGCGCTCGGGGACGAGGCTGGATCTCCTCCGCCGGCAGTTTTGGATACTGCCGAACACTCTGCCCCCAGGCCCGTCGTGACCTCCGCGGGTGTGGAAGAGGAAGTCCCAGCTCCGCACCTAAGTCCGGAGGTTCGGCAGTCTCCTGCTGAGATCAAGCGAAGTAAGAGTCGCTCGAGAAAGAGGCCGAGGGTTGAGGGGGACAGTTCGGGTGGTGCATTGCCGCCAGCCGAGCCGGCACCCTGGGAGCCGAGCTTCTTACTCGAGCCGGGGAGGCCCATGACAGTGGAGGATTGTATCCATAAGAAGCCCAACTCCCTCGTGCTCGAGACGCTCGGCCATGCCTGCGCGCTACTGTGAGACACGGCTCGGTTGAAAAATATGAGCGACCCCAAGTTGCTGTCGTTGCTGCTGCACTCCTGCTTTCAGGTGAGCTGTCTTGAATTTTCTTTCGTGAATTGTTTCATTCCGGCCGTTGTTCACTAACTACTCTTGCCTTGAGTAGACGTTGCAGAAATCAATGGTAGTTATTGATAGATTCAATAAGCAGGGCCCCTTGGTCGCCAGTCTCGACAAGGAGAAGAGGGAGTTGGAAGAAGCTTTGGGAGCCAGCACTTCAAAGATAGATCAGCTGCAGGCGCTCAAGGGCGAGCTCGAGACACAGCTCGGCGAGGCCACCGAAGAGGTTGAGAACGAAAAGATGAAAACTGCCGATCTCGAGGCCTTGGTGGAGAAACTAAGGAGCGACCTTCAAGCTGAGTCGAGGAGGGCAGACGAGGCCGAGGCCAGGGTTTAGTCCGAGAGTGATGCCGCCTTCCAGGACGCGGCAAACCAAGCGACTGCTTACTATGGAGCGGAGGTTTTCCGTGTCTGGGACAGGACGTGGTCAAAGACGTGGCGTGCCGCCTTGAGGGAGGTGGGGATCCCGGAGGACCATCCGTCCTTCGTGAATCCGCCGGACTGCCCTGGCCCATCGGCTCCCAACGATAAAGTGGTGACAGAGGCTCCGGCCGACGTCCCTGACAGCTCCAGCCCCCAGAGGCTTCGATATATTTTTCCTTCTGATTGATGATGTAATAGTTTTTTTTTTTTTTTGTGAAACTTGTACTTCTTTGAGACATGTACTTTGGAATGTAATGATTCTTCAATAATATAATCAAATTTTTGCTTGCCGCTGAGTTCTCCCCCCCATTTTTTTTTTTTTAACATTTGTCTATTTTCATTTGCCACTGAGTATCTGAGTTCGGCCTCATTGGGACGGCATTCGTGGTCGAAATGGCTTCATGCCTGGGCGGTATAGACCAACCCGAGGTAATCTCGTCATTGGCCGTAATGGCTTCATGCCTGGGCGGTACAGACCGACCCGAGGCAATCTCGTCATTGGCCGTAATGACTTCATGCCCCGGGCGGTACAGACCGACCCGAGGCAATCTCATCATTGGCCGCAATGGCTTCATGCCCGGGCGGTATGGACCGACCCGTGGCAATCTCATCATTGGCCGTAATGGCTTCATGCCCGAGCGGTATGGACCAATCCGAGGCAATCTCATCATTGGCCGTAATAGCTTCATGCTCGAGCGGTATGGACTGACCCGAAGCAATCTCATCATTGGCCGTAATGGCTTCATGCCCGGGCGGTATGGACCGACCCGCGGCAATCTCATCGTTTGGCGTTGCAGCCAAGCCGCCGACACTTCCCATTCAGTTTCATCGAGAGTCAAGAATTAAGAATTGCTTTCATTGATTCTGAGAATTGAATACAAACTAAAAATAGAACTTCTGAAGGTGGGAGGCGTTCCATGGCCGTGGTAGCTGTTGACCATTCATGTCTTCAAGTTTGTAGGCCGACTGTCCGGCGATGGAAATTACTTTGAATGGCCCATGCTAGTTCGGGGCTAGCTTGCCTTGATTCGAATCCTTGTCACCCGGGAGTGTCTTTTCAGAACCAGTTCACCAACTGCGAACTTCCTTTCGCTGACCTTCTGGTTGTAGCCCCTGGCCAATTGCTGCTGATAAGCGGTCAGCCTGACGGCTGCTGCTTCTCTACGTTCATCGACTAAATCCAACTCCTGAGATAGATTAATGTCATTTTGGCCTTGATCGAAAAGTTCGGACCTCAAAGTCAGGAGGCCGATCTCTAGGGGAATGACGACTTCCATCCCATAGGCAAGGGAGAAAGGGGTTGCCGAGGTGGAGCGCCTTGGAGTTGTTCTGTAGGCCCATAGAACACTTGGCAGCTCCTCTACCCATCTTCCTTTAGCTCGGTCGAGTCGCTTCTTCAGCCCATCTAGTACCACCTTATTAGAGATCTCAGCTTGACCATTGCTTTGTGGGTATGCCGGAGTAGAGTAATGGTTCCTGATGCCGAGCTCTTGGTAGAAATTTCTGAAGAAGACAGAATCGAACTGGGTCCCGTTGTCCGAGACCAAGGCTCTTGGAATACCGCACCTCGTAACTATATTCTTCCACACGAAGCTTTTCGAATCCTGCTCTGTAATGGAAGATAATGATTCTGCCTCTATCCATTTAGTAAAGTAGTCGGTGGTGACTATCAGCCACCTCTTATTTCCTGGAACTCGGTAAAGTGGTCTCACGATGTCCAGCCCCCATTGGGTGAAGGGCCATGGGCTGGAAAGCGAATTCAAGTCTTGCGTTGGCTGATGGAGGGAATGTGAGAACTTTTGACATTTTTCACACTTTCTGGCGTATGACTGCGCGTCTTTCTGCATGTACGGCCACCAGTAGCCTTGACTGATCGCCCGGTATGCCAATGACCTTCCTCCGATATGGCTGCCGCAGATCCCCTCATGTATTTCATAGAGGATGTCCTCGACTCTGGTAGGGTGAACACACTGGAGATATGGGTCTGTGAATGACTTCTTGTAAAGCTTACCTTCAGGAGACAACCAGAAGCGGAATGCCTTGAGCCTGATTCGGTGAGCCTCAGTTTTGTCTTCAGGAAGCTGGTCGTCTTTCAGATAGGAGACGATCTGGTCCATCCAGCTCGGGCCGAGATTCAGGCACAGGATTTCCCTTGGCGAGTGGAGCTTTGTACTGGGCTTTGCCAGCGATCCTACTTCGATGGCAGAGGCCAGACTAGCAAGGGCGTCGGCGTGGGAATTGAACTCTCTGCCTATCTGTCTGATTTCGGCTGCCTGGAACTGAGAGAGGAACTTTTTCGCAATGGCTAGGTAAGCAGCCATCCTGTCGTAGCGAGCTTGGTAGTCTCCAGTTAGCTGGTTTGTCACCAACTGTGAATCATTGAAGACCACTAACTGTTGAGCTCCTAGGATTTTGGCGCTGTTTAGTCCTGCTATCAGAGCTTGATACTCAGCTTCATTATTTGACGCCTTGAAGTCCAGGGTGAAGGCCTGCTCGATGACCAGTCCCTCTGGAGATTGGAGGACGACACCTGCGCCCGCTCTTCTGGAGGTTGAGGATCCATCGACAAAGACTTTCCAACTCGAGGTGGGGTGTTGACTCTGGGTTTGTTCATCAGTCTCTGTAGGCGCTTCCTCGAGCCCTCCGCCCCTCAGTTCGGCCCTGGGCTGGGCCGGTGCCGAACTCGAAGAGACGAATTCCATGATGAAATCTGCCATAACTTAGGTTTTGATCGCTGTCCTAGGTTGGTACTGTATATCGTACTATCCGAGCTCCACGACCCATCTGGATATTCTTCCTGAAAAGTCAGCTTTTTTGAAGATAGACTTTAGTGGATGTTCAGTAACAACCACTATAGCATGAGTTTGAAAGTAATGGGAGAGTTTGCGAGAAGCACTGACGAGTGTTAACGCAAGCTTCTCCAATGGCAAGTACCGGGTCTCGGCGTCAAGGAGGGTCTTGCTCGTATAGTAAATTGGTTTTTGAAGCTTATTCTCCTCCCTGACGAGAACGGAACTGACCGCGTGGCCCGAGACCGCCAAGTACAGATACAGTGTTTTGCCATGTTTCGGAGTTGAAAGCAGGGGAGGTGAAGAAAGGTAAGCTTTAAGCACTTGTTAAACCCGTTCACACTCCGGAGTCCATTGGAACTTTAGATTTTTATGCAGGAGGTGAAAGAATGGATGGCACATATCTGATGATCTGCTGATGAAGCGGTTTAGTGCGGCTGCTATTCTGGTGAGCTTCTGCACTTCTTTGGCTGTGGCGGGACTCTGTATTCTGAGGATGGCCGATATTTGATTTGGATTGGCCTCGATTCCTCGCCGCGTGACTAGGCTTCCGAGGAACTTACCGGATCCGACACCAAAAGCACACCTGGAGGCGTTCAGCTTTAGTTTGAACTGCTTCAGAATAGTAAAAACTTGGGTCAAATCTTCCAAATGGTCCTGGGAATGCCTGGATTTGACGACCATATCGTCAATGTATACTTCGACGATCCTGCCGAGCTGGGCCTGAAACATCTTAGTGATGAGGCGCTGATAGGTGGCTCTTGCATTCTTTAATCCAAATGGCATCACCTTGTAGCAGTAGGTGCCTCGAGGCGTTATGAATGCAGTCTTTTCTTCGTCTGGCCCGTACATGGTATTTGATGATAACCTCGATAAGCGTCGAGAAAACTCATCCTATCGTGCCCAGCAGTGGTGTCAATCATCTGATCAATTTTGGGGAGTGGAAAGCTATCTTTGGGGTAGGCTTTATTGAGGTCGGTGAAATCGATGCACACTCGCCATTTCCCGATTTTCTTCTTGACCACCACCGTGTTTGCCAACCAGACCGGGTATTGGACTTCTCTGATCACTTCGGCCTTAAGCAACTTGTCTACTTCTTTGATCACAGCTTCCGTTTGTGGTACCCAGGATCTGCGAGCCTTCTGCATGACAGGCTTATGATTGGGATCCACGCTCAATTTATGGCACATGACCTCAGGGTCGACGCTAGGCATCTCGTCGGGCGTCCAAGCGAAGACTTCTCTGTTCGTCATCAGAAAATTTACAAGTTCGGATTTTTCTGGTTCGGCGAGCTGGCTTCCGAGCAGGAAGAATTTGCCCGGATCGTGAGGGTCGATCCTGATCTCTGTCAGATCTTCTACACTTTTGTTTTCCGGGTCCTGGCCGACCTCATTGAGCTTCTTTTCTAATTCGACCATGTTGACCTGCTTCGGCTCTTGCTCTCCAGGTACCACGGCCATCAGGCATTGTTTGGCCATCTGCTGGTCTCCTTTGACCGTAACGACCTCTATTCTGCTGTTTTTATCCTCAAGCAGGAACTTCGGCTTCTGGTGGCGAGTAGAGGGCACCGCCTCCATGCCATGAAGCCAGGTTCTGCCCATTACGGCGTTGTA
Source organism: Camphora micrantha (assembly GCA_003546025.1). NCBI lineage: Eukaryota > Viridiplantae > Streptophyta > Magnoliopsida > Laurales > Lauraceae > Camphora > Camphora micrantha. Next base: position 27,260,604 of record QPKB01000005.1, on the reverse strand, counting down.
GGGGGTTGGCGCATCGACCACCAAAAAATCTGTCGTCAGGGATGCTCCTCCAATCTGGACCTTGAGTGTGACCTTGCCTTTGGGGTAGACTGGTTTGGCGCTAAACCCGATTAGAGGGGTCTGAGCTTCTTGCAGATCTGCCTCGGAGAGGCCCATCTTTTTAAAACAATCAAAGTAGAGGATCTCGGATGAACTGCCGGGGTCGACGAGAATCCTCTGAACCTTGCAGTTCTTGAGCTTTAAAGTTACGATGAGCGGGTCATTATGGGGGAGCAGAACTCCTTCCAAGTTCCCTTCTGAGAACTAGATTTTGGGCCGCTCCTTCCGCGCCCTCTTCATGGCTGGTTCGAGCTCTGCCGTCATCACTTGCTTTCCGTGGGAGGCTTGTCTGGCTTCGGCACGAGCTTGGTAACTCCCTTTGGGGGGGATGGGCTAAGTGGATGACATTGATGATCCTCTCAGACCTGTCACTGTCCTGTCCCCTCTCAATCTGATGAGGAACACGGGCGCTGTCCCTGGCCCTTGCCTTGATGAAATCCTTCAGATGCCCATCACGGACAAGCTTCTCCAGGTGTGATCTCAGGATTCTGAACTCTTTGGTTTTATGTCCGCTCTGTTTATGATAGGCACGTAATCTGCTTTGATCACGGGCGGACGGGTCGCCCCTCATGGGCTATGGCCAGTTGAAATATGGCTCCGATTGGATCTTGTTCATGACCGTATGAATAGGTTCCTTGAATATGGTGTTGACAGCTCTGTAGGAATTAGAAGATGGCCTGTGCCTTTTACTATCTCCAGAGGTAGATGTTGGAACCTTTGACGAGCTGGAGGGGGTCCAGCACAGGCTCGGCGCCTCTCTCCGGGAGGATCTCTTGTCTTTTCTTGAAGGCTTATTACCTCGATCCTTATGATTGACGTCGAAGCTCTCCCGAGCTTGGATCTGGTCGTCTTCTTGAGCAATGAAGTGGTTTATCCTGGCCATCAGTGCCGTTATTGAGGTCACAGGGCTGCCGGCCAAGTCCTTTCGAAGATCATTATCTGGCAACAGGGCGTTTTGAAAAGCAAAAATCGCCACTTCATCTTTAGAGCTGTCAACCTGACTGTAGATTGTCCAAAATCGCTTGGCGAACTGGGTGATGTTCTCCCTTCGTTTCATCCTCATAGTCATTATATCTGATGGACCCGATTCTTCCCTCTCTCCCGCTGCCTCCGTCCCGGGTCTTTCGGGGTACGGCGGAGGGGAGGAGAAGAAAAGATAAAGGGTAACAACATCTTTCTTTTTTTGTACGGGTATGCCAATTTCACTTTTCTACTTGGAATTTTAGGAATGGTGATCCGAAGATCCACCTTCACAAGTAGAAAGGGGAAATGAAACTTTTTCTAGTTTCTATTGCACACATATTTTAAGAAAAGAGACAAAATGGTTTTTTTTGAATGCCGTGAAAGGCGATTTCATTTGTTGCCGTGAAAGGCGATTTTGCCGTAAAAGGCGATTTACAAGTCTTATCCATTATGAAAGACAAGAATTGTGATTTTTGTCTCTAAAGGAAAAATAAAGTACAATAGAAATCAAGAAAAGGAATCTGACTTCTCATTCGATTGTGGGGACACGTTCAGATCGACGGTCGCGAGTCATGTATGGGCTCCTCCATCGTCCATGCAGATGAGAACACGATGCTTGGATTCTTGGCTTGGCTTTTTAACCTCAGATTTTTAAAGGACAAAGACCAAGAGAAGGTCTTATATCCGATAAAAAGCTAAGTAAACGGGCTGAAAAGCCACATTTTAGCCATGTTGGTAGAAGAAGGGAGGTCCTTGGGGGGGTGGCCTCCCAAGGGTGCTTCAATCACCTTTTGGTGGTCTTTGCAGCAGAGTTGCAGGGCCTCTGGATTTTTTTGTCTTCGTCGGGGGGAGAGCGAGAGCTAGATCCTTTCGATTTTTTTGTCTTTGTCGGGGGGAGAGCGAGAGCTAGATCCTTTCCCTTTGGAATGCCCTCCTATTTATAGGCCTTTGGTAGCCATTTAGGAGAGTTTATGAGCATTGAATGCATTAATACTCATAATGGGAGGAGTTACAAGTTTTTAAATTACTTGTTTTGTAACTCCTTTTTCCTTGAATCTGATTGGCCGATGGAGAATAATGAGCCTTTAATTGCCTTTAATCCCCATCATGGGAGGAGTTTCATGGCTTTAATGCCATAAATCCTTTGACTTGTAACTCCCATTTGCTTGCTTTTGATTGGGCCGTCCAAAATAATGAGTTAATGACCGCATTAACTTGTCATAAAACGGGTCATTTAACCTCATTAATTGGTCGCCAAGTCGCTCGAAGAGTCGCGGGCTGCGCCGCGTCTTTTGGAATTCTTCTTGCGATGACCGCCGGTGGATCCACATGTTGTTTGATGTCGGATGGCGATGCAATTTCAGATATTGATTAATGTCAACGTGCCGGCAACATCTGTCCTGTCGATTTCACGATCGGGCGGGCAGAAAGTGTGCTTTCTTTGTCGGCTGGTTGGCGATTTCGAGGCATCTAATGATCATCCAATGATTTCGGCGGCGAATCTGTGATGTTGACGAAGATCGACGGATTTCATGCACGAAAAATCAGATTTTGGAAAAATCACAAGGGCCAATCAACTCGAAACGCGAAGGGACCCGAAAAAAGGTCTTCCGGCGATTTTTTGGGTCGCCGGAATTTCCATGGTCGCCGGCGACCATGGGCCAAGGTCGCCTGCGACCATGGGCCTTGGGCCCATTTTTTGGCCGCCTTTCGGTCGCCGTTTCTTCGCCGTTTTTCGATCTTTTTTCATTCTTTTTTCTTCTGTATTTTTCCTGACATTTCCCCTCATTTATTGGCCTGATTCTCTTGAAGAAAACCCGATGAGAAGTCACGCAAATCGGAGCACAAAGTTTCTTATTTTTCTGGAAAGCCGAAGACTTTGTTGTGCGGTTTTGCCGATTTTTTGTCAAGCATTGAAACTAGGTCAAACGATGTCGGAATGACCTGAAATTTGACGTGGAGCTTCTTGAGCAGTAGATAGGACCAACCATAGGCTTTGGTTTGAGTTTTGAAGCCGTTCGGGGTCCCGCAAATGCTTGCCTTAATTTCGCCATGAGAGAAATGCCGAACTTTGGCTTGTGGTCAACCGATGTCCGATTGACCTGAAATTTGACAGGGAGCCTTCTGAGTAGTAAGTAAGACCAACCATGGGCTTTGGTTTGAGTTTTGAAGCCTTTTGGGGTCCCGCAAATGCTCGTCTTGATTTCACTTTGAGGAAAATGCCGAGCTTTGAAACTAGGCCAAACGATGTCCGTTTGACCTAAAACTTTACAGGGGACCTATTGGAGTCATTTTGAGATGATCCATTAGCTCCAATTTGGATGCCATGATTCCGGGGTGCTCCGCTGCCGGTAGGCCTATTTTTGCTTCCTGAGAGTTGATGAAGGGTCAAACGTCGTCCGTTTGACTTGAAATTTGGCAGGGGACCTTTTGGAGGTATTTTGAGACCATCCGTAGGCTCTGATCGAAGTTTTAAAGTCTTCGACACTGTCGCTGCCGGGAGCTCCTGCCTGGCTGTCGGAGGAGTGAAGTTAGGCCAAATGATGTCGAAATGGCCCGAAACTTCATGTGTACCCTTCTTTTGGCTGCTTTGAAGGATCTTGTAGTTTTTGTTTGAATCTGACAAGATCTGGTGCTTGAAGTGGCGCCTTCCTATTTATGGCAGGATGTGGCTCCATGTAGCTTTTGGTGCTGTAGGGACATAGTGACATTTTTGGTGTCAACAATATCAGCATCAGTCTTGGGTATGACTATGCAGGCTTGAAACTTCTTCATGAAAGAGTGCTGGAGCTGCTGCCAGCTAGAGATGGACTTCTCTGGGAGTTCGCAGAACCATTTCAGTGGGAGTTCGCCCAGGCTGGAGGAAAAAACTCTGCAGCTCAGATGGCCTTCGTCTCCCCAAACGGACATCCTCTGAGAGCTGTCAACCTGACTGTCAACTTGACTGTAGATTGTCCAGAATCGCTTGGCGAACTGGGTGATGTTCTCCCTTCGTTTCATCCTCATAGTCATTATATCAGCATCAGTCTTGGGTATGACTATGCAGGCTTGAAACTTCTTCATGAAAGAGTGCTGGAGCTGCTGCCAGCTCGAGATGGACTTCTCTGGGAGTCCGCAGAACCATTTCAGTGGGAGTTCGCCCAGGCTGGAGGAAAAAACTCTGCAGTTCAGATGGCCTTCGTCTCCCCAAACGAACATCCTCTGAGAGAAGTTTCAAAGATGTGAAGCCGGATCCGAGGTTCCTCCATAAGTGACGAACCTCGGGAATGTAAACTTCCTTGGAAGGGGGAAATCTCTGACGTCGCGAGTGAAGGGTGACGCGCCGAGATCACTGGTTGTGCAGACATCTCGCTGGTCTCGGGTGAGGCCAGCCACTTCCAGATTTTGTCGAACCGCCTGCTGATTTCGCTCCTCAAGCCACTCTTGAGTGCCATGACGAACCTCTGGTAAGGTTTCTGACCGTCTCTTCGAATAGCTATGGCTGTTGCTTGAGCCTTCGTCACGAGTTCGACTATGCCTTCTCTCATTCAAATGAGTTCTCAGGTCCTTTGGGGGAGGAGTGATCTGATCACGATGGGCGTCCAGGCAGGCTCTCGGACCTCTCCTGGGAGGAGTGATCCGTTGGTGATGAGAACCTCTTTCACTGGCCCGCTGCAAACGCTGTCTAGCCACATCTACTGCTTCTTCCTTCTCCTTCAGCTGCTGCTGGAGCTGATCGATGAGGGCGTTCTTCTCTCGGATAATGGCGTTCTGTGCCCGAATCTTTTCAATAGTAGGATTGAACTCTTCGTCAGGACTATAATCTTCATCTTCATCATCCCTTTGGTGATCGGACAAGCGTGGCTCGTCCACCACTGGGGACTCATATCGTCGAGTGCCTTTTGGTATGGGATCTTTTTCCCCAGGACACTGGAGAGTTGCCATTACCGCCCGTGAGAGCGACTTTGAGTGGGGGTGGCGCTCCCGAGCGTTGATAGGGGTGAAAAGGTACTCGTCGAAGTCATTTGCCATGGTTTCCGCACAGTGTGCTCTGTATGTTTCTCCTCCTTTCGCAGCTTTCTTAGCCATGATGTTTCAAGGAAGTTTTTATAAACGTTTCCCACAGACGGCGCCAATTGTAAGTGCATAAAATATGACTCACAAAATTAAGGGGAGCCCTTCGGGACTTATCCTAATCGGCTGTGAAAGCTGGTTGCTCTGAGGACCTGAAAGAGAAGAAAGAACAGTCAAAGGACCCTGGCTGTGGGCAGCACAGGGCTCTCCGATGCTTCAGTTAGTCTCTGCTAAGGTATCACTGAGGCCGAAGAAGAGAAGAGGGTTCATGCATGTGTATGTTCATGCTCACGTACCTGCGTGGGAACAACTCCGTCTTCATATATAAGAGATTTTCTAGATATTTAGTGATGGGTCTGATGATCTGAAAGCTAAAGTCTCATCAGCCCACAAAGCAATTAATGAGGGTCCATCACAGCCCATATCGCATTAAATGACGGTCCAGTCAGCCCACGTTGCATTAAATGCGAGTGATATTGGGCTTGATCCTGTCTTGACTTGTTGGCGGTGAGGGTCCCATCGGACCTTTTCTTGGACCCCGCCCTGATATGGCCATAACCGCTGGATGCTGCTCTGTCAGAGATTTGGTGAAGATTTGGACGGCTGGGATGAAGTATCTACCCCAGTGGCGTGTACTCATATCCTGCCATGTGTTTGAAGAGGAGAGACGGCTGTCAAGGCCTGTCTCATCTGGCACCTCGGCATACAGTTGTAGCCGAGGTGCGCGATCAACAGTCATACAGCCGAGATCACGACGTCCTCAGGCCAGGGTCGACCAAAAGGACGATACTCATCTCGGCTAGCGCATTAGTGCTCGAGCCAGGATGCACTTCAACCGAGATTACCGCTAGATTTAGCATGACCCTGATGTCTTGAGAATCACCCCACACACATATGATGCACTAATATAAATGGGTGGGACGGGGTGCTCGAAGGCACTATAATCATTTCAAACGGGAAGTGTATATCGGGACTAGCAAAAATGCTACAGTTGCAATTTCAATATTTTCGAGAATGATAAAATACAAATCACGGATTTCGGGACTAGTATCGGGATTCAAAATCAGGTCAAGGTAAGTAAAGGTCCCATATGTCAATTTCAATATAGATTGGTACTCCTTGAGTTTGGAGACATTCCGTGCTCTTTATGCACCTTAGGAATTTTCAAAACTTTAAATGAAAGCTTGTAATTCGGTTTCTCTTTTCAAATGGGTTCAAACAATGCTCATAAGTCTTCTCATCACAATAGGGTTCCCAACGAACCTCTCTCAACCATCTAAACATTTCATTTATACTCTCAGAATAGCCCCAAGTGAACAGTGTTCATCGCTCGAGTGGACAAGAAGTTCGCTCGAGCGACGAGCTCTTTGGAATGACCTTCTGGGGATGTTCGCTCGAGCGGACAATGGGCTCACTCGAGCGAACATGTTGGCTCAAGCGAACATTAAGTTCGCTCGAATTAACAAGGTTCTGTGAGAGCTTTGATATGGTTCTGGGAAAGTTCGCTCGAGCGAAGTTTGGTTCGCTCGAGCGAACTGTCTACTAGAATGGCTCGGACGCTTTTCTGGACAAATGTCTTCAACAGGGTGTCTGGGTATCACACCACAGACAAGAGAAGAGAAACACACGTTGAGAGAACTCAAATTATCAATTAATTTCTGTATATCCCAAGAGAAGGGATTACATCCTATATATAATAGAGTGTCAATCATAATTTTAGTAATCAATCTCTACTGAGAACTTCTAATTCTAATAAATTAGAAACTTCCTAATCAAAGTATTTAAAGAAATCTACTAATTCTAGAATTCTACTAAAGTAGGAAACTGTCGATTCAGTTTTTTACTTATGGGCTTGGACTTTGGGCCTTCTGGAATAAACCTTCAAACGGGGCCCATTGGTCTAGCCTGCATCATTTTGGCTTTGAAGAAATGGTCAAAAGGTGAACCTTTGATCATGAATTCACCAAAGCCCTCGATGTAGAAGCCCGTCAATTGAACCAAATTCCTATTATGTGTTCTTCCTATTGTTTTCATCTCTGCTCCAAACTCCTTTTCTCTTGCTGCGATCATCTCTAATTTCTACGCCACAATGGTTCTCTAGATGCCCTTCAGAAAAATCTTTTGCTACATCCCTCGCCAAACGAGCCCCTACCAAGCTCTTCTTTGAAATCATTGGAAACCCTCACAAGCTCATCATAGGTGAATGACCCCAAATTTATCTCCATAAATACAGGTCCACAAGAATGTTCAAGGATCTTTCCATACATCCAATGCAACTTCTGTTAAATAGCCAGAACATACTAAAATAATGAAAGAAATGCCGATGAGTGCAAGGCTGTGTCCTCTTTAGCCACTAAAGAAGAGGATCCTTCTCTTCTTTAGGAGTCGTTTGTTTGCATAAAAAATGATTATCATGTGTAAATGATCCACATGAACATCATTTACATGTGCAGATGACTCACATAAGCAATGATCAAAATAACAGTTGCGGCGGGTGTAGCAGTAAGTGGCCGAAATGTTACATAGCGGGAGATACATAGTGGTTGCGGCAATACGTAACGGCGTGAATTTTTTAAGTGGTAAAAAAAAAAAAAATTAAAATCTCGTGTAAAAGCCAATCTTGTATTTTTTTAGTGATTTGGAACCATATAATGATAGAGACAACATTAGAAAAGACCATTAAGGAGAAGGAATAGGGAAAAAAAATGTTTTAACTTAAAACTACTTGGCTCTACTTCCACTACTTTTCATTTTAATACCATTTCACATGCAAATCTATGATCAATCAAACGGTTCAATGTTATGCTTTAAGAGGTACATTTTGACCCTATAGCCATTTTTGGCCTTCTAACGGGGACTAACAGTTAGGATTGTGAAAGTAGGGCTAACATAAGTCTAGAAAAATAAGTCTACAAAAATGAGGCCCACATAAGTTTGGAATGGCCAATTTTAGTGTTTGGACATTTTTTTGCAAATATCTCAAAATCCGTGACCCATCAATGGATGAAATTAGAACCCCTGGCCGTTTTTAACCTTATAAAGAGGTCAAACGGTTCATATCAAGATTTTTGGGCCCACATGAGTTAAAAAATTGAAAAAAAAAAAAAAAAGGGACGGGCATTGTGGGACGTTTTTAAGCATGTCATTTACATTAGATTAATCCAATGCTTGTATGTTTTTCGTATATATCTCAAAATCCATGATGAGTTAAGATGTAAGATTTGACCTCTTAGCCATATTTGACCTTCTAAAAAGGATCAATGGCTTGGACCATGAAAATAGGGACACAAAAGTCCAAAATAAATTATCTTTGTGTTTGGATTTTTTTGCAAATATATCAAAATCTATGATGAATTAATGGCCAAAAATTGAACCCCTATCCATGTTTGACCTTCTGAAGAGGACGAAGGTCCAAATTATTATTTTATGCATTGGCCCTTTTCTTTATCCAATATATAATAGTGGATGAGGTCCACGGTGCATTGACATCTGATAGTATCATCCACTGCTATTCTTTTGTAATACTATATAAAATTTCGAAGTATCTGACCCTTATTACTATGTTATCGCCTTTTGAGCCGTTATATTGTCTTGATTATCCTCTCATTAATTTGTATTATTAACCTGCTCTATCCAGAAAACCAGTATCTTTTCACACTCCGTATACATGTATCTCTTTTATTAATTTGTGTTATGAACCCCTCCTCTATGCCGGATTGCCCTATGATATTTCCTTCAGCTGGCATGGATCAATCGATAGCTTCTCTCTCCCCCGTTTTGACCGGATAAAGGAATATGTCAGAAATCCCACACAAGTCACAAGTCACAACACTCGGCAGGGTCGAGCCCACTGGTGCTGGTGCACCCTTCTCATTTAGCCCTTCTTTTGTTTCCTTTTGTTACGAGAAAGACAAAGGAATAATTTCTCGTACATGTAATCATCAGTTTATCCGATACTTACAGATATGGCAGAACTTAATTAATACTAGCACAACCACCCGGGCTCAACTTTGTATATGCATGCATTATAAATTAAATATTTGTACATTAAAAAGGTTACGTGGATTACCTCTTTTCATCCATTAAGTACGTTGAAAAAAAAAAAAAAAAACTTAGGAGAAGGGGGGTAGAAGAGATGGAGTGGAGCAAGAGACTTAAAAAAGAGAGGAAAAAGTAGAACTATAGTGGAGAGTAGTGGGTAGTTTGATGAGATGAAGATATGAGTGGGTAGTTAAGGGGAGAGAATGTGAAAACATTTTAACAAAGAGGGATAACTGTTAGTCAAAATCATAACTGACTATCAAAATCCAATCCAAAAACCCTTCAGCTTAATATATTATAATTGTTCTTTCTAATATTTTGCTATCTTTCATTCTCCAGAATGTAATGTTTAACATTTTATTATCATAACAAAGGATGATAAGTTTATTGTATTAGCACAACAAGTTAGCAACCCAGTCACTACCGAGCCTCAGTACATCATAATGATCTCTGCCTTCACCCAAAGCTTCAAATGCTCAGATTAAGATGATCTGACTGTATGATAAGATGAACTTTGAATGTACTCTATCTTATTGCAGATGATAGTGTTTGTGCTTTGCAATACCTTGTTCATGGTTGTAACATCCCGACCCTTAACTTTATATTAATTATAATTAATTGCTTGATTAGTGAGTAAGTGTGTTTAGAGTCTTAGCGAGTTGGGTTTGATGTTAGGATCATGCATGTGAAACCTTGTGTGATTCGGAGCGCGTTTGGGTACAGTAGTGGGGTGGTTTGCAATTTCGGAAAGTTTTCAGGGGTTTATATGAGATTATGAGTTTTTGTGAGTTTGGGTGAATCAATTAGGTCTCGGCATTTTACGAACTTTAGTCTTTAGTCACGTTTCAATTCGACGAGTCGAAGAGGCCCAAATATCATCCTTAGTGAAACCAAGGATTAAACTCAAATTAACCCATAAACCTAACCTAATAAAGCCTCATTCGGATGACTCATTCTTCATTCATCTTTATCTCTCCCATTTCACTACTATTGATTCTCTTTTTCCCTTCACTGTCTCCTCACCATTTTCGATCACCGGAGTTCTGGCGATGACATCCAACCTACACTTCATCTTCCTCAAGCTTCCAAGAACCCGATTTCTCTAAAAAATGATCTGTAACAGAATTCGAAACTGAATTCTGAAGCTCACGGCGAGCCATGGATTATAGCTAACCGTGAAGCTAATCATAGAAGCCTGGGATGCCTGCACTCCTCTGGTTTTTATTTACAACTTTTGTTGTACGACAAGCCTATGGCTAGCCGTGAATTATGAAGTTAGGCTCTGTCTTAGGGGACCTGATTGATGAAACCTGGGGGACTTTTCAACCTAGTGCCTACGATGACCTCACGGCTAGCCATATAGCTTGCCATAGAAGGCCCATGGCTAGCCGTCGGGTGGCCGTAGGGTATGTCCTGATTTCATTTTTGAAAGAAATTTGTTTCCTTAACTTGATGACCTAGGGGGACCCTTGGTTGTACCTTTGATGCCTGCTTTGGACTTGATACGAGGAATGTTTTAAGCTGATGTTTCCTCTTGGTTATTCCTGTTTTCTCGGGTTTCAACTTACTTCAATCTTGAACGGTACAGGACAACGGGATACCCTCCTTTATGTATATGCACGAAGATGTTTAGTTTGAGTATTGTGAACCCTGACTCCTTTCGTTGACTGAGAAGGGTTGTACGAGATTCAAGGAATAACAACTGACTTAGGATTTTATTGTTTATTGCCTCTTATTCCGAATTTCATCGTCTGGTACGTACTTGTCTACATGCAATGTCCATGTTCCTTAGCTTGCTTTACTTTGTTTTGTTTTGGGATCATTTGATGAACCTAGATGACGAACTTAGGACCCCTCTTGCTGTTCCTCTTGTTTCGAAATTTGATGAAGTGTTGAGGCTTCTTTGTGTAAATAATACTTTTGGTTAACTATTTCAAATTTGAACCCTAGTTAATATATTTCAGTATTTGCTCTTTAACTACACATCTTGAGATACCTCTTGTAATTATGAAGCTTCCACTCTTGTTTATGTATTTGAGGAAATTTTTATACGTCACAGCGATCTTTGATCCATTTGGGACATGATTGGTGCCAATTGTTGTTATTTATGTTGAAATTTTTTTATTGACCCTAATCTTACGCCTAACCCCGGTTTCACTTTTGAGGACGTGACATGGTATCACTCGATCCTACTTGAACATGAGGTGTGAAAGTTCAACAACCTCCCTAGGCAAATTATAGGGAATAGATTTTTTTAATTTTATTATTTAAAAGTCGGTGGTATCAATTTTGAACCCATCCACCCATGCCTCTCACAATGTGGACTTGTCTTACAAAAATTAAACCCACAGGTCAGGTTAGGGAAGCCGTAAATAGGTCAGTCGGATTGATTCAGGTATCTCCCAAAAAAGTCCCTCTAGAGCAGCCATCCCTCACAAAGGGACAAAAAAAAAAAAAAAAAAGGTAGGATCTTCTTTGGCATCTGAGGCCAGTGCCCATTGATCACTCATCATAGTCGGGTCTTCCTCTATTGGTTGGTTATTGCTGCTTATCACAGACGCCTTGATTTCCTCCTACATATTACATAAGAACGAAAGAGTGCAGCAGGATGTTTCTTCCAAGTTGCAATGTGTTATTTATTAATTATTATTTTGGGTCAATGAACATTTCACTTTATTGCCTTAGGTCCACAATCTTTTCTTATAGTGTGATAGGTCATTTTTCCAAATTTAGAAACCTAAAATGTCTAATTTACCCTTTCTTCAAATCATATCCCATGATTAGTGGGATAAGCCATTAAAAATGGTCAACTACTATTAAATTAGGCACGATTAATAAAATTCCAATAATGAGATTTTCAAATAAATCTAAAAAAAACACAAATAAGTTTCAAAAAACAGGAAATAAATTTCAAATAAATTTCTAAAAATGGAATAAATTAAAAAAAAGCAAATAAAATTCAAAAGAACGCACTTAAATTTTAAAAAATGAAATGAATTTAAAAAACCCAAATAAATTTCAAAAGAAAGCAAATAAATTTCAAAAAACGAAATAAATTTAAAAAAAACACAATAAATTTAAAAAAAAAAAAGCAATAAATTTCAAAAGAACGCAGATAAATTGAAAAAGACACAAATAAATTTCAAAAAATATAAATAAATTTCAAAAGATGAAAATCAATTTCAAAAGATACAAATACATTTCAAAAGATCCAAATAAATTTAAAAAAAATATAAATAAATTTCAAAAGGCTCAAATAAATTTCAAAAGAAGTAAATAAAATTCAAAAACGCAAATAAATTTAAAAAAACGCAAATACATTTGCCAAAACTAAGACATCGCCGGATTTCCAAATTAGCGAATAATGTGGCACAAAACTCAAGTCTTTTTTGTCAAAAACTCAGTTAAATTTATTTTGAAAAATACAAAAAAATTTCAAAAGACACAAATAAAATTCAAAAACACAAATAAATCTGCCGAAAACTCATATAGACTTGTTTATAACTCATATAGATTTATTCCAGAACTCAGATAAATAGCCTAAAACTCGGATACATTTGTCCAGTACTCAGATAAATTCATTTAGAACTTAGATAAATTCATTCAGAACTCAGACAGATTTGTATAGAATTCAGATAAATTCATTCAGAACTCAGACAGATTCATCCAGAACTTAGATAAATTCATCCAGAACTCAGATAAATTTGTGCCAGAAGTCATATAAATAGCCAAAAACTCAGATAGATTTTGTCCAAAACACAAATAAATTTGACAAAAAAAAATACAAAACTCAGATAAATTTAACTTTGACTGGAATATGGATGGACTTTTGGAATGGGTCAGGTCAAACCTGACCTAGAACCAACTTGAAACTGCTGCAGATCGTAGGCGCACTTTCTTCTTCTTCTTCGTTTGAGAATCAGAAACTGATGGACCCGATTCTTCCCTCTCCCGTTGCCTCCGTCCCGGGTCTTTCGGGGTACGGCGGAGGGGAGGAGAAGAAAAGTAAAGGGTATCAACATCTTTCTTTTTTTTTGTACGGGTATGCCAATTTCACTTTTCTACTTGGAATTTAGAAACGGTAATCCGAAGATCCACATTCACAAGTAGAAAGGGGAAATGAAACTTTTTCTAGTTTCTATTGCACACATATTTTAAGAAAAGAGACAAAAGGGTTTTTTTTTATATGCCGTGAAAGGCGATTTCATTTGTTGCCGTGAAAGGCGATTTTGCCGTAAAAGGCGATTTACAAATCTTATCCATCATGAAAGACAAGAGTTGTGATTTTTGTCTCTAAAAGAAAAATAAAGTACAATAGAAATCAATAAAAGGAATCTGACTTCTCATTCGATTGTGGGGACACGTTCAGATCAACGGTCGCGAGTCATGTATGGGCTCCTCTGTCGTCCATGCAGATGAGAACACGATGCTTGGATTCTTGGCTTGGCTTTTTAACCTCAGATTTTTAAAGGACAAAGACCAAGAGAAGGTCTTATATCCGATAAAAAGCTAAGTAAACGGGCTGAAAAGCCACGTTTTAGCCATGTTGGTAGAAGAAGGGAGGTCCTTGGGGGGGGGGGGGGGAGGGGTGGCCCCCCAAGGGTGCTTCAATTACCTTTTGGTGGTCTTTGCAGCAGAGTTGCAGGGCCTCTGGATTTTCCGGGCAATTCTCTGGCGATTTCTCTGGATTCTTTTTTCCGTTCTTCGTCTGTGTTTTTCGCTTTGGAATGCCCTCCTATTTATAGGCCTTTGATAGCCATTTAGGAGGGTTTATGAGCATTGAATGCATTAATGCTCATAATGGGAGGAGTTACAAGTATTTGTTTTGTAACTCTTTTTTCCTTGAATCTGATTGGTCGATGGAGAATAATGAACTTTTAATTGTCTTTAATCCCCATCATGGGAGGAGTTTCATGGCTTTAATGCCATAAATCCTTTGACTTGTAACTCCCATTTGCTTGCTTTTGATTGGGCCGTCCAAAATAATGAGTTAATGACCGCATTAACTTGTCATAAAATGGGTCATTTAACCTCATTAATTGGTCGCTAAGTCGCCTGAAGAGTCGCGGGCCGCGCCGCGTCTTTTGGAATTCTTCTTGCGATGATCGCCGGTGGATCCACATGTTGTTTGATGTCGGATGGCGATGCAATTTCAGACATTGATTAATGTCAATGTGCCGGCAACATCTGTCCTGTCGATTTCACGATCGGGCGGGCAGAAAGTGTGCTTTCTTTGTCGGCCGGTTGACGATTTCGAGGCATCTAATGATCATCCAATGATTTCGGCGGCGAATCCGTGATGTTGACGAAGATCGACGGATTTTATGCACGAAAAATCAGATTTTGGAAAAATCACAGGGGCCAATCAACTCGAAACGCGAAAAGGACCCGAAAAAGGGGTCTTCCGGTGATTTTCGGGTCGCCGGAATTCCATGGTCGCCGGCGACCATGCACTCATGGTCGCCGGCGACCATGGGCCGGCGACCTTGGGCTTTGGGCCCATTTCTCGGCCGCCGTTCGGTCGCCTCTTCTTCGCCGTTTTTCGATCTTTTTTCATTCTTTTTTCTTCTGTATTTTTTCTGACATTTCCCCTCATTTATTGGCCTGATTCTCTTGAAGAAAACCCGACGAAAAGCCACGCAAATCGGAGCACAAAGTTTCCTATTTTTCTGGAAAGCCGAAGACTTTGTTGTGCGGTATTGCCGATTTTTTGTCAAGCATTGAAACTACGCCAAACGATGTCGGAATGACCTGAAATTTGACGTGGAGCTTCTTGAACAGTAGATAGGACCAACCATAGGCTTTGGTTTGAGTTTTGAAGCCTTTCAGGGTCCCTCAAATGCTCGCCTTGATTTCGCGATGAGAGAAATGCCGAGCTTTGACTTGTGGTCAACCGATGTCCGATTGACCTAAAATTTGACAGGGAGCCTCCTGAGTAGTAAGTAAGACCAACCATGAGCTTTGGTTTGAGTTTTGAAGCCTTTTGGGTTCCCGCAAATGCTCGCCTTGATTTCACCTCGAGGAAAATGTCGAGCTTTGAAACTAGGCCAAACGATGTCCGTTTGACCTAAAACTTGACAGGGGACCTATTGGAGTCATTTTGAGATGATCCATTAGCTCCAATTTGGATGCCATGATTCCGGGGTGCTCCGCCGCCGGTAGGCCTGTTTTTGCTTCCTAAGAGTTGATGAAGGGTCAAACGTTGTCCGTTTGACTTGAAATTTAGCAGGGGGCCTTTTGGAGGTATTTTGAGACCATCCGTAGGTTCTGATCGAAGTTTTGAAGTCTTTGACACTGTCGCTGCCGGGAGCTCCTGTCCGACTGTCGGATGAGTGAAGTTAGGCCAAATGACGTCGAAATGGCCCGAAACTTCATGTGTACCCCTCTTTTGGCTTTTTTGAAGGATCTTGCAGTTTTTGTTTGATTCTGACAAGATCTGGTGCTTGAAGTGGCGCCTTCCTATTTATGGCAGGATGTGGCTCCATGTAGCTTTTGGTGTTGAAGGGACATAGTGACATTTTTGGTGTCAACAAATGCCCCCTCGAGGTACAGCGACAAGGTGCTCAGCTCTAGCAGTCGGTGTGCCTCGAAGAGAATTTGAAGGAGATCTTCTTGCTTGACCAAGAGTCTTGGGCGTTTTTCTTTTGATGGAGTTGCTTTTTTTTTTTGCTTCCAAGGGATTTCGCGGTAATGAGAGGGGTCATGTACCGTCTCATGGCAAGGATTTTGAAATGACATTTGGATATGGGTTTTTGGTTTTGGGTTTTCCCTTTTAACCTTGTGAACCTAAAGGCTTTATGTGGCACATTAGGCGGTTAAGAAGGTTTTTTTGGTTTTTGACCTTGTGACCTAACAGGCTGTATGTGGCAAGTTAGGGGGTCGGGATTTTGGTTTTTGGTTTTGGCCTTGTGACCTAACAAGCTGTATGTGGCAAGTTAGGGGACCATGGTTTGGTTTTTGGTCACTCTTTGGGACAATTTTGGGTCCATTGGAGTGGTTTGGTTTTTTGTGGAATGTCAATTTCAAGATTGTGGCTTGATTTGGTGCATGGGGTTGGATGGTTTGGGTTTCTTTTGGAAGCCTATGAAGCTTGGAATTTTTTGTATGGTCCAATCAACTCAAGAGAGGCATGGAACCATTTTTGTATGCTCTTGGTAAGAGAAATTTTGACTAAAAGCCACTTTTAGTGCCTAGGTGGTCAAACCTGGCTCATATGGGCTAACCCATTGGACCTTAAGCTTTTAAAAAAATGGCTTAGATCTCATGTGGTGTCATTTTGTAAAGAATATCTAAAGATATCCCTTTTGTGTAGAGAATATCTAAAAATATCCTTACTTGGAGAGAATCTCTCAAGTTTCCTTGATTTTGGGAGAGATTTTCTCAAAGATTCTCAAATCCCCTTTCTTTTTGGAGAGAATTTCTCAAGAATCTTCTCTTTAGGAGTGAATATCTCAAATCTCCCTTTCTTTTAGGAAGTTTGCTAATTTTTAGCACTTACCTCCTTGCTTTTCTCCTCATTTCCTCTTTTGGTTTGCTTTTTCTATAAAAGCAATGGAGATGGGTTTTCTTTCTCTTGTTGCTTTCTTTTTGCAAAAATCTTCAAGAGTGCTCCAAGATAAAGAATTTCTCGAGGATCTTCAAGTTTCTTCTTCTTCTTCTCCATGGCTTCAAGTAGGTCTTCTTTTTCCAAGAAAAACCCCATGTAGATGTAGAAAAGTTTCCTTTTCTTTTTTTTTCTTCTTTTCTTTTCTTTTCTTTTCTTTCTCACTTTTTTTTTTCACGTGTTTTCTTTTCCTCTTTTTTTTTTTGCACACGTTCTCCTTTTTTTCTCTCTGTTTTTTTTTCTTTCCCTTTTTTTTTCTCTTTTTTCGCTCTTTTTTTTTGTGTGTGCTGTACGGACAGGTCCGTACAGACCTGGCCGTACAGCCACGTGGCCTGTGGGCCACGTCCCATGGGCCAACCCCTTTTTCTCTTCTTGTTTTTTTTTTTTGAAGAGGTTTTTTTTTGCTCACCATGACATGAGGTTTATGCAATTCAAGATGATCATGCATTCTTTTTTTTTCTTAATGCATCAAGATAAAAGGCTAGAATTTCTAGGTCAAGTCAACATGGATTTTGACTTAGACAAAGTTTGATTGGTTTTGACCAAATTGGGTTGGAATTGGTCAAACTTTTGTCAAAGTTTTCCTAGCATCTAATGCATGATGGTTTTATGCATGATTTTTGGTAAATGGAATTGGGAGCATGATGATGCATACCTCGAATTTTCTTGCAAGTCTTGGGATTTTTGGAGCTTGCAGCAATGTTGAGCCCACTTCTTCAGTCTCGCAGAATTTCGAGGAGCTTTGCAAGTTTTAGAATTTTGAGCTCGCAGCAATGTTGAGCTCTTTTCTGATCTTGCGAAGATTTGGGAAGAAAGGCTTGATCTCGCAGCAATGTTTGAATTCGAGTCTTCTTCGAGAATCCTTCATTGATTATGAGCTCGCAGCAATGTTGAGCTCATCTTCAAGCTTCCTTTCTTTTTCGAGGTGCCTCCCTTTTCTTCGAAATTGCCCCGGAACCATGCCAAAATTTCGCTAGGATTTTTTTTTAGCAAAATTTTGTCATTTGGTGTTTGATTTCTTCCTTTCTGACTTTTGCAGGTGGTTCCTCTAGAACGAACAAGGGTAAGGGCCTTGTTACTGATGCACCTCGCCGATCTGCCAGATCTTCCAATGCGGCCGTTCAACAGGCATGGGAAGAAGCCCGTTATGTGGAGACTAACTTGGAAGAATGCGACTCGCTCAACCGAGATGAGATGAGACAGCGATTGATCGCTCTCAAGGATGAGGAGTTTTATAAAATTATGGTAAGCAATCGTCCTTGGGTTATGGACGATCAGAGCGTTGTGCCCAAGCCTACCTTTTTCTTTGGTGACGTTGTCCCTGATGACTCGTCATTCCAAAGGAGATGCTTTCGGTTCTCTTACACAGCTGATGATGAGGAGAGAACTATTTCTACCCGATCGACTTTTGATCGCACTATCTCGATCATGAGTCTTTCTCCCACATGCTCTAAAAGAGAAGATCCTCCAAGCTGGGTGAAGAGGACCAATGCGGTCAAGACCGGGGTTTTTGTTGGCGGCCCTTCCTGTTATGCGGAGAAGTCGCCTGTCCGTATGGACATGTTGATGCCAGCCAACGGCTACCAAGGTTCTGATCATCCATCAGTCGATTTGAGACCGGTGGGCCTTGGCATTTTTAGCGGTGACGGCAGTAATTGGGTGAACCCCTTTCGGCTTTGCGGCCGCTTCAGTGCTGACTCAGGCTGGGAGTCATGGACTGATCACATCCTGCAGATTGGTGGCGCCATTCTGAAGGAGGCTGAAGTTTTTGATGCGGTTCGCGCTTTTCGGCAAACCGTCGTTTTCTCCGATGAGGCCTTCATGGCCATGTTAGAGTCTTTCTTTCCGCAGACCAACACCTTCGTTGTCGCGAACGGTGAAATTGGTTTTTCTTTGAAGGAGTTGAGCGCTACCACCGGGCTGCCTATCCTCGGAAAACTCTATGAGGAGTTTATGCCTATTGACAGTGTCCTTGAGGAGCAGTCGGAGGAGTTCAGGCTCCTGTACTTTCAGCTCGTCGCCTTCTACGATTTTTTGAAGGAGAAGGAGGGCTCGAAAGTCCGATGCAGTAGTTGGAGGAGTCTCAGCTCTTTGTCTTCCAACTTCTTTGACGGTGGGGATGCTTCTGAGAGTATGTCCCAGGAAGCCAGGGCTAAGAACTCGAAGAAGATCTCCGCTATGCGAGAAAATTTGAGGGATTTTCTTACAAGCACATACGCCATTTGTTCTGACATTGCGCTGCGGAGAGATCTCGCTGTTTACCTCACTTACTGGCTGGGTGAGGCAATTTTTGCTGGAGGAGATGGAACGCACATCAGGCCGCACTGTATTTTTCCGGCTTGTCAGATGGCGTTCGGAGAGCAGCTTGCTTTGGTGCCTGCTCTTTACTCCTATTTGTGCATCGAACTGCAGGCTGCTGCTTTCTTGGTTCGGCTTGGGCTCCCTATGAATAGGGTATTTTCAGCCCATATCTTCTATTCGTGGTTTGTGTACCACTGTCCGGGCTTCCACTGTTTAGGCATTGCACAGGATGATGACCCGTTTATGATTCGGTTGGCTAGAGGGAAAGCCGTTTTCGAATCTCTTTTATCTGCCCGTTTGAGGATCCGACGGTTCAGGGACGTCGAGATGGGGCAGTCTTCAGTCAAGCTTTCTCCCGGTCTGCGGAAGAAGGCTTTTGATTTTGGTGTCTCCCGCGATTCCACCAGAGCGGGGTCGGGAAGACATTATTCTTTGACGAACGCAGAGAAGGGATGGCTTTTTAACATACGTGTTGGTACGATGGTGTACCGTCGACATCTTTTTGTTGACATCCAGCCGTATGTTCCTTCTCGTTTTGCGTTGCTGTTGGGCTTCTCCCATGGCGTTGTAGGAGCGCCTTCGAGCATGGTGAAGCGTTTTGGGGATCTTCAGGATGGGAGGAACGCATGGGCTTTTTACAGTGCGGAGGACACTACCGCCATGATTTCCTATCCTGAGCTGCCCACTTTCCGGACCGCTGGCTTCACGAAATGGTTCGCGGAGAGCTTCTCAGTGTACCGGGGGCTTTCCAAGAAGGAGCTCAATGTCAAGCAATCTTCCGGGAAGGGTCTTGGTAGATCAGACGGCGTCCGGCGAGAGGAGGTTTTGGCCTTCCTTTCTGGAGAGAAGCATAAGATAGGCTTTCTCAAGGACCGGGATGTCGTCAGATCTGGAGCTGTGCAAGAGGTACCTGGCGAGGTCCTGAGACAGCTGGAGGAGGAGGAAGCTGAAATCGACGCTTGGAGGCAAGCGGAACGAATGAGGACTTCCATGGGGTCCACTGGCAGGAGCGGACCATCCTGTGAGGACTCTGGTGAGAAGCCTGACTTTGATAGTGGGGCAGGTTCTTCAGGTAAACCGACCCACAGGAGCAAGAGGAAGAGAGGACAGTACCGTCATAAGAAGCAGTGCGAAGATTCTCGTGACGTGGAAGTCCCTCTTACCATCGAGGAGGTCTCGGGGGATGCTGAAAAGCCTCCAGAGAAGAGGAGTCGAGAGGAAAAAGCCGACGATGGTATGATCCTTTCCCTTTCTTTTTCTGCTTCTCTTTTTTTGTTCTTTGAGAGATTTTTGTTTAGATCCACTGCTTTCTTTTCTTTTTGCAGAGGATGATGACTTGGTGATGCCTGAGGCCCCGGCCGATGAGGCGGCGACGGATCCGACTACGGCATCTGAGGAAGAGCCAAGGGACTCTGGAGTAGACCCAGAATCTTCTCCTGGTACGACTTCTTTACTTCCCCCTTTTTTGGCATTTTCTTTTCTTTGTTAAATTTTGCTGACGTTTCTACCCCCCTTTTTTTGTCAGCTGATTTGCCAGAGGACTCTGACGACTTCGAGCCATCCATGGATGTAGCTTTCTGCGACACTTCGAACGAGCTTATGGAGACTGAAAGCACTCCACCGGTCGTCGGAGAAGGTATTACACAGCAATAGTCTTGATAATAAGAATTTTTTTTTGACAAGATCATGTTCATACCTTTCCTCTTCTGGCAGGTTGTGAGGCGACAGGAGAGGTTCCATTGTCTTCCTCGGAGCCGGAACAGGAAATACCAGCGGCTGGTCCAGAAGTAGAGGCTTCTTCTACCAGTTTTGATGCGGCAGAAGTGCAAACACATGATGATATTCCATCTTCTGACGCTCCGACTGGGAAGAGTCTTTCGATTTATCGCCTACTACGGTCTGACATGGGCAGTCAGTCAGTGGAGCACGGCGAGTCTTCATCTGGGCCCTCTCTTCAATTTGCAAAGAAGGTGTTGAAGAGTGTACTGAGCTCCTGGGTTGAGACTCTTTCTTTTGGTCACTTGGAAGCTGGCTTTGGCATGGTCAAGCACGTGCAAGACATCCTTGCTGACAGCGTAGAGGTTGGCCTGGATATCACCAATGCCAAGGCTTTCGTTGATGGAGTCATTGCACTGGGCGATAGGTGGAGCAAGACTAAGAACTCCCCAAGTGATGTCTTTTTCAACGAAATGTTTCTGAAGCCTTCCAGCGAGGTTAAATCGGAAGTGAATGAGATCTTGAAGGCTCGGAAGCAGCCCGTTCGGGAGAGGAACGTCGCCGAACTGGCTATTATCAAGCTATCAAAAGACCTGAACCACCTCGATAAGGAGATCAACGAGGCTAGGCAGCGTCTCGAGTTGTTAGAAGAATAGACTGCTGCTAAATGGGCTGCTGTTCTTGAAACTCGTGCCGGAGAAAGTTCTCTGATCCGTCAGGTTGAAGAGGTTGACGGGAATCTCCGAAAGAAGACTCAAGAGCATGAGCGATGGCAACTTCTTTGGGAGGAATTCCCTCGTGCTGAAGATGGATCGCGGTTGTCTGCCGCATTTTATGGCGGCATCTTGAAGAAGCGTGGCCTGGAAGCTTTGGAGGCTGAGGCCAAAAGTCTGCTCGAGGACCTTAGTCTTTGGTTGAAGACTATGATGGACTGAGCTTTTGACAAACTTTCTTCTTTCTTTTTTTTTGGTACCTCCATGTATAAACATTTTGGCACTCTTTTTTTGTATCCCCTTGTTCTACTTAAATTCTTTTTGTTGAAAATAAGCAAAAGTTGGATGGGAATGTTTGTTTGAAAATTTTGATCAAAAGGTTATCATTTTGTGAAAATCTTTTGTCAAAAGTGTTGTTTTGGCATGAAAGCCAGATTTTGGTGGCGTGAAAGCCAAATTTTGGTGGCGTGAAAGCCGATTTTTGGCATGAGAGCCGATTTTTTGTTTTTGGCGTAAAAGCCGGATTTTGGCATGAGAGCCGTTTTTTTTGTTTTTGGCGTAAAAGCCGGATTTTTTGAAAACCAAGTTTTGTTTTGTTGGCATGAGAGCCAGATTTTGTTTTGATTTTTGGCGTGAAAGCCGATTTTTGGCGTGGAAGCCGAGTTTTTTTTTGGCGTAAAAGCCGAGTTTTTGGCGTAAAAGCCAGCTTTTTGGTTTTCAAAAATGCAAGTATCGACTAAGAGTCGCCTCCCTGCTGATTGGTATTGCAAGTATCGATGGAATGTCGCCTCCTTGCTCATTCGGTTGCGAGTATCGATGGAATGTCGCTTCCTCGCGAAGTTGGGTGCAAGTATCGACTAAGCGTCGCTTCCCTGCTTTTTCTTCAAAAATTTTGTTTTGCGGGTATCGATGGAATGTTGCCTCCCTACGATTTTTGAAATTTGAGGTTTTTTCGAACCTTTGTTTTTCTTTTGAAATTTGGGTTGTGGATATCAACTGGAATGTTGCGTCTCCACGATTTTTGAAATTTTGCAAGTATCAACGAGGTGTTGCTTTCTTGCGGTTTTGAGGTTTTGGAAGTATCGAATGGAGTTCGCATCCTTCCAATGGGTTTTTGCGAGTATCGACTTGACATCGCTTTCCCGATTTTTGTTTTTAGACACGAGGGTCGTAAATTTTGACCTAAAACCATTTTGGCGGTAAAAGGTAAGGCGGACTAGGGTGGAAATTCCTAAGTCCTGATAATTATTTCAAACCAAGAATTTTGGGTTCAAGGATCGAAAATTTTGGTTAAGTTTGGGAAGAGGCTCCTAAACTTAGATTTTTGGATTTTGATTTTCTTTTGAACAATGAAACGATGAAAGTAAGCATTGTTTTGAAAGTTCAACATAAAGATGAAAATTCCAAAAGGAGTGGGTTTGACGAGCAAGTACCTAGAAATAGGCTTTGGCCTTGCAGGCGTCGCTCTGACCCAGTGGAGGAAGTCTTCAAGGGTAGTACCGCTTCAAGAACTTGTCGTTGATGGGCAGCATACATCTATCACCTTCCATGTTTAGAAGTGCGTATGCGCCATTGGAGAAGACTTGGTCGATGACGAAGGGTCCCTCCCATTTTGGTTCAAATTTGCCTTTGGATTTGTGAGCGAAAAACCATCGGCCTTTTTACCGCAAGAACCAAGTCACCCTTTTTGTGGGCGCGTTGCCTGACCTTTTTGTCGAAAGATCCAGCCATGCGTGCTTGGTAGAGCTCAATGCTTTGGAGTGCCTCGAGCTGTCTCTCATCGAGATTGTCCAGCTCTTGGAGTCTTAATTTGACATTGCTTTCTTGCGTCATGTCATTTTGTAGAGATACCCTTAAGGAAGGAATTTGTACCTCTAAAGGGACAACAGCTTCGCATCCATAGACCAAGGAGAATGGCGTGCTATGGGTCGGTCCTCGAACGATGGTACGGTAGGCCCACAAAGCTTCGGATAGTTTGTCGCCCCAGTCCCTTTTGTGGCTAGAGACCATTTTCTTGAGAATTTTGCAGAGTGTCTTGTTGAAGGCCTCTGCCAGTCCATTCGCCGCCGGATTGTACGGAGTTGAAGGACAACTTTGGATTTTGTATTTGTCGCAGAACCTGTAGAATCTGTGATCACGGAATTGTGGTCCGTTATCATGGACGAATCTTTTAGGTATGCCGAAGCGACAAATGATGTTGGTGCGCAAGAATTGAAGGACTGATGAGGTCTTCATTTCATTGAGCGCAAAAGCTTCTGACCACTTGGAGAAATAATCCGTAGCGGCAAAGATGAAGCGATGACCTTTGCTTGACGGAGGGGAGACAAGACCTACGATGTCCATACCCCAGGCTTCGAAAGGCCATGAAATTGCTGTAGGATGTAGCCATTCTGGAGGCATGTGGACATAGTCTCCATGAACTTGGCATTGTTGGCAGCGTTTAGCAAATTGCATTGCGTCAGCTACCATGGTAGGCCAATAATAACCTAACCTTTTTATCTGATCGTAGATCTTTGGACCAGCCTGATGAGCTCCACAAAGACCAGCATGCACCTCTTCGAGAGTTTCTTTAGCTTCTTGTTGTGATAAGCAGCGTAGAAGTACTCCATCGTAGGATTTTCTGTAAAGCATCTTTGAAGGAATGTCCAGATGAAAGTTTGGGGTTCGTCTTTGAACACTTACCCGTTCTTTTGGATCTTCAGGCAGGATTCCGAACATAATATAATCAATGAACGGATCCCTCCAGTCGTCGATCGGAGGTTAGAGGATGGAGATCCGACTTCCAACCAGTTGGTGGCACTCAGCAACTGCTTGGTGTGTATTGAGGGGCTGATCCTTTTCATTTGCTGAAGATGCTTCCTCGTCAACCTTACCATCCTCAGTGATTGCATTGCATGGAGCATTTTTCGGGAACAAGTCCTGGACAGCGTCCAGCAATTTGTCTTCTTTGTTTACAATTTCATCGGTCCAGACATCACCCATGAGGTTGGGCATCTGGGACCAGTTGACTGGGTAGACTTCATCGGTAGAGACGCCTTCAAGGTAGTCAGCCAGAAGAGGTCTGTACTCTGATGTGATAGTCTCAGAAGACGAAGGTTGAGAAGATGCCATCTCCGAGTTAGTAATATCAGAGGATATACTACCTGATGTAGTATGGGAGTTTGTGGCCTCGGTAGATGAAGCTCCAGAGGCGCTGTCGTTTCGAACTATCACATTGCAAGCAATAGGAAACGTCTCCGGAACGGATTGTTGGGAATCAGATTCATCCTCTGATGTAAGGGGATCATCCACCCAGCAGTTTTCTTCATTTTCAGGAGTTACTGGAGGGGACTCCTGTAGATTTTCAGGGACCACCGGTTCTGGATTGCGATGAAGCTGATTGATGTGATCTTGTCCTTGCTCTATGGCAAGACGCTGCAAGATCCTTGCATATTCTTCGAGATCAGGCATAGGAGCCAGATCTTCTTCATCTACTCCTTGTGGTTC
>QPKB01000005.1:27209162-27235529 GCA_003546025.1 Camphora micrantha | reverse complement strand
ATGTGGTAAGAGTATATTCCGCTCATCTTCTTTATTTACAATCATGGTATCCGAGCAGTAGCTACTAGTAGTTTGGATAGAAGAGAGATCGCTCTCTGTCATTTTTTTAAAACGACTCGGTCATTTCGTCATATTGCTAATCCGGCTTTGGATCTTCTTAACAAGAAGATATCTATATCAATACAAAATATTCCCTGTTCAGTGGCTGTTTTTAGCATCTTTTTGGTGCAGGAAGAAGGGATTTTTGTACCCCTCATTTATCTTCTGTCTTTGTTGACGAGTATGAAATGACGTAGGATATTGATTCATTTAGTGGGCTTCACCATCAAGGATCATGGAAAGATTTTTATTTGGCTTCATGGTTCAATTAGTACTGGGTAGTTCGGATTTTGTTCTTCGTCTTGATTAGAAGTGGGTCAGATGAAGTTGCAGATTTTTACTTGGTGTCGTGGCTCAATCATGTTGGATCTAAACTTATAGGGGTTGGGATGAGGATGGGCTTCAATGAAGAATTAAACTAGGATGATGGAAACATAACCAACACTTTTAACATAAGTAGAGGATACCTTCTAACTGATTAATGTTGGAATATAAATCCGAATAAGAACCATCTTTTCAAAATTGAAGCACAAATCCATGTAGGGGTTGTGATGATGATGTCCTTTAATGAAGTATTAACTAGGATGATGGAAACACAACCAACACTTTTAACATAAGTAGATGATACTTTATACTTGATTAATGTTGGGATATAAATCCAAATAAGAACCATCTTTTCAAAATTGAAGCACATATCCATGCACCATAGTTAACATGGTTTGTATTCCAGTTGCATAACGTGCAGCATATAACTAACTGACATGATTGTTTATACATGTTTGGAGTCTTAATTTCCTAAGTAGAATACGTGTGTGAATTCTACATACAGTTGTAAAAAAAAAAAATGCTTCCCGAATTTGCATTTTACTAGAACAGTTGATTGCACACGCAAGAGTAGTTGTACGCAACACACTTAATAGTTGAGCAGTGTTAGTATCTTAGTTTCACACACATGTCTAGGGATCATACCCTGGATCACCAAGTTGAAGCATCACTCCTGACCAGTAGCCCAGTCTAGAGGGAGAAAAAACCAAGAGTGGTTGTACAATTGAACAAATTTCATTCATAATATTTGATCTGATGTTTATTGTTGTTTAACAAATTCCACACTTAGCACACACAATACAAAATCATAATCAGGGTAGACAAATCTCTACCTTAATATTAATGAATCATTGTAAGTTCAAGCGAGCTCAAATAGAGTAGCTATTACTTAGGATTATACCCAAGGAAAAAAAAAACAACAAAAGAAAAACATAAAAACCACAAAATCTTAATATTTCCAAAAAAAATCATGGAACAAAATGTATAAAAAATATAAAAATATAATCGTTTGATTGTCCTGAAATTATAGGAAAGCTGAAGTGATAGGAAATTCCTCTGGTAGAACAGTCGCGACTAAAAGTGATCATGTGTCAAATTAATGGGATAGGTTGTATATTTTTGCCCATCGTTTCTGAAGTGGAACGCTTCTTAGGAACCACAAGTATTAACGATGGAATGAGTGTTTGTGAATTAGTGGATAATGAAGATGGTGACTCGATTAATCATGTTAGAAGATGTAAGACGTGTCAATTGCACGTCGATCTAATCTATTCCCAAGTGACATCCTATGACTGTGCGCTCTATAGCCTTTTTCAACTTGGTCATTTGATATCATAGGACGGTTGGTCCAAACCCTTGAAATTACCCAAAACAAGGCCTTCATATTAACAACAGCAGAATATTATACCAAATGGGTGGAAGCTGCGGCATGTGTGAACGTCAAAGCCACTGCATGATCAATTTGTAAAGAAGAACATTATATCCAGATTTGGAATCCCCATAGTTTCCATAACAAAGGATGGCCCATAATTAATAACTCAGCAATAGGGCTATTTGTGCACAAAATATAATATAGAACTGCATTATTCACGCCCATATTAACCTCAAGCAAATGGACAAGTAGATTTTAGGAAGTTTTTCAATTTTTTTCAAAATTTTTTTTGTTTTTCTTTGGCTTTATAGATTTTTTAAAGAGATAAACAAATTTTGGGAGAATTTTTATAAATGGAAGATACCTTGAATTTTAGAATTCTCAAGATTTAGACAAAAGAGAGTTTGGATGGTTATTTTGTTTGCAAAAAATCCTTTTGGAAAAAGTGCTAAAGTTTGATCCTTTCACATTACACAGCTCGTATACATTTTCAAAAGTGTTAAATGTGAAGCTATGATTTCCGTTCTTTTTACTAGTTGATTGAAAATATAAAGGAAAACCAAACCTTAGTTTGATAGGTTTCCTTGTTTATTTGAGTTGATTTCTCTACAAATCAGTTAATTAATTCGAGTATATGAAAGGGCTGCATATTGTTGGGGGCTATTGAAAAAGAGGAAAAAATCAGGAGAAAAGAAAAGAAAATAAGGATGCATTACTTTGAAAGTTGGTGAAAATACATGAGATGTGAGTTTGCTCCCCATAGAAACATAAATAAATTAAAATTTTTTTTATTAAGGTAAATACATTTTCCTATTAAGAAACCCGGGCGTTTTTAAGAAAAAAACGCATCTTCTAGTTGGCCCACTGGGATGCATGATAATTATGGAAGTACATTAGATGAAAAGATCCATATAAGGCCTTGCTATATGCAAAGTATTGAGTCCATAAGATCATCATAATCTTTGGATCCATGGTATAAAATGGAGCCTCCTAACTAACATAGTAATATGTATCATACATAGACTACTTGTGTTACACACACGTAAATCCATTTTTGTAGCTTAAAGAAACTACCGAGCAACAATCAAAAGATTAACCCTTATAGTGTGGAGCCCACTCTAAAGTTTAAGTTGAATTTTTCAGCCTCGTTAAGTTGACTGAACCAAAAGAAGAGGGTAGTGGCAATTTTTTGTTATTTTTGAGCTTAGCAGTTGATTTTTAATTGAAGGCTTTTAATGGTGGAAGAATCGTCTGAAATATAGTTGTTGATTTCGTTTTGGATCCCATTCGGTTGAGTTTGTGACTTTCAATGCAATATTTTAGAATTTTATTTATGAAAAATATATATATATAATTTAAAATTTAAAAGATAAAAGATGGTACCTGGCCCAGGCAATGCGGGCTTAGCCAGCCCCAAGCAGCCTACCTAATCCCACTACCCAACACCTTTTATATGCGACCCGACCCAACCGATCCACGCTCCGTGTCTCATTCGTTCTCTCGTGAAAAAAAAAAAAAACCGAAAAGGAGGAGAGACGTAGAGAGAGAGGAAGCGCCGGCGACGGCGATGCACCAGTGAGCAGGGCGCAGACAGCGGGGAACGGCACGGCAGTAGGGCGCAGGGCACTGAGAACAGGTAATGTCGCCCTCTTTGTCTCTCTATGTTTGTTTTTCTTCTCTGTTGGTCTGCTTTTTTTTTTTTTTTTAATTTATTTTTTTTAATCTTCAGATAGGTAATGGATGGGGATTTGTGGTTTTGGCGGTCGAAAGTGGGGTTTCAGGTGAGCAATGGAAGGTCCAATTACTTTCGGGGTTGGTATTGCGGATGGATTTTGAGATTCGGGTTGGTTTCGGATTTGGGGATTTGATAAAAATCAGGTCGATTGGGCACTGAGAATTGTTGATTAGGGTTCGGTTGGATTTATATTAGGTTTTGGGTTTTCCAAATTTGGGGGTTTTAGGGTTTCAGATTTTGGGGATTTGGCTGAATCTTGGGTTCGGTGGTTGGGGATTTTCGATTGAGAGGGATATGGGGTTTTAGGGTATTTTATTGGTTTGAAGTAGTCTGGTTTGGTTGTAGTGGGTGTCCACTGAGACTGGATTAGTTCGACTGGGATGGGTTTTAGTGGTCTATTTTGGAATGGAGGCCCCGTGATGTCGTCTGCTATTTGGATTTCTGATGGGGTTGTAGCGATGGAATGATGATGATGATGAGTCGGTGATGATGAATGAAGCTAACAGATTGAAAGAAATTCAAACGGAGGGGTAGAACTCGCTGATTACCTTGATCAGCGATTGTAATGGCGATATGAGAGATGGTTCTTCTCTCTGATATCAATTGGCGCAAGGGGGGGGGGGGGGGGGGGGGGGGCAGCCAATGGGCTACTCTTGAAGCCATACGGATCCATACGGCTCAAGTTGTGGTCTCACACCACAGACAAGATATACATAACAATCAAGAGGGAACTTAAATTCTACTTGCAGATTACCTCGATCGGCGATATGAGAGATGGATCTTCAGAGCATATTCAATACAACATCTTCCCCCCATCCCCCCAAAAAAAAAAAAAAAGAATCCACATCATATTCCTGTAGAAGCTTTAAGATTGGTTACACAAGTCAAGAGAACTTCTAATGAATGAGATGAAGAAGGAAGGAGAATAATTTGATTTTTGCAACTGTAAGCCATATCATTTATATGTTTGTCAATGTATTTTTCAAAAGGTTCAAGTCAATAATCTTTTGAGAAAATTTAAGTTGGTCTGTCATGAATCATAATTGTCACAATTGTTCTAGTATGTTGATAACAAAATAGTATCGTTTCCCTGAAGTTGCTTAGCTTGTATCTAGTTAAGTTGATTGTGAACAATTGGCAATCTACGGGTTTAGAGAACAACAGTTTTTTCCTTGAAGTTTTGTGTGAATCAATAATTGACCCATGGCCCTATCTCAGTCCTTCCTCTTCTTTATTTTCTAATAAAGTTTCTTGTTCTTATAAAAAGAAATACCAGATTTCTTTTCTTAAATTTTTGCACGTCTTTTCTAGGAAAAAAGGAACAATTCTTTATGCTGAACAGAACAAAGCTTACAGTTTCAAAAACTCAACATGCACCAAATCACACCTTGCAAGAAATTAATAATACCCTCACTAGGCATCTAAAAAAGGGGATTTCATCAAATCCCTTCCTGTTGTAAATAATGAATGCTTTAAATGTGCCTTTAAATACAGTTACAACATCCTCTGTCTCACTCACACACTTTTTTCTCCTCTCTCTCGTAAACAACTGCCAAAAACGAGCGGCCAATACTCTCTTTTACTCAAACTTTAGTATATACTCAAGCACAGCCTCTGCAACCCCATGATTCTGGTCTTTAAATGTGCACCAGGATGTCCTATTTCTCATAGGAACTAAGCAACCGTTAATTTGTATTTATTTCACTTCCTTTGTGGCTTTATTTGAGGGTTTGTAATTGGGGCACCTTTTGTTAATGAAATATCCACTTTCTTTGTTCTCTTCAGCTACATTACTGACAATCCATTGTGTAAGAATACCTTAGTGGTGACACGGTAATGTATGATCATCGCGTTTCATCTTTTATCTATTGATCTGTCACTTGCAAATTAGATTCCTTGCCAATCACAAAGCCTTTAATTGTTATAACGTTGGCTGGTTTTTCTCTTTGGACATTTTTCTTGTTGTTTATTTATTTATTTTTCTTCATGAATAGTTTATTTCATAACATATTTAGACCAAGAAGTGAGAACCCAATTTGCTAGTGTTCACTTAGAGTGCGAGTCAAACTGCTGGAACTGTTATTATATTAGGGATATAATTTTGCGAGGGATATGCAACTTTTAGAGAGTAAATTGCTGTTGTTAAGTTTGCCTGATTTCTTCTCATTTATTTTGTATTTCTACCGTTAATTGTGAGTAATGTTTCCAAATGCAAATTTCTGAACATATTTTTATATTTGATTTGTTGTGATGAAACTGTTTGGATTTTTAGTTATTGCACTTCTCTTTTTAATCTTGTACGCTTTTTTTTCCCTTTCATTATTAATGTATATTTTCTTAAATGCATTCAGTAGCCCACAGAAAGAAGGTTATGGATAAATGTTATACTGCAAGTATCGGTAAAGGGATTGAGAGCATGATAAAGAATGGAAGACTAAATGCATCATCAAGTTTAGATTTGCAGCAGGTAGGTATCAACACACTCAAGACTTAGTTGGCTTTGAACTGTATTCTATTACAATTGCACATTGAGTATGTCCCGCATGCATGTGCATGTGTGTGTAGGTGAAACTTTTTAGGTGTAGTGATTTCAAAGGGGCCTTAATTTTGTTTTGGACTGTCCATTTCGAGAATATTGTGACGATAGGATAGATGATGAGTTATAACTTAAAGCAGAAGAGGGCTAGGATGTCCATTCTTGAAGTTATATGAATGTAATTTCATGGATGGACGCATACTTTTATGCCTTTTTCAAGATGAAAAGATAAGAGTACTAATTAAATAATGAAAAGTTATTCTTTGTACATACCTAGAATAGAGCAGACTTTTTCTTCTTTTCTTAGACCGCTTCAGAGAAGAAAAGAAAAGATGTTCTATTTGATTTGAAGTCATCAAAATCTCTAAAGTAGATATAGATTGTTAAATTTTTTATGAGTGCAGGTCAGAGAGGTGACAAGCTCATAGTTGCGATTTTGTTTCTGACCTTTGTAACGGTTTCACTTAGAAATGAAACATTTTGGTTGAAGCTGCATTTTTGCTTTTCAATTTGAAGTTCTGTTTTGAAAAAATACAAATTATACCAAATAGAGATCATATTATATAAACTACATATATATTTAATTTATTCTACTACATCGATAATGCAATATGTCATTTCTACATGCCAAATGAAAATTTTATAAGCCATGTATATGGGATGATTTTTTTTTTATAGGCGTGGACAACTGATGGATTTAAGATATGCAAAATAAGATTAGAGTGCTGCCATAAAAGCCCAAACCCTTTGGGCAATCATATTGACCCACTTGTTTCATTTTTGTCACCTACTGCATTTTTGTCACCTACTGATGATGATTGTTTATCTGAAATGAGTTTTTACTAGTTTTGGTCATTGACGATGATGTATTTGGACATGGGTTTTGGTTGTTTTAATTATTGATGATTGATTGTCTATGATTTTCTAGTATAATTCTATCTTGAACTCCTTTTCTGTTTCATTGACATTTGCTAGGTTAATTCACTTCTCTTCTAATATGATCTTTCCACTCTGATTCATAAAGACTAGCAAAGCACGCCTGTGCTAAGCCAAGGACTAATTATAAACAAAAATTTTACATTAGAATTTTAAATTGGAAATGTATAACCAGGGGCTGTTAGGTCTTCTGTTATGGTTGCTTTTACTATGTTTTTTTTCTTCCTTTCTTTCTTTGGTATAGATTTTCAATACCGTTGTCTTGCCCCCTATTTGAGATAGGGTGCTTTGTTCTTTTTTTTTTTTTTTTTCTTTTGATATCTCAGGGCCCCACACCCTCACCCATACAGACGTCTTGTCATTAGAATAGCAACCAATCTCTACAGATTGGATGCACTAATCGGTCCGGGTTTGGCTAAATTTTGACATTAAAATAACAACCAATCTCTACAGATTCCGTCATAGTAAAGAAAATGAAAGAAAGAGAGTGCATTTGCAATGATGAACCATTATAAAATTCTGATAAAAGAAATCTAAGAATGTAAATGCATGATCTTTTTTATTGTATATTTATGAAAACTTTCAAACGTATGCAAGTTTTTTAGGGCTTCTTAAAATTGCCTGGCATTAACAAAAATTACAGAACTTCCCAAATTTTTTATTTTCTGAAGGAACATAAATGGATCCAAAGCCGTACCTGACCCTCCAACTTTACCTGACAGGTTCACAAATTGACCCAAATCTGGATTGATGGTCAAGGTACAACATGGGGCCCACATATCAAAATTTTCATGCTGGTCCTGTAGGTTGGCAGGTAAGTTGGGTTCACTGCCATTCCTGCTCTTATGTATCTCTTTTTTTCTTTTTTTCTTTTGGGTCTTAAGATGTCTTGGCTCAATCCTGGTTACACATTACTCATTCAACCATTATGGCAATCCAATAAACATGTATTGACCGGAATGTCCTAGACTTTATCCAAATATCGAAGGGGTCCCTGACTGGACCCAAACCAGGACTTCACAGTTGAAGAACAAGGGTCCAGACCTGATTTTTTCCTCTCAGGCCCTTTGGATAGTAGGGTAAATGGTGTCCATTGCTATCCATCCTGTTCAGCAATGTAGGCATCTCTAGGAATATGTATTTTATTCAAAATTATGTGTAACCAGCCTATATTTTAATTTCTAAATCCTTTTTCAAATAGATAGACAATTGGATAGATACCTCATATTGCAAGAACCACGCCAACATCCTCAAATGAGAAGCTCAATCCTCCATCTCCTCTAGGACAGAAAGCCCATAGGGGGAATATCTGCATGGAGAAATTTTAAATGGACGGACATACAGAAAGTAACACTGGACTAAGATACTGGATAACGGTAATAATTCATAGAACCAACATTTAAGGCTAGATTTCATATTTGTAATATTTATAAGTCGGGAACGTCATATCTCCTCTCTCTCTCTCTCTCTCTCTCTCTTCTGTGTGTGTATATCATCTCTAGGGTTTGGGTTTTCTATTTTCAATGACTTTGATCTTTGATTAACGAATTTGAAGAAATCAGTTTTGTATTTTTTTTTTGGGTCTAGTGGGGAGATATGTTTGAGTTTTTATCTGCTTGTGTTGAAAATTTTAAAGTATTGTTGGTATGGGAGGTCCATGGACCACCCGATAGTGAGTTGATACCTCTTCCTATGGGATTCAAAGAATCAATGTTACTTGAGGAAGAGATTTTCAAGGTGGTCACTCCTTCACAATTTGACAAGGGATTAGTGGTCTATATTACCAAACATTTTCATAGGATCTTTGTCAAATGTGCGGAGGAAAATTGTCTCGAATATCCAGGTCGATTCCAAGTTGTGTTGGTAGGGTAACTTCCTTTTCTTTCTGTTTGTTTTTGTGGATTTTGTCTAACCACGGACAGGGTTCCAAAAAGCTTCACATTCTCATGTGCCTTCTTCACTTTACTCTCCTGTACTTTTATTTTTCATGTTTCATATTTTTGCATTGCATGCATTACATTGGGGATGATGTTCATCTTAGGCCAGGGGGTGGGGACAAGCACTTTTGTCAATTTTTTTTTGACAAAACTGTCACACCTTTTGCTTTATTTTCTTGGTTTATGAAGTTTTTCAAAATTTTTACTTTTTTTTTTCTTTGGCTTTTTAGAATTTTTTAAAGAGAATTTTTATAAATGGAAGAAACTTGAATTTTAGAATTCTCAAAATTTAGGCAAAAAAGAGTTTGGTTCGCTATTCTGTATGGGAAATCTTTTTGGAAAAGTGCTAAATTTTGATCCTTTTACATTACACAGTTCGTATACATTTTGAAAAGTTTTAATGTGAAATTATGATGTCCATTCTTTTTACGACTTGATTTAAAATATGAAGGAAAAGCAAACTTAGTGTTATAGGTTTCCTGGTTCATCTGGGTGGATTTTTCCACAGATCAGTGAATTAATTCGGGTACATGAAAAGGGCTGTCTATTGTTGGGGACCGTTGAAAAGAAAAAAATCAGGAGGAAAGGAA
Source organism: Camphora micrantha (assembly GCA_003546025.1). Lineage (NCBI taxonomy): Eukaryota > Viridiplantae > Streptophyta > Magnoliopsida > Laurales > Lauraceae > Camphora > Camphora micrantha. The sequence goes on along the minus strand of QPKB01000005.1, from coordinate 27,226,000 downwards.
AAAAAAAAGGGATTCATTACTTTGAATGTTGGTGAAATTACATTAGATATGGGTTGCTCCTCATGTCGTGAAAATACATGAGATGTGCGTAACCTAGGGTTTTAAGGGCTAATACACGCTAAATGCAGTCGAGAGTGCCAGCGAAAGTGGCTTTTGTTTTCTGTATTAGTCTTTTGTTTTTCCTTTTTTTTTTTGTTAGATTAGGTTAGGTCAATGAACTTCACTTTTTTCACATATTTTGCTAGGGACTAGCAAAATACTGGTTCGAGGGGTGATGATTCCATGAAATTGCATCATATTGTCATTATTTCATGTAGACTTATGGACTTATTTAGGATAATTTGCATTGATTTCATTGAATTTTATATATTCATGCATTTGAGCATTCAATGTTGGAATTCAAGTCGAAATTCATTAAATTGCATGATTTTCATGAAATTATTCTTTTGCATTACCCTATCATCGCATAAATTTTCTCAAAACTCACAATTAAACTCATGTAGTTTATTTGCATCATTGCAATATTGCATTCTACGCGAAAAATTGATGAATGCTATTCATATGAGTTCATACGATGTGAATTGGGTCCCTTGCATTGCATTATTCTTTTTTCTACAAAAAATTATGTTTTCCGAGTTTTAGTTTCAAGTTTTATTTGTTTATGTAAAATCCAGAGTTTTGCACTCACTTTGAGAAGAAATCAAAGAGAGAAATTCAATTGAGTAGAGAGAAGGTGATTTCCCATGCATAGGGTGGCCATGGTGGGGTCCACTTGGGGTTGTTTAACAGTTAGACAATTACAAAGAGGCAGTAAAAGTATATATATATATATATATACACTTTAAAAGCCAGTAACCTAATTAAGTTTTCTTATGCCCTTTTGTAAGAATATCACCTTTAATTCTTCAATTTTGGCTCATATATAATGGCCAACGCTTGAAATCCTCTGAATTTAATACTAATTGAGAAAGGGTCCTAGAGAGACGAGTGTCTTTACATTAGATTTATTGGTAATATTAGTCATACATATTAGTATATATTTGATTTTCTTATTTCTTGAATTTTATATGATTAGGCGTTTTCATAAGTAATTTATAATGCTGATTTGACTCATGGTAGCTAGGACTATTGATAGTAGCACTTCAACAACACGTGTCTTTTATTTTCTTCTTTTCTTTTTTTGCTCTAAAATTCTCTCTCATAGGAATAGAACTAATGAAGAACATGCATTTCACAACTTCGAGGTTCGGAACAGAATTTGGGATCATCATAGCTTGCATAGGTGGAAAACGTCCATGGTTCTGATCATCATATCTTCTTTTTAATTGGTAGCTTAGCTAGAACCTGTGGCCTAGTAGTTGGGCATTTTCCAACATTGCTGCAGGCTCCTTTTTTTTTTTTTTGCGCTTGTCTTTACTTACTTCTGTTTATGTGTTTTTGCTTTTTAGGAGACACTAGATCCTAGTAGTATAAACCTAAGATTTGTGTATGCTGCCAGGCTATTCTATAGAGTAACTGCTACATTAGTTCTCCTGACCGGTATTTTGGTGTTCAACAGTTTCTATTTTCTTAATTTCTTTTGTTGTTGCTTTTGACATCTTTATGTTCATTCACATCTGTAAATTTTTCTAACATTATTCTTTTAAAAAGCCTTTGTTATTTTGGTTTAGATGCTTTATGTATTATTGCTAAAGGTCATCTTATATTGGTGGAACATTATATTTTGGGCATCTTTTTTAAATTAAAAGTCTTTAGTGTGTTTTTTTTTTCTTGGCTTTATTTCAGGCTTTTATTATATACTTCCATTCCCATTTCTATCCTTGTTTCAAGTTTTATTGATTTGTGAGCACAATTTCTTTTGTTTCTTTTCTTATTTCAGATACCTAACAGAGGGAAAGATACTTAATGGAATATCTTTTGTTATATCAGCGGGAAGTAGTGTTGTTATTGTTGGTACAAGTGGCAGCGGTAAGGCTTCAATGACTTGAATGTATATTCTTGTTAAATATTATATAAAGAAACTACCTTGAACTGTATGATTCTTTCTTTCTTTTGCTTCCTTTGTAACATACTTGACAGATGAGTGAGTGACAAACTAGATGTTGGAGGGAACTCTACAATAGGTGTCTCCTCATCCCATCTGTCTACAAGAGGATATTCTTCTTCATTTGTTAGCTTTAAAACATTCTAAAATAAAATTTTAAATGATTGTTACATAGTAGGACACATTGGTGAAATAATGTCTTCATTTGGAGAACTTTTGTGATCCTACCTAGTTTTTTTTTTCTTGAAAATTTCTGATCCAAGAACTTTTTTACTGCCACGTCTTATTTAGCGACTGCCTATGCATGCTTCCAAATGTCTGCCCGGCACCTGGTGGTTTATTGTTTGATTGGGCTTCAATTTGATGTACTCTCTTACGGTACTAACATTCTAGTATCGAATGTGTTCCTATTGTACATGTTTTTGAATATCCGAGATCCCTTTGATTTATGGACTACTCTTTGTTCTCTGACTTTTTCACTTGCAGCATGCCCTTTTTTTTTTTTATATTCAATGGTATATTAAGTCAATACCTTCAATGGCAGTTCTATAGGGTTATTGGGAATTACGCTTTCTATAGGGTCTTGTATGAACATTATTTTGTGACGGATCATTGTTTGTCATCATGGAGCATTGTTTTCATTTTTCAAGTTATTATTTATATTTTCTTTGTTTTTATTATGTATAAACCAGAAACTGACTGAAGACATAAGGTACCATAACATATGTAATGAGGTTGAATGACCAACCAACCCTTCATTTCCTGGTTACGTAGAGGGCGTAACCTGAAATCTCTCAAGTATGAATCTTCTTTTTAAACCAGATCGATAGTACTTTTGTAATTTTGTCCTTTTGATGTTGAGCTTTTTACGTCCTTTGATGTAACATCATCTCTCTACTTAATGCAAACATCACCATTTGAAAAAAAAAATCGCAATTTAAGTTGAATTATTTAATTGCATAGTTTGGACAGCTATGCAATTATTTAATTGCATGGCAACTAGGCAGTAAAGCTTTGTAACAATGGGCATACAACTAAATTTTTTCTGGGATCCGGGTGGATTCCAAGTTGAGTTGCCAGTAGGGTAATTTCTTTTTCTTTTTGTTTGTTTTTGTGGGTTTTGTCTATTCATTGACAAGGTTCGAAAAAGCTTCACATTCTTCGGTGTCTTCACTTTACCCTCCTGTACTTTTATTACTCATGTTTTATATTCTTTTGCATTGCATGCATAACATGAGGATGATGTCCATCATAGGTTGTGGGGTGGGGACAAGCACACTTGTCTATTTAGACAAAATTTTCACACACCTTTTGCTTTATTTTCTATATTTTGGAAGTTTTTTAAATTTCTTATCAGAATTTTTGCTGTTTATCTTTGGCTTTTTAGATTTTTTTGAAGAGAAATTTTTTGAGAGAATTTTCAATAAATGGAAGATAGCTTGAATTTTAGAATTCTCAAAACTTAGACAAAAGAGACTTTTTGTTTGCGGAAACCCTTTTGAAAAAGTGCTAAATTTTGATCCTTTCACATTACACAGTTCGTATACATTTTCAAAAACTTTTAATGTGAAATTTTGATTTCCATTCTTTTAACGACTTGATTGAATATATGAAGGAAAACCAAACCTTAGTTTTATAGGTTTCCTGGTTCATCTAGGTGGATTTTTTCACAAATTAGTGAATTAAGTCGGGTACATGAAAATGACTGCCTATTGTTGGGGACCGTTAAAAAGGAAAAAAAAATCAAGAGAAAAGAAAAAGAAAGAAAGAGAGAAGCTTGTCGCTGAAATTTCACGGTCTTTTGAAAAACAATAGTGCGAAAGCCATCATGGTTACCTTGATTCGGGTACATGAAAAGGGCTGCCTATTGTTGGGGACCGTTGAAAAGGAAAAAAAATCAAGAGAAGAGAAAAAAAAAGAAAGAGAAGCTTGTCACTGAAATTTCACGGCCTTTTGAAAAACAATAGTGCGAAAGCCATCATAGTTGCCTTGATTTGGGTACACCCTTAATTCGGGTACATGAAAAGGGCTGCCTATTGTTGGGGACCGTTGAAAATGAAAAAATTACGGCATTTTGAAAAACAATAGTGTGAAAGCCATCATGGCTGCCTTGATTCGGGTGCATGAAAAGGGCTGCCTATTGTTGGGGACCGTTGAAAAGGAAGAAAATTCACGGCCTTTTGAAAAACAATAGTGCGAAAGCCATCATGGTTGCCTTAATTCGGGTACACCCTTGATTCTGGTACATGAAAAGGGCTGCCTATTGTTGGGGATCGTTGAAAAGGAAAAAAAAATCACGACCTTTTGAAAAACAATAGTGCGAAAGCCATCATGGTTGCCTTGATTCGGGTATATGAAAAGGGCTACCTATTGTTGGGGACCGTTGAAACGGAAAAGAAATCACGGCCTTTTGAAAAACAATAGTGCGAAAGCCATCATGGTTGCCTTGATTCGGGTATATGAAAAGGGCTGCCTATTGTTGGGGACCGTTGAAAAGGAAGAAACATCATGGCCTTTTGAAAAACAATAATGCGAAAGCCATCATGGTTGCCTTAATTTGGGTACACCCTTGATTCGGGTACATGAAAAGGGCTGCTTATTGTTGGGGACCATTGAAAAGGAAAAAAAAGTCACGGCCTTTTGAAAAACATTAGTGCGAAAGCTATCATGGTTGCCTTGATTTGGGTATATGAAAAGGGCTGCCTATTGTTGGGGACCGTTGAAAAGGAAAAAAAATCACGGCCTTTTGAAAAACAATAGTGCGAAAGCCTTCATGGTTGCCTTAATTTGGGTACACCCTTGATTCAGGTACATGAAAAGGGCTGCCTATTGTTGGGGACCGTTGAAAAGGAAAAAAAAATAAGAGAAGAAAAAAGAAGAAAGAGAGAAGCTTGTCGCTGAAATTTCATGGGGACTGTTGAAAAGGAAAAAAAAAATCAAGAGAAAAGAAAAAAAAGAATAAGGAGAAGCTTGTCGCTGAAATTTCACGGCCTTTTGAAAAACAATAGTGCAAAAGCCATCATGGTTGCCTTGAGAGGATTTTTTTTTTTTTTTTTTGTTACTAAGTCTAGGTGGACCGGATTATTTGATCGAGTCGTTTTCACGGGGGTTCTAGCAGAGCATTTAACACTTATTTTTTTATGTATATGTACTTTCTCATCTTACACGATCATATTTAGCATGATTTTGAAAATTTCTTTCCAAAGATGAGATTGGTGAACCGTATTTCGAATTTGTCTTTGCTTTGACTATTCCAAGAATCGAGAGTATCCAATGTTTATATATATATATATATATATTTTTTGTGGAGAATTTCTTTTGATTTCTTTAGTTTTTTGAGTTTTGTGGGTATATTCACGGCAAAACCTCACTAAGCACAATTCGTGCACTTGGGTAGTCTCGGGGTATAAGGGCTTATTGCATAAGCTAAATGCAGTTGAGAGTACCAGCGAAAGTGGCTTTTGTTTTCTTTTGTATTTTTAGGTTAGATTAGGTTAGGTTAGTTAACTTCACCTTTTCACATCTTTTGCAAAATGTTGGTTGGAGGGTGTGATGAGTCCATGAAATTTCATCATATTGTCATTATTTCATGTAGATTTATGGACTTATTTAGGATAACTTAATTTCATTGAATTTTATTCCAGCATTCAATGTTGGAATTCAAGTCATAATTGGTCAAAATTCATTAAACTGCATGGTTTTCATGAAATTATTCTTTTGCATTATCCTATTATCGCATTAATTTTCTCAAAATTCACAATTATACTCATGTAGATTTTTTGCATCATTGCATTCTACGCGAAAAATCGATGACTCGTATTCTTCAATTGCCATTGTTTTCTTACTTTATTTTAGTAATTGATGGGGCTATGATGGATGGATATGGTGGTAACTGATTGTAGCCATATATATATACTTCAGAAACTAGTAACCAAACTAAGTTTTCTTCTGCCCTTTGTACTCAGATGATGGCCATTTCTTTGAATTTAATGCTGATTGAGAAAGGGTCCCATAGCGACTTGAGTATTTTTACATAAGATTTCTTGGTGATCTTAATTAGTAATGCTGATTTGACTCTAAAAAAATTACCGGCATGACTTTGTATTTACCACAAATAACAAATGTCAATGTTTTATTTCCATAGGACTCTTGTTTGTTTGCTTCAATCCACGTGTATGTTGGCAATCTATCTTGGAATGTCATTGAGCATTTATCAATGATTACTGAATTGGTATAGTTGGCCTAAGCTGTGTATTATGTGTTTTTGAGTACGAGGCTGAGGATCCCGACACTTAAATGGATTATTGAGCGTGGAGCGTGGGCATGCAACCCCAATCTCATCCGATGCAGTGCCTTTTGTTGCTTCACCATTATTGTTTGTGGATTCGTCGCTGCTTCGTCTAATATTTCTAGGCCTGTCTTCCCCTCTCTTCCCTGTCAATCTTATGAGCCATGGCATTAAAACACTTTCAGTAAATTATGCATAGATTCATATATCCCATCTGGTGTCTGTTTGGATAATAACTAAATATGATTTGGAACTTTTGCTTTCTAATATCTGTGCATCTCATATGTACCCTTTTTTCTTTTTTGGGTTTCTTTCTTGATTGTGTTTTCTTGAGGTTTGTTGTATATATCAGATAGAAGAGGAGAAGGAGAGGTACTTAATATCACATGTTTTGATGTATTCTTTTTCCCTGGGTAGTCCTAAAGCAGAACAAAAAAAGAGACAGTATTATCCTACTATTGATTAGATTAGTGGTTCCAAACAACCCAATATGACCCACAATGATCTATAACTCTGAGTGTTGGAAACATTGATTTCTTGTAGAGGATATCTCCTTGTGTACATGTCATATTTGAATAAATCAAGGTTTTCGTGTGCCTATTTGAGAAAATGTCTGAAAGAAATATAGTCTCTTGCACTGTGCAATGATCAATTGCGTAGCTGCCTTTCGGTCTATTAGGTTAGAGATCATTCAATTTTTAATCCTTTCAATTTTCAAATGATCTTTTGACTGTGATTTGCTAAATGTTCTCCCAGCATATTAGACAGTAGTGGATGGAGTTGCTTACTGCTGGTGTAGATATTTCAAAAAAGAAGACTCATTTTTTATAGAGAAAAATGAATACTCTGCCATGGCTGAAGGAGTTCAAATCCTACAAAGGTTAAGGTACCATATACAATTTCACCTCACTCTTATATAGTTCTTTAGAATTATATTATCCTTTGTTGAAGCACATTTGTTTTTTTTTTTTTTTTTTTTTTTTTTTTTTTTTTATCCATATATATTTAATTCCATGCAAACAAACGTATGCCTCATTTTCCTAAAGATTCATGAAGACAAGCAGACAAGGCCAAAAAATGGTCAAATTATTGTTTGGACGGTGCAAGTAGATATGTAATGCCTATTTTTTGGTTACCCTTTGATATCACGGTCTTAGGTTGGTTTTGATTTGATGTCATATATGTGGGGTTTGTGGCAACATTTTGTATTTATCAATTGCAATCCAAAATACCAACTTTAGATTACTGCTTTAATTTGGTAGGTTTCATGTATTGTTTGTACATCTTTGATGGGTTGTTGCTTATTTGGTGTTTTTTATTTTCATTTTGTGCACCTGTATTTTCATATCTCAACGCTCTAATATCTCAAGGCGCTCTTTTTTCTCTCTCATCGACATGAGAACTCTGAGTGTTGGAACCATTGATTTCTTGTAGAGGATATCTCCATGTGTACATGTCATATTTGAATAAATCAAGGTTTTCGTGTGCCTATTTGAGAAAATGTCTGGAAGAAATATAGTCTCTTGCACTGTGCAATGATCAATTGCGTAGCTGCCTTTCGGTCTATTAGGTTAGAGATCATTCAATTTTAAATCCTTTCAATTTTCAAATTATCTTTTGACTGTGATTTGCTAAATGTTCTAAAATGTTCTCGCAGCATATTAGACAGTAGTGGATGGAGTTGCTTACTGCTGGTGTAGATATTTCAAAAAAGAAGACTCATTTTTTATAGAGAAAAATGAATACTCTGCCATGGCTGAAGGAGTTCAAATCCTACAAAGGTTAAGGTACCATATACAATTTCACCTCACTCTTATATAGTTCTTTAGAATTATATAATCCTTTGTTGAAGCACATTTGTTTTTTTTTTTTTTCCATATATTTAATTCCATATGCAAACAAACGTATGCCTCATTTTCTTAAAGATTCATGAAGACAAGCAGACAAGGCCAAAAAATGGTCAAATTATTGTTTGGACGGTGCAAGTAGATATGTAATGCCTATTTTTTGGTTACCCTTTGATATCACGGTCTTAGGTTGGTTTTGATTTGATGGCATATATGTGGGGTTTGTGGCAACATTTTGTATTTATCAATTGAAATCCAAAATACCAACTTTAGATTACTGCTTTAATTTGGTAGGTTTCATGCATTGTTTGTACATCTTTGTTTGTACATCTTTCATTTTGTGTGCCTGTATTTTCATATCTCAACGCTCTAATATCTCAAGGCGCTCTTTTTTCTCTCTCATCGACATGAGAACTCTGAGTGTTGGAAACATTGATTTCTTGTAGAGGATATCTCCTTGTGTACATGTCATATTTGAATAAATCAAGGTTTTCGTGTGCCTATTTGAGAAAATGTCTGAAAGAAATATAGTCTCTTGCACTATGCAATGATCAATTGCGCAGCTGCCTTTCGGTCTATTAGGTTAGAGATCATTCAATTTTTAATCCTTTCAATTTTCAAATTATCTTTTGACTGTGATTTGCTAAATGTTCTCGGAGCATATTAGACAGTAGTGGGTGGAGTTGCTTACTGCTGGTGTAGATATTTCAAAAAAGAAGACTCATTTTTTATAGACAAAAATGAATACACTGCCATGGCTGAAGGAGTTCAAATCCTACAAAGGTTAAGGTACCATATACAATTTCACCTCACTCTTATATAGTTCTTTAGAATTATATAATCCTTTGTTGAAGCACATTTGTGGTTTTTTTTTTTTTTTTTTTTTTTTTTTTTTTTTCCGTATATTTAATTCCATGCAAACAAACGTATGCCTCATTTTCTTAAAGATTCATGAAGATAAGCAGACAAGGCCAAAAAATGGTCAAATTATTGTTTGGACGGTGCAAGTAGATATGTAATGCCTATTTTTTGGATGGTGCAAGTAGATATGTAATGCCTATTCCGATTAACTGATATCTTTTTAACCATGCTTTTCAGTACACAGCCCAAAAGAGAGTTTGTAGGTTGTTATTCTCTCCAATTTTCACCACCAAAAGAGAGTTTGTAGGTTGTTATTCTCTCCAATTTTCACCATGCACCTCTGTTGCCTGTTGATTTGAATAGGTGGAATCTTGGGGTTGGGTTTTTGGCCTGCTCGAGCAGGTTCATGGTCTCTCGAGCGCACATGACCGCTGTCTATTTTGACAATTCGAATTTTTCATCATGATGAATGGCACCTTCTGAGCCCTAGTTCCCATTGTGTATGTGATACTAACCTACCTTGCAGGTGTTTGTCCTCTCCATGTGGCCCCACAAGTTTCTATTTTTGTTATTATTATTGGTTATGTTGGGCAACTTGTAAAGGGCATCATGGTTTCCTTAGTTTCCCGCAAAAGGGCAAGGCATGATGGTTTACCTAAGCCCATTTTATTTTCATTAATAGATTGCCATGTAAATCTCAATTTTTGAGCAAATCCCGACTCAAGTGATCGCGATTAACACTAATTAAGTCGTGTGTTAGCTCTAAGTAGTAGATTTTGTTTAAGTTGGGGTTAGAATAATTTTAAATAGCTTTGGGGAGTTTGGAGTGCCCTTTTGATTTAATGGGACTCTTGAAGGGTCTCTTTGCGTTTCGCGTAAGGAGGGATTGTTCGAGATTTTGAAAAATTCGTGTTTTAACTCCATTTAATTTTTATCTCGTTAATCTCTACAACTTTCATGGTGACTCTGTCCCTATTTGAGACACCAAAACTTGACTGTTGCAACTTCGAGGGCAGAACAGTCTTTTCACACTAAATCTGGACACAAAATTTATGTCTCCAAAACCATTGAAATGTATACTTTTTGGAAATTAGATTTGTCGACAAACATTTTTCCTTTCTTCATCGAACTCATTCGAGGTCTCGAAAACCATGTTTTAGCCCTACAAGTATTGCTAGTGGTGGAGCCCACCTTCACTTGCTATAAATAAGAGAACCTTTTTTCCTTCTTCCTTTTCCAGCTTAAAAGTTCCAGCCCAAGTTAGGGTCTTCTTCTTCTTCTTGCTTTTCCATCTCCAATCTTACACCAATTGAGAAATGAGCTTCATCTTCTTCTTCCTCTCCATGAGAGTTTCCCTCGGACACCATTAGAAGAGAAATCCAGCCACATTGGAGTCTCCCTTGAGCTAGCTTTTGCCATTTGAAGACCTTCCATGTAAGCCTCCCTTCCATCTTTTAGATTTGGGTTTTCCTAACTTTAGAGAAGCTCCATCTCCATTATTGCAAACTCTTTCTTCCTTATTCCTTGTTTTGACCATTTAGGGTTCCAAATGGGTTTTTGGTTTTGGGGGTTTTGTGTAGCTTGGTGAGCTTTGGCTTGAGAGTAAGATTAGGAGCTTATTTAGCCATTTGGAAGCCAAGGCAAGTGGATGAATGGATTTATTTGAATGTAGCTTTTTCAGGGATGATTCTTATTATTTTACTATTTTCTTAAAATGTTTTCAGGCTTTCATCTAGTTTGAAATACATGCCATGAGTTCCATAAGTTTTTACAAATGCATGCTTGGTAAGCCACACTAATGACAACTCAAGAAGTATGCTTTGCAATGGCGGGCTAAGTTCTTGATTGGGGCTATGAATAAAGATAAGTGATTGCTTTTTATCTGTTTAGTAATTCTAGTTTGTGTTCAATCTTTATGTTCAGTAATTCTAGTTTGTGTTCAATCTTTATGTTCTTAATGATTAATAGACCTGTCTTCATGCCCTAGGCAAATCTCCATTCTTGATTTCTAAAAATAAAAATTGATTTTTGACTATCCTTGCTTAGGTTTGATAGGCCATGCTTAGGACTTAGATCTTTTTTATGGTTTATGCTTACTTTTGATGGATAGTGCTTAGACTGTTTTTATTCTTTTATTATGTGAAGGAAGTCTTAGGTTTTGAATTTTATAATTAAACGGGGTTTTTTTTAAGTTAGATCTTCCAAGTCAAAAACATTGATTTGTCTTTGGTTTAAAATAAAAATTGGAACAAATTAGAGTTTCTTGATAAATAATTGGTGGTTGCTTATTTGATTCCTATGCTCTAATCACTTTCATAAATTGATCGTTTTCAACTTTCTAAATTAGTTGCTCGTTTTTATTTTTAAATACTCAAAACTTTCCTTAATTGTTATTTTATTAGTTTTCTTAATCTAAAAGTTTCTTTAATTAGCTCCATGTGGGTCCGACCCGTTCTTGCCACTGTCTCATCTAGAAACCCGTGACTTGCGGTGTTTTATGATCGATATTGATCACATCAGGTGGGTGCCCCATGTTCATTTTGCCAATAGTTTAAATGGGTCTTACCTGTCCCACATATATCTCGTCCCACATCTAAATATTGTGATCGCCCCCATGTTATAAAATCTTAATGACTGAAAGTACCAGGTCCTATTCGCGCCTTTCTTTTTTTGACATCTTCTTTATACTGAGAGCTCAAGATTCTCTTTGTGCCTTTTTAAGTTTCCGGCTAAACACAAAATATTGGTTATAGGTCAAGAACCTAACCTTCTTCTGATAATTTTGTCCCTGATTACTCTGATTTCGGGCTCGGGTCGTGACAGGGCCTGATTTTATAGCTCAGTAAATCAAATAGCCTTACCATTGTCAAGAAGAATTATCCATACATCACTGTAATAAATCAATTTCTAGAAAAGTTGAAGGCTCTCTACCTTTTAAATATTGTGATTCATAGACTCTTTTTTATATTATTAATAACTTAAAGGTTAACCTTTCGAAAAGTATGATTGTTGGATTGGGTTGTTCGGAGGAGACAGTCGGGTCTTTGGCCTCCACATTTGGTTGTAGGGCTAGAAAGTTTCCTATACAGTACTTGGGGTTGCTAATAGGGGCCAATCCAAGATCAAAGGCTCTTTGGGATCAGGTGGTGGAGAAATTTGAAAAGAAATTACCTACGTGGAAAAGATAATACTTGTCTTTAGGAGGGAGAATTACTTTGATAAAAGCAATCTTATAAAATCTTCCAATTGATGTAAAAAAAAGGAGAGAGAGCAGGAGAGAATATTAGAGGGGATAGAGAGAGAGTTTCTCCGAATCGTTTTAAAACCTTTCGGTATATTTATTAGATTGATGGACTAACATCTTCCATGGAATTTCTCTCGATTTGCAATTCCGAGACAGAATCTCGTTTTCTCCAGGTCTTTCATTTCAAATTCTTTCTTAAATATCTTACAGTTTCCTTCGAGCTCTTCTGGAGTCGCCTATCAGTTTAATATCATCCACATAAACTGCTAATATTGCAATCCTTCAAGAATTTCTTAGATACAATAGACATGGCAGCATGAGATCGTTTTCATACCCCTTTTGCGTATTCACTAGACGTTGTACCACATTCTTTCCTATTGCTTCAGGCCGATACAAATGATTGCCTCATAATTGGATTTGGTACATACTCCTTGCTTTGCTTCAGGCAAGGAAATCCTTCTGGGATTTTCATGTGAAATTTCTGTGTCTAAAGTCCCCATATCAGTAAGCAGTCCTACAACATCCATGAGTCTCATATCTAGATTTTGACGAAACTGTTAAACTTATCAATAATCTATAATGTCGTTATATCCCATAACAGCGGGGTAGTTTTCCTCATATCAATCCCCAGGTTTCTGCAGGAAACTTGTTGCCACTAATCGTGCCTTTATATCTAGTAATTTCTTCAGCTCATTCCTTTTTCTTACAACACACCACTGTAACCTACAGGTTAACATCTTTTAAGGTTTGCACTACAGGTCCGAACACACCATGTTTGTTGAGAGACTCTAACTCTGTTTGATTGAACTTTCCCATTGTATGTCAATCATTTCTTTTGTCGACATTCATTTATAGACTGCTGCTGGTCGTCACCAATCATCATCGATTTTTCATTTGATATGTGATGTGCTACGCATATGCAAACTGCCGTTCACCGATTGAGTAATCTCATGTTGCTATTTCCTGATCTTCTCTTTTTTGAAATACATATAAGTATAGAGATCTCTTCATTTTCCCATGAATGCTCATCGCGGTACCCGAGCGTGCCTCTTCAGGGGCTTCAAAGTCTCACAGGGACTTCCATTATTTCTAGAGAGAATGGATTTTGCCATAACCTCTTCAGGAGCATTTATGTGCCTCTTCGGGAGGAACCTCTTCAGGAGCTTTACATGCCCTCTTTGAGAGGATCATATGATGATGATTGCTCATTTCTCCTTTTCCGCGGAGCTGAGTCCTTTGAACCTATAGGTCTGCCACGCTTCTGGCGTATCGCAGATTCTTTTGATGTCGTATTGTGACTTCGTCCTACGGGACATTAATACCCTGGCAGGTGCATTCATAGCTGGCACATGTGGACTCTTGTCACCTTTGCATCGTTAAATGCATCAGGTAATCTGTTTGGCAATTTCTTGCCAAGTGCCATATTAATTCTCTGAACTTCATTCTCACATTGCGGAAGTTCGTGGATCTAGATGAGACAGAGTGAACCTATTCCATGTTAATTCTACGTCGTTCTTCAGGAACGGGTTTTGCTCTACAGAACACAAGACGTTCTTCAGGAACTATCTTATCTCCCCCTAACGGCGGGAATATGGTCTCATCGAATTGACAATCGGGAAAACGAGCAGTGAATACATCTCCTGTCCTTGGTTCTAGATATCGAATAATCGAAGGAGAGTCATAACCTAACATATATTCCCAATCTACGTTGTGGTCCCATCTTAGTACGCTTAGGAGGTGGTATTGGGACTTGAACTGCACAACCAAAACTTGCACAGTGAGAAATATTGGGTTTTGATGTCCTGTTATAAGTTGTACAGGTGAATATTGATGATAGGCCGTGGGCCGAAGTCGAATTAACATTGCTGCATGCAACACAGCATGTCCCTATATTCCAATTCCAGCCTTCTAGATCATTTGTCTCTGCTAAATGGACAGAGGCCTTGTATGCTTTGTAATTGTTCCACCACTTCCTTTTGTGACGACAAGTGCCGTGACTAGATGCCCACTTCTTCCACATCTGTGGCACGTCTGTCATCAGGACAGTAGGAGCAGGATTTGCCGGTAGATTCTGATTGTTTTATGGCTGAGGGCCAGACACCTTCTGGTGATTTTGAATTTTTTGGTGTGAATGACCTTTAAATCACTCACCTCGCCTGCGAGGAGTTATGTCGTCCATCTCTATTGGGAGGATTTATGTCTGCCATTCCCCACTACCTCTGCTCTATTTGTAGCTAAGACTGGCATTTGCTTTAGGAACTGCCAAAGATCCAGTTGGTCTGGAATTATGATTTTCCACAATGACTATGGAATTCTGTTCAGCAACTAGGAGACATGAGATAAGTGTCTGAATATTTGGAGAAACGTGCTCTCGATTATTGCTGCTGCGCAAGAGCACGTATTCGAGGCATGAAAAGTGGATAACGTTTTCTCTCCACATCTGCTCGCTCTGAAACCTTTCTACCACATAATTTTAATCTGGAAACAATGTTGAATAGGGCAGAAGTTGTATTTAGATAACTAGTTTTATAATCCTGTAACTTAGATTTAACCAGTTCATTCTGGCAGTTGGCAGTTATGACATTCTCTGGTGATCATACTCTATCCTTCAAGATTTCCATAGGCCTGCTGGGTCTTCCTCAGTAAGGTAATTCATTTTTTAAGTCGTCGTGTATGGTGATGGCGCAGGAAGATGAGGAGCCCAATGCCTTTTCCTCTCTGGGGACATCTTGTTACCTCTCCTTTATGGTCTCTCTGCCAATGTTCTTGGATTGCAAGTGGAATTTTAGCATCCAGTTGCCAAGAATAAGTAATAATGTCCCCATGTTATGTTAAGTGCTTTAAAGTCAAGTTTAGCCAGATTGACATTATGCAAAGAACTGTAATAAGAAATATATATTAAGTTTAATCGTATGTAGATTAATCAATAAAGGAAAAAGAGAAAGAAAGACAAAAAAAAATAACAATGAAATATTAACATCAGACTAGTAATTATGAACCAAATTTAAAAGAAATTGGCCAAAGAAAAAGTTAGAACATCATGTTCAACAACTTTTAAGATTTAGAACTCTGGTTCTATCAAGACTTCAGGCCTTAATTTAGAACTTCAGGTTCATAACTTTGAAATCAGAATTGCTGGTTCTGTCAAGACCTTCAGGCTTGATTTTAGAACTTCTGGTTCTAACAAATGATCAGAACTTCTTGGTTCTGTTCAAATTTTTTCATATTTAATTTTATGGCCGTTAATTTATTTGATTTAAATAAATTAAAACATAAAAACTCAGGTTGATTTGACTTTATGATATGAATCTACAGGTTTCAATACATTATTTCACTTCTATGACTGCTGTCTATAGATGGTGAACTTCAGGTTCTTTTTTTTTTTTTTTGTTAGACTTCAGGTTCTATTTTGTGATCTATTCATAATATTGATTAAAAATAAATAAATAAAACATGCAAAAGGATGAACATTAATTAAACACTATGATACTTGAACAAGCATTATATACATATTTCATGCATTAATAAAGTAGTTTTAATCACGGATTTCTAGATACCACTTACCTGATCGCATGTTTAGGAAAAAAATTTTAAGACCGTTGAGAATGAATTTATCTGTTGCGTCTGTTAAAATAATGTTGGAACAACAACGTTTACTACTCTCTTGTTTGCCTAGCGCGACGTCCCGAGGTAAGAAAGTAAAGATACTGTAATGATGTAAGTTTCACCAAGTCAGAAAGACTCCCCTGGCAGCTGAAAACGTAAAGGGTGTAAAAAAACTTTCTGATGTTGCACGCAAGCCGATGAAGTCAAAGGAAATTCTTGCATGGAAATTCTTGCTACACGCGAGTTCCTAGGCCTTTCTATTGTTTGAAACAAATATAAACAAAATGCGCAGAACACCAAGCAAACTAAAAATTGGTTTGCTACAGTATGCAAACCAAGGCTGGGAAGGTCTTGGCGTCGTGCTGATAACGTGATGTAAAAAAAAGGAGAGAGAGCAGGAGAGAATATTAGAGGGATAGAGAGAGAGTTTTCTTATTATCTCAAATATATGTATGTAAATACAAATAGGGGAGATGCCTATTTATAGCAAAGTGATTCTCATAGATAGAAACCCTAAAATAAACCCTAATTCATCTTAAGTGTGGGCATCCACCCAAGATCTATATCTCATAAACACCAATCTACTATATGTCTGTTGTTTAAAGATGCAGGCTCCTGAAGCATTATATGTGGGTGTGGTTTTGACTCCCTCCTAGAGTTGAGGTTTTCTGCTGGCTAGCAGTAGCTGGCAAGGTTTCGACTGTTGATGTTTTTCACATGAAGGGTGTTAACTCCTGGAGAATATTGCTGATAGATACTCATTATGGTGGAGAGAGATGAAACAATTAACCATTTGTTTCTCCATTGTGACTTTGCAGCATTTATTTTGGAAGTGTTTTCTGAGGTATGTGGAATCTTGTGTCTTCCTAGTCTTCTGGTTGACATGGTTGAGGCATGGCGGTTTGGTCCTTTTAGTGGGTGTGGCTTGTTGATGTGGAAATGTATTCC
>QPKB01000005.1:27135345-27208162 GCA_003546025.1 Camphora micrantha | reverse complement strand
AGTGCCTCGAGCCGTCTCTCATCGAGATTGTCCAGCTCTTGGAGTCTTAATTTGACATTGCTTTCTTGCGTCATGTCATTTTGTAGAGATACCCTTAAGGAAGGAATTTGTACCTCTAAAGGGACAACAGCTTCGCATCCATAGACCAAGGAGAATGGCGTGCTATGGGTCGGTCCTCGAACGGTGGTTCGGTAGGCCCACAAAGCTTCGGATAGTTTGTCGCCCCAGTCCCTTTTGTGGCTAGAGACCATTTTCTTGAGAATTTTGCAGAGTGTCTTGTTGAAGGCCTCTGCCAGTCCATTCGCCGCCGGATTGTACGGAGTTGAAGGACAACTTTGGATTTTGTATTTGTCGCAGAACCTGTAGAATCTGTGATCACGGAATTGTGGTCCGTTATCATGGACGAATCTTTTAGGTATGCCGAAGCGACAAATGATGTTGGTGCGCAAGAACTGAAGGACTGATGAGGTCTTCATTTCATTGAGCGCAAAAGCTTCTGACCACTTGGAGAAATAATCCGTAGCGGCGAAGATGAAGCGATGACCTTTGCTTGACGGAGGGGAGACAGGACCTACGATGTCCATACCCCAGGCTTCGAAAGGCCATGAAATTGCTGTAGGATGTAGCCATTCTGGAGGCATGTGGACATAGTCTCCATGAACTTGGCATTGTTGGCAGCGTTTAGCAAATTGCATTGCGTCAGCTACCATGGTAGGCCAATAATAACCTAACCTTTTTATCTGATCGTAGAGCTTTGGACCAGCCTGATGAGCTCCACAAAGACCAGCATGCACCTCTTTGAGAGTTTCTTTAGCTTCTTGTTGTGATAAGCAGCGTAGAAGTACTCCATTGTAGGATTTTCTGTAGAGCATCTTTGAAGGAATGTCCAGATGAAAGTTTGGGGTTCGTCTTTGAACACTTACCCGTTCTTTTGGATCTTCAGGCAGGATTCCGAACATAATATAATCAATGAACGGATCCCTCCAGTCGCCGATCGGAGGTCTGAGGATGGAGATCCGACTTCCAACCAGTTGGTGGCACTCAGCAACTGCTTGGTGTGTATTGAGGGGAGGGAGAATCCTTCTCTCACACACTGTAACTTGCATGTGTTCTCCTTCTTGGACCGCCATAGAGGCGGCGAGTCCAGCCAGGGCATCTGCACGGATGTTTTCGCCTCTACGAATGTGGGTGATATGACAGATGTCAAATTTTTGCCGAAGTGATTGCGCCTTGTTGTAGTAAGGCAACAGATCAGGCTTCCTGATTTCAAATTTCTGATTCATCTGGTTGACGATCAGTTGAGAATCCCCGAAGGCTTCTAGCACTGTGATGCCGGATTCGAGGGCGAGTTCCAATCCTACAATCAGGGCTTGGTACTCAGCTGCATTGTTTGAACATGGTTCCAGTAGCGAGAAGGCGTGTGGAATCATGTATTTGTCGGGACTAACAAAGAGGATGCCAATCCCTGATATTTGATTTCCTTTTTCACTTGTCCTGGTTGCACCGTCGAAGTACATATCCCAGGAAGCATTTGATAAGGAAGCCTCCACGTTGTAGACTGACTCGTCTGGGAGATCATCCCTGAGTGGAGAATCTTCAGGCAACGGATGCTCTGCAAGAAAGTCTGCCAGAGCTTGACCTTTGATTGCTTTTGTGGTACATACCTAATATCAAATTGTGACAGGAGGATAGACCATTTTGCCAGTCGGGCATTGAGGGAACCTGCTTTTGTGACAAGGACCTTCAGGAGATTGATCCTCGAGATCAGGTATACTGTGTTGGACAGCAGATAGTGACGTAGCTTTTGTACAGCAAACATCACTGCAAGACATTCTTTTTCGACTGGAGAGTAGCGATGCTCTGCACCTACCAGCATGCGGCTGAGATAGTATAGAGCAGCTTCTTTTCCCTCGTGATTTCCTTGTGCAAGTAGAGCTCCCAAAGAGTGGTCGAGGGCTCTTGTGTACAAGATAAATGGTTTTCCAGTTGTGGGGGCAGCCAGTACTGGAGGTTTGGTCAGGTATGACTTGATGTCTTGGAACGCAGTTTCGCATTCAGCATCCCAGACAAAGTCCACGCCCTTTTTCATTAGGCGGGAGAATGGACGGCATTTCCCTGACAGGTTGGAGATGAACCGTCGAATGTATGCCAATCTTCCTTGAAGCCCTTTTAACTGTCTCAGGGTTTTTGGGGATGGCATTTCTAGGATAGCCTTGACTTTGATAGGGTCAAGCTCTATTCCCGCTTTCCGAACTACGAATCCGAGGAACTTACCCGATGATACACCGAAGAAGCATTTTAGGGGATTCATTCGCAGTTTGTGCCTGCGTAGTCGGAGGAAGACTTCTCGAAGATCTTTGAGATGGTCTTCTTTCTTTTTGCTTTTGACGGCGAGGTCATCAACGTAGCATTCGACCGTCTTATGCTGCATATCTTGGAATATCTTCATCATAGCCCTCTGATATGTCGCACCAGCATTTTTCAGACCAAATGGCATTACAGTGTAACAATACACGCCAAATGGGGTCCGAAATGATGTGTGTCTTTCATCTTCAGGATGCATTTTTATCTGATTGTACCCAGAGAAACCATCCATGAATGTCATCCGCTCGAATCCACAGGTGTTGTCGATCATCACCTCCGGTATGGGGAGCGGAAATTCATCTTTAGGACATGCATTGTTCAGGTCTCTATAATCAATACAGACCCTAATCTGCCCATTTTTCTTTGTCACTGGGACGATGTTGGCCAACCATTCAGGATGCTGTTCCTCGCGGATGAAGCCAACGTTTTTGAGTTTCTGAACTTCTTGTTCAATTTTGTCCATTATGTCAGGACGAAATCTTCTTTGGCCTTGTTTGACAGGCTTGATATCTTTTTGGTGTAGATTGGATTTGTGAACTGCTAATATTGGGATCCTAAACCAGCAATTTCGAGCGTAAAGGAACCTGATGCACACAACAATCGACAAACTCAGGGATAAGACAAAGCGAGTAGTCACTCGGGGTAACTCATCAATCCTTTAAATCATTCTTTGCTTATAAAATACAGGACGTGGGCTTCTGGCGTTCCACAATGATGCATCTTTTTGAAAACAAATCTTCTGATTGATAGAACTTGAAAAGTGGTTTCTCCTCAATGATTTTCAGAGGCTTCCAACTGCACAAACGTTCGCGGAGTTTCATAGGTTTTGGCGTCAGACTAGGCGTGCTGTCTGACACAATGGTGTCTTCTTGATCGCACTCTTTCATGCAGAGACAGGCTATGACAGTGGTCCAATCACCTGCGTGAAACTGAAAGAAGAGTATGGCACTTCGTTTGGAGATGATGGTTATTCATGGACCAGAAGACATGCATTTAGTACTCATCGGACAATTCCATCTTCACATCAGAGAGATCGTACCATATTGGAGAGCTTCCTGGATCCTTGACAGGTAATCTTCAAAGAAAAGAATTGAATATCCAAGGGAGATTCAATAAATCTTCACAGGACATGAGATGTTGAGGCTTCGTCGGCCAGACTACTTTGTAGCCCTTATGGGCACTCTGTCTCATGGGAGCATTCAGGTTCGTAGCCCGTCCGTATGAAGACTTTTCATATACGATAGAGTTATCCCATCCGCCTGCTGACCTTTTGTCAGGGTGGCCTCCAATGGTACGAGAATACCACGGCACCCTCCCAAGGCGATGAGGATTTCGAGCGTCATAGCCATTTTTTAAATGATAGCTTGCGCCATTGGACTATACAAGGATAGTTGTGGCATACCTTCGTTTTGAAAGGCTCAAGCGAAGAGTTTGATGAAGAAGCGCCGACACGTGTGAAAAAGATCGGCTTTTTTATTTGGTGAGGTTCTCGGAACAACGAAGAAGTTGATGCTGGATCGCCTATGCAGCAGGTGCCTCCAATGGAGTGAGAGCAGTTGAGCTTGCTGAGTATCAACTTGGCTGTACGACGTTTCGTCTTCTTGTCTCTGAATCGAATCTGATGTCTTGCATAATAGACACAAAGGAGATGACAAACTTGCCCCAGGCTTTTGTTTGGTCTTCTTTGCCTTGTAGTGATCACCAGCGGCTTTGAGACTTGAGGGAGACAACAAAGAGGAGATTGGTTGATCTCCTCGGTTTTGCGAATGGGTGTGATTTTCTTCGGTGATTGCTGAGGAGCTTGCCTTTATCTTTCTGGAGACTTTCGGCAAAGGATGCTATTTCTTTCTCCTTTCTTCGTTTTTCATCTTTGTACATCTGCGAGTCTGACAAAAATGGACTTCTTTGCCTTTGAAGCTTTTTGTCCGCAAATACCCGATGTACCACGCTGTCGTCGCCAAACAAACTGGATGCACTGATGAAGAGTTGAAGGAACAACACCACTCTCGTGTATCCGGGGCGTCCGAGAAGGATGTTGTAGCTATGAGGGGGTCTTTATTGCATATACAGTGACTTCAGAGATAAGATCACCGATTTGCAACTTGAACCTTAATCTTGCCGATAGGCTCTGAGCGCTTCATTCATCGTATCCAAATATGAATAGACACGATGTGCTATCAGCTTGCTAGGCGGGATGCCAGTCTTCGAGTGCCGAACAGTAGAGATGAGGTTGAGGGCAGAACCGGATCGATCTGTACTCTGTGTATTCGGCATCTCTTTGATGTACCCTGTAAAGTATAGAGGGCCCGGTTGTGCTTTGTTTTCGCCTACGTAGGAGGTCTTCCTTAGTGAAGGCGATAGTTGCACTTGTGCTTTTTTTGAACTGAGAGGCAATCATTGCAAGATCCCTCAGTCTTCTTCTTTTCTCCTTTTGTGAGGAGGTTTATTTGATTTTTTAAACCCTATAGTCCATTTCAATTTGTAGGACTTGTGGGCATGCTTGTCGACATCCACATTCAGTCTTTGCAGTTCTGGTGAATGAGACTATCACGAGTTTGGAGACATTCGTAATAATGTCTACGGATGTGCAGACGTGCAGGTATGTGTCTAAAGTGCTCAATCCAGTCATACTTGAAAGCCTCCTTAGGGGCTGCATTTATCATTAATGTTGCCACTTGGGGCGCTCTACATTGCTGTCCCCGAAGGATTTACATAAGAAGAAGAAGTTAGATTGTAGTTTTTTGTGGTAATCCCGGCCAGAGCTGGTACCTTTACCAACTTCGAGAGCTTCTGGAGACGGTTCTTCATTCGGAAGTCCACCCGCCGGGATTGAGGGGCTGATCCTTTTCATTTGCTGAAGATGCTTCCGTGTCAACTTACCCTCCTCAGTGATTGCATTGCATGGAGCATTTTCCGGGAAACAAGTCCTGAACAGCGTCCAGCAATTTGTCTTCTTTGTTTACAATTTCATCGGTCCAGACATCACCCATGAGGTTGGGCATCTGGGACCAGTTGACTGGGTAGACTTCATCGGTAGAGACGCCTTCAAGGTAGTCA
Organism: Camphora micrantha; assembly: GCA_003546025.1. Lineage (NCBI taxonomy): Eukaryota > Viridiplantae > Streptophyta > Magnoliopsida > Laurales > Lauraceae > Camphora > Camphora micrantha. The sequence goes on along the minus strand of QPKB01000005.1, from coordinate 27,202,741 downwards.
GCCAGAAGAGGTCTGTACTCTGATGTGATAGTCTCAGAAGACGAAGGTTGAGAGATGCCATCTCCGAGGTAGTAATATCAGAGGATATACTACCTGATGTAGTATGGGAGTTTGTGGCCTCGGCAGATGAAGCTCCAGAGGCGCTGTCGTCTCGAACTATCGCATTGCAAGCAATAGGAAACGTCTCCGAAACGGATTGTTGGGAGTCAGATTCATCCTCTGATGTAAGGGGATCATCCACCCAGCAGTTTTCTTCATTTTCAGGAGTTACTGGAGGGGACTCCTGTAGATTTTCCGGGACCACCGGTTCTGGATTGCGATGAAGCTGATTGATGTGATCTTGTCCTTGCTCTATGGCAAGACGCTGCAAGATCCTTGCATATTCTTCGAGATCAGGCATAGGAGCCAGATCTTCTTCTTCATCTACTCCTTGTGGTTCCTCCTGATCGGGTTCTACCGGAGCATTGGCAGGTGCTGTGTCAACAGCATTTTCCTGAACAACCTCTTGGTCTCCTTCATCATCAGACCAAGATCCCTGTGGTTGTAAAGGGTTATACCAGATCACCGGCATGAGGTGGGATTCGGGGATCCATTCCTCGTCGGAGAGGTATTCTCCTGTTTCGAGGATTCCTCCCATTCATCGGTGTCACTGGCGGTGTCACTGGACTCGTACCCATCCATGGGGAATCCAATTACTGAATTGCAAGAGTATAATGCCCCCTGCATGTCTTCAGTCTTTAGTAGTAATGGCATGAAATCACGAAGGGTGAATTTCCTTGCCGGCCTCGAAGTCTCGGAAGGAGACTTTTCTGCTGCCCCCAGTGAAGGGGTAGGGGAAGTTTCTGTCTTTTCAGGAACTTCTTGTTTTGGTTGAGCTTTCTCCTGCTGTTTAAGCTTGCGGAGTTGTCTCCTGGCTTGCCTTCGCTGTCGAGCGGTCGGCTTTGTTTTGACGATCTCCAGGTTTTCATCTTCCAGGAGATCGGGATGTACCCATATGGGCTGTCCATCTGGTGTTGGGCACGGGACTAGCTCTTGGGGATGTTTGAGCCATTTTTATCACCTTGAAGGAAGTAGTGACCTTCTTCTTCTGGGTGACTTTTGTGTTTGTCCATACGACACCATGTTGACGGAGGCAGACCCATAGTTTTTGTCAAAGGTGATGACTCCGTTTTTCCACATCTCGTTGATCTTTTCTCTCACAACGAAGCATTGGTTGAGAGGATGCGAGATCATCTGGTGGTATGGACAGTACCGGGGATCGTTGGTTTTGCCAACATCTCCTGGTCTTTTGGGTTCAGGCAGGGTGAGCTTCCGTTTGCCGAGAAGAGCCTCGAAGATTTCTTCGACATCTTCATCGAACGGGTATTTCTTTTCTACTCGTTCTTTGAAGGCATCAGAGAGTTCAGGTCTCTTACTTGCACCTTTGTTTTCAGCTTTCTTTGGTGGCTGCGGAGCTGACTTGGTTTGCACATTGAGAACCTCCTTTTTCTTTTCTTCGAGGTTGCAATGGCGGTCGGCTCCTTCTTTGATGATTTCTGACTGCTGAGGTCTTTGATCACCATCTCAGCCTCCATAGATGCTTCTAGGAGTTCTCCCAGATTCTTTGATTTGTTGCCGATAATCATGGAGCGTATCTTTGCTCTCATGTTGTTACGGCAGATGTCGACCAGCGACGCTTGTGGCAGTACGTCTGAACATTTGTACGCCATTGCCTTCCACTTGTGAATGTAGTCGTATGTCGACTCATTCTCTCCCTGTTTTAGGCTGCAGAGTTGAGCCATAGTCACAGGATGATCCTCACCTTTGAAGTGAGTTAGGAAGCGTGTCTCCATCATGGCCCAGTTTTGGATAGAGTCCTCCTGAAGAGTGGAGTACCAATCAAAGGCCGTACCTTTTAGGGTACTTGCGAAGAGACGGATCTTGAGGGCGTCTTGATCCGCGATGGCTCCCGTCAGGATCTTGAAATGGATGACATGTTGTCTGGCCGAGCCCTTCCCCGTATATGTTTGGAGAGTGGGCTGTTTGAATTTGGTAGGAAACGGTACCGAGTCCATCCATAAGGGATATGGTGGCTTGATTCCGTGTTCCTTTAGTGAATCCTCTTCCTTTGCTTTGGCGAGGATATCGTCAACGTCCTTTTTGGTAAGGGCGCGTGACTCATTCACCTCCTCTTCGTGGTGACTTGGAGGAGCTTCATTATTCAGTGGACGTTGGAGGGTAAGAAGTAAGTTCTCCATGAGAGCTTCTATCCTCTGCTGTCCCTGCTCCAGCTGCTGGATGCGTGCGGCTACGTCATCTTGCGGCGGAGGCTGCTCAGCATTTGTGACTAAGACGTTCATCTTTCGAGAGTCGAATGAGGATATCGTCTTGGTGACTGAGCTGGAGCTCATTCTTTTGGATGAAGAGCTCGAAGAGTGATTGCTCCGGTGTCCTTGACTTGAAGGAGTGGGAGAATCTTCTCTATGTCTTCGCGCCCGGGAGACGCTGCGAGTGACCGGTCGCTTGACATGGATTTTTGTTGCTGACTTCTGGCGCCTTCTGGTTTTGCCAACCATATGGACAGTAGCAACTTGGTTGGGTGCTTCTTTTTCGACCCGTTTTTGAGAGATCTGGAGCGTGGAGTGCTGGGCTCTTTGCTTCTCTAGTCTCTTTTGCAGATACGCCGCGCGGCGACGCATACGACGAGCGATTTGAGCTTCAGTTAGCTCGGGCTGTGCTCTAGCCACGAAGGAGGTGGTCCCTCGCGCGCAGCAGCCGAGCTTGTCTTCTTTGTAATTTGGCAAGGACAGGATCTGGATGCGGTCCTTAGCCTGTCGCAGCGAAGCTTTAAATTTGGCGAGCTCGGCCCCTGTTGAGATGAAGGGCCGAGTTGCAGGAATATAGGCCTTGACAGATTCTTGCTGAGGCCTGATGATGCACGACTTGATCCTGGGCTTATAGGAACAAGCCGACTCGTGCTGGGTGGATTTTGTTTGGTGGAGGGCTGGTTTCTCCTCTTTCGTGTACGAGAGAGGGTAGAACCGGTTCTCCTTGAGCGGGGCCAGGTATGCTGGCCTTGCAGATCTTTGGGACCTTCTTTATTTTGGAGAAGGTCTTGGAGACCAAGTCTTGAGGTAGACCTGGTTTCTTGCAGGCTGAGGTTTCGCGGGGTTGTCGTGGGCTTCAGTCTTCTTGGCAGTTGCCCTTGGTGTCACGGTAGTGACGCGCCCAAGGGCGGTTCTCTGCTTCTTGGCAGGAGTTGTTTCTTCTGCGGGAAGTGGGAAAGGTCCCAGCGACCCGAAGATGATGGACCGGGGAGAGGAGGTCGACCCGGTATCTTGTGTGTTACCGAAGGAAGTGACACTTCGGCCGCTGGCGAGGCGCTTAGGAGCGCGTTCGTTTTGCTTCTCTTGAAGCATTAGCTGGTACTTGTTCTCGTCGAAGGTGATTGTCAACGAAGCTGCCATGTTAGTTTTGAAAACCTTTCTGAAACAAGACCGGATCCATTAGTAATCACAAGAATGTGGTGATCATAAATGGAAATCAACTATGGTTTTTTCTTTTCAATTTGCTCGAGGGGACAAGGCCCGGCCCAAGCAAGATGAAGAAGGCAAAAAGCCATAGAGTATACAATTGTTCTAAACGCAAGTATGAAAGGCTCAGAGTGAGCGTTTCAGTGACTGCTAGAAGCAATTGTGAACCTTAATTCAGATTACCGAGGAGCGAGGCTCACTCGAGGTAAAGTGATATAAGGTTGGGAGTACAAATGTGTCGGTCGCGAATACAGTAGACCCAAGAGGGCGTACTAGCACCGCTAGGCACAAATGTTGTAAATTGCATCCTTGAAATGGACACGAGATGGGATTTTTTTGAAAGGTCAAGGTTGGTTCACAAAAGAGAGCAAATGGCACTCCGATCCGAATACGTGCTCAGCATTTCTGCGAGCACAGAGTCCGAAAGGGAAATAACCAGAATTCTCGAATCTGGACCCATCAATGACGGAAGTTTTTTTTTTTTTAGAAAAGTCAGGATCAGATTCATCAAAGAGAGCAAATGACGTTCCAACCCAAACACGTGCTCAACATTTCTGCGAGCACAGTAATCCGAGGAGGAAGAGGTCAAGATTTCTCGACTTTGAACCCAAACGTGACAGAAGTTTTTTTTTTTTTTTGAAGATTTTTTTTTGAAAGTGAGTATCGGATTCATCAAAGAGAGCAAATGATGTTCCAGTTCAAACACGTGCTCAACATTTCTGCGAGCACAGAGTCTGAAAGGGAAGAGATCAAGATTTCTCAAATTTGAACCAAAAATCGACGAAATTTTTTTTTTTTTTTTTTTTTAGGGTTTGAGAATACGTCGAGTTCTCACGATTCGTTCTTATGAAACCAATGTTGATAGACCAGCCCCCAGGTAAGGGTAGGATTACTTAATGAACCCGTTTGGAGGACCCTTACCTAGAACAGTCTAGCTGTCTCCAAACTCTGGACAAGGCTTTTCTTAGATCAACCTCGATTAAAGAACGCAATCGGTAAAACTTTCGTGTTCTCAAATGCTTCCCCTTTTTTTTTTATTTTTTGATGGACTCATCAGAGAGAGCGAATGGTCCGTTCCCAATCTGAACAGGGGCTCAAACAATTTCTGCGAGCCCTAAGTCAGAAAGGAAAAGAAAACCAAAATTTCTCAAATTTGGATCCAAAAGAGAGAAGATTTTTTTTTTTTGAAAAATCTGACAAGTTTGAAATCAGATTTTTCTTTGATGGATTCATCAGCGAGAGCGAATGGTCCGTTCCCAGTCTGAACAGGGGCTCAAACAATTTCTGCGAGCCCTAAGTCAGAAAGGAAAAGAAAACCAAAATTTCTCAAATTTGGATCCGAAAGAAAGGAGATTTTTTTTTTTGAAAATCTGACAAGTTTGAAATCAGATCTTTTTTCGAACTCGTCAAAGAGAGCAAACGGTCCCTTTTCCAATCTGAAAAAGTGCTCAAACATTTCTGCGGGCACTGAGTCCAAAAGGGAGGAGATCGAGATTTCTCATATCTGAATTCAAAGAACAAGAGAAGATTTTTTTTTTTCGAGAAGGAGAAAAGATTGGAAATAGACTTAAAGAAAGAAATTTCCAAAAAAAAAAAAAAATCCCATCCCATGTTTTCTTTATGCAAGATTCAACATTAGCCACCAACTAGAAAAAGGTGCCAAAGAATCTAAGTTCATGTTCTCAAATGAACGTGTCCCACCGGGTGTGCCAGCTTGATGGACCCGATTCTTCCCTCTCTCCCGCTGCCTCCGTCCCGGGTCTTTCGGGGTACGGCGGAGGGGAGGAGAATAAAAGTAAAGGGTATCAACATCTTTCTTTTTTTTTGTATGGGTATGCCAATTTCACTTTTCTACTTGGAATTTAGAAACGGTGATCCGAAGATCCACCTTCACAAGTAGAAAGGGGAAATGAAACTTTTTCTAGTTTCTATTGCACACATATTTTAAGAAAAGAGACAAAAGGGTTTTTTTTTATATGCCGTGAAAGACGATTTCATTTGTTGCCGTGAAAGGCGATTTTGCCGTAAAAGGCGATTTACAAATCTTATCCATCATGAAAGACAAGAGTTGTGATTTTTGTCTCTAAAAGAAAAATAAAGTACAATAGAAATCAAGAAAAGGAATCTGACTTCTCATTCGATTGTGGGGACACGTTCAGATCGACGGTCGAGAGTCATGTATGGGCTCCTCTGTCGTCCATGCAGATGAGAACACGATGTTTGGATTCTTGGCTTGGTTTTTTAACCTCAGATTTTTAAAGGACAAAGACCAAGAGAAGGTCTTATATCCGATAAAAAGCTAAGTAAACGGGCTGAAAAGCCACGTTTTAGCCATGTTGGTAGAAGAAGGGAGGTCCTTGGGGGGGTGGCCCCCCAATGGTGCTTCAATAACCTTTTGGTGGTCTTTGCAGCAGAGTTGTAGGGCCTCTGGATTTTCCGGACAATTCTCTGGCGATTTCTCTGGATTCTTTTTTCCGTTCTTCGTCTGGGTTTTTCCCTTTGGAATGCCCTCCTATTTATAGGCCTTTGGTAGCCATTTAGGAGGGTTTATGAGCATTGAATGCATTAATGCTCATAATGGGAGGACTTACAAGTATTTGTTTTGTAACTCCTTTTTCCTTGAATCTGATTGGTCGATGGAGAATAATGAGCTTTTAATTGTCTTTAATCCCCATCATGGGAGGAGTTTCATGGCTTTAATGCCATAAATCCTTTGACTTGTAACTCCCATTTGCTTGCTTTTGATTGGGCCGTCCAAAATAATGAGTTAATGACCGCATTAACTTGTCATAAAATGGGTCATTTAACCTCATTAATTGGTCGCTAAGTCGCCTGAAGAGTCGCGGGCCGCGCCGCGTCTTTTGGAATTCTTCTTGCGATGATCGCCGGTGGATCCACATGTTGTTTGATGTCGGATGGCGATGCAATTTCAGACATTGATTAATGTCAATGTGCCGGCAACATCTGTCCTGTCGATTTCACTATCGGGCGGGCAGAAAGTGTGTTTTCTTTGTCGGCCGGTTGGCGATTTCGAGGCATCTAATGATCATCCAATGATTTCGGCGGTGAATCTGTGATGTTGACGAAGATCGACGGATTTTATGCACGAAAAATCAGATTTTGGAAAAATCACAGGGGTCAATCAACTCGAAACGCGAAAAGGACCCGAAAAAGGGGTCTTCCGGCGATTTTCGGGTCGCCGGAATTCCATGGTCGCCGGCGACCATGGGCTTTGGGCCCATTTCTCGGCCGCCGTTCGGTCGCCTCTTCTTCGCCGTTTTTCGATCTTTTTTCATTCTTTTTTCTTCTGTATTTTTTTTTGACATTTCCCCTCATTTATTGGCCTGATTCTCTTGAAGAAAACCCGACGAGAAGCCACGCAAATCAGAGCACAAAGTTTCCTATTTTTCTGGAAAGCCGAAGACTTTGTTGTGCGGTATTGCCGATTTTTTGTCAAGCATTGAAGCTAGGCCAAACGATGTCGGAATGACCTGAAATTTGACGTGGAGCTTCTTGAACAGTAAATAGGACCAACCATACGCTTTGGTTTGAGTTTTGAAGCCTTTCGGGGTCCCGCAAATGCTCGCCTTGATTTCGCCATGAGAGAAATGCCGAGCTTTGACTTGTGGTCAACCGATGTCCGATTGACCTGAAATTTGACAGGGAGCTTCCTGAGTAGTAAGTAAGACCAACCATGGGCTTTGGTTTGAGTTTTGAAGCCTTTTGGGGTCCCGCAAATGCTCGCCTTGATTTCACCTCGAGGAAAATGTCGAGCTTTGAAACTAGGCCAAACGATGTCCGTTTGACCTAGAACTTGACAGAGAACTATTGGAGTCATTTTGAGATGATCCATTAGCTCCAATTTGGATGCCATGATTCCGGGGTGCTCCACCGCCGGTAGGCCTGTTTTTGCTTCCCAAGAGTTGATGAAGGGTCAAACGTTGTCCGTTTGACTTGAAATTTGGCAGGGGGCCTTTTGGAGGTATTTTGAGACCATCCGTAGGCTCTGATCGAAGTTTTGAAGTCTTTGACACTGTCGCTGCCGGGAGCTCCTGTCCGGCTGTCGGAGGAGTGAAGTTAGGCCAAATGACGTCGAAATGGCCCGAAACTTCATGTGTACCCCTCTTTTGGCTTTTTTTGAAGGATCTTGCAGTTTTTGTTTGATTCTAACAAGATCTGGTGCTTGAAGTGACGCCTTCCTATTTATGGCAGGATGTGGCTCCATGTAGCTTTTGGTGTTGAAGGGACATAGTGACATTTTTGGTGTCAACAGAAACACGAAAGCCATTTTCCATTCGTTTTCTTCCTCAATTCCGGTGATGGCATGGCGCGGCGTCCGGCGGCGACCCCCATTCTCTGGCAATACGACCTTTCCCCAAATCCCCATCTGATCCATTCGCCTAAAAGAAAACCCACTTCTTCGAACCATCAATCGTGTCGTAAAACCCTATCTTCGCGCACATAATTTGACACGACATCGGGCTTCAGAAGAAGGCATGGTTTGTTTCCCTGACTTAAACCCCATCTTCGCCCGATTTCCCACGATTCAGAAGAAGGCATGGAATTGTGTGGGTGACTCATAAAGGCGAGGATTATTAAATTGATCTTCGCCGTGACAGATCCAAATCCAGATTTCGAATCTGGGGTACTCGTGCACTCTTTATTTATTATGAACTAAAGACAAAAAGAAATCTTATCTTGTTTTGACAAGTGGATGGACGGTTGGAAATCGAGCTTGGTTACAAAGTGCAGAAACAAATAGGGATTTCGATACTTGTTGCCGCCCCAAAACAGAGTTCCAGACACCACGGGTAGCCGCGGAAGAGTACCTAATCCTCAATATTGCCGCCGCCGCCAGACAAGCGTCCCAGACGCTGCATGGTGCTGCTCGTCCCTATTGCAGAAACTGAAAACAGAGAAGTAGTTTCTTTGGTAGGATAGATTTGAGAGAAGGAGAATGGAAGATTTGAAATTTTAAAATTTAAGATTAGATGACTAAATAGTTGAAAGAGGGCAAATTAGTCATGTAAAATGTATCCAGGGATCTCTGGCTGCAAACAGTCTAGCTGCTTGGACCAGAGCCCTTAAAAAGAATTTGCTTGGACTGGAGGCTGGATAGATTCAATTCTAGGGACCTGTCGCTAATAATCTCTATTATTTTTTGTCTTTCTAGTGAGCCTCTTTATTACCCATTAGACCAACAATAATGTTACATAATGTTGACTATTAAGATAAATAATCCAATATATCATTCTTAGTAGAACTGAACTAGTGCTAAGCAAGTTTGACTTAGTAATAGCATTTTTTTTTTTTTTGTCTTTTTTACTGATCCTCTTTATTAAGCGTTTGTGTTCCATCTCAGCCAGAGCAAGTAGTGAAGACCCTATCTTTCTTTCTTTTTCTTCTTTCCTTTTTTTAATGTCACTACAATCTGTTCTCTAGTGCCCTTTTCTTATGCTTACTTTTTTTTTCTCTCTACCGACTTCTAAAACAATTGCAGAAGAAGAGAGAGCTCTCAGTTGTAGAAACCAAAAAAGAAAAGGAGAGAGAATTGAAATAATAATGACATTGCAATTTCAAAGGACCTGTTACACTTCTGGGCACTGACTCTCCAATTGCCTCTCCTGTGATTTCTGAGAGACTGCCACTGCAACTGGGAGTAGTTAAAGCAACAACTCCTCCATTACAATTCAACTCAGCTGCCTTGTCCTCATTATAAGCTGCAACCAATGTGGAAGGCATGGAATCTGTAAAGATACTGCAACCACTGTGTAAAGCTGCAAGCTCATTATAACCTGCTTTGACCCTCTCATTTATCATTACGTCCATTGTTTTCATTGAACTTCTCTCAGACATCCAAGTTAGCACAAAGGTATGGCAGTAGATTTAAGAGTTAATTTCAGTAGGATACGAGGCAGGCCAGTTGTATCCTGTATGCTATGCTAAGGCATTGGAATATAAGGCCCATTTGGTTTAAGGCTTTAAGCCCACCTGTGTCCTAGCATTTTCTCTTAAAAGGGATGGGGACTGTTGTTTGATGGAATTGAACTTGTAGGGATTCTAAAATTATGTTCCCATCAAATGGCTAAAGATAAGGAAAGATGTGAAGATCCACCAATGGCCGTCAAATAACCTCAATAAATATCCAAGCATCAATCTATTAAGGGCATTTTGTTTGCATTATAATACATAAAATATGAATACATACGACTAATACCATAATTGGTTAAAAATGAAGATCAAATGTGAATTTTCATCTCCCATCTTCTTTGATTTTATTTTCTTAAAAGAAAAGGTCATTGGATGCTCAATCTTTAAAATTCGCCATTATTCTTTATTTTTAACCCCTAATTTTGATGAATCCCATGTATTCTGTGTATTTTAATGCAAACAAACACACATACCCTGAAGTCAAATATGAAAAAACTTTGGATCCCATCTACTTCTCCATTATTTTATCTCTAATAATGGTTTGTTAGAGTCAATTTGTCTTTAAGTCGTAGTAGTTCCTAGGAGTTAAAATTCCATTCACACAAATGGCCCCTAACAAATTGTGACAGAATAAAAAGGAGGAACTATAGAAATAATCATTTTGGTCAACTTGCAATTATTTGAAAGGGATGTCCGACCATATCAAATTGGGATGTACATTGCCCAATTACAAGCTTATAAAAAAAATGATAAATGCATTTTCTTGAATTCCCTGTAGCAATTAAATCATGAGAAACTTCTTCTAAAAAAGGAAAATAACAAGATATACGAGAACGGAGAAAGAGATAGAACTCCAACCGTTTCATTTTAAAAAAGAAATTCTTTAGAAGAAGGAAATACCAAAAGCTAGAAAAGAAAAAAAAAAGAGAAATTAAAAAGGGGATGATCAAGGAAGAAAGATGACAAGCTGATAAAGAAGGAAAAAAATGGAGGAGGAATCCAAAGAGCTCCACCACAAATGTTCTCCTCTAGGAATGTTCCTACTACTCAACTCTCTTGAATTAATCATATGACTATTTTCATTCTTTTTTTATCAAACGAGAAAAAAGTACTATTTACATTCTCTATTTTACTTCCATTAAACTAGTAGAAAAGGTCCATCCTATATTCGGGCCTAAAATAAAGATTTATTCAAATTTAAGGCTTTCTAGATTTATTCAAATTTAAGGCTTTCTATCAGATATTAATAAGAAGAAAATCAATTTTAAATAGATAAATATACTATTTATCATTTATAAAATTCTGTATATCAAGATTTATTCAAAGGGATGAAAGTATAGTAAGATTATATAAACTAGAGGGTTTTATGGAAAAAAATCCCAAAATTTGATCATTTCTCGCGAAGGGTCCCCGCAAATTATGCAGTAGAAAATCAGTCCTCCCACAGGTTTTACCCTAATTCTTTTGGATTTCTTTTAGCGATGATATCATCGCCCAGATATCGTTATTCTTTGGAGACCATATTCGCTATCCTCGCTTTGCATTAGTCATTTGAATCATCAAGTTTGGCTAGGGCTTTCCTAGGACTAGGGTTGCGCGATCGAGGGGAATTCAGGTCTTGAATCTCAGATGGCATCGATTGGTTCAAATTGGTCGTAGATCGGAGTGGTGAAGATCATGAGGTAGAAAAGACGAGGGCCAGTGACGGATCGAACTATAAACTCCCTGTTGGGATTGGTTTCTCTCTGAATGTAAAAGGAGTCTTGTTTTGTTCTTATTAAAGGTGAGAAAAAGCTCTTTTATCTTTGGTGCAATTAAGACAAAAAGTTATTTCGTCCTTTTATGTTGGTGGCTGTTGCACAATAAAGGAGAGAGACAGAGTCAAGGGGCTCAGTTTGTTTTTAGGAACACGGCTACCAGGATTCACCCCAAATTCCGAGTGATATCGATGTCCCAACAATATCAGAGCCACCTCTGTCTTTTCCCCTCCTCAGACTTGAAGATACGTCTACTTCAAATGCAAAAGAGATTAATGAAATTGGAGAGATTGGGTTGTTTTGATCATGATTTTTTGTTCTAAAGGGGGTTTCTGCAGAAGAATGGGTTTGCATATGGAGAGATGGTCGTGACGAATAACGCTAGCGTCATCTCCGTCAGAGACAAGCGATGCTAGCGTCGCTCGTCTCAAACTTGTAAAAGAACCGAAACAAGGCCTAACAAACTCCGTTTATGCTGCACAATTTGCAGGGATCCTTCGCGAGAAGTGGCCGATTTTCGAGACTTTTTCTATAAAATCCTCTATAAACTACCTTTATAAATTTTTACATATTTTTAATTTTCATATAAAAAGAAAGGAGGGAGAAAATCGTTAATTGAAATTAGTTATTGTCTTGTCTTTTTATTAAGTCATTAATAATATTTTTTTTGAACTGTAACGCAAAAAATATTAAGAAAAAAGATATCTTACACCAAAAAAGAAAAAAAAATGGAAAAACCAAGCTTAATTAGGTGTAGGAGACATATACCCAGACAACATAAATAACTACAAAAGAGAAGCCTCCAAGGTCAAAATCCTAACAACCTCTTGCTTGGCCAAAGCATCTGCCATAAAATTAACTGATCGACTCACATAGGAAAATGTCACCGGAATGGAGGAAGAAAGAGATTTTATCTCATTCAAGATAAACTGAAATCTCCATGGACCCTTATTAGAATTAACCCATGAAATTGTGTTGAGGGAATCACTTTCCACGATTGAATCTTCTAAAAATCTTCTAGAACATGAGTGAAAAGCTTTTAAAATACCTAGAATGTCGGCTTCATTGGAACCCTTCTCTCCAACATGTTTGGAGAACATGAATAAGACATTCCCCTTGCAGCTACGAAGAACTCCTCCAATGCCAGCTAAACCTGGTTTACCTCTCACTACACCATCAACATTGAACTTTAAGGAACCAATCGGAGGGGGACTCCAAGAAACTACGACCTTTCCCTTAGATGGACCAGAAATCATGCAAGCCTCCCAATCTCGGGCATTGTCATCTAGCTTCAAATTTTAAAATTCTTTTTTGCATAACAACCACTTAGACAAATGAAGAGTCACCAAAGGAACAATATCCTCAATTGCAGTTTGAGAACCCTTAATGATTCTATCATTTCTTTCTTTCCAAATAGACCAAAGAATAACAAAAGGAATACATTTCCACATCAACAAGCCACACCCACTAAAAGGACCCAACCGCCATGCCTCAACCATGTCAACAAGAGAACTAGGAAGACACCAAGAATTCCACATACCTTCAGAAAACACTTCCAAATAAATGCTGCAAAGTCACAATGGAGAAACAAATGGTTAATTGTTTCATTCTCTCTCCCACATAATGAGTATCTATCAGCAATATTCTCCAGAGTTAACCCCTTCATGTGAAAAACATCAACAGTCGAAACCTTGCCAGCTACTGCTAGCCAGCAGAAAACCTCAACTCTAGGAGGAGTCAAACCACACCACATAAATGCTTCAGGAGCCTAAGTGAGAGAAGGTCCTGCCAAGGCCATATAAAAGGACTTGGTCGAAAACTTTTCCGAAGGAGAAGGTTTCCAAATGCGAAAATCCTTCTCATCCCTGCAAATAAAAGTATTAGAAAGAAGACCCAACAAAGACTCATACTCATCACTTCATACTGACACAAAACTCTCCTAAAAGAAACAACTCAAGATACATTACTTCCTGAAGGAACATAACATTATTTTACCAACACATTTTTGTTAACTCTAAACAATCTAGAAAAGAGCTCATATAAAACCCCCACCCCCAGCCAATCCTCGAACAAAAAACGGACTGAACAATCATCCCCAACTTTAAACCAGACCCCCTTATGAAAAAGACCCCACCCACACCACCCACCCCCCTAACAGTGGACACATCCCTCAAACTAGCAATAACACCCCCACACACCTAACACCCTATATATAGGGACAGATTTTGGGACCCAACCCTACACATCTTCACCATACTTGGACACAATAACCCTTCTCCACATAGCTTCCTTTTCTTCCCCAAATCTCCACCACCAGTTTGCCAATAAAGCCCGATTTTTTTTATGAAAGGCAACCAATACCTAAATCACCTACAAACTTTGGTTTCACCACATCACTCCACTTCATCAAAAGAATTTTCTTCTTATCACTTTGCCCGTCCCAAAGGAAATTTCTTCTAATACGGTCCAACCTATCAACCACCATCTTTGGCATCTTAAACAAAGACATATAGTAGATTGGTGTTATGAGATATAGATCTTGGGTGGATGCCCACTTAAGATGAATTAGGGTTAGTTTTAGGGTTTCTATCTTATGAGATCACTTTGCCTATAAATAGGCATCTCCCTATTGTATTTACATACATATATTGAGATAATAAGAAACTCTCTCTCTATCCCCTCTAATATTCTCTCCTGCTCTCTCTCCTTTTTTTTACATCACGTTATCAGCACGACGCCAAGACCTTCCCCAGCCTTGGTTTGCATACTGTAGCAAACCAATTTTAGTTTGCTTTGGTGTTCTGCCATTTTGTTTATATTTGTTTCAAACAATAAAAGCCTAGGAACTCGTGTAGCAAGAATTTCCATGCAAGAATTTCCTTTTGACTTCATCGGCTTGCGTGCAACATCAGAAAGTTTTTTTTACACCCTTTACGTTTTCAAGCTGCCAGGGAGTCTTTCTGACTTGGGAAACTTACATCATTACAGTATCTTTTACTTTCTTACCTCGGGACGCGCGCTAGCAAACAAGAGGAGTGAAAACGTTGTTGTTCCAACATTATTTTACAGACGCAACAGATAAATCATTCAACGGTCTTAAAATTTTTTTCCTAAACTGCGATCAGGTAAGTGGTATCTAAACCGTGATTAAAACTACTTTATTAATGCATGAAATATGTTTATAATGCTTGTTCATAGTATTCATAGTGTTTTAATTAATGTTCATCCTTTTGCATGTTTTATTTATTTATTTTATCAATATTATGAATAGATCACAAAATAGAACCTGAAGTTCTAACAAAAAAAAAAAAAGAACCTGAAGTTCACCAATCTATAGACCAGCAGTCATAGAAGTTGGAATAATGATATGAACCTGTAGATTCATATCCATAAATCAAAACCTGAAGTTTTTTTTTATTTAAATCCAAATAAATTATACGGCCATAAAATTAAATATGAAAAATTTGACAGAACCAGAAGTTCTGATCATTTGTTAGAACCAGAAGTTCTAAATCAAGCCTGAAGTCTTGACAGAACCAGCAATTCTGATTTTCAAAGTTATGAACCTGAAGTTCTAAATTAAGCCTGAAGTCTTGATAGAACCAGCAGTTCTAAATCTTAAAGTTGTGAACATGATGTTCTAACTTTTCTTTGGCCAATTTCTTTTAAATTTGTTCATTAATTACTTCTGATGTTAATATTTCATTTTATTATTTTTTTTTCTTTCTTTTCCTTTTCCTTTATTGATTATCTACATACGATTAACTTAATATATATTTCTTATTACAGTTCTTGCATAATGTCAAATCTGGCTAAACTTGACTTTAAAGCACTTAACATAAATGGGGACAATTACTTATCTTGGCAACTGGATGCTAAAATCCACTTGCAATCCAAGAAATTGGGAGAGACCATAAAGGAAGGTAACAAGATGTCCCCAGAGGAAAAGGCGTTGGCCCTCATCTTCCTGCGCCATCACATACACGACGACTTAAAAAATGAATACCTTACTGAGGAAGACCCAGCAGGCCTATGGAAATCCTTGAAGGATAGATATGATCACCAGAGAATGGTCATACTGCCAACTGCCCAGAATGAATGGTTAAATCTAAGGTTACAGGATTATAAAACAGTATCTGAATACAACTCTGCCCTATTCAACATTGTTTCCAGATTAAAATTATGTGGTGAAAAGGTTTCAGAGGAGCAGATGTTGGAGAAAACGTTATCCACTTTTCATGCCTCGAATGTGCTCCTGCAGCAGCAATATCGAGAGCGACGTTTCTCCAAATATTCAGAACTTATCTCATGTCTCCTAGTTGCTGAACAGAATTCCATAGTATTGATGAAAAATCATAATTCCAGACCAACTGGATCTTTGGCAGTTCCTGAAGCAAATGCCAGTCTTAGCTCAAATAGAGGCAGAGGTAGGGGGAATGGCAGACATAAATCCTCCAATAGAGGTGGACGACATAACTCCTCCAGGCGAGGTGGTTTTAAAGGTCATCCACCAAAATTGAAAAATCACCAGAAGTGGTCTGGCCCTCAGCATAAAAACAATCAGAATCTACCGGCAAATCCTTCCTACTGTCCTGATGACACGTGCCACAGATGTGGAAGAAGTGGGCATTAGTCACGCACTTGTCGTGCACCAAAGGAAGTGGTGGAACAATACAAAGCATACAAGGCCTCTGTCCATTTAGCAGAGACAAATGATCTAGAAGGCTGGAATTGGAATATAATAACATCAGAGAGCCCTCCAATTGACATTACAAACTTGGAGACTCGTGATTTCTTTGAGGATAAAGATAATCAACAGCTGGACAATGAGGCATTTAATAATCTTTTGGGAGCCCCCCCCGGGCATGGTCTAGAAGACCCATGACTCTTTGAACATCACAAATTTCAATTTATTTTGAGATGCATGTTTCTTAGACTTTATTTATTTATTTTTGATCGAAAAATTCATTAATGTCTTTATTTATGGTGAATGTTTTTCATTATTTTAATTATGTGATTGCATAGTTATGATATTTTATTATTTTTTGTTCAAGGTATGGATCATGGAACTGAGGACAATCTTTGTTTGGTAGATAGTGCCACAACACACACTATTCTGAAAAATCAGAAATTTTTCTCAGAATTGATATTCATTCCAAGAAAAGTTTCTACCATAGCTGGACCTGTGCAAATAATTGAAGGCTCCGGAAGAGCCCATATGATGTTACCTAATGGTACCCACCTATTCATTAAAGATGCTTTGTTCTCAAAAAGTTCCCGAAGAAACTTGATTAGTTTCAAAGACATCAGAATGAATGGGTACCACATTGAAACTGTAAGTGAAGGTAACAAGGAATACCTATGCATCGTTACTAGTATTGGAAGCCAGAAGCAAATACTAGAAAAACTAAGTGCACTCTCTTCAGGTTTATATTACACGACAATCTCCAATATTGAATCACATTCGGTTATGAGCAAAACAACAAAGTCAAGCCTGAAGCTTAAATTAAGCCCGAAGCTTAGTGATCCTAAGACTTTACTGCTTTGGCATAATAGGTTAGGTCACCCTGGGGTTACTATGTTGAGAAAAATCATAGATAACTCTTTTGGGCATTCCTTAGAGAATCATCAATTGACCATACCTAGTGGGTACTTATGTGTCCCATGTTCACAGGGGAAATTGATCACCCTACCTTCTTTTACTAAAATTGCATCCGAATCCCCATCCTTTCTACAAAGGATACAAGGTGATATTTGTGGACCCATCAATCCCCCTAGTGGACCTTTTAAGTATTTTATGGTTTTGATCGATGCTTCCACCCGTTGGTCGGATGTTTGCTTACTTTCGACTAGGAACGTAGCATTTGCCCGCCTATTAACTCAAATAATTAAATTAAGGGCTCACTTCCCTGATTATCACATTAAGTCCATAAGACTTGATAATGCAGGCGAATTTACATCACAAGTTTTTGATGATTTTTGTTCGTCTATAGGAATTGTTGTCGAACATCCTGTCCCCCATGTCCACACCCAGAATGGCTTAGCTGAATCTATGATCAAGCGCATCCAACTTATTTCTAGGACTCTGCTAATGCAATCTAAATTACCAGTTAGTGCTTGGGGACATGCTGTGTTGCATGCAGCAATGTTAATTCGACTTCGGCCCACGGCCTATCATCAATATTCACCTGTACAACTTATAACAGGACATCAACCCAATATTTCTCACTTTTGCAAGTTTGGTTGTGTAGTTCAAGTCCCAATACCACCTCCTAAGCGTACTAAGATGGGACCACAACGTAGATTGGGAATATATGTAGGTTATGACTCTCCTTCGATTATTCGATATCTAGAACCAAGGACAGGAGATGTATTCACTGCTCGTTTTCCCGATTGTCAATTCGATGAGACCATATTCCCGCCGTTAGGGGGAGATAAGATAGTTCCTGAAGAACGTCTTGTTCCTGTAGAGCAACCCGTTCCTGAAGAACGACGAGAATTAACATGGAATACTTCCACTCTGTCTCATCTAGATCCACGAACTTCGCAATGTGAGAATGAAGTTCGGAGAATTATGCACTTGCAAGAAATTGCAAACAGATTACCTGATGCATTTAACGATGCAGCAAAGGTGACAAAGTCACATGTGCCAGCTATGAATGCACCTGCCAGGATTAATGTCCCCGTAGGACGAAGTCACAATACGACAGCAAAAGAATCTGCGATACGCCAGAAGCGTGGCAGACCTATAGGTTCAAAGGACTCAGCTCCGCGGAAAAGGAGAAATGAGCAATCATCATCATATCCTCTCAAAGAGGCATGTAAAGCTCCTGAAGAGGTTCCTCCCGAAGAGGCACATAATGCTCCTGAAGAGGTTATGGCAAAATCCATTCTCTCTAGAATAATGGAAGTCCCTGGTGAGACTTTGGAAGCCCCTGAAGAGGCACCGGTACCGGAAAATGAAGAGATCTCTATACTTTATAATTATTCAAGAGAAAGATGGAATAGAAATGAGATTATCATCGATGACGCATTTGCATATGCGGTAGCTACACACATATCAAATGAAAATGATGATGATTGGGACACAGAATCACGTTCTATAAATGAATGTCGACAAAGAAATGCTTGGCTACAATGGGAAAGTGCAATCAAAACAGAGTTAGAGTCTCTCAACAAACGTGGTGTATTCGGACCTGTAGTACAAACCCCAAAAGATGTTAACCCTGTAGGTTACAAGTGGGTGTTTGTAAGAAAAAGGAATGAGCTGAATGAAATTACCAGATATAAGGCACGGTTAGTGGCACAAGGTTTCCTGCAGAAACCTGGGATTGATTATGAGGAAACATACTCCCCTGTTATGGATATGACGACATTTAGATATTTGATAAGTTTAACAGTTTCTCAAAATCTAGATATGAGGCTCATGGATGTTGTAACTGCTTACTTATATGGGGATTTAGACACAAAAATTCACATGAAAATCCCAGAAGGATTTCCTTTGCCTGAAGCAAAGCCAAGGAGTATGTACTCAATCCAATTGAGGCGCTCATTATATGGCCTGAAGCAATCCGGAAGAATGTGGTACAATCGTCTTAGTGAATACTTGTCTAAAAGGGGGTATGAAAACAATCCCATCTGCCCATGTCTATTTATAAAGAAATTCTTGAAGGGATTTGCAATATTAGCAGTTTATGTGGATGATATAAATTTGATAGGGACTCCAGAAGAGCTCGAAGAAACTGCTGATTATTTAAAGAAAGAATTTGAAATGAAAGACCTTCGAAAAACGAGATTCTGTCTCGGATTGCAAATTGAGAGAAATTCCAATGGGATGTTAGTCCATCAATCTAATTATACCGAAAAGGTTTTAAAACGATTCGGAATGGACAAGGCACATCCATTAAGCACCCCTATGGTTGTCCGGTCTCTTGATATAAAGAAAGATCCATACCGTCCCATCGAGGAAAATGAAAAGGTATTGGGTCCTGAAGTACCATACTTAACTGCTATTGGAGCCTTGATGTACTTGGCACAATGCACCAGACCAGATATTGCTTTTTCTGTGAATTTACTTGCCAGGTATAGCTCCGCACCAACTCAAAGGCACTGGATTGGTATTAAACACATCCTACGATATCTGCGTGGAACAACTGATTTGGGAATATTTTATTCTTACGATCATAAAGATTCCAGTTTTGTAGGATATGCGGATTCAGGTTATCTCTCAGATCCTCATAAGGGTCGATCACAGACAGGTTATGTATTTCTAAATTGTAATGCCGCCATTTCTTGGCGTTCTACTAAACAGACTTTGGTAGCTACTTCCTCTAACCATGCTGAGATTTTGGCTTTGTATGAAGCCAGTAGGGAATGTGTATGGCTAAAATCTTTGATTCAGCATGTTCGTAGTTCTTGTCAATTACCTTCTATTGTAGGTATCCCAAATATTATCTATGAAGATAATGAAGCATGCATAAGACAGATTCGAGAAGGTTTCATTAAAGGAGACAAGACTAAACATATAGCACCAAAGTTTTTCTTCACTCATGAACTTCAGAAAAACAATGAAATTGAAGTCAAGCAAGTTTGTTCGAGTACCAACCTGGCTGACATGTTTACCAAATCTTTGCCAAAATCAATATTCCAGAAATTTGTATATGAGATTGGCATGCGTAGAGTTCATCATCAAACTATGGAAATAGTTGCTATCATCAGGGGGAGTTGTTTATCAGGGAGCATCCTGAAGTATGCTACTCATGGACATTTGTGCGTTGTACTCTTTTTCCTTCTCTAGGTTTTATCCCACTGGGTTTTCCTAGTTAAGGTTTTAACGAGGCAGCATTATGCACGTCCAAACCCAATTCAATGATCTTAAAGGATGTTGTACTCTTTTTCCCTTCGCTCTGGTTTTTTCCCACTGGGTTTTTCCTTAGCAAGGTTTTTAATGAGGCAACTGTCATTGAATGGTGGTCATCCAAGGGGGAGTGTTATGAGATATAGATCTTGGGTGGATGCCCACTTAAGATGAATTAGGGTTAGTTTTAGGGTTTCCATCTTATGAGATCACTTTGCCTATAAATAGGCATCTCCCTATTGTATTTACATACATATATTGAGATAATAAGAAACTCTCTCTCTATCCCCTCTAATATTCTCTCCTGCTCTCTCTCCTTTTTTCTTACATCAATTGGAAGATTTTATAAGATTGCTTTTATCAAAGTAATTCTCCCTCCTAAAGACAAGTATTATCTTTTCCACGTAGGTAATTTCTTTTCAAATTTCTCCACCACCTGATCCCAAAGAGCCTTTGATCTTGGATTGGCCCCTATTAGCAACCGCAAGTACTGTATAGGAAACTTTCTAGCCCTACAACCAAATGTGGAGGCCAAAGACCCGACTGTCTCCTCCGAACAACCCAATCCAACAATCATACTTTTCGAAAGGTTAACCTTTAAGTTATTAATAATATAAAAAAGAGTCTATGAATCACAATATTTAAAAGGTAGAGAGCCTTCAACTTTTCTAGAAATTGATTTATTACAGTGATGTATGGATAATTCTTCTTGACAATGGTAAGGCTATTTGATTTACTGAGCTATAAAATCAGGCCCTGTCACGACCCGAGCCCGAAATCAGAGTAATCAGGGATTAACCCCGGGTCGCGATGATAATCATACTTACTCCCGTAAACCCCGAATTAACCGAAGCTAAGACGAAGCCCACAAGGGATCTTGCATACGTACCTGTCAATGTACAATTGCGGAAATACATACATATATACATTGACGAAACATTTAAAACAAAATGTTCTTTACATAAAGTAAAGTGATTTAATACACTTCTTTACATTCTCAGTAAGTCAACCACTGCATCTTCAAAATATAATGCAAGGGACATCGTTTACCATACAAAATGAATATACATCAAAATCACTGTTAAACAGTTCCTACATAATCGCCCTCAGATCATGTCCATTCGATTAAACCTCCTGGAGGTATCGGATGGGCTTCCTGCGCTGGCGGTACGGCCTCTGCGAGATCGGTACGGGCAATTGGGCCTGTAACATCATCAGTAACACAGTGAACACGACGGTTCAACAATGTATATACAGATTTATGCCACAATGATATTCCTGTCAATTCATTGATTTAACAGTTCTAAACAATTCCATTCTAATACAATATTCTATATAATACAAGATCAGTATTAACAATCGTAAGTTTGGCAATTACAATAGTATTGGTTCCCATTCAATTCGATTCTTCCCAAAGGAAGCAATCTCACTTCCATTCCTTAATTTAAGTAATTATGAGATGACTTATCAGTGGGACTATTCAGTCCATTATGTAGCTTATGAATGGCTTTTCAATTCATTGACTTTTCAGTCTATGACATTTCGGTCCAATAAAGTGGGATCTTCCCAGTGTCTTGATCAGAGAGCACTGGTGTCACCACGGAGTTCCGGAATACTCCAAATCACATCTGCTGCAGCAGGTATATGGTTACTTTTAGTAATAATTCATTTATTACATTTGTTCATTAATCAGTGTTTCGTATAGCTCTCTAAGAGCTTGGGGGAAAAACAATATATAATGCCAAACTTCTCATTTCAATTATAAACATTATCTAAACCAAACAAATGAGTGAAACGTTCGTTATCAATGCACGTGTTACTATGGATGATATTACTTGATTGAATATGTGCATTTAGATAACCTTAGCTAACACCTATGTAGGTTTAGATATCATTATGGTTACCTATTGGTCACCATTTAAACTTATCAATAAATTGGGCAAAAACCCCTTTCAAAAAGGATACCTCATTGGCAACACAAGTATAGTACCGAATGTCTCAGGTCGGCACAGAACGTCTCAGCTCGGCATAGAATGCCTCAGCTCGGTCACGTAAACAAGGAAAATGCCCGAGCTCAGTTATAATGCTCAGCTCGGTTACATAAACACACGAGCTCGGTAAAAGACATGAGCTTGGATATGACAGCTCAGTTCGGCAAAGCATTGAGCTCGGCCAGCTCGGCCAGCGCCAAGTGCATTGTTTTGTCAGGTTCCAAAGAGCCTGACCATTCATGCTCAGTAAAACACGTGAGCTCGGCAAGAGCAGAGCTTGGTAACGACAACTCAGTTCAGAGAAGCGCAGCAGAGATGAGCTCGGTCAAGAACTGATCTCGGCCATGACAGCTTAGCTCGGCAAAAGCATCAAGCACAGAGGAATAAGTGCTGAGCTCGGTCTAACACTGAGCTCGGTAACGCACTGAGCTCGGTCAACCGCGTGAACTGCTGGGGATAGAACGCAGGTTCTGTATCTGAACTGAAATGGATCCAAATCCATTTCCTTACTCTCCTGAATCTGATACACAGCCAATATATGGAATTGACAAATATATTCTATCTCTATAATTCCATCTAATCAATTCAATTCACAAACATAAAAAAACCTAATTCATTACCCTACTTTGAAACCCTAAAAACATCTATTAATGTCTAATCCCTTAATTTCCATACAAATCAAGGAAAACAACACATCAAGCATAAACATAAGTATATACTTGCTTTAACTTGAAGCTTGATTCACAAAAGCCTTTACTTAGCTTGAATTGAGAAGAAAACCTCTTAACTTGGGTTTCTCTTCAAGAACTTTAAGAAGAAGATGAACAAGATGATGAAGATGATGAAGGTGATGAAGAAGATGAACTCCTCTTCACTTGTAATCAATTCAACACTTCAACTTGATGATTGTTAGAGAGCAAATGAAGAAAGAAGAAGAAAAAGAGAAGATGAAGGTGCCTAGGGTTTGAAATGAATGAAATGAACTCCTTTTAGCTTATATAAGCTTATAATTTGCACAAAAGTCCATTTATTCCTCTTATTTACAATTTGAGTCAATTGGAAGACTATTTGTTCGAATTCTCGTCAAACGACTTCGTGTCTTTTATGAAAGTTAACGTACTCGTCGAGATACAAGCGTTGGTATCAAGAGTTTCCGTATACAGCAAAATACGTACGAATTCGTATTTTTGGAAAAGTCTCTAATTCTCTTATTTTGAGTCTAAAACTCATTCGATTAATCCAACCTCCTTCATTATCAATTCATTAAGCTTAATTTACTTAATTTAAGCGAATTCAATTCTATTTGGTCATAAACCATAGTTAGCTAAATTAATCATAGTTAACTAGCTTCACTTCCGTTTAATTAGAGTTAATCTCAATTAACTCGGGACAGGGTCTAACAGGCCCTTGATAAATGATAGGTTGGAAATCATATTCCATTGAAGGAAAAATATTTTGCTCTACATCTTTAATGGTCATGTTACAATGCAAAGAAGCTCTAACTTCAGAGTTCTCCTGTTGCACGGACGAATTTCTTACAGATGATCTTCACCTTATACTCTGGAAAATCGAAACCATAAAAATTTAATACCAATCAAACAAACATGCCTACAGTAAAAAACATGGGCTTCTAATCTAAAATTGATACTTGAAAAGACAAAGGACAGGAATATATGCAAGAACCTCCTCCTCATTGATTAATAGTGACCCATAAAATATTGGCAAAATGAACATGGGGCACCCACCTGATGTGATCAATATCGATCATAAAACACCGCAAGTCACGGGTTTCTAGATGAGACAGTGGCAAGAACGGGTCGGACCCACATGGAGCTAATTAAAGAAACTTTTAGATTAAGAAAACTAATAAAATAACAATTAAGGAAAGTTTTGAGTATTTAAAAATAAAAACGAGCAACTAATTTAGAAAGTTGAAAACGATCAATTTATGAAAGTGATTAGAGCATAGGAATCAAATAAGCAACCACCAATTATTTATCAAGAAACTCTAATTTGTTCCAATTTTTATTTTAAACCAAAGACAAATCAATGTTTTTGACTTGGAAGATCTAACTTAAAAAAAACCCCGTTTAATTATAAAATTCAAAACCTAAGACTTCCTTCACATAATAAAAGAATAAAAACAGTCTAAGCACTATCCATCAAAAGTAAGCATAAACCATAAAAAAGATCTAAGTCCTAAGCATGGCCTATCAAACCTAAGCAAGGATAGTCAAAAATCAATTTTTATTTTTAGAAATCAAGAATGGAGATTTGCCTAGGGCATGAAGACAGGTCTATTAATCATTAAGAACATAAAGATTGAACACAAACTAGAATTACTAAACAGATAAAAAGCAATCACTTATCTTTATTCATAGCCCCAATCAAGAACTTAGCCCGCCATTGCAAAGCATACTTCTTGAGTTGTCATTAAAAATTACATCTTTACAACTTCTTCTTCAAATACTTGCTTGGACAAGGCCAAAAGCTATCCAAAATATAAAAAAAAAATGGAGAAGTAGAACTAGAAGAGGGGAAAGAAGAAAAGAGGAGGAGAGAGAGAGAGAAAGAGAGAGAGAGAGAGAGAGAGAGAGAGAATGGCTGTGCTACTTTTTGAAGGAGAATAGGCTTGTAGTTCTAGCCCCTTGATGCTCCTTTTATACTTTTTGGCATCTTGATTTGCAAGGAATTATTTCCTTCTGTAACTTGATTCTTGGCTTAGCTTCCAAGCAAAGTTTCTTACTTAGGCAACAATTTGAATTAGAGAAGATTTGTTACTAAGTGTGATCTCTTCGGCTCCAAGTCTTGCCAAATTGAACTCTTCCAAGATCTGTCATGTTGCCAATTTTGAAAACTTTTTGCAATTCCCGCATAGAATTATAACAGCCAACTTCTCGAGGTCATATCTCCTTTAATAAAACTCTGATTTATGTAATCTTAGGATCCACGGATATCTACTGAAAAAGAGCTTTTCAATGGTGGGTAGATTGCACCGATCCGACACTCAAATTGAAAGCTATGACAATTTCAATTTGGTACCCCTGAATAATCCGAGAATAATTGTGCAATTGAATGAACTTCTATGTTTGGCATGCAATGGGGTGTGTGGGACCCAAGTTGGACGTCCAAGGAATGTTTGGACTCTTTCTTTCCTTGCTTATTTGATTCTCTTTCCATATTTGGCATGCTTCTTTACTTGCAACTTTGACTAGTCAACTCCCCTTGCAAAGTTTCTAATTTTCTCTCTGTTCTTTTTTTATTTTGGTTTCCAAATTTAAACAAGTCAACACCATCTTTCCAAATTTGAGTTTCTTCTTTCCTCTTTATGGATTTCCAAAGCTTTCCAACTCCACCAAGATGGTAAGATATGTGGGCCCACGATGAAGGATGTCCCGCCTTTGATCTCTCTCAAATTTCACCAAAATGGGTCCCACTCTTGATTTCTCCTACATATATAAAATCATATAATCTCAATAATAATTAAGTGTGAGGAATTTGGATAGACTATGCATGGGACCTACATGCCTACTTAATACACAAAAAATACCTAACTTTCCAAAAATAGCACATGGTGTCAAAATTAGTATATATGTATGGATTAGTGACGCCAAAAGAACTAATTTTGAGATGATGAATGAGATAAAAATCCCTAATTTCATAAAAGTCATGCACTGTAATGAATATTAACCAAATTTGACCAAGATTCCAACTTTGATGTTCAAATGTATGAAATCATTAAATTAAGTGTAATTCTATGCAATTAACCCAATTAAGTCCAAAAATGCACATAAAATGATGAATCAAAGCTACAATTTTGTGGACTTATCACCCCAGGTTTCATATGTGTAGGTCCGCCACTGATTACCCTCTCATGAATTAATTGGGACAGGATTATTCGTTTTACAAACCAAACCAACCCATATACATGTTTCTGTTTTTACTAGAAACCAAAGAATGCAATGGCCTTGTAGTTGTAGGCAGTGGTACCTTTTTGATAACCCAAAGAATCACGTCCTTGATTGAATGCAATGGAGGTGCTCTCTCTTACCTAATTGTTTTACAGCTCCATAAGACTCCTCAAATACATATAGAATTAACATTGGAGCATCCAAAGATGTTCAATTTACAACTATACAATAGGGACATTTATTTCACATCTCTATGCATACTACTTCTTGTATTGGATGGATGGGGCTGATTATATCTTTATGACTGCATTTCCATTATCAATGCCACCACAAATATACTTAAACATCGGTTACGTCACATGTGTGATTTTTGTTGGAAAATTGTATGGCTCTACTGCCATTGGGCACACGCCAGATCGAGCTCGGCGGTTTGCTGCAGATGAACTCCCAACAAGTTTTGATCTGATAGAGTTAGATAAGGATCAAACTCTTAGTGGTAGAGTTTGGATCAAGTTCAGACTCCCGATTTGGCAGAATTCCCACGTTGGTTAGGAGATGTGGGATTCCAAGAGGGGTAGAGTCCATAGCAGTCATAACTCCTAAGGATTGCTCTATATAAGGGAGATAAAAACCTTTGTTTGATCATCTAGTAGATCTGAGAACTTTCGCAATGAGTTCACATGATCTATCTCACACCAGAACGCACAAAGGCTCTCAACGAGTTCATTTCCGACACCCATTTGGGACAATCAATTCTTTCAATTAGTAGCAAAGCTAGTCTTCTTTATTTAAAGGGTCAGATCTTGCGATAGGGCAGCAAATCATGCAGATTCTAGTGGCCTTTCGTCCTCTCACTTTGCTCTCGGGTTCTTTTGCTTTCTTCGTGCAACTGAGTATGAGGGGAGAAGATGACCGAAGGTTGTATTTGCTTCTGTTGGTGAAATAAACTAGGATTAATCGTCTTTATGTTTTCAGTTATGGTTGTTTTTAGTGAACAATAATGTAGGTGTTAGTGGACAGTAATGTGTGTGTGTGTGGGTTGGGGGGGGGGGGGGAGCTGGTAGTATTGTATTAGTAGTTGTAGGTTACAACATTCACTACCTAGAATAAGTTGTCATTCATGATACATTAAGGGGCTGTTATGGGTTGTATGTAACCCATGTGGCCTTTCACTCTCTTTGTTCTATTTATATGCAAGTCAATGAACATAATAGTATTATTCAGAGTATTTGATTTGTAACAAGTGGTATCAGAGCCTCTTAAGATCCAAATAGTTCTTGGTCATCCACAAGTCATGCATAAAGATCAAGTCTTAACTTACATGATGCCAAACATGAAATCTGAAATAATAATAATAAAAAAAAAAATGCATGAAGATTTCAAGATTAAAAAGTACGAGTATATGAGAGGTCAAGCTATGATTAAAATGAATGCATACAATCGAATTGCAACTAATGAAAACCCTAACATGAAAATGTTTTGAGCCGACGTTCTTTACGAATATTCCGGTTGTATTGGGATTCAGCCTAGGTCAATCGTGGACGGTATGGGGCAACGGGATGCCCTCCTTTGTACCTATGCACGAAGATGACTTGTTAGGGTATCACGAACCCTAATTCCTTTCGTTGACTTAATAGGGATGTACGATGCTCCGGGAATAACATTGTACTTAGGTTTGGATTGTTTATCGTTTATGATTCCGAATTCTACCATCTGGTACTTGTCTACATGCAATGTTCATGTTCTTTATCTTCGTTTACTTTATTTTATTTTGGGATCACATGGAGAACTTAGATGATGGATTTAGGATCCCCTTTGATGTTTCGTTTGTTCTGAAGTCTGATTGAGGTGTTGAGGCTAGGTACCTTTGATTGTAAGGCTTGAAGAGAACTACTATTGAAGTCTTCTTAGTAAGTTTGATATGATTCGAAACAAAGTAGTTTTTCTATTGTTCTGATGAATCTTGTTCGCGCAAGAAAGCTTAGCCCTCAATGATGTTTGTTTAGGACTCTGTGTCAGGCACCACTCAGCTGTTAACGTTCAACACAGCTGGGGCACCACCTATGTTAGAGCTTTGAGTTTTGGACCGTCTGTAGTTCAGGAATGGTGTAATGGACATCGCTAGATACCGCAAGCTAATGGGGTTAATGATGTTTTAACCCAGGTATCGTTCTAATTGACCGAGCTTTTTTCCCAGCTTTTATCCCATATTGATATATCTCTACCACAACTCAATGAGAGTAGGGAGGGCAATGACGCTATCCAGTGGTAATTAGCATATGTGAATCACCTACTTTGATAGATGTTATGTTAGTTTATTTATGATTTAGATGCTATGCATTTCTTATGATCTTGTCTATTACTCTCTTATTAGTACTGCATATCTATCGATATTATATATATATATATATATATCTGCTTAGCAATGGTCGTATCTAATGAAACTACTCTTGGTGTATAGGTACCGAGCCCTTCTATCTCAAGGAGGAGGAGACAGATGATATTTAAACGGATCAGTCTGATGACCTCCTAAACTACCATACGAATGACGTTGTATAGTGGTACTGTCCCCATACTCGAGAGCCACATGCTTATCTTGGCTAGATTCATCGTTTGTCCTTTTGGTTCTTTTGTTCTTTTGATTAGGCTCAAGTTTTAGTGTGGCATTTTATTGTAATTAATAATTTTGGTTAACTGTTTCAAACTCGAACTATAGTTAATATATTTCAGTATTTACTCTTAACTATACATGAAATACGCCTTGTACTCTTGATGCTTCCGCTATACGTTTTATGTATTCAAGGAAATGTATTCAAGGAAATGTTTTTACCTCACAGTGGTCCTCGATCCATATGTGACATGATTGGGCCTACGTGTTGTAGATTACTATTGAAAATTGTTAATTGACCCTAATCTCACGCATAAACCCCTGTTTAATATCATTGGATTCTGTCTTGTTTCTAACAAACAAACATATTTCATGTTATCAATAGCTTATATTTGTATAAAAACGCGTACTGGGTGATTTTAGTGCATTTCAGAGTAATCTTCCAAACTCTTTGGGATCCCCAAACTCTTTGAGTAACTCCAAACTCTTTGGTCAAGAGTCCACAGTCACCATCTATCCTGACTTGAAAGCTGTCGGAATTTACAAATAATAAAAATTAAAAAATACATAAAATTCCCATACCTCAAAAATGAGCCGTGCTACACGTCCCGGATTTTGTCCCGGGCGGTAGCACGGCTCCCCATGGGAGCCGTTGGATCCCAGGGGATCCCATGGTAGCCGTGCCACAGCCCGGGACAAAAATCCCGGGCTGTGTAGACTTTTTGCTCAAAAATTGAGATTTACATGGCAATCTATTAATGAAAATAAAATGGGCTTAGGGAAACCATCATGCCTTGCCCTTTTGCGGAAAAACTAAGGAAACTATGATGCCCTTTACAAGTTGCCCAACATAACCAATAATAATAACAAAAATAGAAACTTGTGGGGCCACATGGAGAGGACAAACACCTGCAAGGTTAGTATCACATACACAATGGGAACTAGGGCTCAGAAGGTGCCATTCATCATGATGAAAAATTCGAATTGTCAAAATAGACAGCGGTCATGCGCGCTCGAGAGACCATGAACCTGCTCGAGCAGGCCAAAAACCCAACCCCAAGATTTAAAACCCTAATCTCATGCATTAAAATCAAATAATCCATCAAGAAGATAGATCAAGAAACAAATAAGCACAACTAAATCTACTAAAATAAATAGATAATAGATATATACCTTTGGAACTTGGTTGCACTGAAATCGAGAAGTTGAAAACACGATCTCTACGAAAACTCTTTTCGCATATTTTGATCTCATTTTTCCTCTGTGCTCTTCCACACCATTCTCTTAGAAAACTTCTCAAGGAGAGTTAGAAAAACAAGAGGCATGTTAAAATAGAATAAATAAAGACCACCCAATTCCTGAAACAACATCATCCAATATCATATCATAAGAAACAATGAAAGAAGTCAAACCTTGATGATGGTACAATGATAAGATAGATTCGAAGTTAAGGCAATGTGTGTGTGCGTATTACCATGGAATGATTTTATTCATTCTTTTTTATTTTGATATGTATCTCCACTACAAACAGGTTTCTCCCGATAGGAATCATTTCAGAGGGCAACCAATACGTCCTCCGCAGCAAAATCTTTTTATTTTTGATAACTCCTACTGACATGAGAAGAAATCGACCAAATGGAGTTTGCTAGTCATCCTAAAATAGAAAGTAGATACATATATTGATGTAGGATCAAAAGTTGCTTGTGAAGGAGTTATGTTAGGCCATTTATAATAAGGAATTTCAGGTTTTTCGTCATATATATTCAAATGAAATATCTATTCTAAAATTTATATCAATTATCTCCAAGTATGTATATCTCATCTGGCCAGAAAAAAAAAAAAAAAAAGAAAAAACCCCAAATCAGTCCATTGTGTGCCAGGGTGACATGGTGTTGAGGTTGTGAAGAACTCGTTTGGTAACTTTATGTTGAACTGTTTTGCTAAGAATGTGTTGAACTGTTTTGCTAAGAATGTGTTGTGTGAAACTTGTTTTGTATGATTATAACAGTTTTGTTCTAAGGTGCTAGAACTTAAATCTATTGTTCAGTGCTAATGGGGAAGTTGGCAACACAAATTTTTATACTTAATTGTCAACTAAGAAGATTTCTTTCTTCAGATTTTTAAGTGGAACCCACAGTATCACCATTAAAAAAAAGAAGTAAATACTCATACAGCATCTGACATATAGTTTTCCATTCATCTCCACAGGCCTTGCTAACTGATTTTTCAAAGTATAAAAAAAAAATATAAGAATAAATGAGTAAAGATATATAAAAAAAAAAAAAAAGGGAAAAAGCAAGGAGACCTTACAAGAAGAAATTTCTTACCGCAGTTACTGATTTGTTGTTAGGTTGTTTTGTTCCTTTTTAAATATCTTCTAAAACTCCTTTCAAAAAAAAAAAAAAAAAATCAGATTCAGGATGTTATATCTATAAGCAGCAGATAACCCAAAACAGAAAAAAGGAAAAAATGAGAGAAATTGAGAAGAAAAAATCAACATATGAACGAAGAAGGCACTTGGAGGCCTCTTTTGCTCGCTCGGATCCTACTTTGCCGGCTGTTTCTGGTCGTTTGATTTCGTCACAGATAACCTATATAACAGCTGAAAAGAGAGTGATGTGATTTAAATCAAAGCAACTAAAAATACTGGATCCTATACAGATATCATATATCAGGCATTCAAATAAGTAACGTGTGTTGTTGGTTGACTAATTAAACCCATGTGTAATGTGATTTCTGTTATTTGGTCTATCAAAACTGAACTGGAGCTCATGTACAAGCTAAATTGTTGATGAAAACATACAAATCTGATGTAGTATGTGTTGTAGTTTAAATGTAACACTTCTACAGTGCAACATGGGATATATGAATCTATGCATAATTTACTGAATGTGTTTTAATGCCATGGCTCATAAGATCGGCAAATATTCCCACCTATTCAAATCAACAGGCAACAGAGGTGCATGGTGAAAATTGGAGAGAATAACAACCTACAAACTCTCTTTTGGGCTGTGTACTGAAAAGCATGGTTAAAAAGATATCAGTTAATCGGAATAGGCATTACATATCTACTTGCACCATCCAAAAAATAGGCATTACATATCTACTTGCACCGTCCAAACAATAATTTGACCATTTTTTGGCCTTGTCTGCTTATCTTCATGAATCTTTAAGAAAATGAGGCATACGTTTGTTTGCATGGAATTAAATATACGGAAAAAAAAAAAAAAAAAAAAAAAAAAAAAAAAAAAAAAAAAACCACAAATGTGCTTCAACAAAGGATTATATAATTCTAAAGAACTATTGTAAGAGTGAGGTGAAATTGTATATGGTACCTTAACCTTTGTAGATTGAACTCCTTCAGCCATGGCAGTGTATTCATTTTTTGTCTATAAAAAATGAGTCTTCTTTTTTGAAATATCTACACCAGCAGTAAGCAACTCCACCCACTACTGTCTAATATGCTGCGAGAAACATTTAGCAAATCACAGTCAAAAGATAATTTGAAAATTGAAAGGATTAAAAATTGAATGATCTCTAACCTAATAGACCGAAAGGCAGCTGCGCAATTGATCATTGCACAGTGCAAGAGACTATATTTCTTTCAGACATTTTCTCAAATAGGCACACGAAAACCTTGATTTATTCAAATATGACATGTACACAAGGAGATATCCTCTACAAGAAATCAATGTTTCCAACACTCAGAGTTCTCATGTCGATGAGAGAAAAAAGAGCGCCTTGAGATATTAGAGCGTTGAGATATGAAAATACAGGCACACAAAATGAAAGATGTACAAACAAAGATGTACAAACAATGCATGAAACCTACCAAATTAAAGCAGTAATCTAAAGTTGGTATTTTGGATTTCAATTGATAAATACAAAATGTTGCCACAAACCCCACATATATGCCATCAAATCAAAACCAACCTAAGACCGTGATATCAAAGGGTAACCAAAAAATAGGCATTACATATCTACTTGCACCGTCCAAACAATAATTTGACCATTTTTTGGCCTTGTCTGCTTGTCTTCATGAATCTTTAAGAAAATGAGGCATACGTTTGTTTGCATATGGAATTAAATATATGGAAAAAAAAAAAAACAAATGTGCTTCAACAAAGGATTATATAATTCCAAAGAACTATATAAGAGTGAGGTGAAATTGTATATGGTACCTTAACCTTTGTAGGATTTGAACTCCTTCAGCCATGGCAGAGTATTCATTTTTCTCTATAAAAAATGAGTCTTCTTTTGTGAAATATCTACACCAGCAGTAAGCAACTCCATCCACTACTGTCTAATATGCTGCGAGAACATTTAGCAAATCACAGTCAAAAGATCATTTGAAAATTGAAAGGATTAAAAATTGAATGATCTCTAACCTAATAGACCGAAAGGCAGCTACGCAATTGATCATTGCACAGTGCAAGAGACTATATTTCTTTCAGACATTTTCTCAAATAGGCACACGAAAACCTTGATTTATTCAAATATGACATGTACACAAGGAGATATCCTCTACAAGAAATCAATGTTTCCAACACTCAGAGTTATAGATCATTGTGGGTCATATTGGGTTGTTTGGAACCACTAATCTAATCAATAGTAGGATAATACTGTCTCTTTTTTTGTTCTGCTTTAGGACTACCCAGGGAAAAAGAATACATCAAAACATGTGATATTAAGTACCTCTCCTTCTCCTCTTCTATCTGATAGTATACAACAAACCTCAAGAAAACACAATCAAGAAAGAAACCCAAAAAAGAAAAAAGGGTACATATGAGATGCACAGATATTAGAAAGCAAAAGTTCCAAATCATATTTAGTTATTATCCAAACAGACACCAGATGGGATATATGAATCTATGCATAATTTACTGAAAGTGTTTTAATGCCATGGCTCATAAGATTGACAGGGAAGAGAGAGGGGAAGACAGGCCTAGAAATATTAGACGAAGCAGCGACGAATCCACAAACAATAATGGTGAAGCAACAAAAGGCACTGCATCGGATGAGATTGGGGTTGCATGCCCACGCTCCACGCTCAATAATCCATTTAAGTGTCGGGATCCTCAGCCTCGTACTCAAAAACACATAATACACAGCTTAGGCCAACTATACCAATTCAGTAATCATTGATAAATGCTCAATGACATTCAAGAAGCATAGATTGCCAACATACACGTGGAGGATTTGAAGCAAACAAACAAGAACGTCCTATGGAAATAAAACATTGACATTTGTTATTTGTGGTAAATACAAAGTCATGCCGGTAATTTTTTAGAGTCAAATCAGCATTTACTAATTAAGATCACCAAGAAAATCTTATGTAAAAATACTTCAAGTCGCTATGGGACCCTTTCTCAATCAGCATTAAATTCAAAAGAAATGGCCATCATCTGAGTACAAAGGGCAGAAGAAAAACTTAGTTTGGTTACTAGTTTCTGAAGTATATATATATGGCTACAATCAGTTACCACCATATCCATCCATCATAGCCCCCATCAATTACTAAATATAAAGTAAGAAAACAATGGCAATTGAAGAATACGAGTCATCGATTTTTCCGCGTAGAATGCAATGATGCAAAAATCTACATGAGTATAATTGTGAATTTTGAGAAAATTAATGCGATAATAGGATAATGCAAAAGAATAATTTCATGAAAACCATGCAGTTTAATGAATTTTGACCAATTATGACTTGAATTCCAACATTGAATGCTGGAATAAAATTCAATGAAATTAAGTTATCCTAAATAAGTCCATAAATCTACATGAAATAATGACAATATGATGAAATTTCATGGACTCATCACACCCCTCCAACCAACATTTTGCAAAAGATGTGAAAAGGTGAAGTTAACTAACCTAACCTAATCTAACCTAAAATACAAAAGAAACAAAAGCCACTTTCGCTGGTACTCTCAACTGCATTTAGCTTATGCAATAAGCCCTTATACCCCGAGACTACCCAAGTGCACGAATTGTGCTTAGTGAGGTTTTGCCGTGAATATACCCACAAAACTCAAAAAACTAAAGAAATCAAAAGAAATTCTCCACACAAAAAAAAAATATATATATATATATAAACATTGGATACTCTCGATTCTTGGAATAGTCAAAGCAAAGACAAATTCGAAATACGGTTCACCAATCTCATCTTTGGAAAGAAATTTTCAAAATCATGCTAAATATGATCGTGTACAATGAGAAAGTACATATACATAAAAAAATAAGTGTTAAATGCTCTGCTAGAACCCCCGTGAAAACGACTCGATCAAATAATCCGGTCCACCTAGACTTAGTAACAAAAAAAAAAAAATTCCTCTCAAGGCAACCATGATGGCTTTTGCACTATTGCTTTTCAAAAGGCCGTGAAATTTCAGCGACAAGCTTCTCTTTATTCTTTTTTTTCTTTTCTCTTGATTTTTTTTTTCCTTTTCAACAGTCCCCATGAAATTTCAGCGACAAGCTTCTCTCTTTCTTCTTTTTTTAATTCTCTTATTTTTTTTTCCTTTTCAACGGTCCGCAACAATAGGCAAGCCTTTTCAATGTACTGAATCAAGGGGTGTACCCAAATTAAGGCACACCATGAAGGCTTTTTCGCACTATTGTTTTTCAAAAGGCCGTTGATTTTTTTTTTCCTTTTCAACGGTCTCCAACAATAGGCAGCCCTTTTCATATACCCAAATCAAGGCAACCATGATAGCTTTCGCACTAATGTTTTTCAAAAGGCCGTGACTTTTTTTTTCTTTTTCAATGTCCCAACAATAAGCAGCCCTTTTCATGTACCCGAATCAAGGGTGTACCCAAAATTAAGGCAACCATGATGGCTTTCGCATTATTGTTTTTCAAAAGGCCATGATGTTTCTTTCCTTTTCAACGGTCCCCAACAATAGGCAGCCCTTTTCATGTACCCGAATCAAGGCAACCATGATGGCTTTCGCACTATTGTTTTTTCAAAGGCCGTGATTTCTTTTCCGTTTCAACGGTCCCCAACAATAGGTAGCCCTTTTCATATACCCGAATCAAGGCAACCATGATGGCTTTCGCACTATTGTTTTCAAAAGGCCGTGATTTTTTTTTTCCTTTTCAACGATCCCAACAATAGGCAGCCCTTTTCATGTACCAGAATCAAGGGTGTACCTCGAATTAAGGCAGCCATGATAGCTTTGCACTATTGTTTTTCAAAAGGCCGTGAATTTTCTTCCTTTTCAACGGTCCCCAACAATAGGCAACCCTTTTCATGTACCCGAATCAAGGCAGCCATGATGGCTTTTCACACTATTTTTTTTCAAAGGCCGTAATTTTTTCATTTCAACGGTCCCAACAATAGGCAGCCCTTTTTCATGTACCCGAATTAAGGGTGTACCAAATCAAGGCAACTATGATGGCTTTCGCACTATGTTTTTTCAAAAGGTCCGTGAATATTCAGTGACAAGCTTCTCTTTCTTTTTTTGTTCTCTTCTCTTGATTTTTTTTTCCTTTCCAACAGTCCCCAACAATAGCAGCCCTTTTCATGTACCCAGAATCAGGTAACATGATGGCTTTCGCACTATTGTTTTTCAAAGACCGTGAAATTTCAGCGACAAGCTCTCTCTCTTTCTTTCTTTTTCTTTTCTCTTGATTTTTTTTTCCTTTTAAACGGTCCCCAACAAATAGGCCAGTCATTTTCATGTACCGACTTAATTCACTATTTGTGAAAAAATCCACCTAGATGAACCAGGAACCTATAAAACTAAGGTTTGGTTTTCCTTCATATATTCAATCAAGTCGTTAAAAGAATGGAAATCAAAATTTCACATTAAAAGTTTTTGAAAATGTATACGAACTGTGTAATGTGAAAGGATCAAAATTTAGCACTTTTCAAAAGGGTTTCCGCAAACAAAAAGTCTCTTTTGTCTAAGTTTTGAGAATTCTAAAATTCAAGCTATCTTCCATTTATTGAAAATTCTCTCAAAAAATTTCTCTTCAAAAAAATCTAAAAAAAGCCAAAGATAAACAGAAAAATTCTGATAAGAAATTTAAAAAACTTCCAAAATATAGAAAATAAAGCAAAAGGTGTGTGAAATTTTGTTCTAAATAGACAAGTGTGCTTGTCCCACCCCACAACCTATGAATGGACATCATCCTCATGTTATGCATGCAATGCAAAAGAATATAAAACATGAGTAATAAAGTAAGGAGGTAAAGTGAAGACACCGAAGAAATGTGAAGCTTTTTCGAACCTTGTCAATGAATAGACAAAACCCACAAACAAACAAAAGGAAAAAGAATTACCCTACTGGCAACTCAACTTGGAATCCACCGGATCCCAGAAAAATTTAGTTTGTATGCCATTGTTAAAAGCTTTACTGCCTAGTTGCCATGCAATTAAATAATTGCATAGCTGTCCAAACTATGCAATTAAATAATTCAACTTAAATTGCGATTTTTTTTTTTCAAATGGTGATATTTGCATTAAGTAGAGAGATGATGTTACATCAAAGGACGTAAAAAGCTCAACATCAAAAGGACAAAATTACAAATGTACTATCGATCTGGTTTAAAAAGAAGATTCATACTTGAGAGATTTCAGGTTACGCCTCTACGTAACCAGGAAATGAAGGGGTGGTTGGTCATTCAACCTCATTACATATGTTATGGTACCTTATGTCTTCAGTCAGTTTCTGGTTTATACATAATAAAACAAAGAAATATAAATATATAACTTGAAAAATGAAAACAATGCTCCATGATGACAAACAATGATCCCGTCACAAAATAATGTTCATACAAGACCCTATAGAAAGCGTATTCCCAATAACCCTATAGAACTGCATTGAAGGTATTGACTTTAATATACCATTGAATATAAAAAAAAAAAAAAAAGGGCATGCTGCAAGTGAAAAAGTCAGAGAACAAAGAGTAGTCCATAAATCAAAGGGATCTCGGATATTCAAAAACATGTACAATAGGAACACATTCAATACTAGAATGTTAGTACCGTAAGAGAGTAACATCAAAATGAAGCCCAATCAAACAATAAACCACCAGGTGCCGGGCAGACATTTGGAAGCATGCATAGGCAGTCGCTAAATAAGACGTGGCAGTAAAAAAGTTCTTGGATCAGAAAATTTTCAAGAAAAAAAAAACTAGGTAGGATCACAAAGTTCTCCAAATGAAGACATTATTTTCACCAATGTGTCTACTATGTAACAATCATTTAAAATTTATTTTAGAATGTTTTAAAGCTAACAAATGAAGAAGAATATCCTCTTGTAGACAGATGGATGAGGAGACACCTATTGTAGAGTTCCCTCCAACATCTAGTTTTGTCACTCACTCATCTGTCAAGTATGTTACAAAGGAAGCAAAAGAAAGAAAGAATCATACAGTTCAATGTAGTTTCTTTATATAATATTTAGCAAGAATATACATTCAAGTCATTGAAGCCTTACCGCTGCCACTTGTACCAACAATAACAACACTACTTCCCGCTGATATAACAAAAAGATATTCCATTAAGTATCTTTCCCTCTGTTAGGTATCTGAAATAAGAAAAGAAACAAAAGAAATTGTGCTCACAAATCAATAAAACTTGAAACAAGGATAGAAATGGGAATGGAAGTATATAATAAAAGCCTGAAATAAAGCCAAGAAAAAAAAAACACACTAAAGACTTTTAATTTAAAAAAGATGCCCAAAATATAATGTTCCACCAATATAAGATGACCTTTAGCAATAATACATAAAGCATCTAAACCAAAATAACAAAAGCTTTTTAAAAGAATAATGTTAGAAAAATTTACAGATGTGAATGAACATAAAGATGTCAAAAGCAACAACAAAAGAAATTAAGAAAATAGAAACTGTTGAACACCAAAACACCGGTCAGGAGAACTAATGTAGCAGTTACTCTATAGAATAGCCTGGCAGCATACACAAATCTTAGGTTTATACTACTAGGATCTAGTGTCTCCTAAAAAGCAAAAACACATAAACAGAAGTAAGTAAAGACAAGCGCAAAAAAAATAAGGAGCCTGCAGCAATGTTGGAAAATGCCCAACTACTAGGCCACAGGTTCTAGCTAAGCTACCAATTAAAAAGAAGATATGATGATCAGAACTATGGACGTTTTCCACCTATGCAAGCTATGATGATCCCAAATTCTGTTCCGAACCTCGAAGTTGTGAAATGCATGTTCTTCATTAGTTCTATTCCTATGAGAGAGAATTTTAGAGCAAAAAAAGAAAAGAAGAAAATAAAAGACACGTGTTGTTGAAGTGCTACTATCAATAGTCCTAGCTACCATGAGTCAAATCAGCATTATAAATTACTTATGAAAACGCCTAATCATATAAAATTCAAGAAATAAGAAAATCAAATATATACTAATATGTATGACTAATATTACCAATAAATCTAATGTAAAGACACTCGTCTCTCTAGGACCCTTTCTCAATTAGTATTAAATTCAGAGGATTTCAAGCGTTGGCCATTATATATGAGCCAAAATTGAAGAATTAAAGGTGATATTCTTACAAAAGGGCATAAGAAAACTTAATTAGGTTACTGGCTTTTAAAGTGTATATATATATATATATATACTTTTACTGCCTCTTTGTAATTGTCTAACTGTTAAACAACCCCAAGTGGACCCCACCATGGCCACCCTATGCATGGGAAATCACCTTCTCTCTACTCAATTGAATTTCTCTCTTTGATTTCTTCTCAAAGTGAGTGCAAAACTCTGGATTTTACATAAACAAATAAAACTTGAAACTAAAACTCGGAAAAAATAATTTTTTGTAGAAAAAAGAATAATGCAATGCATGGGACCCAATTCACATCGTATGAACTCATATGAATAGCATTCATCAATTTTTCGCGTAGAATGCAATATTGCAATGATGCAAATAAACTACATGAGTTTAATTGTGAGTTTTGAGAAAATTTATGCGATGATAGGGTAATGCAAAAGAATAATTTCATGAAAATCATGCAATTTAATGAATTTCGACTTGAATTCCAACATTGAATGCTCAAATGCATGAATATATAAAATTCAATGAAATCAATGCAAATTATCCTAAATAAGTCCATAAGTCTACATGAAATAATGACAATATGATGCAATTTCATGGAATCATCACCCCTCGAACCAGTATTTTGCTAGTCCCTAGCAAAATATGTGAAAAAAGTGAAGTTCATTGACCTAACCTAATCTAACCAAAAAAAAAAGAAAAACAAAAGACTAATACAGAAAACAAAAGCCACTTTCGCTGGCACTCTCGACTGCATTTAGCGTGTATTAGCCCTTAAAACCCTAGGTTACGCACATCTCATGTATTTTCACGACATGAGGAGCAACCCATATCTAATGTAATTTCACCAACATTCAAAGTAATGAATCCCTTTTTTTTTTCCTTTCCTCCTGATTTTTTTCTTTTCAACGGTCCCCAACAATAGACAGCCCTTTTCATGTATCCGAATTAATTCACTGATCTGTGGAAAAATCCACCCAGATGAACCAGGAAACCTATAACACTAAGTTTGCTTTTCCTTCGTATTTTAAATCAAGTCGTAAAAAGAACGGACATCATAATTTCACATTAAAACTTTTCAAAATGTATACGAACTGTGTAATGTAAAAGGATCAAAATTTAGCACTTTTCCAAAAAGATTTCCCATACAGAATAGCGAACCAAACTCTTTTTTGCCTAAATTTTGAGAATTCTAAAATTCAAGTTTCTTCCATTTATAAAAATTCTCTTTAAAAAATTCTAAAAAGCCAAAGAAAAAAAAAAGTAAAAATTTTGAAAAACTTCATAAACCAAGAAAATAAAGCAAAAGGTGTGACAGTTTTATCAAAAAAAATTTGACAAAAGTGCTTGTCCCCACCCCCCGGCCTAAGATGAACATCATCCCCAATGTAATGCATGCAATGCAAAAATATGAAACATGAAAAATAAAAGTACAGGAGAGTAAAGTGAAGAAGGCACATGAGAATGTGAAGCTTTTTGGAACCCTGTCCGTGGTTAGACAAAATCCACAAAAACAAACAGAAAGAAAAGGAAGTTACCCTACCAACACAACTTGGAATCGACCTGGATATTCGAGACAATTTTCCTCCGCACATTTGACAAAGATCCTATGAAAATGTTTGGTAATATAGACCACTAATCCCTTGTCAAATTGTGAAGGAGTGACCACCTTGAAAATCTCTTCCTCAAGTAACATTGATTCTTTGAATCCCATAGGAAGAGGTATCAACTCACTATCGGGTGGTCCATGGACCTCCCATACCAACAATACTTTAAAATTTTCAACACAAGCAGATAAAAACTCAAACATATCTCCCCACTAGACCCAAAAAAAAATACAAAACTGATTTCTTCAAATTCGTTAATCAAAGATCAAAGTCATTGAAAATAGAAAACCCAAACCCTAGAGATGATATACACACACAGAAGAGAGAGAGAGAGAGAGAGAGAGAGAGAGAGAGGAGATATGACGTTCCCGACTTATAAATATTACAAATATGAAATCTAGCCTTAAATGTTGGTTCTATGAATTATTACCGTTATCCAGTATCTTAGTCCAGTGTTACTTTCTGTATGTCCGTCCATTTAAAATTTCTCCATGCAGATATTCCCCCTATGGGCTTTCTGTCCTAGAGGAGATGGAGGATTGAGCTTCTCATTTGAGGATGTTGGCGTGGTTCTTGCAATATGAGGTATCTATCCAATTGTCTATCTATTTCAAAAAGGATTTAGAAATTAAAATATAGGCTG
Source organism: Camphora micrantha (assembly GCA_003546025.1). NCBI lineage: Eukaryota > Viridiplantae > Streptophyta > Magnoliopsida > Laurales > Lauraceae > Camphora > Camphora micrantha. The sequence goes on along the minus strand of QPKB01000005.1, from coordinate 27,161,390 downwards.
GTTACACATAATTTTGAATAAAATACATATTCCTAGACATGCCTACATTGCTGAACAGGATGGATAGCAATGGACACCATTTACCCTACTATCCAAAGGGCCTGAGAGGAAAAAATCAGGTCTGGACCCTTGTTCTTCAACTGTGAAGTCCTGGTTTGGGTCCAGTCAGGGACCCCTTCGATATTTGGATAAAGTCTAGGACATTCCGGTCAATACATGTTTATTGGATTGCCATAATGGTTGAATGAGTAATGTGTAACCAGGATTGAGCCAAGACATCTTAAGACCCAAAAGAAAAAAAGAAAAAAAAGAGATACATAAGAGCAGGAATGGCAGTGAACCCAACTTACCTGCCAACCTACAGGACCAGCATGAAAATTTTGATATGTGGGCCCCATGTTGTACCTTGACCATCAATCCAGATTTGGGTCAATTTGTGAACCTGTCAGGTAAAGTTGGAGGGTCAGGTACGGCTTTGGATCCATTTATGTTCCTTCAGAAAATAAAAAATTTGGGAAGTTCTGTAATTTTTGTTAATGCCAGGCAATTTTAAGAAGCCCTAAAAAACTTGCATACGTTTGAAAGTTTTCATAAATATACAATAAAAAAGATCATGCATTTACATTCTTAGATTTCTTTTATCAGAATTTTATAATGGTTCATCATTGCAAATGCACTCTCTTTCTTTCATTTTCTTTACTATGACGGAATCTGTAGAGATTGGTTGTTATTTTAATGTCAAAATTTAGCCAAACCCGGACCAATTAGTGCATCCAATCTGTAGAGATTGGTTGCTATTCTAATGACAAGACGTCTGTATGGGTGAGGGTGTGGGGGCCTGAGATATCAAAAGAAAAAAAAAAAAAAAAAGAACAAAGCACCCTATCTCAAATAGGGGGCAAGACAACGGTATTGAAAATCTATACCAAAGAAAGAAAGGAAGAAAAAAAACATAGTAAAAGCAACCATAACAGAAGACCTAACAGCCCCTGGTTATACATTTCCAATTTAAAATTCTAATGTAAAATTTTTGTTTATAATTAGTCCTTGGCTTAGCACAGGCGTGCTTTGATAGTCTTTATGAATCAGAGTGGAAAGATCATATTAGAAGAGAAGTGAATTAACCTAGCAAATGTCAATGAAACAGAAAAGGAGTTCAAGATAGAATTATACTAGAAAATCATAGACAATCAATCATCAATAATTAAAACAACCAAAACCCATGTCCAAATACATCATCGTCAATGACCAAAACTAGTAAAAACTCATTTCAGATAAACAATCATCATCAGTAGGTGACAAAAATGCAGTAGGTGACAAAAATGAAACAAGTGGGTCAATATGATTGCCCAAAGGGTTTGGGCTTTTATGGCAGCACTCTAATCTTATTTTGCATATCTTAAATCCATCAGTTGTCCACGCCTATAAAAAAAAAATCATCCCATATACATGGCTTATAAAATTTTCATTTGGCATGTAGAAATGACATATTGCATTATCGATGTAGTAGAATAAATTAAATATATATGTAGTTTATATAATATGATCTCTATTTGGTATAATTTGTATTTTTTCAAAACAGAACTTCAAATTGAAAAGCAAAAATGCAGCTTCAACCAAAATGTTTCATTTCTAAGTGAAACCGTTACAAAGGTCAGAAACAAAATCGCAACTATGAGCTTGTCACCTCTCTGACCTGCACTCATAAAAAATTTAACAGTCTATATCTACTTTAGAGATTTTGATGACTTCAAATCAAATAGAACATCTTTTCTTTTCTTCTCTGAAGCGGTCTAAGAAAAGAAGAAAAAGTCTGCTCTATTCTAGGTATGTACAAAGAATAACTTTTCATTATTTAATTAGTACTCTTATCTTTTCATCTTGAAAAAGGCATAAAAGTATGCATCCATCCATGAAATTACATTCATATAACTTCAAGAATGGACATCCTAGCCCTCTTCTGCTTTAAGTTATAACTCATCATCCATCCTATCGTCACAATATTCTCGAAATGGACAGTCCAAAACAAAATTAAGGCCCCTTTGAAATCACTACACCTAAAAAGTTTCACCTACACACACATGCACATGCATGCGGGACATACTCAATGTGCAATTGTAATAGAATACAGTTCAAAGCCAACTAAGTCTTGAGTGTGTTGATACCTACCTGCTGCAAATCTAAACTTGATGATGCATTTAGTCTTCCATTCTTTATCATGCTCTCAATCCCCTTACCGATACTTGCAGTATAAGATTTATCCATAACCTTCTTTCTGTGGGCTACTGAATGCATTTAAGAAAATATACATTAATAATGAAAGGGAAAAAAAAGCGTACAAGATTAAAAAGAGAAGTGCAATAACTAAAAATCCAAACAGTTTCATCACAACAAATCAAATATAAAAATATGTTCAGAAATTTGCATTTGGAAACATTACTCACAATTAACGGTAGAAATACAAAATAAATGAGAAGAAATCAGGCAAACTTAACAACAGCAATTTACTCTCTAAAAGTTGCATATCCCTCACAAAATTATATCCCTAATATAATAACAGTTCCAGCAGTTTGACTTGCACTCTAAGTGAACACTAGCAAATTGGGTTCTCACTTCTTGGTCTAAATATGTTATGAAATAAACTATTCATGAAGAAAAATAAATAAATAAACAACAAGAAAAATGTCCAAAGAGAAAAACCAGCCAACGTTATAACAATTAAAGGCTTTGTGATTGGCAAGGAATCTAATTTGCAAGTGACAGATCAATAGATAAAAGATGAAACGCAATGATCATACATTACCGTGTCACCACTAAGGTATTCTTACACAATGGATTGTCAGTAATGTAGCTGAAGAGAACAAAGAAAGTGGATATTTCATTAACAAAAGGTGCCCCAATTACAAACCCTCAAATAAAGCCACAAAGGAAGTGAAATAAATACAAATTAACGGTTGCTTAGTTCCTATGAGAAATAGGACATCCTGGTGCACATTTAAAGACCAGAATCATGGGGTTGCAGAGGCTGTGCTTGAGTATATACTAAAGTTTGAGTAAAAGAGAGTATTGGCCGCTCGTTTTTGGCAGTTGTTTACGAGAGAGAGGAGAAAAAAGTGTGTGAGTGAGACAGAGGATGTTGTAACTGTATTTAAAGGCACATTTAAAGCATTCATTATTTACAACAGGAAGGGATTTGATGAAATCCCCTTTTTTAGATGCCTAGTGAGGGTATTATTAATTTCTTGCAAGGTGTGATTTGGTGCATGTTGAGTTTTTGAAACTGTCAGCTTTGTTCTGTTCAGCATAAAGAATTGTTCCTTTTTTCCTAGAAAAGACGTGCAAAAAATTAAGAAAAGAAATCTGGTATTTCTTTTTATAAGAACAAGAAACTTTATTAGAAAATAAAGAAGAGGAAGGACTGAGATAGGGCCATGGGTCAATTATTGATTCACACAAAACTTCAAGGAAAAAACTGTTGTTCTCTAAACCCGTAGATTGCCAATTGTTCACAATCAACTTAACTAGATACAAGCTAAGCAACTTCAGGGAAACGATACTATTTTGTTATCAACATACTAGAACAATTGTGACAATTATGATTCATGACAGACCAACTTAAATTTTCTCAAAAGATTATTGACTTGAACCTTTTGAAAAATACATTGACAAACATATAAATGATATGGCTTACAGTTGCAAAAATCAAATTATTCTCCTTCCTTCTTCATCTCATTCATTAGAAGTTCTCTTGACTTGTGTAACCAATCTTAAAGCTTCTACAGGAATATGATGTGGATTCTTTTTTTTTTTTTTTTGGGGGATGGGGGGAAGATGTTGTATTGAATATGAATGGAATTTAAGCCGTTTGGCTTCAAATGTAGCCCATTGACTGCTCTTCCTCACCCCTACACTGCATCAATTGATATCAGAGAGAAGATCCATCTCTCATATCGCCGATCGAGGTAATCTGCAAGTAGAATTTAAGTTCCCTCTTGATTGTTATGTATATCTTGTCTGTGGTGTGAGACCACAACTTGAGCCGTATGGATCCGTATGGCTTCAAGAGTAGCCCATTGGCTGCTCTTTCCCACCCCCCACGCTGCGCCAATTGATATCAGAGAGAAGAACCATCTCTCATATCGCCATTACAATCGCTGATCAAGGTAATCAGCGAGTTCTACCCCTCCGTTTGAATTTCTTTCAATCTGTTAGCTTCATTCATCATCACCGACTCATCATCATCATCATTCCATCGCTACAACCCCATCAGAAATCCAAATAGCAGACGACATCACAGGGCCTCCATTCCAAAATAGACCACTAAAACCCATCCCAGTCGAACTAATCCAGTCTCAGTGGACACCCACTACAACCAAACCAGACTACTTCAAACCAATCAAATACCCTAAAACCCCATATCCCTCTCAATCGAAAATCCCTAACCACCGAACCCAAGATTCAGCCAAATCCCCAAAATCTGAAACCCTAAAACCCCCAAATTTGGAAAACCCAAAACCTAATATAAATCCAACCGAACCCTAATCAACAATTCTCAGTGCCCAATCGACCTGATTTTTATCAAATCCCCAAATACGAAACCAACCCGAATCTCAAAATCCATCCGCATTACCAACCCCGAAAGTAATTGGACCTTCCATTGCTCACCTGAAACCCCACTTTCGACCGCCAAAACCACAAATCCCCATCCATTACCTATCTGAAGATTAAAAAAATAAATTAAAAAAAAAAAAAGCACACCAACAGAGAAGAAAAACAAACATAGAGAGACAAAGAGGGCGACATTACCTGTTCTCAGTGCCCTGCGCCCTACTGCCCTGCCGTTCCCCGCTGTCTGCGCCCTGCTCACTGGTGCATCGCCGTCGCCGGCGCTTCCTCTCTCTCTACGTCTCTCCTCCTTTTCGGTTTTTTTTTTTTCACGAGAGAACGAATGAGACACGGAGCGTGGATCGGTTGGGTCGGGTCGCATATAAAAGGTGTTGGGTAGTGGGATTAGGTAGGCTGCTTGGGGCTGGCTAAGCCCGCATTGCCTGGGCCAGGTACCATCTTTTATCTTTTAAATTTTAAATTATATATATATATATATTTTTCATAAATAAAATTCTAAAATATTGCATTGAAAGTCACGAACTCAACCGAATGGGATCCAAAACGAAATCAACAACTATATTTCAGACGATTCTTCCACCATTAAAAGCCTTCAATTAAAAATCAACTGCTAAGCTCAAAAATAACAAAAAATTGCCACTACCCTCTTCTTTTGGTTCAGTCAACTTAACGAGGCTGAAAAATTCAACTTAAACTTTAGAGTGGGCTCCACACTATAAGGGTTAATCTTTTGATTGTTGCTCGGTAGTTTCTTTAAGCTACAAAAATGGATTTACGTGTGTGTAACACAAGTAGTCTATGTATGATACATATTACTATGTTTGTTAGGAGGCTCCATTTTATACCATGGATCCAAAGATTATGATGATCTTATGGACTCAATACTTTGCATATAGCAAGGCCTTATATGGATCTTTTCATCTAATGTACTTCCATAATTATCATGCATCCCAGTGGGCCCAACTAGAAGATGCGTTTTTTTCTTAAAAACGCCCGGGTTTCTTAATAGGAAAATGTATTTACCTTAATAAAAAAAAATTTAATTTATTTATGTTTCTATGGGGAGCAAACTCACATCTCATGTATTTTCACCAACTTTCAAAGTAATGCATCCTTATTTTCTTTTTTTTTCTCCTGATTTTTTCCTCTTTTCAATAGCCCCCAACAATATGCAGCCCTTTCATATACTCGAATTAATTAACTGATTTGTAGAGAAATCAACTCAAATAAACAAGGAAACCTATCAAACTAAGGTTTGGTTTTCCTTTATATTTTCAATCAACTAGTAAAAAGAACGGAAATCATAGCTTCACATTTAACACTTTTGAAAATGTATACGAGCTGTGTAATGTGAAAGGATCAAACTTTAGCACTTTTCCAAAAGGATTTTTGCAAACAAAATAACCATCCAAACTCTCTTTTGTCTAAATCTTGAGAATTCTAAAATTCAAGGTATCTTCCATTTATAAAAATTCTCCCAAAATTTGTTTATCTCTTTAAAAAATCTATAAAGCCAAAGAAAAACAACAAAAAATTTTGAAAAAAATTGAAAAACTTCCTAAAATCTACTTGTCCATTTGCTTGAGGTTAATATGGGCGTGAATAATGCAGTTCTATATTATATTTTGTGCACAAATAGCCCTATTGCTGAGTTATTAATTATGGGCCATCCTTTGTTATGGAAACTATGGGGATTCCAAATCTGGATATAATGTTCTTCTTTACAAATTTGATCATGCAGTGGCTTTGACGTTCACACATGCCGCAGCTTCCACCCATTTGGTATAATATTCTGCTGTTGTTAATATGAAGGCCTTGTTTTGGGTAATTTCAAGGGTTTGGACCAACCGTCCTATGATATCAAATGACCAAGTTGAAAAAGGCTATAGAGCGCACAGTCATAGGATGTCACTTGGGAATAGATTAGATCGACGTGCAATTGACACGTCTTACATCTTCTAACATGATTAATCGAGTCACCATCTTCATTATCCACTAATTCACAAACACTCATTCCATCGTTAATACTTGTGGTTCCTAAGAAGCGTTCCACTTCAGAAACGATGGGCAAAAATATACAACCTATCCCATTAATTTGACACATGATCACTTTTAGTCGCGACTGTTCTACCAGAGGAATTTCCTATCACTTCAGCTTTCCTATAATTTCAGGACAATCAAACGATTATATTTTTATATTTTTTATACATTTTGTTCCATGATTTTTTTTTGGAAATATTAAGATTTTGTGGTTTTTATGTTTTTCCTTTGTTGTTTTTTTTTTTCCTTGGGTATAATCCTAAGTAATAGCTACTCTATTTGAGCTCGCTTGAACTTACAATGATTCATTAATATTAAGGTAGAGATTTGTCTACCCTGATTATGATTTTGTATTGTGTGTGCTAAGTGTGGAATTTGTTAAACAACAATAAACATCAGATCAAATATTATGAATGAAATTTGTTCAATTGTACAACCACTCTTGGTTTTTTCTCCCTCTAGACTGGGCTACTGGTCCAGGAGTGATGCTTCAACTTGGTGATCCAGGGTTTGATCCCTGGACATGTGTGTGAAACTAAGATACTAACACCGCTCAACTATTAAGTGTGTTGCGTACAACTACTCTTGGGTGTGCAATCAACTGTTCTAGTAAAATGCAAATTCGGGAAGCATTTTTTTTTTTACAACTGTATGTAGAATTCACACACGTATTCTACTTAGGAAATTAAGACTCCATACATGTATAAACAATCATGTCAGTTAGTTATATGCTGCACGTTATGCAACTGGAATACAAACCATGTAACTATGGTGCATGGATATGTGCTTCAATTTTGAAAAGATGGTTCTTATTTGGATTTATATCCCAACATTAATCAAGTATAAAGTATCATCTACTTATGTTAAAAGTGTTGGTTGTGTTTCCATCATCCTAGTTAATACTTCATTAAAGGACATCATCATCACAACCCCTACATGGATATGTGATTCAATTTTGAAAAGATGGTTCTTATTCGGATTTATATTCCAACATTAATCAGTTAGAAGGTATCCTCTACTTATGTTAAAAGTGTTGGTTATGTTTCCATCATCCTAGTTTAATTCTTCATTGAAGGCCATCCTCATCCCAACCCCTATAATTAGTTTAGATCCAACATGATTGAGCCACGACACCAAGTAAAAATCTGCAACTTCATCTGACCCACTTCTAATCAAGACGAAGAACAAAATCCGAACTACCCAGTACTAATTGAACCATGAAGCCAAATAAAAATCTTTCCATGATCCTTGATGGTGAAGCCCACTAAATGAATCAATATCCTATGTCATTTCATACTCGTCAACAAAGACAGAAGATAAATGAGGGGTACAAAAATCCCTTCTTCCTGCACCAAAAAGATGCTAAAAACAGCCACTGAACAGGGAATATTTTGTATTGATATAGATATCTTCTTGTTAAGAAGATCCAAAGCCGGATTAGCAATATGACGAAATGACCGAGTCGTTTTAAAAAATGACAGAGAGCGATCTCTCTTTCTATCCAAACTACTAGTAGCTACTGCTCGGATACCATGATTGTAAATAAGAAGATGAGCGGGAATATACTCTTACCACATTGTGCGGTCGACTGTTATTTACATAGGGATTTGAAATGAATAAATCTACAATAAATCCCAGTTAAGGGCCAGAATATTACAAAAAATCAATGACTAAACCTAATTACAGGAAATCTAATCTAATTACAATAATATCATTTCCCCTATAATTTAGTGGTAACTTCTTTTTACAAGATTACACAATGGGGTACCAGTAGGGTCCCACTGTCTCTATACCATAGTGTACAATGGTGACTTCTTTTTACAAGATTACACAATGGGTAACAGTAGGGTCCCACTGTCTCTACAGTACAACTCACGTCTACAGGAAACTAATTCGTCACTACATATCCTCGCGTGTAGATTAATTTATACTCTTTCTACAATAGCAATCTGGGGTGCTAAGCCTACTGATACTCCTATAGAGCTCAATCACAACTAAGTGCGGAATCAATGAGTTACATCATAGTTTTAGTGCTTTTCGAAGTTAGTTGGAAAATTGATGTATTTAACTATAATGTCAAATGCATCATACATACTATCAATTTATGCGTGCTACATGTATGAGTCATCTGAATGTAGTTTATAGAATTTTGAACTATCGAAAGAAATCTCCAGAACAAGTTCGTACTCATTCATGGCAATTTTAATGTACAAACGTATAATGATGCTGATTAGGTAGGTTCAAAGTTGACAGAAAATCTACTGCATGTAATTGTACTCTAATTGGTGGTAATCTTGATTCATGGAAGAGCAAAAATCATCTTCCAGAACAAGTTTGTACTCATTTGTGGCAATTTGAATGTACAAACATATAATGATGCTGATTAGGCAGGTTCAAAGTTGACAGAAAATCTACTGCATGTAATTGTACCCTAATTGGTGGTAATCTTGATTCATGGAAGAGAAAAAATCAGTCACAAGTAGCAACATCAACCATAGAAACAAAATATTGAGAGATGGCTCATTGGGCAAATTAATTGTAGTGGCTATTCATTCGGTTGCAAGAGTTGGGATTTATATGTAATGGTCCAATATTGTAATTTGTGACAATACCATGACACATCATATTTGTTCTAAGTCAGTTTATCAAGAGCAAATGAAGCACATTGAAGTGGCTTGTCACTTTATCCAAAAAAAAAAAAATTACCAAGAAAGGGATGAAGTTAGGGTAAACACATGCAATGATCAATAAGTGGATTCTCTCATCAAGGCAACAACCAATAAGCAGTTATTTGATGTTCATTATAAGCTGTGCATATGAATTAGCTTGAAATGGAGTTTTGAGAGTCAGCAGAAGACATATTTGTAATTTATGTAAACTCAGGTACCAATTTGTAATTAAGAGAAACATAAAGGTAGTCTTTTTAGGGATTTTTACGAAAAAATTAATATTAAATCATAATTAAATGATTTTATGAAGAAAAACCATAAAATAACGAAATAGTTATTCGTACATGTTTTTTAGACAAAATTACCTTAGTTGATGATATCATCAATTCAGTTGACGATATCATCAACTTGGTTGAAGATACCTCTTGCAACTTTTTTTTTTCTTTTTTCTTGGACTTTTCTTCTTCTTTTTTGATGGTTTTCATACTTAATTGTCTTAAGTTGGGGGTAGGGGGATAATATTAAGATTTAGCGGAAAATGAATATCCATTTCAAATAAATGAAAAAAATCAAAAGGATGTGATAAATACATCAAAGAAAAAGGTTTGACAAGTCTTTCGCAAATCACATAGAAGTGTGTTCAATTTATTCACTGTCAAATTCATTCTTAAAGCTAGTTCAAAGACTCCGGATTAACAAAAAAAAAAAAACTATCTGGATTTAAAATTCCACACAAACAACACAATACCTAGGAGAAAAATCTGGATTTAAAATTCCAACCAACATGGCTCCCCACATTTTGTTCAAAAACATCAAAACTTATGAAATTTCCCCAAATAAATGGCTTTAGACTCTAAATGTTCACAAAAGTATGCCCAAACTCATCCCTTCAAGTCACACTCAAAGCCAACGCCAAATTGAGAGAAAATCTTCATTTAGGTATTTCACCGAACACCTTACACTCCAAACTCGAACTCTCAAAACTCATGTGATTGAGGGTGGCGACAAATGTGTGTAAATTAAGTATGGAAACCCACACAACTAAGGAAGATACTAGAACTACTTAAGGAAGACTACTAGGACATAAAATACAATATTTTTCATAACCTTTCCATCACTAGTTAGAGAAAGAGTCAAAGAGGGACAGGGAGCATAATATCATTTTTTGCAATGAAGGTTGACGATTTCATCAACCAATCGACGATATCGTCAACTAGGGTCATTTCGTCCAAAAACATGTACGAACAACTATTTCGTCATTTTATAGTTTTTCTTCGTGAAACCGTTTAATTAAGATTTAAACTTAATTTTTTCGTAAAAATCCTTTTTTTATTCAAAAAACTATAATAATATAAATATCTTCAGCTGATCGCCCGAACTTAGTAAGGACAATCGGTAATTCTTCTTCTACTTATTTCAAAAATCTTTTTTTTTCATCTCCAATTTTCTTCTTTCCTTGGTTTCTTAGACTTTGATTTCATTTTCCCAAGGATTAAGGTCTAAATTCTATTTGCAGAAACCTTCCACCAAAGCTTATATGCCTTTTTGGATGTCAATTCAAGATCTCATCTGTGGCAACAAATCTGTCATTTGAGAAAAACTTCTTCACCACATAATCTCTACAAAAAGTCTACTTGGACAAACTTTTTGGACAAAATCTTGGACAAACCCTATAGTATGGCTTGAATATCATAGGGGATATTCAAGCCATACTATAGGGTTTGTCCAAGATTCTGTCCAAAAAGTTTGTCCACAATACAGACGCATGTAAGCTAACTAGCATTTACAATACAGACGGAATGAGCTATTCAAGAGATACAGAGGTAAAAGAAATATGTGAAAGTAGAGAAAATGAAATAAGAACGGACAGATGCATTCAAATAAAAAAAAAAAAAAAGAAAAAAACCTAATCAGTGAAAATTTGTGTCAATGACAATAAACATCTAAGCCTTCATCCATATATGGTATATCGCAAAGAGTAAATGGAAATGGGACCCATCAACAGGCATCCAAATATATGTATATTTGCACCAGAAACATAAAGATGATCAAGATGCAGTAGCCAACCACAAAGAACTAGAGACACTCAGCCAAAAACTGCGATGATCCAAATAAAATAGTAGAGCCACGTGTCTATGTTTGTGTAAAGATATACAATATTCACTCAATATGAAAGAGATGATTGCAAATGGGGCCGTCACTGGAGGCGGCAAAACTATAACACTCAGGACTCATGGGTGACTCAACCACCCTCAAGTTGAGTCGACAATGTAAAGCCCCAGCGAAATTCATCCCCGACCCCAAAATACCATCCCCACGAAACATCACCACGGTACTTGTTACAACATTTAATGCAAGGACACATGATATTGTCATCATTCGTTGCATGGTCAAATGCAAGATTTAGGAATTCTATAACACCATTTAGATACTCAGGACTCGATCTTGACTTATGCATCCAACTTTTATCCATTGTAATATCCGGTTCAAGCCGCCACATACCGAGCAAAAACACATGATCACACAAGGCATGTGATGTGAGTTTAGAGTAGGATTTTACAGTAACACTACAAGAGAATATTTTATGAAAATTTGATAAACAAACATATCTTTAAATTCTTAAATATTTGAGAGAGTTTGATGAATTTATAGTACATAAATTTGAGAGAGTTTGATGAATTTATAGTACATAAATTTGACACCAAAAACCTTGTGTCCATAAATCTCTCATTTGGGACTAAGAGCCTATCAAATGAAAAAAAAGGGGAAAGTTTCATTCAATCAACTCTTAAATATACCAATATGGGTTATAAGAGGTTCAATAAAAGATTATTAAAGAGGTGAGATGTGAAGGACATGAAGACATGAGTGAAGGATAAAAGATTGAAATGTAGATGCAACCTCACTCTTCTTATATTTGAATTACTAGGTTGATAGCTGTGTATTCATTTTCCATCTCTCCTTTGATTCATTTTTCATTGGAAGAAATATAGTAATCTCACTGAATAGTTACCAGGGCGTTTTGTAAGTTCTATGGAAGCTATAACCAAAACCTAAAATTGACAAACTAAAATGGACAAGCAAACCCAAGATTCATGTGACAAGGCTCCATTGATGATGATGTTGATGATTTTTTTTTTAAAGTTGAAAATATACATTCTGTTAAAATCAAATTGGATAAAAATGCATAGTACATAAGAATGTAATCATCATATACTAACTGTTTGATAAAATTACTTAACTAGTGAAAAAAAAATTAAAAAAAAACAAAAACTACTTCTCACGGCACTAAAACATTTTGACCCCTGTTCTTTTTTATTCTCTTTTTGAATTTACCCTTCACTTTACTACACTCATTAAAATTTTTTACTAAAGACCTGTGGAAGAAAGAAAAGGGTTTCACTTGTTAAATGTGGTAAAATGTACCTGCAATCTGTATTAATTGGTATCAACAAGGAAGCTGCAGGCTCCGAATCAGACCGTTCTTTCCGTTTTCTTGCAAGAGAAACCAATGATACTGAAAAAAAAAAAAAAAAAAAACTCCCGAAAGGGCAATAACAGGTGCATATGAGAGAGAGTGAGTGAGTGAAAGCTTTCCCCGACCTAACGTGCTTTGAGGGGTTTTACTTTTATCCTCAAGACCTAGGATTGAACCCTTTCCATTCTTTCATAGACCGGATTTTCAATTTCTGCAAACAAAAATGAAATCATGGTTTTCATAATCAGATTGCTTCCTTCATGTTTCAAAATCAAAATAGAAAAAAAAAAAAAAAAAAAAAAAAAAAAAAAAAAAAAAAAACAAGCAGAGAGAGAGAGAGAGACCTCAATGGCTGACAGTGGGCACAAAATACATAAAGAGAGGGTCCAATCATCAATTGGACACACACCCTCCCAACATCCGGTCTCGCCCACTCTTCATGGGCCACGAGGCCAAGATAATGTCTATCTTAGCGTCTCAATCTTTATGTCAAATGATGTGATCTATGCACACCATGAAATGTATTTATAATCTTCTGGGCCAGGACTAGAAACCAGTATTACACTGTACAGTAGAGACCTGGAAAGCTTCTCTTTAGACCGCTCTTCTGGTGGAAGAGAAGTGTATTCATATGAACAATGCCCACTTATCTTCACCAGTAGCTTTCTACTCATCGGTTGACCCTAAATAAACTTGGATATATTGACAATCACCCAAAATCAGGAAAACTTTTGTGATTGCCAAAAGCCATGGGGAAAAGAAAAGGTGAAAAGGTAAATGGTATAAGACATTGATCAAGAACTAATTTGTAAAAATGGTTAGATTAAGGGTTTGTTTCATTTCATATATGCACGATTTTTAGAAATGGAAATGTATTTTTGCCCATTCATAGAAATTTAGTAATAACGTTAGCTTTTAAAAGAAGTTGGTTATTGTAATCTTAGACTATCAGCAACTAAAAATGTCTGCTTTGGATTTCATTATAGTAAGAGTTATGTAACTCTGTTATCAGTTAAAGTCCTTCATAGGAAACGCATATATGATTGGCCATAACATTTAGAAGAGAGGTGTCATCCTCTCAAACTATTGAACCACCATCATCTTTTGAGGCTTAGCTAAATGTGTGGAAAGACTTGCTTGAAAGATTGGACCACCAACAGTGCCAGAAGAGAACATATGGAATCTGTATCTGTGGTATTGTATTCTCCCACCCACGAAATGTCTAGTTTCAACACATCTATGTTACCAATGACAGACTAAGAAAACAATGAAGAGTTATGATCCTCACATCGAGACAGAATAATGGCACAACTCCATGTCAGTGTGCATAGGTATTTAAGTGCGTGGTAGTGATGGAAGAATGCTAAATGTAATTGCTCCTGCAGCTCCTTAGCCTTTGAGGACTTATTCTTCAAGCATATTCTCTCCATATAACATATACCAAATATAAAAAATAGAAGAATCTCACTTATCTCTACAAAAACCCACGTGCATATCTTGAATACCCATTGCAATTTAATGTTAATATATGATGAGGAAACCGCGAACTTCATCAACAAACAGACTATGCCATTGAATGTTAAGATAAGCATCTCAAAAAACAGTTGTGAACTTTGCAGCTAGCTTTGAAAAGCAATTCAGAACAGAAATCTATTTGACTAGAACTTGATGAGTCAGGCCCAAGTGACCCAGTTCTTAATGAGCCAGGGCTTAAATCTGTGAAGATCCGGTCCATTAGAATCCGAGCCCAAGTCTACAAAGACTGCCACGTCAAGGCAACCACGTCACTTTGGATAAAGTCGTCGGTTTTCAACCTACTTTTACCAAGTCCCGCGGAGAGTATCTCACCTGCCTCGTCTATCAAGGGCAGTTCGAGAGACCCGTCGAAGTGGAGGAAGCGTGGAGGTAAAGTCGCCCCCATCTGTTAGGGGAAGACTATAAATAGAAAACGCTCGCTCTTTTTCTGTATTCTCTAAGTCTGTAATCTCTGCACACTTGAGAAGTAAAAACTGCCGGGAACCTTTGCAAGTGGACGTAGGTCATATTGACCGAACCACTATAAATTCTCTCTTTCTTCATTATTTAGCTTTAATTACTTGACGGGTGGTGTCCGAAACTAGTTTTTGGCATCATCAGCTTAGTGCCGTCTGTGGGGACGACTAAATTCTCACTTCATAACACTTCCTCTTTCAAAACTATGGTGACGACAAGAGGACAATTCCAGGCGAGAGGGTGAGGATGATCCTCCACCGAATAATCCTCTCCCAAACGCTACCGCTCCTGCTCCAACTCCTCAATAAATGTTGGAGACAATGCAGCAACTGGTAACCCAAAACCAGCAGATCCTACAGCTCATACTCATGGGACAATGAGGAGTACAACTTGGAGGAGTACCGCAAGGAGCTCCTCGCCAGGGACATCCAACGGCTCCTCGTAGGGGAGTGCCTCGCCCGGAAGGCCATCCACATGGCCCCTAGGGCCTCGGCGCCCATCCCCTTGGCGCCCAGGGCATAGGCGCCCATCCCCCTGGCGCCCAGGGCACCGGCGCCTAGGGAATTCCCCATATCGCCCCTCTTTGAGTACTCTTGGTCGACCCTCAAGGTCGCGCCCATCATGAAGTTCCTCCGCCCCTCGGTGGAGCCCATCTCGGAGGACCCCCACCTCCAGGTAGAGCGAGTCATGGAGGACTTCCACCTCCTCCCTCTATTTCTAATGAGGAGCCTCATTTCCAAGAGGAGGAGAGCGAAAACCAAAGTATAGAGGTGGGGAGTCACTTCTACGATCGGTTCAGAGAAGCCCCCAATCACTGGGAAGAAAAGATCAGAGAAATGCAAAATCAACTGGGTGATGTCTACAACGCCATAAAGGCGCAGGCACCGGAGACAGTAGATTACCTAGTCGGGCGAACGGACACACCATTCAAGCCCGACGTGGTGAAATACCCACTCTCTTAGAAGTTCAAAATGCCATCCGTGGAGACCTTTGATGGAACGAAGGATCCATTGGATCATCTGGAGACCTATAAAACTAAAATGCAGCTGCACAATATCCCTGATGAGATTATGTGCAGGGCATTCCCGACCACACTAAAGGGCTCCGCTCGGCAGTGGTTTACCAACCTCGCCCCAGCCTCCATCGCCACCTTTGGGGAGTTGAGCAAGTCATTCGTCTCGCACTTTATCGGAAGAAGCCGCCACCAGAAGCCTGCCACACACCTGCTCAGCATAAAGCAGGATAAAAATGAGAGCCTCAGGAGCTACCTCACTCGTTTTAACGAGGTACTTCAGGTCGAAGAGCCTGACGACAAGGTATCCATGACAGCCTTTCTAGGAGGCCTCCGCACATCGAGCTTCCTCTTCTCAGTGATGAAGCGCCTGCCAAAGAGCATGCCCGAACTACTAGCAAAAGCCCAGAAGTACATGAACACTGAAGATATCACCAGAGCCAGGCGGGGAGAATCCTCCAGAACAGGGGACAAGAGAAAGGAGGAGCGAGACCATTCTCTAACTCCTTCTCAGCGTGAGAAGCTCTATCATGTACCGCCTTCATCTCTATCTCCACAGCAGTCTCTCTGAGCAACGCCCTCTCGCGGGTCTGTGCAAGCTCAGCCTCACTGAGCGAAGCCCTCTCGCGGGCCTTCACAAGCTCAGCCTCTGCCTTGGCCGCCCTCTCGTGGGCTGCTGAGAGCTCAGTCTCAAGCCTGAGCGCCCTCTCCTGAGAAATCAATATCTGGGAAAGCAGCAGAGATCTTCCCTTGGAGTTCCTCGTAGCCAACAATAAAGGCATCAGCGAGACCATTCGCTAACTTCTTCTCAGTCCGGACAACCCTCTCCTCAGCCCGAGAAGCTCTTTCAAGAGCCACCTTCATCTCTGTCTCCGCGATAGTCTCCCTGAGCGAAGCCCTCTCGCGGGCCTTCACAAGCTCAGCCTCTACCTTGGCCGCCCTCTCGTGGGCTGCTGAGAGCGCAGTCTCAAACCCGGTCGCCCTCTCACGGGCCGCTGTGAGATCAGCCTCAGAAGCTCTTCCAGCAGCTTCAAGAGCAGCAATCTTTCTTCGAGCAACGGAGAGCTCTTTTTGCATAATCTCATTGTCCTGTTTCAGTTGACTGTTATGTCGAGCCCTTGACAACAAGCAGACGGACGCAAATAGAAGCCTGAAACAATAAGGGACAAAGAAAATGAGAGTACACATATATAAAAAATAAAAGTCTGGAGAAAAGGGGAACAGTAAGCCTTTACCTGAGCTAGACCCTCTAGAAATGTGTCTATAACCCCTTTAGTGCCCAAAGCATTAATCAGCGTAACCTCAGGAGGAAACACAAATCTTCCGAGCTTTTCCCGGATCACCAGCGGATTGCCCAGCATGGGACCAGCCCAAGTCGGTGCCCCTGCAGAAGCTCCCGAGCGTGAAGGACACGAACGAACGCAACGTCTTCTCGCGTGTCGTACCCACGCCCCAGACGACAACGCCATCCCCCTGGCGGACACCCAAGCTGGAGCCAGTCGCTACCGCTCCTTCCACGCGGGCGCTGCTACCTCCACGGCGCCCGCAGCCCCGCGGGCGCCCAGGCCAGCGCTCGCCAGCGCTGCTGCTGCCTCCACGGGGCTGGCGCCCATCGCTAATGTCGCCGCCGCCGATGCTGCCCCGCGGGCGCCCAGGCTAGCGCTTGCCCGAGTTGCTGCTGCCTCCACGGCGCTGGCGCCCCTCGCCGTGGCTGCTGCCCCGCGGGCGCCCAGACTAGCGCCCGCTAGCGTTGCTGCTGCCTCCACGGTGCTGGCGCCCCTCGCCGCCGCTACTGCGCCTTGGGCGCCTAGGCCAGCTTCCGCCAGTGTTGCTGCTGCCTCCACGGCGCTGGCGCCCCTCGCCGCTTCTGCTGCCCCAACGCAGGCGCTGGACGCTGCTGCTTCCACGGCGCCGGCACCCCTCGCCGCTTCTGCTGCCCTAACGCAGGTGCCGGGCGCTGCTGCCTCCATGGCGCCGGCGCCCCTCGCCGCTTTTGTTGCCCCAACGCAGGCGTCGAGGGCGCCCGTTGCTGCTGCTGCCCGACGGGCGCCCAGGCCAGCACTTGCCAGCTCTGCTGCTGCCTCCACGGTGCTAGCGCCCCTCGCCGCCGCTGTTGCCCCACGGGCGTCCAGGCCAGCGTTGCTGCTGCCTCCACGGCGCTAGCACCCCTCGCCGCCGCTGTTGCCCCGCGGGCGCCTAGGCCAGAGCCCAGCAGCGTTGCTGCTGCCTCCACGGCGCTGGCACCCCTCGCCGCTTCTGCTGCCCCAGCGCAGGCGCCGGGCGCTGCTGCCTCCATGGCGCCGGCGCCCCTCGCCGCTTCTGCTGCTCCAACGCGGCGCTGCTACCTCCACGCGGGCGCCCAGGCCAGCGCTTGCCTGCGCTGTTGTTCTTTCCACGGCGCCAGCGCCCCTTGTCGGTGCTGCTGCCTCCACGGCGCCGGCGCCCGTCGCTAATGTCGCCTCCATGCAGGCGCTACCCATCACCTGCTGCAACCCGGAGTCTGGGGTTTCCATTCTAGCAAGTTGCAGACTCAATATTTGTTTGTCTTGCTTTATTTCTTAGAAGGGGTTCTCTTAGCCTAATAGTCTAGGGTTTTGCAGAGCAAGATGCGTCCAAAGCCAGGAGGACTCTTCTGGATAAAAAAAAAAATTTTGGAAGAGAGAAGTAACTTGAATATTTGAAATGTCCCCCTTTCAAAGTTTCTTTGAACGCGGGACATTGATGGGCAAATGATGAGTCAGGCCCAAGTGACCCAGTTCTTAATGAGCCAGGGCCTAAATCTGTGAAGATTCGGTCCATTAGAATCCGAGCCCAAGTCTACAAAGACTGCCACGTCAAGGCAACCATGTCACTTTGGATAAAGTCGTCGGTTTTCAACCTGCTTTTACCAAGTCCCGCGGAGAGTATCTCACCTGCCTCGTCTATCAAGGGCAGTTCGAGAGACCTGTCGAAGTGGAGGAAGCGTGGAGGTAAAGTCGCCCCCATTTGTTAGGGGGAGACTATAAATAGAAAACGCTCGCTCCTTTTCTGTATTCTCTAAGTCTGTAATCTCTGCACACTTGAGAAGTAAAAGCTGCCGGTAACCTTTGCAAGTGGACGTAGGTCATATTGACCGAACCACTATAAATTCTCTCTCTCTTCATTATTTAGCTTTAATTACTTGACGGGTGGTGTCCGAAACCAGTTTTTGGCATCATCAGAACTCATAAGACAACCAGTAATGTAAAGCAGGAAAATATACAAAATAGCACAAAGAAAAGAAACTCCTTATGTCAGTCCACAAAAACAGTTCACTGAAAGTTCAATAACTTATCGGTCAAAGGAAACATGACAAGAATTAAAAAAAAATAAAAATAAGACATTATTTGGTACTCAGGTCCAGATGTCGGTTATCCCGAGGAGGAGCCAGAGGAGGTGGCCGGAGTGCCGCAACGAGTAGGAGAGTGGCAGGCTGACGATGTCGTCTAAACAATCGGTCAAGCCTGGAGATACGAAACATTTTGGGGATTGTGAATAACTCATTCTTTTGGGGATTCTTTTGGTTCTACTGGTCTTTGTTGGCCTTTATTTTTGGGGAGTGATAATTTAACTGATCTTTTGTATAAACATTTAACTTTATTTTTTGGGAAAATGCTATAATGATCATTGCTCACTTTGACATCATGTTGTATACACATGCTATCTGTCTTTTGATTATGAAATGAACTACGAATTACAAATTTGATTTGCCACATGTTTCTGCACTTAAAATGAAAAATGCTATGTACATGTGATATCATCATCGCGAACACCTGTGGGAAATCACGTGCACGGATGGCATGGACAATTATTTAATCCGTGTACATATTAGCCAACCAAACTAATGCATTGACATCATTAGATTGCCGATCCTGGATTAGGTCGGTAACCTGGTCCGGGGTCGCGACAGTTATGGTCTTCAGTATTGCCTTGGAATGCATTTTCATACGATTTTTAGGTTGAAATACGCATTTTAGGGTATTCCGAGACACGTCTTGCTTTAAAATGGGTTTCACGCAATTCTAGGGTTAGGAACGAACTACGGTGGACTCAAGGTTGTTTGAGACTGAAACCCGTGCTTTGGGCAGTTTGTTGGGGATTTCAAAGCATCTCAGGAAAAATATAAGTCATATGCCGCGTTTCAAGCAATTGACGGTTCAAAGAAGCCCTCTTGAAAATACTATTATATATATATATTTACTTTAAAATGGGTTTACGGGAAATTAGGGCTTAAGAACTAATCTCATGGGATTCTGCCCCGTTTCCGGCTGAAAAGCGCATTTCGTGCAGTCAATAGCCTACATTTGGATAAAAACACGTGTTGGGTGATTCTAGGGCATCCAAGGTATTACGACCTAGTATTTTGCTTTGATATGCGTTTCATGCTACTCTAGGCCGAAATACACATTTTAGGATGTTATGAGATACATTTTGCTCCAAAATGTGTTTCACGCGGTCCTGGGGTTAGGAACGCAATGCAGGGGGTTAAAAGGTTGTTTAAGACCGAGATCCGTGCTTCGGGCAATTCGTTGGTGATTATAGGCAGCTTTGGAAATTCCGTGACCTCTTCTTACTTAAAAACGGGCTTCAGGGAAATTACGGCTTAAGAGTTAATCCGGTGTGATTCTGCCCTGTTTCTCACTGTCAAAACAATTTTGGCAATCGACACCCATTACTTTGAGAAGAACACATGCGGCATGACTCTAGGTGATTTCGAGGTATTCTGGTCTAGTCTTTTACTTTGAAATGCGTTTCATGAGAGATTCTATGCACAAATACGAATTTTATGATATTCTGAGATACTTTTCGCTTTAATAAGGGTTTCAGGCGATTCAAGAGTTAAGAATGCATTGCGAGGGCTTTAAGGTAGTTTAAGATTGAAACACGATCTTCGGGCAGTTCCTAGGCTATTTTTATTATCAAACCACGTTCTAGGTGGCCCTATGAAGATGCTGGCTCCAAACAGCGTTACACTAAATCCACGGTCGAAAGATGTGCGCGCTCTGAGAAAATTATGGGAATCAATTTTCCTTTAAGACAGGATTCGCGCAAACTGAGGCTTAATAACTAATCTTGCGGGCTTCAGAGATGTTTCAGACTGAAAATCGTATTTCGTGCGGTCAGTAGCCTATATTTGGTACTCAGGTCCAGATGCCGGTTATCCCGAGGAGGAGCCAGAGGAGGCGGCCGGAGTGTTGCAACGAGCAGGAGAGTGGCAGATTGACAATGTCGTCTAGACACTCACTCAAGCTTAGAGATACGGAACATTTTGGGGATTGTGACGAACTCATTCTTTTGGGGATATTTGGGTTATACTGGCCTTTGTTGTCCTTTATTTTTGGGGAGTAATAATTTAACTAATCTATTGTATAAACATTTAACTTTATTTTTTTGTAAAAATGCTATAATAATCATTGCTCACTCTGACATCATGTTGAATGCACATGGTATTTGTCTTTTGATTATGAAATGAAGTACGAATTACAAATTTGATTTGCTACACGCTTCCGCACTTCGAATGAAAAATGCTATGTATGTGTGATATCCTTATCACGGACACTTCTGGAAAATCACGTGCACGGATGGTATGAACTGTTACTAAATTCGTGTACATATTAGCCAACCAAACTAATGCATTGGCATCATTAGATCGCCGATCCCCAGGATTAGGTCGATAACACGGTCCGGGTCACGACTCACGAAAGACTGGTATCAGAGCGAGATGTGTTTTAGGTAATTAAAAGAAACTAGAAATCCTAAGGATGTGACGAGGATTTGTTAGACTTTTCGTTAGCTAGAATTGTGTGAGCAATGTGTGACCCTCTACTTGATTATTATGTGCTAACACATTATTTTGCAGCATTATGCCACCTCGTAAGCGACCAATGAACGGCAATCCCACCGCAAGCAACAGTGATCACACATGGCCACTTGAGGAAAATACTAATGACCAAGCTATGCAGAATCAGTTTCAGCAGATAATGCAGGCTATGCTCGATCAACAGCGTCAGGTCAATGAGAATCAGGCTAGGCTACAGGAGCAAATGGCCAAGAAGGATGAAGATCATGCCAGGGAATTTGCATAAATGTAAAGGCGATTGCTAGGGGTATTAGAAAGGATGCCTGAACCGGCTCTAACTCAACCAGCAGGCCCACAAATCGTCATCAATCAAAGGGAGAACGATCCAAATGCCTTGTTTGAACGTTTTTGCAACAGAGGTCCAAAAGACTTCACTAGGACAGAGGACCCATTAGCTACAAATGATTGGCTAGAACATAAGGAGAACATCTTTGAAGTCTTCCGATGCACGGGAAGAGAACAAGTGAAACTTGCAGTGACCTGTTCACTGGTTTAGCTGATATATGATGGAAAACAATCAAGGCAAAGTACAGAACCGTGACAGATGCAGAGGCTTGAGTTAATTTCAAGAGACAGTTTGGTGACAAGTACGTACCTACACATATTAAGAGGCAAAAGGCTATAGAATTTCAGCAGCTTGTGCAAGGAAACATGATAGTTCTCGAACACCTCACCAAGTTTGAAAGGTTGTCCCGATATGCTCCGGAGTTGATACACACTATTGAGAAGAAGATAGCTAAGTTACTTGAAGGACTTAACCCAATCATAGAGAGGGATGCTACAGGGGTTGTGCCACTTGCCACCTTTGAAGAGGCTGTTAAGAGGGCTTACAAGTTCGAGAATTTGAACAACAAGATCTTAAGAATTTAGGGAAAGACTCAAGCTCACCAACAGAACCACCAGCAGAGGAATCACCAGAACAAGAGGAAGTGGCCAGAGCAGAATGTTCAGAATCAAGTGGTTTGCATCTACTGTGGCAAGAATCATGAGAGTGCCCAGTGCCGTACCATCTCAAGAGCATGCTTCAGGTATGGTTCGATGAACCATTAGATGAGAAATTGCCCGAGACCTAACAGGCAGAAATCAGCAACAGCAGGGAGCACAACGTCCGGCACCACCTCATAATGCACCAGTTGTCTAGAATCAGGCAAGGCCACCGCAGCAACAAGCACCACATCAGTAGTATAGACCCCAGCAGCAACAGCAGCAGGCCCGTCACCAGGGACAGAATCAGAATCAGCGCCACAGTAGTAGAATAGGAATGCCCCATAAGGCATGCAACAACAGGTTCAAAACAGGCCACAACAGCGAGGGCAAATCTGTGTAGTCAATAGGGCAGATGCAGAGTCGGCGGGCAACGTAGTGGAATGTGCACTTCTTGTCTGTGGAATTGAAGCTAGATTTTTGTTTGACCCTTACACACTCATTTCTATCATCTGAATTTTCTAAATTGATTAATGTGCATGCTAGAGAACTTGACTTTATTTTGATCGTGGCTACTCCAGTAGGTAAACAAGTTGTATGTAGGACTTTTTACCCTAGTTGTCCTATAAAGATAGGAGAAGTGGTGTTACCGACAAACCTCATTTTATTGGAGATGCATGACTTCGACATCATCCTAGGGATGGATTGGTTGGCAGGATATCATGCCACGATGGATTGTTTCCATAAGACCCTCAGCTTTAAACTAGATAAGACACCGGTTGGAGTGATGTTTCAGAGAGAGAGGAGGAATCCTCGTGCATGGTTTATCTCAACATTGAAGGCTAATAGACTTTTGAAAAGTGGATGTGAAGTTTATTTGGCGTTTATCACGGAGAATAAACGGTCCCAAGGGGTGGAGGAGATCCTTATTGTTTGGGAATTTTGGTATGTTTTTCCAGAAGAAATTCTAGGATTGCCACCTATTAGAGAAATTGATTTCACCACTGAGTTATTACCAGGGACCGCTCCAGTTTCTATTACACCATATAGGATGGCTCCGGCGGAATTGGGAGAATTGAAGAGACAATTATAAGAATTGTTAGACAAAAGGTTTTGTTAGACCTAACATTTCGCTGTGGGGAGGTCCGATTTTTTTTGTAAAAAAGAAAGAAGGTTTGATGAGGATGTGCATTGATTATCGGAGATTTAACCAAATGACCATCAAGAACAAATACCCATTGATAAGGTTAGATGAACTGTTTGATCAGTTGTAAGGTGCTGCCTATTTCTCGAAGATTGACTTGAGATCCGGTTACCATCAGCTGAGAGTCAGAGAATCAAATGTACCGAAGACAGTTTTTCGGACGAGATATGGGCACTATGAGTTCTTAGTGATGCCATTTGGGCTGACTACCGCACCGGCAGTATTCATGGCCTTGATGAACAAGATATTTGCATAGTATCTGGATCAGTTCACAGTGATGTTTATAGATGATATTTTGGTGCACTCCAAGTCCAAAGAAGAACATGAAGAGCATTTGAGGATAGCGCCGCAACTTCTAAGAGACAACCAGCTGTATGCAAAACTCAGTAAGTTCGAATTTTGGCTCGAACAAGTTGCATTTTTTGGGCACATCATTTCCAAAGAAGGGTTGTCACTGGATCCGACTAAGATTGAGGCAGTTATGAATTGGGAAAGACCGAGAAATGCACTAGAAATCAGAAGTTTTCTGGGATTGGCAAGATATTACTGGAAGTTTGTCCAAGGATTTTCGTCGATTGCGTCCCCACCAGGAAAAATGCACAATTTGTATGGACAGACCAGTGCGAGGCTAGTTTCCAAGAGCTGAAAACGAGATTGACTACAACATCAATCCTTACTTTACCATCCGGAAGCGGCGGTTTTACTATTTTACTTATGCTTCGAATGTTGGACTTGGTTGTGTGTTAATGCAAGATGAAAAAGTCATTGCTTATGGATCCCGGCAGTTGAAAGATCACAAGAAGAACTATGCAACCTATGATCTCGAGTTGGCAGTAGTTGTTTTTGCATTAAAAATGTGGAGACATTACCTTTATGGAGAAACGTTTAAAGTTCACTTCGATCACTGCAGTTTACAGTACTTGTTTTCTCAGAAGAAGCTCAACATGAGGCAGAGGAGATGGATGAAATATATCAAAGATTATGATTTTCCGATCAAGTAATCACCCGGGGAAAGAAAATGTAGTTGTCAATACTTTAAACAGAAATCAGTAGGCTTGGCAAATCTTAGTGGTACTTGCAATTTTCAGCTGTTTGAAGAGTTGGGAGTGGACCTACAGCCACTGAGGAAGGGTGTGATGTTAGCTAATATATCAGTGTCTGAGCCTTCCTTCATCTAAAAGATCAAGGATAACCAGTTACAGGATCCAGAGTTGGCAAGGATTGTAGAGCATATAACAGAGCGTCTAGACTTTCGTATTGTGGATGGAGTATTATACTATCGTGACCGTCTATGCGTGCCCTAACATTTTAAGATTTGAGGAATGACATCATGACCGAGGCTGACAGTGTAAAGTATTCCATGCATCCGGGCAGTACAAAAGATGTATCAGAACTTGAAATGGCCGTTTTTGGTGGAACAACATGAAGAGAGAAATTGCAGCATTTATCTCTCGATGGTATGACCTGTCAGTTGGTAAAAAGCAGAGTATCAAAAAGCCTCCACGATTGTTGCAACCGTCAGAGATCCCGGAATGGAAGTGGGAACACAATACCATGGATTTTGTCTCAGGACTACTGAGGACCAACAGAGGCAACAATGCAATATGGGTCATTGTGACTGTCTTACCAAGTTAGCCCATTTCTTTCCCATGAGGACAGGGAAGAAAATGCACATATTGCCTTTGGCAAAGTTGTTTGTCAATGAGATTGTTAGTTGGCATGAACAGCCAGTTTCTATCATCCGACAGAGACAACAGATTTGTCTTGAGATTTTGGAAGACCTTATATGAATCAATGGGTAGGAAGTTTACAGTTCAATACAGCCATCACCCACAGTTAGATGGCCAATCAGAGAGGACATATTCAGACTCTTGAGGATATGCTCCGTGCTTGTGTGCTAAACTTCACGACTCAATGGGATGAGACTTTACCGTTGTGTGAGTTCGCTTATGACAACAGTTGCCACTCGTACATTGGAATGGCGCCTTTCGAGGTTTTGTATGGTAGAAGGTGTAGGACACCTTTGTGTTGGGAGGAAGTAGGCGTTCGCAGCTTCCATGGACCAACCATAGTGAGTGAGACAAGTGACAAAGTCAAGTTGATCCAAGAATGTCCTGAAAGTAAGCCCGGAGTAGACAGAAAAAGCTATGCAGACCCTCACAGAAGGGCTTACAGTCAAAAAATGAGACAAGGTTTTCTTGAAGGTGTCACCTACCAGGGGA
>QPKB01000005.1:27043945-27134484 GCA_003546025.1 Camphora micrantha | reverse complement strand
ATTCTTTTTTGACGAGGGGGAGATGGTTGTCGTGGAGGACGCTGGGCAAGCTGGCTATCTCGCCGGGGAGGAGCTGTTCGTCGCTGAGGACGCTTGGGAGGCTGACTGCCGTGTCGGGGAGGAGCCGTTCGTCGTAGAGGGCGCTTGGCAGGCTGACTGCCTCGCTGGGGAGGAGCCATTAGAAGAGGCTCTTTCCCCGCCCTCCTCTGTTGAGAGGATCGCTCCTGTAGCGCTAGCGGCGGCTGCGCCAGTGCCTCTTCCTGTCGTTCTGCGGGCTCCTGCGAGATTAGTACTTCTTGTAATACTGGCGACGACGGCCTTGGGGGCCTTTCTCGCTGCGCACTAGATGGTGCCACTTCTTGCAGCACCAGCGATTGCGGCACTGGCATGGCTCGCGGTGTTTCGACGATCTTTTTTGCTTTAGGTGGCATATTGTATCTATTCCCCCACAGACGGCGCCAATTGTAAGTGCCTAAAATAATACGGACTTGCTTTGATGGGGGCTACTGAAGAGCCTCTGATAGAGGGGAGTATTCGCTTGACCTGAGAAAGAGAGATGGGTTAGAGGCCTTGGCTGTGAAGAGCCGAAGGCACTTCGACGCCTAAGTTAGACTTGTTACTGAACAAAGGGAGAGTGAATGAAGAGGGAGAGAGGGCTTAGTATTGCTTACCTCCAGCCTGTTCAATACTGTGCCTATTTATAGGTGATGGCGTCCTCAAATCTTCCAAGTGGGGGTTGGTAGATGCACGGTCCCATCGGACCATACCTTTTCTCACAAGTGGAGGTAGGTAGAGGCTCTGTCCTGTCAGACCATACCTTGATCTTTCGCATGATTGTTGATGTGATGGCAGAACAAAGTCCACGCCTCTTCCGTATTCGGCGCCCATCTTATCCGTCTGTACCAGGACATGCCTTTATTAATTGCTGATTGACAAGATGCCGTCCTCGGCTAACCACTGCCGAGGTGGATCTCGGTATCCGGCACCACAACAGATGCATCTCCTCGTTTACCGAGGTGCTCAGACGGATAACCCGAGGCCGAAGTGTGACCTATCCAGGAGCCGGGATCGGGACGGATTGACCGGGTTGCGTTAGATCCCGAGCTTGTGAAAATATCCCCACACAATAATCTTCTGGGCCCGGGACTAGAAACCAGTATTACACTATACAGTAGAGACCTGGAAAACTTCTCTTTAGACCTCTCTTCTGGTGGAAGAGAAGTGTATTCATATGAACAATGCCTACTTTTCTACTCACCGGTTGACCTTGCCAACTACTTTTCTACTTTTCTACTCATTGCTTATGGATCCCGGCAGTTGAAAGATCACAAGAAGAACTATGCAACCTATGATCTCGAGTTGGCAGTAGTTGTTTTTGCATTAAAAATGTGGAGACATTACCTTTATGGAGAAACGTTTAAAGTTCACTTCGATCACTGCAGTTTACAGTACTTGTTTTCTCAGAAGAAGCTCAACATGAGGCAGAGAAGATGGATGAAATATATCAAAGATTATGATTTTCCGATCAAGTATCACCCGGGGAAAGAAAATGTAGTTGTCAATACTTTGAACAGAAAATCAGTAGGCTTGGCAAATCTTAGTGGTACTTGCAATTTTCAGTTGTTTGAAGAGTTGGGAGTGGACCTACAGCCACTGAGGAAGGGTGTGATGTTAGCTAATATATCTGTGTCTGAGCCTTCCTTCATCTAAAAGATCAAGGATAACCAGTTACAGGATCCAGAGTTGGCAAGGATTGTAGAGCATATAACAGAGCGTCTAGACTTTCGTATTGTGGATGGAGTATTATACTATCGTGACCGTCTATGCGTGCCTAACATTTAAGATTTGAGGAATGACATCATGACCGAGGCTGACAGTGTAAAGTATTCCATGCATCCGGGCAGTACAAAGATGTATCAGAACTTGAATGGCCGTTTTTGGTGGAACAACATGAAGAGAGAAATTGCAGCATTTATCTCTCGATGTATGACCTGTCAGTTGGTAAAAGCAGAGTATCAAAAGCCTCCACGATTGTTGCAACCGTCAGAGATCCCGGAATGGAAGTGGGAACACAATACCATGGATTTTGTCTCAGGACTACTGAGGACCAACAGAGGCAACAATGCAATATGGGTCATTGTGGACTGTCTTACCAAGTTAGCCCATTTCTTTCCCATGAGGACAGGGAAGAAAATGCACATATTGCCTTTGGCAAAGTTGTTTGTCAATGAGATTGTTAGTTGGCATGAACAGCCAGTTTCTATCATCCGACAGAGACAACAGATTTGTCTTGAGATTTTGGAAGACCTTATATGAATCAATGGGTAGGAAGTTACAGTTCAATACAGCCATCACCCACAGTTAGATGGCCAATCAGAGAGGACAATTCAGACTCTTGAGGATATGCTCCGTGCTTGTGTGCTAGACTTCACGACTCAATGGGATGAGACTTTACCGTTGTGTGAGTTCGCTTATGACAACAGTTGCCACTCGTACATTGGAATGGCGCCTTTCGAGGTTTTGTATGGTAGAAGGTGTAGGACACCTTTGTGTTGGGAGGAAGTAGGCGTTCGCAGCTTCCATGGACCAACCATAGTGAGTGAGACAAGTGACAAAGTCAAGTTGATCCAAGAATGTCTGAAAGTAGCCCGGAGTAGACAGAAAAGCTATGCAGACCCTCACAGAAGGGGCTTACAGTTCAAAAAATGAGACAAGGTTTTCTTGAAGGTGTCACCTACCAGGGGAACGTTGAGGTTTGGACAAAAGGGCAAGTTATCTAGGAGATACATTTGACCTTATGACAATGTGAGCAAGATTGGTGATGTGGTTTATAGATTAGCTTTATCACCCGAACTCTCCAGCGTACACAATGTCTTTCATGTGTCAATGATGAAGAAGGACGTCTCCGACTCGTCACATGTACTCCGTCATGAACCTTTGGAAATCCTAGAAGATGCTACATATGTTGAGAAGCCTGTTCAGGTCATTGATATAAATGAATAAGAGTTGAGGACACGAACAATTCACTAGGTGAAAGTGCTTTGGGAGAACCAGAAACCCAAAGAAGCAACGTGGGAACTACAAGATCAAGTCCAAAAGAAGTATCCACATCTACCGCCTGAGGTTAGTTGTATTTTTCCATTTGGAGGACCAAATGCCCTAAGGGGTGGAGGATGTAAGATCCCGACCCGAGTGACTATGATTAGCGTTAATTAAGTCGTGTGCTAGTTCTAAGTGAGATTAGAGGATTTCAATTAAATTCGGGATTAGAATAGTTTTTATATAGCTTTGGGAAATTTTGAGAGCCTTTTTTATCTAGTGGGAGTCTTTGGGGGTTCTCTTAGGGACTTTGCGTGTGCATGGGGGATTATTCGTGATTCCAAAATTCATATTTTTAGCCTCGTTTGACTTATCTCGTTAATCTCTACAACTTTCATGTTGACTCCGTCCACGTCCGAGACCCCGAAAACCGACCTTTACAACTTCGAGGGCAAAACAATCTTTTTACACTAAATCTGGACTCAAAATTCGATATCTCCAAAACCCTTGAAATATATAGTTGTGGGACCCACCCTCACTTGTTATATAAAGAGGAAACCATCTTCATTCCTTTCTTTTCTTACTCCAAAACGTGTGGGGAGAGTGACTCCAACTGCCAAGGGTTATCTTCTTGCAACTCTTCTTCCTCTTCTTGCTCTTCCATTTCCAATCCTCTACCAATCTTACACCAATCGAAAAATGAAGACCATCTTCTTCTTCCTCATCTTGGAGGTTCTCCATTGATACTATTTATGGAGGAAACCACCCATTCCTAGGTTCTCATTGAGCTAACTTTGTGCATTGAAGAACTTCCTTGTAAGCTACCTCTTCCATCTTTTAGATTTGGGTTTTTTCTTACTTTAGAGAAGCTCCATCTCCATTATTGCAAGCTCTTTCTTACTCATTCCTTGTTTGACCATTTAGGGTTCTAAATGGGTTTTTGTTTTGGCGGTTTTTGTGTAGCATTGTGATCTCTAGCTTGGGAGTTGTTGTGGGAGCTTGATTTGCTAGCTTGGGCCCAAGGCAAGTGGATGAATGGGTGTTTAAGTGTTTTCATGTTTTATGATGAATGAGGTTTCCATTACATGCTCTTGGTGATATCATATACATGCTTCTTTCCATGATTTCCATTGATTTTGAAATATGTATATTGATAGACCTTTTCCTCTTGTTAAACTTCTTGGATAATGCACGCACTTGATTTTGTTGAAGCTTGTCTCTTAGGTTATTTTGGATCTCATGTATGATTGGGCTTCTTTGATGAATGAGGAAGAATGTGATGGATGTGATGCTCTTTATGGAATGATTTAAATGGAGGAATAAGTGTGGTTTGAGAGGGTTATAAGTCCTCATCTATGTGCAAAAAGAGTGCTCAGAAATGTATGCAAAGAGATGAAAAGAAGGAGTCAAACTGCATATCAGAAACATGTTTCTATGAAAATTCGCTCGAGTGAGCCCCATCCATAGGGCAGTTGGCTCGAGCTAACTTGACAGTTCGCTCGAGCCAACCTGATTTGGGCAGGTCTGCTCCAGTGAACCCCTTCCAAAGAGCCCATGGCTTGAGCGAACTTTGGGTCCGCTCAAGCAATGTACACTGTTAACCTGGGGCAGCGTCAGGAGCATGGGAAGGATGTTTAAATGTTTGGACAAGGTTTGTTGGAAGCCTCGTTGAGATGAGGAGACTTAGCAGGCGATGTATGGGGCCTAGTTGAGAAAGAACCCCCATCACGTAGATTCATTGAGGTTTTTTGGACTTACTAATGTGAATAGGGAGCTCGGAATGTCCCCAAATTTAAAAGAGTACCAAGTCTATATCGAAACCGACATACGGGACCCCTATTCACACTGATTTAATCTTGAACCCTTAATGCTTGGCCCGAAAATTTTGGATTTCCATTTGTGTTCTATTTTTCCTGAAATTTTTTATATACACTTCCTAAAATTCATGCTACATGAATAGTCATGCCCAAAAATACATTTTAGCATTCTGCTTGCCCCGTTATGCATTGCCTGATAATAAAGTGATATTTGTGCCTATGGGCACTAGGCCTGTCAATGGGACGGGCCGGGCCTAAGCTTGGGTTTTCTAATCCCTTCCCAAAAATAGGACGGGCTTGCTAGGTATTGTCCAATCCCGGCCTGAAATTGAATGGGCCTACATCTAATCCCGTCCCGTACGGGGCCGGGTTGGGACAGGGCCGGGCCTAGGCTTAGCCCGATCCTAGAAAGAAGCAAAATATTCTTTAATTATTCTTACTGTCACCAAACACCCCGTGTGAACATGACTTTAAACCCTCCTCCTTTTTCCTGGCTTGGGATTGGCAATGCAATGCAACTAGCAACATGGCGGAGTTAGAAACTTTTTTTTTTTTTGCTAGTGACAGTAGAAAATTAGAAAACCAATAGAAATGAATGAGTATCCTATAGTCTATATGGGTCAAGTAATGTAGGAACGATTAAAATCTTTTTTTTTTTTTCAGGTAAAAGTAGAAAATCTGAATATCAATAGAAATAAATGAGAATGAGTATCCTATATGAGTCAAGTTAAAGTAATGTAGGATCGGTTAAAAACTTTTTTATTTAAAGTAGAAAATCAGAAAATCAATAAAATGAATGAGAATGAGTATGTTATATGGGTCAAGTAATATAAGAAAGACATCAATAGAAATTAATTTTCTTTTAGTATGTCTAAAACATCAGTTAGTGCATTCCCATCATTATCTAAATCACCATTACTAGTTGGGTCATGACTAAACCAATCTTGGGCACAAACTAATGCTTCTACCGTATCTGGTTTCAAAGAAGTCCTATGTGGGTCAAGTACCCTCCCTCTTGTGCTAAATGCTGACTCTGAAGCAACGGTAGAAACTAGAATAGTTAAAATATCACGAGCCATTCGAGATAAAATAGGATACTTAGTTGAATTTAATTTCCACCATTGTAATATATCTATCGTGTTATCTTCTTCTGCAGACTTGTCATCAAAATAACGATCTAATTCTGTTTTTTCTTTCATAATTGCCTTATTGGTGATTTCATTTCGATACTTCAAAAAAAGAGAATAAGCCTTTCCCTGTTCATCATCACCAGCCTTTCTTTTAAATGGCCTATTAGTTGCATCATTTTTATCTACTATCTGATCACTTTCTTTAGCACCAAATCTCACATGATACTCCTCATAAATCTTTTTAAATAGATTACGAGCTTCAATCATACGATTATTTCTATATTCTGTTGTTTCATATAATATCTTAAAAACCTATTCCAAACACACTATCTTAAAGGAGGGATCAAGCAATATGGCTATTTCAAACATTTGATTATAATTCTTCTAATATTTATCAAAATTTTCCATCATCACTTTAGCCATTCCTGCAGAAACAAAATCAAAATCACCTAATTTTTGTACCAACTCATTATGTATTGTACAAACTTCAGGTAAAAAGGTATGTATAGTTGGATACTTTCTAGCAAAGAATCTATTTATAGCTTCATAGAACCTTTCCAAAAAGTCATTAAGAGTAGCAATCTTGTCCCATTCCTCATCCGAAAGAATCAAAGTCTTATAGTATAAGTCATCTGTTAGAGATAGATAAGAAAAAACATCTCAAACATACAATGCTGAAGATACCATAAGATATGTGGAGTTCCATCTAGTTTGAACATCAAGAGGCAATCCCCTTGTAGAACTTAGCCCTTTCGCACTTACAAGATCACGAAACTGATGTATACGATTCGAGCTATTCTTAATGTATTTAACTACCTCCCTGATATTCTCAATAATTGGGCCAATATCTATAAGTCCATCTTTCATAATAAGGTTAAGAATATGTGCAGCACAACATATATGAAAAAATTTATCATTTAAGATGAGAGTATTGGTTTTCTTTTGTAGAACAATTATCTAACGTCAAACATGATAATTTATTCTCAATATTCCAATTAAGTATACTTAGAGTAATATTGTCAGCTAGCATTTGACCAGTGTCGGGAGGATCAACATTATGAAAGTTAATTATACGAAATCTAAGAACCCAATCAGAGTCAATATAATGTGCTGTAATAGCCATATAACCTAAATGCTGGTTGGATGTCCACATATCTGCTGTGAGAGCAATCCTGTTAGTAAGATCCTTGAATTCTTTAAAGATCTCATTCTTTTTTCCATTGTGCATTTCCATACAATCTGCCTTCACAGTGTTACGTGATACAATCTTGAATTTGGGTTGTAGAGTCACACAAAATTCTTTAAAACCTCGTAGTTCAACAACATTAAAAGGAAGATCATGTAATAACAACATTTTTGCAAGGGCTTCTCGACTCTTTTTTTGTTCAAATTTAAAAACACCAACGCCGGTTTTTGTTTGAACATCAGTCCTTAAAGTTTTTTGTTGTTTTGACTTGTCAGTGCTTGGTTTCATAAGACACGGATTCAAGTGTCTATGCAGGTGTAAAGTTCCATCCGCAGGTCTACTGACTAGAAGTTTCTTGCAATATTTGCACACTGCTTTAACTTTAGGGACATCCTTGCCATTAACTTTCACAGACACTTCCATTTTTTAAAAGTGTCCCCAAACCACTGATTTGAGTCTTCTTGCATTAGTCTCATTTGAAATTACTTCGTCACTGGGAGAGGGGATGGGAGGCACTTGCTCATTACCATCACCACTCATCTCATCATCAATGGAGATGGGGACATGTGCAGGAATGAGAATGCTACCAACACTACTAGAAGGCGTACCAGCATACATATTTCACATTTTTCATCCAAATTCTTCTTCAAGCTCAACTTCACCCAGAGGAGAGTAACACTTCATCTTTTGCAATGACACTCACTTAACATTAGATTCAGGACATGATACGAGCTCAGTAGCTTCTATCCTCATCTCATGGATCTCTGATAGGTGCACCTACACACACACTGCCCTTTCTACTACCATTTGCCCTCTTCAAGGTTGATAGATTCTAGTGCTTCTAACCACATGAGTTCAGTGGAACAAAGTCTGAGCGAGATTTGACCATATGCCTAACATGAAAAGATTACAGCAGCCAATAGACAACGCATCCATATCTGGCATAGGGTTTGATTGACATCAATACACCTCAGAACCAGCCCTTTTCCCTTCCCAATGTTTCCACATCTGTTTGCCTATATAATTTCTGTTGATCAACTAGTACATAGTGGATATTCAATGCAATTATCTTTTTCTTGCTGTGTTATATGAGACTGGCAAACTAGGAAAGTGATCACAACAGGGAATAAACATGGGCATTCTTCCTGTTGGATATTGGACTGGATTCTCTCTTCGCTACTTCTACTGAATTTTCAAATAAATTGGACCCTTTGGCTCTTGGTCACGTATATAGTGATAGACTAGTTTCCTTGTTCAAACTTGGTTATTTGGACTCTTCAATTATGAATAAAGAGAACATGCTTTGTTATTTATGCATTCTACGTGTGGTTCTTGTTGCTCAAGTAAAAACTATATTTTTTTCACGGTTCCTCTTCACTAGTCACTACCCACTGCATCTTTTGACATGATACACAGATATTTAGAGAAATGCACCCAACATAAGTAGGTTGGACTACAAATATTATGTGAGTTCATTGATTATCACTCTTGTTTTACTTGGATTTATTTTATTTGCATGAAGTATGAAGTTTTGCCTACTTCTCAAAAGTTTTACAATTTTGTGCATACCCAATTTGATCAAATTATCAAAATCATCCATTCTGATTGAGGGAGAGAGTACATGGCATTGAATTTTTTTATCTTTCCTATTTGAAAAAGGATTATTCATCAAAAATCAGTCTCTATTTCCCTCAACAAAATGAGATTGCTGTGAGGAAAAATCGGCACATCATTGAAACCATGCATGCTCTGCTGATAGAATTATCCGTTCCTCCTCCCTTTTGGTGTGAAGCTGCACACAGGGTGTTACATTATAAAACTTTCTTACTTTTGTTTTGCACACAGGGTGTTACATTATAAAATTTTCTTACTTTTGTCTTGGATAACACTTTGCCATGTGAATTTCTATATGGAGAACCACGTTATTCTTGTTGGGAAGTCCCACATGCCACATCGCCTATGTCCTGATTTGGACATGGCTTCATATACCTGTTTGGGCCTTTCACCTATCGGCTTAAGCTTTTGGATTGGTACATGGCTTCTTACATGGTATCAGAGCGGTTTCCGATCCCATCATTCTTGTGCAGGCCACGTGGCTCCTGTCATTATTATGAGCCCATGTGGTAGGCTCGTCCATGAAATTTGTTGGGCCTGTGCAAGTGAGGGGGAGTGATGGGAAGTCCCACATCCCACATCGCCTAAATCCTGAGTTGGACATGGTTTCATGTACCTGTTTGGGTCTTCCACCTATCAGTTTAAGCTTTTGGTTTGGTACTGACTTCTTACAATTCTCACGCGTTTTTGGCTGTCTTTTATTTGTATGATTTCCATCACATTGACGAACTAAGCTTTCACGACAGGCTGCAGAATGTGCTTTTCTAGGGTGTATTGATGAACATAAGGGCTTTCTGCTATTATCCAAAGGCCCGGCACACTCACATCTCTTGAATTATTGTTTTTATTGAACACATTCTCTTTTATTTCATTCAGTTAGACTTCTCAATCACACGAGTGTCTTCCCTTCTAACTTTCCCACTCAGGCAGCTGCTCCAGCCATCACGAAGATCTATGTTCGACATCACATGTCATCACTCACTGTTGAATCTGGTCCTGTCCTGAGCACCCTCCATCGTCAGATCCTTCTTTCTTTTCAGACCACTTTGTTTGATTTCTTTCCCTTCATACCCATAGACTGTTGGTTGAAGAACCCTCTTTGGCAGAATGCTATGGCAGAAGAACTTCTTGCTCTTGAAGCTAACCACACTTAGTACTGGTTCTATGTCTGGCATCTGCTTCAGTAATTGGCAGTAAGTGGATTTAATCCATCAAAATCAAATCTGTGGAAGTTTGGATTAGTGTAAAGCTTGAGTAGTCACTCAATGTTTTAAGCAAGAGTATGGGATTGATTATGAAGAGACCTTTACTCGAGTTGCAAAGATGGCTGTATCCAGAATTTGAGTAGTTGTTGCAGCTGTTAGAAACTGGCCGCTATGGTAGATGGATGTAAAAAACGCCTTCATGATAATCTTCAAGAAGTAATTTACATGTGTCCTCCTGGATGTGCATGTCCATTAAATCATGTGTGCTGCATAAAGAAATCTTTTTGTGGCCTCAACCAGTAAATCATGTATCATTAGCTTGTTGGAAGCCTGCTCTATCTAACCATTACTCATCTCGAGATAGCTCATGTTATACAATTTGTCAGCCAATTTGTGGGACAGTCCTCATAATCCTTGCCTTTCAACAGTGCCTGTATACTTTGATATATTTGACGAACTCTTGACTGTGGACTTTTTTACTCCTTGATCTCTCCATCAGTGCTTGTGCAGATGCTGATTTGGATTGCTGCCCTGATGCTCTCAGATGTACCACTTGTTGGTGCATGATCCTCGATAGATCTTCCATATCTCGAAAATGCAAAAATGTAAACAACTGTCTCGAAATCGTTAGCTGAAGTTGAGTGCAGATCTATGTCTTGTGCAAGTAGTGAAGCAGTTTGGCTACAACATCTTCTCCTTGAACTTGGAGTCTTCTTAGTGGTCTCACTCCTCTCTATGTAGACAACACGAGTGCCATCCAAATTGCAACAAATCTTGTTCTTCACCAACAAACCAAACACATAACTGTTGACTGCCACTCCATTTGTCAGTATGTCTCGTC
Source organism: Camphora micrantha (assembly GCA_003546025.1). Taxonomy (NCBI): domain Eukaryota; kingdom Viridiplantae; phylum Streptophyta; class Magnoliopsida; order Laurales; family Lauraceae; genus Camphora; species Camphora micrantha. The sequence goes on along the minus strand of QPKB01000005.1, from coordinate 27,123,652 downwards.
TGGCATTGTCCATCTCTGTCATGTATGCTCCCAATATCAGCTGGCTGATCTCTTCACCAAGGCTATGACGAAGTTCTACCCCAATATTCTTGCTGCCAAATTGATAGTTTGTCAAGCTGTATGTGAGCGAGGGGATCACAAATATGGTCCTTTATGTACTCATCTGTAAATATCTTAGGAGATAACTGAGATACTCAATTGTAATACAAGGAGATTAGTGCGAAGCATCCAGCTGTAAATAGACAGGATCATAGGAGATTTGATTGTAATCGCATTAGCAATAAAATTCCATTATTTTAGTCTTCGTGGGGTTTTCAAAAACTAGATTTTAGCCTTAATTGGGTTTTCGAAAACCCTATAAATATATCTGTCAACCACACAATGTGATCTGCAATAGTTTTCTTCTCAATTCTGTACGGTACTTTTCTTCTCTTTGTATTTAGTTACATTAACACCCAGCACGACAAATTGAAGGGCTACAAGTGTGAGAAACTATAGAAGGGGAAGGCTAATTAAGATATGAAATGTACCATGAAGTAAGGAAAGACATGTTAATGTAGTGTTGCTGAGAGAAGGCTGCAAATAGGATAGTGCGAAATACTGAAACTCACAAATCACAATGGCTACCTTAAACAGGTGAGATAGTGCTACATTCATGATCTATTGCTAAGCGACCAGTCTGACGGTACCTCATTGGGTAGTTCTGTTTAGGAAATGTGCATTGAAGGTCCAAAGAGTGGGTCCATCCATGGATTTTTCAGGTCATGTCGTTTAGATAACCAGGTAATAGGGTCAATTGACATTCATAATGCTATCTCACTTGCATCACTAGGGCCTATTTTCTGTTTCTGAAGGTAACTAATGTGGGCTTACGAATGAGTAATTGTGGACGCTATGTAATATCTTCGTAGCGAGTTTTTTAGGACCCTTCCCTCTCCTTCACTCTTTTCATTGGGAGGCCAGGACAATATCTTGCAAGGTCGATTCTGAAACACTGTTTGTCCTGTGTGAGTCAGTGGACTAGATCAACCGAAAAGTAAATGTATGAAAGTTATTAATTTTGTATTCTGCGTAGCAGCTTTATTTTTTTTCCTCTCTCTCCCTCTTCCCCTCTCGGGTATGCCAGATCTCGAACCCACAACCTAATGATTTTGACCAAAGGTCCAAACCACTAGCCTAGGAAGGGGATCGGCGAGTAGCAGCTTTATTATTGGTTGATAGTGTAAATGCCAATCTCATGATAAAAGAAATACACAAAACAGTTTCTGTGAATAATTTCTGATGATCTCAATGAGAGATTTCAGCCTCTTATATAGAGTATTCTGTCTCTGAATACAGTAAGTTTGACAATGATAATCCCTTTGATAGGGTAATTACAATTAATGATTATATAATCAAATCTCCTAATGAAGAATGTTACAACTGTACATGATTGCATCTTTTGACCACATGTGAAATATGATAATTAGTAAGTGGGTCTGGGCTTAAGTGATTGACATTGACTTGGCCCATGTTGGTCCCAATGAAGCTACTTTAACAGATAGTTCTCAGTTGCTATGCATGCATGCGCTTTTTCTCTGGTTGCCTCCCACACCTCTTTGAATTTTTTTTACTTTATACGAGAAAAACAGGATTATTGTGAAAATATTTATTCTGGTGGCACTTCATTATCCCATTTCATTTTCACGTGACTCTCAATGGATTAAGAACTGAACTTACTCATTCACAGGGAAGAATGATTTTGGCTCACTTGTGTGATGAACCCAAGGGCTTGAAAACTGGAATGTGTTGGGTATGTATTGCTTTTTATTTTTAATGACCTAGATCAAGTTGTAAGGTGCTCATTGTTGCAACCACAAGGTTGCATGTTCAAATCATCTTGCCTTCAAAAAAGGAAACTCTAAAGCTTCTGTTGGTTTAACAAGTTATGCTTTTGCTTTTATGTGTGTGCGTGTGTTTTGTGTGTAAATTTTGGAATTATTTATAATGGAAAGAGCATTGAAATATTATCACAGGATTTTCAACCTATTCCTAATATTTGAGATATTGTTATCCGAAAAAGTCTTTAGTTCTTTTGACTTTTTCTTTCTCGTTTTTTTTCAAATCGAACCTTTTTTTATTTTATTTTTTATTTTCAGTGAGACGTTTTCAATAGACCATGATTTTTCCCCAAACCTGTGCCCACCTCCTGAGAGATTTTCCTTGCTGAAAGATTTCTTATATGAAATCTATGGTACTCAGTTACATGTCTAGTGCACCTGTATCCCTTGGATACGATACATGCACTAGTACTGAATTCTACACAAGTACTGAATAGGATAGAATGAATGCTGCTTCAAAACAAACAATTCCAGATGTCCTATGCCTGCCTAATGGAACGGTGCTGGTTTCCATAATGCTGAGTTAATTATTCTTTGAACAGCCACTGCTGTGTCTTCCTCTTGCCATTGCAAATGCACTCACTGCGAGGCTCAATTTTGGGTAATGTGACCTCTTAATTTCCTGTCCTGTTACTTTATCTTAGTGGTTTAATCATGTCTGTGTGCAATGCCCTTCTGACATGCGAGCTCATTTTGGCTCTTTTTGGTGCAGAACTCCTTTATTTGATGAACACTTGATTCTTCAACTATACTGCATTTCTACCGGTAAATCAGTTTGTCACTTGCAGTTTTTGGTTATCACACATTTGAAATAAAAATAATTTTCTTGGGAGTTGTGAACCCAATCAGTAGTAAGGCAGATGCTTTTCTGGCTATAATAATAGTCGATAGGTGTTGTTTAGGTGTGTAGTGGTGGCAGTGGTGAGAAAATTGCTACCGTCTCCATTAAAATGGATGCTTATCTGGAAAAAAGTGTGCTTCCTAGAGTAGATTGAATGCTACTGGTTTTAGACATCAACATCGCAATATGTATGGGGAGACTAATGGAACCTAAATTTATAGGAGCTACTGAGACCCTATCATCATTGTGTTGGATCAATAGTTCTGATCTATGGCTTTCATAGCTTGTGCACCAACTCATCCTTTTTTTCTACTTCCTGATGAAATCCCACTCAAAACACTAGGTACCATGGCTCAAAATCGTGACATGGTCGCCATCATAAATCATGACTTAGTGTGAATTTTTTTAACACCAAAAAATTTGAAAATATCCTTAAAACCCAAAATATAGGGTAATTACTAGAAAAACAATTTCTCTCCATTTGTAAACTATATAAACCAAAATAGATGCCCCTCTTAGTCATAGTTGTTGACATTGTTACGCCGTTTGCTATCAATGTAGGCCTTTATAGTAAGTAGCTTTCAACATGGGATAAGAGTAGGAGGTCAAGTGTACGAGTCCCTTGGGTTGTGTTACGCCTTGTATTTTCCTACGGAGGGTGCTGTGTGTATGTTCCTGTGCGCGGGTGTGGGTGTGTGGGGGTGGGATATGCATTGTTACGCCCTTCTTATCAAGAATCAGCTTAATGTTTTAGAGTAAGTGGTTGTCAATAATAGTATCATGCATTGTTGTTTTGTCAATACTGTTAAGAGTTTGTTTAAATTTGAATGGAAGTGATATATATATATATATAGAGAGAGAGAGAGAGGTTAAAATTTGTAGAAACATCATCATCATCATCAAAGCCTTGTCCCAACTATGTTGGGGTCGGCTATACGAATTCTATTTCTGCATTCCGATCTATCCGAACCAAATCCTCATATAAGTTGTACTTTTTCATGTCTATTTTATTTTTACTACCTCCAGGCTCCATCCACGTCCTGTTTTGCCTACCCCTTCCCCTTAGCGCTATCAACCTTCATAGCCAAATTTTTCTTTACCAGCGTTGTTGCTGGCTCGCATTGGATATGCCCAAACCATCTCAAACGGGTTCCCTAATTTTATCCCATATTAATGCTATTCCTAAATGCTCTCAAAAGCTCTCATTTCTAAAATTTAGAGAATATCACTAATGAAGTAATATGAGGAAAATCAACTTACCATCCTTAATCAAAATTATTTAATTTTTATGAACTTGAGTATAGTGATGGTTTGGACATGTCCAACGCAAGCATACAACGGTAATGGTGAGGAAAATTATTTCTCTCCAAGATGATGAGCATCATGGAAAAGGGGCAGGCCGAAAAAGTCATCAATGGAAATATATGAAGAAGTGCAACCTATCTGAGGATTTTTCCTAAGATAGTTTCGAATGGAGAAACATAATTCATGTAGTCGACTGCAACATAGTTAGGACAAGGCTTTGATGATAGAAACAATTGCCCCAAGATAGTTTGGAATTGAAAAACATAATTCATGTAGCAAACTGCAACATAGTTAGGATAAGGCTTTGATGATACAAACAAATCTAACTCAATCCAAGGCATTGGTGGCAAAATAGAAAAAAAATGCCCAAACCTCCTTAGACTTGGTTCTACGTTATTAGTTCTTTCATATATGTATGATTGCTAATCTCAGGGAGAAAAACCAATATGCATGCCTCTAGCTCGCTTGCTTGCCTAAAGATTGCATGATGTGTTTATTCCCATTGATTCAAGCTAAATCTTGACCTTTTATTATTATTATTTTATTTTATTTTTTTGAGAAATTGTGCTTAAGGATGTGCGAGAGGTGAGAAAGATGAAGACTCAAGCTCCAAAACTAAAAATGGGGAAGAAATGGAATAAAATAGATTTTAAAGGTCCCTGGCCTATATTTTCAAAATATTGGTCGAGACCAACATTTCAAGGATGTTATAATGATGTGTTTCTGATACTAATTTGTTATAGAATAGCCATTACAACATTGGTCGATACTGGGTGATATGTATCGGTATTGGCCTATATTTAAATCATGCTCAGCACTTTCCGCCATTTGTGTTGACAACCATTTACTCAAGCTTAAGTTGATTGAGAACCGCGTAATAATGTATATTGAAACCCTACACTTGCCTACTCCGTACAGTAATATACACAATACCCTCCGTGAGAGAATATAGGGCATGCAGGTACAACACAACCCTTGGAAATCAATCACTCGACCTCCATATCGACAACCACTTACTCTAAAAGCTTAAGTTGATAGAGAATGGCGTAACAATGTATATCAAAGGGCACAACACCTCCACATGTGTGGGCTTTGAACGGGAGCATACCACAACACCCTCCATAGGAGAATGCATGGCGCCCAGGCACAACACAATCCCTGAGACTTGAACACCCAACCTTCTATTCTAATCCCATGTTGACAACCACTTCCTCTAACAGCTTAAATATTCTCCCACGAAGGGTTCTGTGTCATGTGTGTATGTTCCCGTGCGGAGCCCGTACATGCCGGGAGGTATTGTGCCCTTTGATATACATTGTTATGTAATTCTCTATCAGCTTAAACTTTTAGAGTAAGTGGTTGTCAACAGTTTCATTATTTAACCTTGGTTGCAATTAATAAGCAAGGAAATTCATGGTTACTACTTACCATGGAATTTCTTCCGAGTTTTAATGACTATTTCAATTGAAATACATTTTCAAGTAAGTAAAGCATCAAGACACCATTGCTTTGCTTCTAGTAGCAAGTTATGGGTGTTTATACATACCTAGAGATTGATTCTTTGGTCAAAGGGGTTCAAAGGCAGTTGTGGCGGCGAAGGTGGGTGGTCCAATTAGAGCCTTTCATCTTTTTGAAAAATCTCTTAGGGACAGGGACATCTTTATGTTTTTTCCATGGGTGTTTTTGAGAATCCCAATTTTTTGCACCTTAGCATTTCTAGTAATAAAAGCATGGAATTATGAAAACAAAAAAAAATTGGAACAATGGAGTCATTTGTCATTTTCACGTCCCCTTTTCTATGTCAAGTGCCAATAATTCCCTTTTCTTTATTTCTTCAATACTTTCTCTACATAAGACTTCTTCAACCCAACTTCTCTAGCCACCGTCAGGAACTCAACTTCTCTAGCCGCCTTCTTCTTCAACCCATTTACACTTGATTTGCCCGGTTCTTTTTAATTTCTACCGTCCTTTTCAACTTCACTCTGGAACTCAAACAAAGGCATCAAACTTCTTATTTCTCTCTTGGTTTTATCTTTTGATGGATGTTTTTACTTGAGTTTAATCGGTGTATCTTGAGTTTAATGGGTGATCCACTACCTAATCTTGGTCATCCATGAAATGATATCCACTATGATCATTGCATCTTTTCTCTAAATCATTATGATTAGATAATCATTATTGTTCAACCAATCGAGAGAAATATGATCCAATCATCAAATGATTTACATTCTTGATTGATATGTTCATAAGACATTCATATGGATTGCTTAGACTCATTACCTCCAACAAAGAGGGATCAGTATGGATGGCTTGAATTCATTACATCAAGAAAGGTCCAATTATTCAGTTAGACCAACATCATTGAAGCACAAATGGATGCTTCTATTGAAATATCCAAGTCTGTTAGGCTCTTTAATAGCCATTCTTGCATAATATTCCCAATCTTAATAACTATTGCCATTCAACAAAGTGGGTGTAATCCTTGTCTTTGGGTTAACAACACTAGGCAACTGTTGAACGAATAGTCGTCAATTATGTTCCATTCCGTCCGAAATTGGCCTTGGGTGGAATGGAATGGCTCCCAAAAGTTTTTGGTCCCGATTCCGGTCTGTTCCGGTAATTCCGGTCCATTTTGGTCATTTTGGTTCCAAGTTCGGACCAATTCTGCTCCATTCCGGCCAATGTTTCATACTTCCATTCATATGTAGTGAAAACTAGAAAATGGTCAATTGTAGAGTGTAGTTTAATTTAAGTGAACTAAGTATGTATTTTTATTATTATTTTAGCATTCAAATATTTTTTTTCTATTTTAAGTATTCTTTCTTTTTATATTTTTTTTTTCATTTTTCAATCGCTACTTTTCCATAATGGAATACCGAAATTGACTACAATGCTGAAACGTTCCACTATAGGATTAAACCAGAACAACAACCGGAAAAGAATTGAAAACTATGATTGAATGTAAGCCATATAACTTTCTCCCTCTATTTTTCTCCCTTCCAAACCCTTGGCAAAGTTACTACTTATTGTGGAAATCGGCCTTCAAAATTATCAATAATAGTACTACTGAAACTTGATTTGATCAAACTAATTTTCAAATTAGAACCAACCTTATTTGACCTAGCTCTAGTGCAACCTATTCTTCTTGGAAAACAATAAAAGGAGAAACCTCCTTTAAATTACATGTTTCACAGAAGGAATCCTGAAAGATAACTAGAGCTTTTTGCTTGATCTAAAAAGCATCAGAACTCAAAGATAGGGATGGACAACATTCTTTTTCAGTTCGACTGGGGCTGAAATCTTCCAAAAGCTTTCCTTTCTTTCAATCGACACCAATATATTTCTTCATTGGGAAGCCTATTACTTGAAGGGATACTCAAGTACTAAGGGAAGGATCAGGTGCAAGATGTGTGCACCGTATCACCATGCACACCTAGGACTAGGACCTGGGGATTTAAAGATCTGGATAAGCCCAATCCGCCTACCAAGTTTGGGGCCAATTTAATCATCCAATCATCTTCATTCGGGCCCCACAATTTTTAAAGGTTTCACAGTCTATTCGGATTGAAGTGTAGTTGATCTTGTTATAAAGTATGGAAGGAGAAGAAAAAGAAAGAAAATGGAGATAAGGTCGTGCCGCAATGGAGGATCGACTACCCATATTTATAATGTAATTGTGCCTTAATCAAGGCTCTAAACATGCTAAGTATACAAATAATAATAATGAAAGAATATCTCCTAGTCTATACAAAGAAGTAAGAGGAGAGAAATCAGTTATCCAATGGAGAGAAATCAGCTGTATAATCTAGACTAGATCCCACGTGTGGGATTATACATGGGCCTTGCTGGGCCTGGCCTAGAGCCTGTTATCTTCTACACTCTCCCTCAAATTGTTGTGGTAAGGCAGAAAACATCAATTTGCTAGTGAGATCATAATGACACGTTTTGGGAAGTACTTTTGTGAATATATCCACCAACTGATTAATAGAAGAGACATGAGGCAAAATTATCTTCTTAGTAACAACATGTTGACGGATGAAGTGACAATCAATCTCAATGTGCTTCGTTCTTTCATGAAAAATTGGATTTTTGGCAATTTTAGTAGCTGGTAGCACTGGTATTGTCCCCATGAAGAGGAATAGAACTACCAACAAGAAAACATAATTCACAAAGAAGTCGGCGTAGCCAGGTGATTTCAGTACTAGCGGATGACATCACCTGATATTCTGCCTCAGCAGAAGACTTTGAAACGGTGGTTTGCTTCTTGCAGTTCCACGAAATCAGGGATTCCCTAAGAAACATACAACAGCCAGTAGTAGATCGGCGAGAATCTGGGCAGCCAGCCCAGTCAGCATCCTCATAAGCTGATAAGTGCAGAGAAGTACCAGAAGGGTAGAAGAGACCATGGTTAAGAGTGTCTTTAGCATAGTGGAGTATGCGCAAAGCAGCAGCAAGGTAAGGTTTATGGGGATTGTTATCAAACTGGCTAACCGTATGAACTGCATGAGAAATATCCAACTGAGTCATAGTTAAGTAGAGCAAATTATCAACTATCCACCGGAAAATAAAGGGATCATCCAAGGGAGAGCCATCATCCGTACTGATTTTGCTGTTCAATTACATAGGCGTATCAAAAGTGTGAGAATCATTAAGTCTTGCTGAAGTGATCAAATATGTAGCATTTTTACTTTGATGGACCTTAATGCCTAATTTGTTAAACAAAAACTCAAGCCCTAAAAAGTAGGTGAGAGGACCAAGATCCTTCATTCTGAAGTGGCGAGTAAGAGTATTTGAGATCCATATTGCCGGCAATATCATTGCCACTGATAATCATATCATTAACATAGACTAAGCTCAATGTGTAGCCCTTCAGTGTCCATCTCAAAAATAGGGAACTATCAGAATGACTCTGACGAAATCCGGCTTGAAGAATTGCTACCCGGAATTTATTGAACCAAGCTCTCGAAGCCTGTTTAAGTTCATAAAGAGATTTATGCAACCTACAAACATGCTTTGAAGGACAAGCATAGCCTGGAGGAGGTTTTAAGTAAATAGTCTATCGCAAGTCCCCATGAAGAAAAGCATTTTTTATGTCCATTTGCCATAGAGGCCAGTTGCGGGCTACCGTGACACAAAGAAGAGTATGAACAACGGTCATTTTAGCCACTGGTGCAAATGTTTCCTCATAGTCAATTCCATATTCATGCTTATAACCATGCACAACCAATCTGGCTTTGTAGTAATCAAGACTCCTATCAGAGTGAACTTTGACCGAGTATATTCATTTACTGCTAATCACAGATACTCCTTTAGGGGCCAGTACAAATTTCTGTGTTTGGTTTGCTTCAAGAGCAACCAATTCCTCATTCATAGCATCCTGCCAATAAGCGATCTTCAAGGCCTATGAATATGAGGTGGGTATAAAAGCACCATCCAAGGAAGTAAAAACGGAAGGAAATCCATAGCGGTTAGGGGAAATAGAAGGACGACTAGAGCGTTGCAGAGAGATGATGCTATCAGAATAAGCATTATTACCTGAAGGTTCAGTAGGCGGCACTGGGGGATGATCAGGAGAGGGAGTCACCATAGGAGGGACCGTATTACACTAGATATAGACTTTGGGAAGAGTGGATGGAGAAGCAGACTCTGAGAATTGTGACAGATAGGACACAGCAATAGGATGACTATCCAAACTAAAGAAAATAAAAGAATCTGTTCCAAGAAAATCACATTACGAGATATTCGCATGCATTTTTTGAATTGATCGTAACACAAAAACCCTTTGTGTTCATTACTGTAGCCCAAAAAATTGCATTTGGCAGCCTATGGTGATAACTTAGTGCGCTCAGTAGGTGGAAGGTGAACAAAGTAAAGCAGCCAAAAACACGCAAGTGAGAGTATGAAGGGGTATGACCAAAGAGAACTCCGTAAGGAGTAGTCTTTCCTAGAACAATACTAGGAAGACGATTGATAAGATACATAGTAGTCTATGCAGCATCACACCAAAAATTGGGAGGAACTAATGATGCAATTAAAACAGTATGAACAGTTTCAAGAATGTGTCTGTTCTTTCTTTCCACAATTCCATTTTGCTGAGGAGTATGCAAACATGATTTTTGGTGAAGAATGCCTTTATAAACAAGGAAGGCATAAGAAATCATGAGATATGTATTCTCCACTAGAATCTAATCTAAGAATCTTAATACCTTTAATAAATTGGGTTTGGACCATGTTCTAAAATCTTTGAAAAATATAAAACACTTCAGATTTCAAGCGCATGAAATAAATCCAAGTATAATAGGAATGATCATCAATAAAAGTTACATAGTACTTAAATCCCGTCCTACTTAAGGTAGGATCAATTCCCCAAACATCAGTGTGAATCATGTCAAATGATTCTAATGCACGAGAATTATGAATAGGAAAAGGCGAAATATGACTCTGACTTAAGCAACAAGTTTCACACTTTGATTGAGATAAAGAAGACATTATTTTATTATCAATTGTAGAGTCCAAAAAACCAAGTATAAGTAAGGATATTAAATGAGCATTGTTCACATGACCAAGATGTTTATGCCAAACAGTCCACAATTTATTGAAATTATTAGAATAAGCAAAGAAGGAATGATGTCCAATGTCCAGCAAAAATAGAGGCCCATGTTTATTCTCCGTCGCGATCACCTTCCCAGTTTGTCACCCTTGTATAACACAACCAGAGGAAGAAATGTGAACAATATATCCATCATCAATAAGTTATCCTACAGAAAGTAAATTGGTTGATAATTTTGGAACAAAGTAGACATTGGGAAGGGTGATGCACTGGCCAGAGGCACTAAATAAAGAAATGGAACTGTTAATGGCCAGAGGCGCTAAATAAAGTAATGGAACTGTTAATGACCAGTTACACCAAAAGCTCAAGCTGCTAGTGAACGGCATAACAATGTATATCAACAACCCCATCAAAAGGGAAGCTGTTCAAATTCAGAACCCAACAAACAGGTAACATACCTCTCAGGGGTTTTGAACTCCTGACCTCTAGCTCTGATACCATGTTAATAACCAGTTACACCAAAAGCTCGAGCTGTTAGTGAACGCATAACAATTTATATCAACACCCCCTTTCGACCGGAAGTCGTTCGAATTTGAAACCCAACAAACAGACGGAACAGACAAGCTAAATAGACAAATAGACGTAACATGCCTCCTAGCGGTTTCGAACTCGTGACCTCTGGCTCTGATACCATGTAATAAACCATATACTAACCCAAAAGCTTAAGCTAATAGGTGGAAGGCCCGAACATGTATCTTAAGACATATCAAGCCTATTACTTAAGCGAAGTGGGATGTGGGACTTTCCAATACTCCCTCTCACGTGCAGGCCCAACAAAATTCATGGACGGACCTGTCACGTGGGCTACACAAGAACAATGGGATTAAAACTCGCTTTGATACCATGTTAATAACCAGTTACACCAAAAGCTTGAGCTGCTAGTGAACGGCATAACAATGTATATCAACACCTCCATCAAACGAGAAGCCGTTCAAATTCGGAACCCAATAGACAGACCAGACCAGACCAGACAGATGGAGGTAACATGCCTCTTAGGGGTTTCGAACTCGTGACCTCTAGCTCTGATACCATGTTAATAACCAATTACACTGAAAACTCGAGCTGTTGGTGTAACTGGTTATTAACAGGAACTAACTCCAGAAATGAGTAATTGATCTCCATTAGTAGTGGTTATTTTTTCTTTTTCAAGATAAGGGTGGAAATCTGTAAAGCTTTGTTCTACAGATGTCATGTAATTTGAGGCTCCTGAATCTAAAAACCATGTGGATGAGGTGATAGGAGAAGAAATAGATGCTGAATAATGAAAGGCAGGAAATACTATAGGAAAATGAGTTTGATACCAATCACGATTAAAGCCCATAGATGCATATGCTGAGGTAAGCGTGTTTTGAATCAGTTCTTAAATCTGAGAAGGAGTCATGGATACAACCCTGGATGAAGTGCTTCATGTATTAGATAAGGGTTCTTGAGCCTGAAATGTAGTTGGAATATTCTGTCTTGGCAGATTGGAGGGAGACTTCTTCTATTGTGTCTCATTCCTTCGCTGTAAGCTGCGACAGTCATCAATAAGATGACAAGAGCGTTTGCAATATCTGCAAACCAACTTCTTGCGGGAATTTTTAGCAATATGACCAAAGCCTTTCCATTCATAACATTAAGTAAGCTTCGGATTTGGGGTTGCCAAAAGAGTAGAGTCAACTGGAAGAGGCACGAGGAAGGCCTTTGGTTCTTTAAGAATAGCAAGCTGTGACGTGAGATATAGTCCTTCTTGAAGGACTTCTTAAAAGCACGTATCAAGATTAGCAGAAATTTCTCTAGTCATGAGAGCAGACTAAACATATTCAAATTCTAGATGTAGATTCATAAGAAACTGGCTAATGTGAGTTTTTTTTTTTCTTTTTTTTTTTTTTTTGTTGAAATGGTAACTTGTATTGATAGAAAAAAGGAACTTTACAAAAGGGCTTTACAGTGTAAAAGAGTTATTATGAGAAGCGGTCTGGCAAAAACCCCGAAAAACAACCACCTCCCAAAAGGAGGGGAAACAAAAACAAGGAGAGGGAAAGAGAACCAAATCAAATTGAGATGACTTCCCTCCAATTGAACATGATTGCATCAATAGATAAGCGCCAAAAATCTAGAAGATTGGAGACCCACGAGGCAACGCTGAATTTCAATCTAAGGGTTAAGTCTTCTTTGGAGGAAGCAATCCCTTCAAAACACCTTCTATTTCTCTCTTTCCAAATTGTTTAGATGCAAGCCAAATAAGAGAGGCGCCACATGATCTTCCCTTTGGAGGTATTAATCGGGGTAGCCCACTGAGTTTCTTCTTGTAATTTGAGAGCCTCTGATAGAAATCCAGGAGAGACTGTTTGGATCAACATAGAATCCCTTTCGATCTATAAGGTGAGAAAACCATTAAAGTATTCCGGCACAAATTTATCCCCTTGATTGTATTTAGCAATTTCATTATCCAAGTGAAACTTCCGGGCTTTATTGGTCCAATGGTAGACTTTCTTAAGATGAGCCCACATATCAGCTGTTATATAGTATATGCTTGAAGAGCCACGGCAAGAGAGGAATCAATACAATTAAGTATCCAAGTAACCACTTTAGCATTTTTCTTGACCAGGTGGCTAAGGCTTGAAGTCAGTGGTACTTGGAGTACAAGGCTTAGTTATTGCTCCATCAAGATAACCAAATAGCCCTTGTCCTTTGCAAAGTTCTTTAAATGGAAGTACCAAGACATATAATTATGCCCATTAAATTTAATTGGGATAACATCATATTTTTCCATGATCTCTGATGCAGGAGAATATGCAACACAGAGAGATAAAGCAGAAAATCAACAAACAAGAAGTTCTATTCTTAACTAATCCAAGCCGAGAGAGAGAGAGATGGGGAGGACAAAACAACAATCAATCAGCAATAACCAGCAAAAGAGTCTGAAATCTGGTTCAGATTTGTTGCTGGAGCATAAGGATGAATTCCAGAAAAAAAAAAAAAAAAAAAAACCCAAAAAGGGCTAAAATAGGGCCAGACGATCTCCTATTTTGGTGCTGGAGTGGTCACGTGGGGCCCACAATGAGATCAGATCTCTGATCAGTGGACGTAGCCTCTGTGCTATACTTCCTACTATCTTTTAGATTAGGTTGCATAACAAAAGATTGAAAATCCAAAAAATGGGACGAATTTTATGAAGGCTATCCTGAAAAGCTAGGAAATCACAAGTGGCAATAGTTGGCCCACCTCAGATGTGCCAAAAATTCTGAAAAAAATAGCCATAATTCCTAGAGAAGATGGGCGACCCATGTGGTGGTGTTTGTTTTTTATTTCTGGATGAGCGGATGATGACCCACCTTTGATACACACTCTACAGAGTATTGACACAACCAATCTACTGTGAGGAAGAGTCTTCTTTTTAAATCCTTGAGAAGGGATTGTACCTTAGAGATAGTTGATACGAAGAGATCCCACAAAGCTTTGATACCATGTTATAAAGTATGGAAGAAGAAGAAGGAGAATGGAGATAAGGTCGTACTTCAATGGAGGATCGACTGCCCATATTTATAATGTAACTGTGCCTCAATCAAGGCTCTAAACATGCTAAGAATACAACTAATAATAATGAAAGAATATCTCCTAGTCTATACAAAGAAGTAAGAGGAGAGAAATCAGCTGTATAATCTAGACTAAATCCCACGTGTGGGATTATATATGGGTGTTGCTAGGCTAGGCTAGGCCTAGAGCCTGTTATCTTCTACAGATCTGTGGGCCTGGCCCATTTGAATGCGTGTTAACCCCATGGATCCGGTGTAATTGGGGGGTGGGGGGGCACTGGGCTTTTAGAGGGACCAATAGTGGGCTCCAGTGGGTTAAAGAGAGGAGAAAAAGAAAGGATTAAGAAGAATTAGATAATGGTCTTGTACGCAGTTAACAGGCTTAATTTTGAAATGTCAAAAAAAAAAAAAATTTCCTAGTAATTACATAGAGTCCAATAGGACAGTTGGAATTACAAATAAGTCTGACACAGTTAGACAAGGCTTCGATGATGATGATATTTATACAAATATATAATTAAGAAAAATATGAGGGCCGTGCTTGGAATTGTCTAAGATCAGCCCTCAAATTGGCTGACCTGCAAAAATTTTATCCTTGCCAAGCCCTCGTGATTTTTGAAAAGAATAAAATCCCTCATTTTGCTGTATTTTTTAGTGTCAATCCGGGCCAAGTACCCTTATAGGAGGGCCTAGTTGATAGCCCTACATAATATCTGTTGCGATTTGTGGGGACTGTTTCCTCATTACACTCGTGAAGCAATTTGAAGATCCTACAGGTTCAGAGCCTATGCGTTTGAGTGCAGTCCAACTTTTATTTTATTTTATTTTGTGGATGAGTAGTCATCCTTGAAGTTTAATTAATCATATTGAGAAACAGTGTTGTTTTTGTCCCACACAAGCTAGTTGATCAAATCTAGAATTTCTGGTGGAGTTCAAATCAGGGGGAGAAAGGTACGAGTTCCTGTCATTATTGGAAGTTGTGAATCCTAGTAACCGTGAGTTGGAGGTGAGTCTTCATCTATAAGGATTGATTCAAGCTTGTTAGGTGAGTATTCATCCTTGGTTTTGTATGAGAAGTTGAAGGCTTTTGGGGGAAAGCTAACCAAGTACTAATAGGGAGACTATTTTAGGTTGTTGGTAATGTTGTATAGCATTACGGCCTCTTTGGATAGGTTAAGAAGCAAATGCAAGTGTAGTTTATATCAACAGTATTGCTAACTGTGAAATTTAGTTATGAAGCATATAAAGTATTGTGGCCTCTTTGGATATGCTGAAGCAAATACGAGTGCAGCTTATATCAACAGTGTTGCTAATTGTGAGATCTAGTTCTTTAGCATATAAGGGCGTGTTTGGCATCGTGCTGAGGAGTTGTTCCCACATTCTCACTGGATAAATCCATAGGGCACACGTTTGGCAAGCAAAATGACCTTTCCAAGTTTACTTCCCGCTGGAATTGTCCCACGAAATCTGACCCACTGGATAAGAAAATTCAAAACGATTCACTTTCGTTTTTTTTTTTTTTTTTTTTTTTTTTTTTTTTTTCTTTGGGAAGAGTCTTACCGGCACAATGCATATCTCTCAAAAATCTTCCCGCTTTCTTCACTCAAGATGAAGCACGGAGATCTCCTCCACTGCTCTGCACAGATCGTCTTCTTCTGCAACAACCTTTGGTATGACGTATCCATCTCTTCTCTTTCCTTTTGCATCTTGTTCTCTGTATCACTCCTTGCAACCCCTCTCTCTCACGGGCCCAACTATCCATTTCATCCTCCCCCTTCTTCTCTTCTCTTCTTTTCTTGCTTTTCTTTTTTCATTTTTCTTTGTTTTCCCCACTTTTCTCCTCTCTCATTTCCCATCTCCCCCACCCAGCCACCCCACTCGATCCCAATAACCTTTTTCTTCTACTTCTTCTTCTTTCTTTATTTCTTTCTTTCGTTCTTTTCATCTCTTTCTCTTCTCCCAACCCCTTGATCTTTCTTGTTTCTTTCCCCATCTTTGAGTTCCCAGTCCCTCTCTTTCTCTCCCCTACTCTCTGTAATGACAATTATCCCCATCTCCCTGCCCCCGATCCTATCTTCCCTCCTCCCCAACCAGCCACCGCATATCTTATGAATTTGTCAATCCCATAGAGCAAGTGCAATGGCAATCCTTCTGAATTTGTAAATCATGGAAACTGTATTCGTTTCTATTTGTTAATGTTTCTGCAATTCCCTTTTTAACAATTTAGTACTACTTTTTTTTTGTTGTTGTATTTCAGTAATCTCCATTCTAAAAAATGTGATACTAAAATTAGAAATTGTTTGTCATGCAAGATCTTTTCTCTGGACTCAGTCAAGACAACAGTGGATTGGAAGTAAGAGGAACAAGAAACAAGTGCAGAAGGATTGAGAAACAAGGCTAAGGCATGGGTTTTTTTTTTTTTTTTTTTTTTTTGCATCACATTTTGAAGCACCAATTAGGGATTGTTAAATATGTATACAAGAGAAAAAGAAAAATCTGAAACTTTGTTATCTTCAGCCTAATTTACACTCATCTTTTTACTTGTTCATCACTTGCATCAAATTTCTATTTTTTGGTTCTAATCATGTAAAAGACCTTAACTTACTTCTGACTTGGAATAAATAGAACACAATTGACAATTGATCTAACACTTTGTTGTGGTATTTAGTTGATTTTTTATTTTGAATGTTGTGGTAGTGGGTGTTTTCATACTTGTGTATTTCCACAACTAGTTCAAGTCCAGACATTCCAATTCATATAACTGAAACGTAGTCTATAATGAAATTGACAATCATGGAGGGTGACAATCTCTATCATTTGAGCCATAAGTGGCTTAATCAAGGGAATCTCCATAAGTGCCATAAGGACCCAAGGTGATCCTGATTGCTACAATGATGGTTTCAATCTTATAATAATAACCAATCAAAGATATAATAATAATAATAATCTTATAATCATTCAATTAAGAGATGGTGGGTTAAGAGAAAGAAGGAAAACATTAAAATGTTGTCTCCTTTCAGTAAAAGGTAATGAGACTTCGACTCAGGAAAACAACCTTTGTTGATGATCTGTATCACATCTAGTAATAGCAATCTTATCTCACTTTCACATAAGGAACCATTTTATCATTTCCATATGAGAATTTCAGGCAATTGATTGGAAAAGAATTTTTATGAATGTTAATTGATGGTAATACTTGATGGCGATGATGAAACCAAATAATGTGAAGTAACCCAGCTCATAAAGCCTCTAATCCCACTTTCAACAAGGCTTGTTTCATGGTCCATTAACGAGTGATAAAAACCAAATGGTTTTCAAATTCTGTAAAAAAATAAATAAATTTATTTTTCATCGGTTTACAATTAGATGTGGATTTTTCAGGGTCTTCACCCGGTTGGTTTTCTTATGACAACTGCTCATTATATAATAAAGCTAAACTTGAACCAAAAGCATCTCACTTGATAACATATTTTGGTTAATGGCATCAATAATTTCTTGAGCATTCATGGATGCAAAATCACATGAAGCTCACAAGGCCATCTCAACCACTTTAGTTAAATCCCATGTTTTTATATACGAGAAGTATACTGAATTCTGATGATATTACAATGTTATTTTTTATTACATCATAATCCTTTTTAGTATCTGAATTCTGATGATATCCTAATGTTTATCACAAATCTATTTTATCGTGCTATGTGTCACATACTTACTTATGTGAGATTGTGGTATGTTGTGACCATTACTGTAAGAAACACAACTGCTACTTCATTTGAAAAAAGTGAAAATTATGGCTGACGCCAAAATGGCAATTCATGTGGTTCACATCATGTCTACTCTGTAATATGTGAACTTCACCTTTGAAATCAATCCCAAAACAATCTGTGCTAGCTATAGCATTGACAAGTACTCCTAATAATCTCTTACATCTATAGAACCTTCAACTTGGAATTTATCATTCATTATGAACGGTAATCTCTTTCATTAGTAACCAATAGGATCCATATAACTAATTTTTTGTTCTTTCTTATCATACAGAAATCAAAAGTTGCTTGTACTGCTATACTTTGCTTAATATCTGAATACTTTGAACTTTTGTGATTTCTCCAACTTGGCATTTACATCATTGATTTGTGAACTATTGATTCATCGCTTTTGCATATGAGTGTCCTCAATCTAAGAATTGTTTGCTTTCATTAGTACATTAGAAGTAAATATGCTTACTTTTAGTATCTGAATTCTGATGATATCCTAATGTTTATCACAACTCTATTTTATCGTGCTATGTGTCACATGCTTACTTATGAGGTTGTAGTATGTTGTGACCATTACTGTAAGAAACACAACTATTGCTTCATTAGAAAAAAAGTGAAAATTATGGCTGACGCCAGAATGGCAACTCATGTGGTTCACATCATGTCTACTCTGTAATATGTGAACTTCACCTTTGAAATCAATCCCAAAACAATATGTGCTAGTTATAGCATTGACAAGTACTCCTAATAATCTCTTACATCTCAAGAACCTTCAACTTGGAATTTATCATTCCTTATGAACGGTAATCTCTTTCATTAGTAGCCAATAGGATCCATATAACTAATTTTCTATTCTTTCTTATTATACAAAAATCAAAAGGTGCTTGTATTGCTACACTGCTTAATCTCTGAATACTTTGAACTTTTGTGATTTCTCTAACTTGGCATTTACATCATTGATTTGTGAACTATTGATTCATCACTTTTGCATATGAGTGTCCTCAATCTAAGAATTGTTTGTTTTCATAAGTACTTTAGAAGTAAATATGCAAGAATTCAGTATCATCATTATAGTGGTGAGTGAGAATTCCACTATGCAACAGTGGAATTTTGTTTCGTGTTTCCAATCATGTTATGTCAGAAACTAAAATATTTTCCGCCTTTTCTTTTAATATTAGATGGCAACTGCTGATGAGAAGGATAGGGTAGTTGTAGTCCATGCAAAATGGAGCTATACAGACGAGAAAATTCTAGTAGAACTCATGGTTGACCAAGTGAAGAAAGGAAACAGGCCGACCACAACTTTCTCAAACAAAGCATGGCAAGAAATAGTTGATGAGTTTTATAAAAAAAAAAACGAGCAATAAGTATGAGAGACAACAATTCAAGACCAAATTTAATAAGATGAGGCGAGTATATAGGGAGTTCAAGAAGCTCCGTGACATTCCGACTGGGTTTGGTTGGGACCCCATTACAAAGACCGTCACCGCACCAGATGATGTATGTGATGATTATATAAAGGTACCTTATTCACTTTCAATTTTTACAAGCATTGGCGCTATATTCAAATTTTTTATAACATTCCCTAAAACACATATTAGATACTTAATTTGTGCAGATCAATAAAGAGGCGAAATAGTTTAGGACCAAAGGTTGTCCTTTTTTCGATGAACTTGATATTATATATGGTGATACTACTGCTAGGGATCAACATGCTAGAGCTTCAACCCAAGGAGCAGCTAAAACTGATGATGAGAATGAGGGTGCACCACTTAGGAACCAAAATAGTTCAGATCCAGATATTGTTGTGGACCTTGATGACGATGCGGATTTCATGGATGAGACAAACATTCGGGCTCAATCATGACCTCCTAGTCGTAAGCATGTAAAGAAAAGGACCAGTTCTTTTGACCAAGCCTGTGCAAGTCTCACAAAGTACTATGAGAATAAGATCACTAACGAAAACAACATGAATGAGGATAATGACAATTACTCCATTCAAAATTGCGTCGCATTATTATCTACCATGCCAAATGTTAGTAGAGCAGTCTACTTAAAAGCGTTCCATGTTATTGGTTCAAACCGTAGTTGAAGAGTACTTTTTATATCTGCACCCGAAGACATAAGGCCATTCATGCTAGATCTTTCAGATTTAGAACGTTACTAGTAGTATTGATACATCGTCATATATGGTCTTTAAGGAAATAAAGCTTTGTTTATTCTTCATAGGAATATATTTATTTTGAATTTAGTTTGAGGTTATGTAGTTCATTGTTTGGACAACTATTTAGTGGTATTATGACATTGTCAGTTACGATCTTTATTGAAATAAAGTTTTATTGAATTTAGTTTGATATTTTGTGTGACTTTTATTTAAGAAGGATGTAGAATCTTTTATTATTATAATGTTTCGCCTATCTTATATATAATGAATATACTTTGTTCAGGTTAAATGGATCAATATAGGGGTGAAACAAACCGTGATGAAGAAGCTTTTACTGCTTTTATTTTTCTAATGATTGGTCAATACCAATTACGTATAGCTAGACATGCTATAAGGGATAAAGGTGAACCAGGATATGAATTTGTAAATAAGGTCCTCTGTGGACACCCAAAAAGATGTTACGATCTATTTCGCATGGAAAAGCATATGTTTCATGGCTTATGTAATACATTGAAGAGCAGGAATTTATTACATGATTCAAAATTTTTGTCAGTGGAGGAGCAAGTAGCTATTTTTTTAATGACCATTGGCCATAGCATGAGAAATAGAATGATGGCAGATAGATTCCAGCATTCTGGTGAGACCATTAGTTGTCATTTTAAGAGAGTATTGAAGGCCATAGTAAATCTGGGAAAGGAACTTATTACGCCACCATCATTTACAGATACACCACCAGAAATACTCAACAACTCTAAGTATTATCCTTGGTTTAATGTAAATTTTATTTTCAACTCTTTTTTTTTTTACCATTAAAGTTGATCTTTTACTTATAAAAAATTATGCTCATCTTTCCGTCCTTTTAAAGGATTGTGTAGGGGCCATTGATGGCACACACGTGAGTGCATCAGCTCCTAGAAAGGATCAAATTCCTTATCGAGGCAGAAAGGTTTCAGTTACAGAAAATGTAATGTGTGCATGTTTTTCTGACATGTTATTTACATTTGTGTATGCCGGTTGGGAAGGAACAACAAATGATTCTCGAGTGTTTGTTGAAGCTATAACTAATACAGAATTACATTTTACCCACCCTCCAACAGGTAAATTTCATTTGATGAATGTATATGTGTGTGTATATATATTCTTTTACAAATTAATAGTAAATATATGAAAAATTGCCATCGCAGGTAAATATTATGTTGTGGACTCTGGCTATAGTAATACACCAGGTTATCTCGTGCCTTATAAAGGGGAGTAATACCACTTATCACAATATACTGGACGTGGATGATGACCTATAGGAAGGAAAGAGCTATTCAATTATTATCACTCATCGTTGCGAAACGTCATTGAGCGTTGCTTTGGCATTTTGAAGGCAAAGTTTCCTATTCTAAAGCTTATGCCCTCGTATTCTTTACGCAGACAACGACAAATCGTGATTGTTGCATGCACCCTCCACAACTTTATAAAAATAGAAATGCAAAGTGATAGGGATTTTATTCGCTTTCAAGATGAAGGGTTTATAGTTGAAAATAACAATGGTGAAAACAATGGTGATAATGGTTCGTATGCACTTTTAGAGTTGGGAACTACACAAGGAAGGCAGGAGATGGCGAGCAAACGAGATGAAATTGCGGATGCACTCTTAGCACATCATACTGCATTGGGAGAATGATTTGTATTAACTTTAATGAACAATTTTAATTATTTCCTCTTGGAAATTTGTTATTTTTCATAAACATATGTTTTTTCTTAATTAATTTAGTTTTAGTGGCTATTTGGTAACTCTAAAAACAAGCTCTCATTTTATGTTTTATAGCTTCTTTGCATGTTAGAATATTCAGTAAACCTCTAGATATTAGAATATTCAAAATGATCCAAAATGGTGGGTGGGTTCTACAATATAATTATAAGCCTTAAGTAGCTCCCAAATACCAGAATTTCTAAAGGTGGGTCTCACGTTCATAATCACGAAAGGTGGCCCTACTTAGTAATTCGTAAAGGTGCATCACATGTTCTGACAACAATTTGTGGCCCCACATTTTAATTCCTATAAAAGTGGGCCCCATATTCTAGTTACTATTGGTGGTTCCATGTTGTAAGGCTAAAGTGGTCCCATGTGCAATGATTCTTATATGGATTGTGATTTCTACATGTGGGCCCTTATAATTCCTACATTAGGGGCTCGTATTATTGTCATCTAAGACTGGGCCCTAATGAGCTCATGAATACTCATCATAGATTTAAGTTCAACATCGTTGGTAAATATGATATTCTTGGTTTTGTTTCTTAAAAAAAAACTTGTTATGTTGTTACCAAACAAGTTCCCCACAGCACAGTCTCACCGGAACAATTTAACATCATGTTACCAAACAAGTTCTGCACAGATTGGTCTCGGCACAACCTGGTCTCAGTACAACTTGGTCTCGGCACAAAACCAGGAACAACACAGAAATGATGCCAAACATAGCCTAAAGTTTTGGGAAGTTTATGCTGTGGAGCAAAGTTGCTGGTTGGTTCATCAGTGTTGTTGATTGTGAAGTTTATATTGTGGAGACACAAAGTTAATTAGTAGGTTGGTCTACAAATACTTCAAGCAGTTGTTTGCTAAGTGTAGTGTGCACAAACCACAAAGAAAGACCAGTATGTTGTTGGTTCCTAAATACAGTAATCATATCTTTTGAATACTAGTGAACAAATGGCCCCATGAAAATTTACTGGCCTCGTAGTGAATTGGATATGAGACGAGGGATCTACTCAAAATTGTAAATCGTAGTATGAGACTATGAGTACAATTTGCAATACTGCTTGCATATGCAATTTGCAATATTTGGAGCAAGTTGAACCATAACTGAAAAAAATGTGGATGGCCTTTCTTGACCTATATTAGTCTTGCTTACACTTTGATCTCCATTCATTGTTTAACTAACATATGCATGTTCATCTTGTAGGAATCATTAAATGTCACGTTGATGCGGCAGCAATTCCACGTCATTGCGACAAGACTCATGGGCCACATGTGGGACCCATGAAATTCTAGTTTTGATTGTTATTAGTTTTATTTTAGCAAAGAATATAATTAGGATTAATTTCTAATTAATTTAGTTTCTAATTTATTGTGTTTCCTGTTTCCTAGTTTGATTATGATTGTTTCTTAGGGTTTAAGTTTCTTTTACTATTTATATGGCTTTATAGAGAATTATTTCTCATATTAGAATTGAGTTAATAAAATTTCCTATATGGATTTTTCGTTGGAGACTGTTCTTTCTTTGAGTGATTGTTCTTTAGAACCTTAATTGTGCTTCGGCACTTGCATCCTAACCCTAGGATTTCATTAATTGATATCAGAGCCGAACGATCTCCAATCGATCGACGTTGATTAGCATATCAACAGGGTCAATTTGTCGGTATCTTCTCTTCTTTTGCAACTCTGCTCATCATACCGCATCATAAGACCATCTGTCATTGGTTTATGTGCAAAAATATTTTCAACACACACTAACCAATCCAAGAATTCATCAGGCTTCAAATTGTCCATCATATTCGGGAATCACAAGTTTAATACCCAAATCTCGTTGATTCCGACTATGTCCTCCATCATCTCAATGATCACCTTCACACCGATTAGTTTCCAATTTGGTTAATAGGGTTTCAATCCTTTCTAGAGTCGCTTGCATTTGAACTTGCATTTGAGCCTTCGTTGCGGATAGTTGATTAACAGTTACCGATAATTGCGCAACGATTCTCCTCAAATCATTATCATTGTGAGAGGAAGACTCTGCGTCAACCTGTTTCTTAGGAGGCATCTTTGGTTAATGTAAATTCAAAAGTTTTGACTGACCTAATGTGTACATCTGCTTTCCACAATCATATTGGTGAAAATGGATCGAAAATCTGACGCTAGATGAGCCCGATATCGTAAGAAGAAATCTCAACCGTTGATCGTGTCAAATGTACTGTTGATCATATTCTGTGATGCAGTGATGATGTCAGCGGAATCAGTTGGGCCTCAAGAAGGGTCGGATTGACTAGACTTCAACCCAAAACTGAACCTGGCCCACCCCGGGGAATGAGATGAATTGAACTCAGGTGTGTGTCACACGTGTGACTCACCAATTGATGCTGTCTCGTCCGCTGTGCAAGAGAAGAGAAATAAAGGAGAAGGCTTTTCCTTCTGCTTGCTGCTGTTCGTCGACAAAGGTGAGAGGGAGAACCTTGTTGTTGTTCTTCGACGATGTCCAGAGAGGAGAGGGAAGAAGAAACTTGCATCATAACCCTATGATTGCATCAATTGCATCAATGGGTTTGTAAGACCCCGAACCGCTAATAGATGATTAATATCTAATTAATCTTGATTAGGTGCCTAATGGTTGTTTTGGATGTTTTTGTGATGGATTAGGTAGATCAGTAAGGTGTTGATCCAACTAGGTAGATTGGTGGGGTTTTAACAAGTTAATTAGAACTATGACCTTTTATTTAATTTTGATGGGTTCATGTGTATATAATTTTGTGGGCTTTCATGTGCATTACATCAAGCATCTTCCCTACATTAAATCTCATGATTTGGACTAACACCATTTGAACTTAATTGGACCCAACCCAGCCATTTCCAAGCCCAAAACAATCACAAAGCCTTTTGCCCAAATTTCATTCAAGAAAATGGACTTGCATGCAAAGTCCAATCAAATGCCCACTTTAAAAACCCACTCATTCCACTCAACCGAACCCCATTTTCCTTCTCAGCTAGAACCTCCCTGCTCCCTCTCTATCTCCATGTTTTCCTTCCAATCCTTCTCTACAACAAGACCTAAGGCTGTGCCTGCTAGACTTTTGGGAAGTTAAAGTCATCACCTCCCATATTCACTCCTTCAAGCTTCCTCTCATTCCATCTCATGTTCAACCTCTCTATTGGGTAAGTTATATCTCTCTACATATCCACCTTGTTTTGATTTGTGATTTGTAGACAGTATTTGAGCATGCATGAGAATGATAGCCCGTTGAGGATATTTGCCATTGTAGAATTGTACCTTCTTCTTCCATTGCATCACCACCACCTTCACCCTCTTCATCACTTCATCTTCTTCATTGGTAAGAAAACCTCAAACAAATGCTTCATTCTGCTTATACATTACTGTAGGAACCCAACTTCATTACATACATGTTTAGTTAATTCATCTTTTGCATTTCACCATTGTAGGAGCTAGCCAATTTTGGGGGTTTTACTTGATTTGAGTCTAAGGAGAGAATTAGAGTGGAAAGCACCAAAAAGAGGCAAGTAAATGAGCAATTTGAGATACATGCATGCTAATGATTCATTGATTGAAAGTTATAATCTCTTGTGTGTTAATTTCAGCCTTGTTCCTTTAAATTAGATTTGATTATGTTAAGTGGGTTCTTTTGAATGGATTAGCAAAGAATGAATTGGATGTGTGGAAAAGAAATGGACCATAGGAGCAAATGTAGGCTCAAATTGGTCATCTCATGTTCCTAAGAATGTTGTAGAAGTTTGGATAGATGGGAGGGTTGATAAACAATGTAAAACAGAATTTTTACAAATTCTGTTTGGAGAATTTTGCCCAGAATTGGGCCAGCCGGATTGGGCCCGCTCGAGTGTGCCAGTTCAATGGGCCCAACAATGCCAACTTTAGATGGCCATAACTTTTGACCCATACGTCCGATTTTTGAATTCCATATATAGTTGGAAAGCTCTTGGAACGTAGAAACCAATAGTACACATCTCCTAATGATCAGAGATTGGGAGAGATATATGGGGATAATTAAACCGGGTCCTATCTCTTTGGGTAAAAGAGACTTTAATCCTAGTTTGGACCCTAGATTAGAACCCATGGACTAAGACCTTATAATCAATCCTTGGGAATGATTGTGACACAAACACTAAACCAATAAGTCTTAGTTTGAGAAAGGAGTGACCTTGTAGGTCCCTAGACATGGAACCCTTAACCAAATAATTAAGTCCAATGGAAATTATAACACATGAGAAATCTTGGGCTGTGATTATCTCATGTGCCTATCCGTTTATCTAGCACCTTTCCATGGGTGTTGGTTTAGGGATTTCGGTGCATTACGCACACATACAATGTGACACCAATAAAATGTAGCACGTGCATTGAATTACCTAAAACTACATCGAAATGGATGGTTAGAGATGACGGGTAACTATATTAGGTTTGGCTAGTAAATCTTCTTGATCCTATTAATCGAATTGCATTTGCATATTGTTATTGACTTTATTATTACCCTCAAATGCCTCAAGATATGCTTATATGCATTGTTCGTATTATGTCTCAAGTGTTATTGCAAATGTTCTATAAATGTATCGTGAATTGATGTGAATAGCGGACTGAGTAAATATGACTAGATTGATTGAATGATAGAGTGAAATCGAAACGAATTGAGTGTAAAAGTCTTACTTAAGTCCTATTGCTTGAATTGAATGAGTCGGCACTACTTAGTTTCGACCGGATGATACTCGACGAGGTTGACTCTTGGTTTAGATTTGTGTACGTCACTGCAGTAGACAGCCTGAAGCACCGGAACTCCAGAACCCGGGTAGCCAGGAGGACCTTTGGCAGGGCCCCTGGTGACATCCCAAAATGCGTGCTCTCTATTAAGGGAGGATTGAGCAAAGGTAGTAGCCAACTAGAATGTAAGTATTGTTTTGTGATTCGATAAAGCATGATTTATTCTTAAACGCACAATGTGCCTAGTTTCCGATTATTTGACATCATTTAATCTTCCGTCAATAATTCAAATTTGATATGATATGTGATATATCTTAATTGCTCATATATTTTGTTGAATCGTCGTATTCATGGTGCTATACTTGGTGTCACAGGGATCCATGATACCGAAGGAAATAGCTAATAACCCTTCAGACTAAAGATTTGATCGGTAAGGTTCATGGTTAGCTTTAACCGCCGGAGTACGTATAAGTGTGGTAATTATGACTTGAAATTAAATAGTTAATCTTGCACATAGTTTAAGTATGCATTTGAAGGTTTAAATCATTAGCTTTGCTATAGACTAATGATTATGTAACAGTTAGATTACTAGACTGCTCATGGCTTTGTTATTAATGATATACATGCTTCCGCTAATAAATGTTCAATGACATGTGTTTGTGAGTAATTCTCACACTTGCAAAGTGGAGTTTTCTCCTTCGTGAATTTGGACTTGGTCCGGAACAGGTGCGAGTTCACGGGAGTACGCGTGTCACACCTCGGAAACCACCCTAATCAGGGGATTCTTGGGTCCGGGATGTGACAGGGTTATGATGCAAGTTCCCAACGCACAATCACGGGAAGAAGAAACAAAAACAGTCTCCATAAAAAAATTCAGACACGAAATTTTATTAACTCAATTCTAATATGAGAAATAATTTTCTACAAAGTCATATAAATAATAAAACAAACTTAAATCCTAGCAAACATATGAGAAATAATTCTCTACAAAGCCAT
Source organism: Camphora micrantha (assembly GCA_003546025.1). Lineage (NCBI taxonomy): Eukaryota > Viridiplantae > Streptophyta > Magnoliopsida > Laurales > Lauraceae > Camphora > Camphora micrantha. Next base: position 27,096,104 of record QPKB01000005.1, on the reverse strand, counting down.
ATTATATATATTAAAGTAAAGGGAGAGGTGGGCTGTGAGGGGTGCCACCTTATCCCTAAAATGTCTCTCCTTTCAAAGAAATATAGAACAAAAAAATATACAGCCTCAGGCTTTGATGTGGGCCACTACACTCATATGAAACAAATCTCCTCCCTAAATCTCTCTTCTCCAAATCACTTCCCTGAATCTCTCAATTTCATTCAATTTTATAAAGATAACAAACTCAAATCTTTATCATATTTCCTACAAAAGGGGTATAAGATTTACGCAAGACCTGTACATGAATTATAGAATTGTTAAAGGATCTCTTTCAACCAGATAATCCCTCAAAAGTGGCTAAAAACAGTTTGGAATTCAAGTTTTCAGAATCCACGCCCCAAGCAGTGTTGACGTTTGGAGGTTGTGGGACCCCATGGCCCACTTGTTCATTAATCTGGTCCAAGGATCCGACAGTGGACCCATGGGCGACCTCTAGGATGGTGAACCCATGTGGAGTGGGTCCCATCTGGCCCCTCAACTAAGGGTTTACACAGTTTGGGGCGTCAATCACAAGGGGGGTTTTATTTTGAAAATCAGGCCGTGGTGGGGCCCATTGGGTGATTTGATCACAAATCTGTTCCACGCATTTGGCCGTATATCCCTGGGCGACCTTGTTGGTGGGGTCTGATCTGGGTCTTGATCAGTGGAGCCCACGGTGTTAGCAACCTTACTACCCAAACGAGAGACTCTTATTCTGGAGATGTTCTGTTATAGAACTTGCGCTGATGGGAAGGAGAGAATGAGGAATTTTGGTGGTCTGGGAGTGTACGGAAAAGGGGTGGACATCACCTATGATTCCAGAATTTGGAGTTATGTTATATTGTGTACCTTTCTCTTTTAGTTTCTGGAAAATTAGGAAAGGGACCTTGGTTGTGTTTATAAACTCAAATTAGACCCTTTAACTTATTAAGAATGTGATTATTAAGTTTGTTTTTATTTCTTTTCATTTTCTCTCTTTGATCTCTCGCTCTTTGATCTAGGCTTTATTTGTTTGTGGATGTTGATGTTGGGGTTTGAGTTTCTCAAGGGCTTTTGCATGCCTTTCCTATTTTCTTGACATTTTATATTCATATTTCTGTTTTTCATGGTTTTATGTGATTTGTAGTTGTTTATCTCTGTTTGGAGTTTGAATATTATTTTGCCCATTCATAAATTTGAATCGTAATCAAGTTCAACCTATTGGACCTAACTTATAACAGATTGCCAAAACCAATATGTATTAGTCTGGATTCTTCCAAATTCAGGCTCTATTCTGACACTTTTGTTGGCATAGGTAATGTGGGACCTAAGTGATATCAAACATAGGTGGGCCCTAAGTAATAGATAATATGCCCTTCACTTTGATTTAAGTTAATGGGTTTGTCATTTTGAATTTAAGTTCCATTTTATCTCTAAGAGAAGTTTCCTAAATAGTAGAAAAAATCTCTGTAAAGATTAGTTTTTTTAAACGACACAAACTTTTCATTCTTGCATCTTTGTAAAATTTTCTTGTATTGCCTTTTCTATTAATTAGGGCACTAAAATTTATTTGCATTTGTTTAATTTGATTATGGCTAACAATCCTTTGACTTTTAAATCACATGAACATCATACAAATGGAAATACATTACCATTCCATATTGTTGCCATGAATATGATCATCTAAAATTTTTGTGTGGCCGCACCATTAGATTGAACACACATGATAGTGTTGTTAGCATATGACTCATGTTCAGTGATCCCATGGAAAATAAAGTGTTCTTAGGATTAATTTTAGTATATTTGCCATTAGAGTGCATATTAAACACATGTCATTTGAAATTTGGAGATAAGAACGATATCATATGTGTTTTCAATTTTTAAATTTTTTTTTTTTGGGCCCAGGCTTAGCACGGGTGTTTGTTGCTAGTAAATAATAAAACAAACTTAAATCCTAACAAACAATCCTAATCAAATCAGGAAACGAAAAACACAATAAATTAGAAACTAATTCTAATTATATTCTTTGCTAAAATAAAACTAATAACAATTAAAATTAGAATTTCATGGTCCCAATGTGACCCACGAGTCTTGTTGGCATCACGCGTTTAAACGAAGATGGTTCCTATTGTGATTACCTACATCCCATCCATGTCTCTGGGCTTGTTTGTACAAGAAAAATGAAGTGTCAAGGAAATCAAGTTCCATGGAAAATGTTGCTTTGCACAAACAGGCTCAGCAAAGAATTTATCTGAATTTTCTATTTCCATTCTCATGCCATACGTTTAATGTATTTTTTAATCTGGCTTGCAGTGTTGATATACATGCATTTTCCCACATCAGTCATCCATGAAATCACCACTGCACCGGGCATCCATTGCTTCAGGTAACAATGATGACTTACCTAGACTATGATGGATTGCTTTCGTGCCTGGAGGTTTCATCTTGAATTTTATCTGATTTTTCTTTCTTTTTTTTTTTTTTTTTTTTTTTTTTTTTTTTTTTGCAGGATAACGAGGAAAGAAACTTGATTCCAGGGGTATGTGTTCTTCCCAAACGCTTGTGATATGGGTGGATGATGTCTTGTAGAAAGTTGGACGAAAACGCCAGATGTTCATTTCATTCTGCTCATTATAATTGAGACCCTAGGCCAGGGTCATCCAGCAGCCCATTGTTTCCAAAGGACGGTATTTTGTCCTAGTAAAATCTCCCTATTGTTTCTGGAGATGACTTTGTGCAAGTAATATCCCTCTCTCTCTAAAACCCAGACTTGTCAGAGCAATGAGAGGATTCCGTCCTCCACAGATTTTTTTGTTCCACATGAGGAATCGTGCATTGCTATGCTACTGCTCCCAATAGGTAATCGAAATCCATGTAGAAAAATCAATTTGGTGTTTCTACTGTTTAACAGCCTTACTTCTTTTCTATTTTTTTCTTGTTTTTTTCTCTGTCTTCTTGGTAGCCTTATATATTTAGAATTCAAATGTTACACCGACCCGAACTAATCATAATTAAGACTAATTAAGTGAGATTAATGCTAATTAAGTATGGATAATTTGGTTAATCAAGGTTAATGACCAAAGAGGGACAAATCAGTCTCAAATGATACATTAAGCATAACGGTATGGATTTGAATGAAATTGAATTAATTAAAATGAGTTTAGACTCAAATATGGTAGGCTAAGGACTTTTCCGTAAATATGGGTTTTCACGTAATTCGGCAAATACGGAAATTCTTGATACCAACGTGTGTATCTCGAAGAGTACGTTAAATTTCATAATAAACACGATTCCATTTGACTACAAATGGACCAAATGAGGCATCATCTGACTCTAAATGTAAATAAACTTAATGAGAGGGGGTTTTAGTGTGAAGAGTGCATATATTAGAATGAGATGAGGGAGATGAGCTCATTTCACCTTAAACTAAACCCTAGGCTCATCTTCTCTCTTTCTCTTCCATTCATCTTCATTGTTAGTGAGATTATGAGAGATTCAAGGGACTTTTGAGGAGTTTACCTTCAACTTCATCTTCTTTCTCAAGTTGTTTTTCCCCATTGATAAAGTATAGAGCTTGAGAAAGATCTTAAGTTCTCTTTGCTTGGAGCCACAAGTAAGTAATGGATCTTCTTTGTGATTTTCAAGTTCTATTGATTGCTTTGTAATGATTTCTAGCACAAATGACTCATGGGAGTTCATTTGTATGTTTTTATGGATTAGGGTTTGAAATTGAGAATTTTGGTCTCAAGCCAAGCTAAGTAAAAGAGGGCTTTGAGTTCATTTGCTTCAAGAGAGGTAAGTACAAACATTGCTTGTGATTATTGTTAATCATTATAGAAATGCATAGTATTTTCATGGATTGTGTATATTTTTCCATTAAATTATGGAGTTGTTTATGGTTTAATGGATGATTAGAAGTATGAATTTGTGAATGGATGTTGTATGAGGAGGGAACAGGAGGTTTCAAATCTCTTGTGCAGGTTGTGGAAATTTGATGGAGAAAGAAAGTAGAAGAAGGAAGAGAGTATCAGAATTTCGGATGAAATTCTAAAGGGTTTACTCGAGCGAACAGTATGTCCGTTCGAGCGAACGAGGTTCTATTTGGACTAACAAAAGTTCTGAAGAGTTCGCTCGAGCGAACATAGTTCTATTTTGGTCCGCTTGAGCGAACAGTGATTCCGCTCGAGCGAACAACGTTCTGTCTTGGTCTGCTCGTGCGAACAGTAATTCGCTCGAGTGAACTTGATACTGGCCCAACGATGACAGTCAGTTTGAGTCCAATGGATTTTGGGTTTTGGATTTTTACGAGAAATTGGAGTACTTTTAGTGAGTATAAATGATTTCCCAATTAGTTTTAAGACTAATCATGGATTAAATTAAATTATTGAGAATTAGTGATATTTTAAGAAGGGTTCCTTAAATGAACCATATTAATCAATAATTGCCTAAGCTCCATGGGTGATAATTACGGGGATTAATAATGCACATATTAAATGTATAAATGTGATGTCCATCAAGAATAACACGTGCATTGGGAATCCAACGGTTACACCCGAATGGTTATTTAGGATTGAGGTCAGGTTGAGTAGAACCGTAGGTGGTCAATGGTTCTTTCATTGTGTTGTTGTAATACAATCTAATGAGATTAGTATTATTGTTATCTCATTCCTTTGTCATAAAAGGAATCATTGAATTGAATTGAATCCATAAAAATGATTTCTTACTGAAGGTTATTGACCCTTGAGTCTGGCACTACCTAGCTATTGTATTAGAACTCTAAATGAGTTCAATAAATTAATGAATGACTAATCTTGCTGCAGCAGATGGATATTGGGCTGTTCCGGAGCTCCGTAGTGATGCTAGTTGTCCCTGGCCCGGACACTAGTTAGTCCCACCAAATTTTGATCGTATCTTCGGATATTGATTGATGCATTCCATTGGAAGATGAATCATCCCTTTTAGGGGAGATGGTAAATAAGATGAATCCTTCCTTTGAGGGAAGATGGTAATGAAATGAAATACAATACAATGAATGCTATGGTAGTTGCCATTTTGTACATGTTTATTAATTGACATTGTGTATTCTATTGTCATTGTAGAAATTGTCTAGATTTCTCTAGAATTGGAATTGTTGTTATATAGATTGAATGAACTTAATATGAGTGTGTTAACATGTTATTGCAAGAATTGTTTATACATTGTTGAACCGTCGTGTTCATTAGTGTTATTGATGGCATTACAGGACCGATTGCCCCTGCCGGTCCAGCAGCACCCCCGACGGCAGTGGAGGAGACTGCTCCGGTTCCTCTAGGAGGACTGATTGAATGGAATAGACGGGATACCATCTGAAATGGGTATCTAAGTGCGAAATGGAAATTGAAACGTTTTGAGAAATGTTTTGAGGAACTGTTTATAAATTCATTTTGGAATGCAATTAATTTGTCATCTGCATAATGTTTTGAATATGCAGTGTTGATTAATGTATATCGGAAGTAATACATGTATAAGGACATTATTTTGTATACATGTAAATTGTAGATTGGTATTGTCAAATATAATTGTTTCCGCAGAAAGTTTTGTATTTGACAGGTATATTGAGAATGTTATCCCTTGTGGATTCCGTTTTAACTTCGGTTAATTCGGGATTTACGGGAGTAAGTATGTTGATTACGGCTTGGGGTTACCGGATCTCGGGCCCAAGTCGTGACATCAAATACAGTCGGTCAGACCACATGTCCCTAGCTAATTGTGCAATTCCGACAGCTACTATGCACTATATGTGATTGTGATAGTCTCTTTACTAGCAGAAGGGCAAGTGGAAGGGTTTAGGTTGGACCGAACCATCCAACACCAGTTCCTGTCACACAGGCTGGGGTTAGGTGGTCCAGCCCAGTTTCTCAAAGCAGTGATTGAAACTTAACTACGTCGGCACAAGAATCCAGATTTTGGATGTACTTGAATTGAACTGAACAAAATTTTAGCCATAGTTCGTTTTGTGACTTCAAAAGATCTCTTCTTTTGGATAAGAAATGATGGTTTCGATTAGATTGGGCTTCCCACCAACTTGAGCGCAGCCACATTTTTGCTTGGTGTAGGATGAGTTTCTGGGCACTGCACTGGATTTGCTTTTCTTTTTTTCATTTTACGTTTATAGCCACAAGATTTAAATAAGACAAGCAAGTTCTTGACTACACTCCTTTTTATTAGCTTCCATATTTTTTCAGGACTACAAATTAGGATTAGAATCATTTCACTGGACTGATATTGTCCATTCCTTACCCTTATCTCAACCAATCTCTCCCCTTACCTCCCTTGATGCCATGAATAGTTTGCACGGGGGAAACTTTGAAAATGAAGAAAAAAACGCCTGCACACTTTCTGATGTAACTCAGTAAGATGTGCCCAGGTTTATTATTGTGTAAAAGTCCAACTAATTTGCCCAATTGAACCGGCATGTAGCCTGGATTCAGGCACTAATGGTTGGCCCAATAATAAAGCTTTCCCTGCGTGGCTGCAATGTGAATCAATTGTTCAAGTCATGTTACCAACTATGATGTCTCGATACGGATACAGATACGGACACTGATACGGGGAATCGGATATACGACTCCTCACTTTTGAAAATCTAGGACTAAGACACGGATACGGATACGAGGTGTCCTAATTTTTTTCTTTAAATCACTTTTGAATCAATAAGATCACAATTGTTTTCATCCATTTCTAGCATTTTTTATCTTGATAAGTAAAAACATTAGAAGGACTTTATAAGTATGATATGTTGAAACTTGTTCCCTAAAAGTATCTGTGCAGTATCAGGTACCAATACAAGTGTTGTATCGGTCCGATACGGATACGTTGGGCTTGTAGAAGTATCTGTGTATCATAGGTTACCAATCATTAAAAAAAAAAAAAAAAAAAAAAAAAAAAAAAAAAAAAAGGGCTATAAACATGAAGTGAATGATTAGATAATTGAGACAAACGAGGGAATTAGAGTAGAGGAACATAGAGGAATGATTTACTTGACAAGTCACATTTTGTCATTCTGGACCATTTACTTTACCGTCTACAATTCATTGGCTCGTACATACTGAGTTTATATCAATTCTTCCATGACTAAGGGTGTTCATTGTGTGGGCCACGCTGAGCCTGGTCCAATTGGGATGATTTGGGCTCTGTTTTAGGACCGTGGGCTGTATCTGAGCTTGATTTTCTGATTCAAGTATTAATGCTCTAGGTCTTGTTCTAAATGCTTAAAGGCCTATCTTGAAATGTTTAACACATGGAGGTATATATTTATGGCCGATGGGCAAGGCATGAACCTGACTTTCGGACCCACAGACTGGGCCGTGCCTGAATACAAGTCACGACAACTAAATGGGTCTGGCTTGGGTATCTTTCAGCCTGGGCCAGCCTGACATTCTCCGTGTTACTGGTTAAAGGGATAAGAAGTAGAGGGAGCATGGATTCCAAGTAGGGCTGTAAATCCGGCCCTTTGATGACGGGGCCAGCCCGGCTCGGCCCTAAAATGCCTGCAAAGCAAGGGCTTTTCTTTTTTTCCTTAAAGCCCAAGAATTGGATAGTGCTCAATTTTAAAAAGTCGGCAACCCTTTTTCTATTAATATATAAAATAAAAAATATATAATATATAATATATAGAGATTTTTACTAAAAAATTATAAAGAACCCCCTCTAATTAGGAGTTAATGATAACGACTTAGTATATTATCATATTTATTGCGGTTTTCTTTTCCTCGTGGAAATGCATAAAAAGTAACTGATTTTTTTTTTATTCGATAGATCCAATTTAATACACATTCGAGCCATCCCAGCATTGTTATGAAATTTGTGAAGAAAGTCTTTAAGCTCAAAGAATAGTGCCAGCAATACTCTTTCTAGGAATAAAAGTCGATTGCATGGGCCCCACTAACCTACCAATAATAGGTTTGAGCTTGTGCACCAAGATATGACTTGTGATCTTATATACATCATTTGTGAGAGAGATGGGATTATAAGAAGAGGGAGGTTCCGAGCATTGGTAATTAGCATGGTGAAAAGCAGATACGTATGGACCATATCAGTGACATATATTGGCATTGGTCTCGTTAGCACAATTTTAAAAAGTCCTAAATTTTTTTTAGAAATATACTTTAATTAAGTTAAGAAAGCAGAAACGAAAAGAATTTTTGTGCTCGAGTAAAAGTCATATTGGTAAAGTGTAGTCGCTCTTTTTCTCGTGGAAAAGTGGAAAAAGTAACCTTTTTTTTTTCTGTAATTTTATGGAAAACCTTCTAAGCCGATCTGGATTTCTGTGGCATTACACTAATGTGCCCTAATTCTTATAATTTTTTTAGAGATCATCATCCTCATTTTGCGTCCATATCAGTTATCACACTATAGGATACTGTTTTCCTAATTTCTTATTCTTCGGAATAGAGTTCTAAATTCCTAGTACAAATCCCCTTAATCTCCCTCATGGGCCACCCATTGAAAATCCAAATGGCTCAAAATGAACACCCACTTTATATACATAGGATGTCTTCAAATTTTACACAATTACGAGTGGGCCCCATCCTAAGATTGAATATATGATTAACAAAATGTTTAATGCATATGATTATTAATGTATAAGATTGTCAAATTCTCTATTATATACTCAATCTTCTGGTGGGATAAACTTGTATTTGGGGAGAATTTGAGGTCTGATGTACAAAGGTCTTGAATTTAAGATTGATGGGTCCATTTGTAGAGTTCTACTCCTATGCAAGGTAAGCGTTGGCTTGTTTGTTCAGCACGAAGGAGCACGCAAGTACATACATGATGTGGCATCAAGCTTATGCTTAGCCGCGTCAAACAAGACCAGGCTTGAGCTTGTCTCACGAAACACTTGACCACAGCTTGAATTCATGCCGAATTGAGATAAGCTGGGTACCCTTGTGAACTAGGTTGGTTTCTTATGTACAGCGGACCTAACTATAATAAATCTAAATCTTCCAGTGTAACCCACGGCAATTAGCACTCACTCAATTTGATCATTAGTCCATCAACTAATTATCACTGAATTTGACCATTCATTGTGATGTTTTATAATCAAAGGTTAGGATTACTTGATTGTTAATTTACACGGGCAATCATTTAACTAATTGGATGTCTCATGTGGGCCCAGTGTAAATGAGCATCACAGATCTTGCATGGTAGTGGGTCTCACCATTAAAATTTCTGACTGGCTACATCTACTGTGGAAAGGGTTCATTTCTCAAGTGTGAAGTGCAACACGGCTCCAACAATGCCCAAATAGTCAAAAATATTCAACAGTATTAGCTTGGGCAGTTTTTGTGCAGTGGCAAAGTGAGTAAAGTACAATTTAAGTCCATTCAAGTTCCAACATTTCATCAATCCCACTTGAGTTGAGTAAGGAGCGTCATTTCTTATATGGCTGTCCGAGGTTTGAACCCCAGGTATGTTACCTCTTCCTGCTTGTGCGGCTTCTTTCTCACTTATGCGGTATGTCTTCCCGCTTGTGCGGACTATCTTCTCATGTGTATGGGGGCTTTTTCTTGGGTTTCACTCCCTTAATTGGGATACCAAAAAAAAAAAAAAAAAACAAAAGGCCCCAACATTTCATCTCAAGAGATCAATAGGGTACTTTAGTCTTTTAAGTATGGAACAACCCACCATGATCATAACCGAGATGTGGGCCAAGAAGTAGGGAGGCTTTACAAGCCCATTGCAAATATAGTTGTGAGATAATCAAAGAGACAACTTGGCTAGATGAAGGATTCCCTTTGATAATGTTGTCTATGAAACGAAAGATAGATAAATTCAAGACTGTCCATGCTTGCATATAAGCAAAATAGTTGTGAATTGGCATTTGAATCATGAAAACCCAATTTGAATGAAGAATTTGTGATTAACTTAAACTAGGGAATTTTCCTCAAGGGGTGAAAAAACCTAATCCGACCTGCTAAACCAACCTGAATTTGACCAGCTACCCTACGTACCCACAATGAATAGTAGTCAGACACAGTTCACGAAAACCTGAGCCAAATTCAAATGGGTTGGGTTAGGGTCGACCCCCCATAACCTGCATGACCCACATAAAATGTCAAGGGAGTAAAAAATAAATAAATAAACTAACTAACTAACTAACTAACCCTACTCTCCGCTATATGCACATAACATATTATATATTATAGAAGTCACTCCAATCTCCTCCCCTTTATTATATAAAATATCATAAATTCACAACAAATATAGTATATATTTACAGGGAGATGCTCTCATAGGAGCATCTCCCATATTAAATAAATCTTGATTTAATTTTACTTTCTTGCTTTTTTTTTTTTTTCTTTTTTAGAAAAAATGGTTGGACCATCAGTATACTTTGACTTTGGCCATGATGACTCAACCCCAAAATTGGGGCAAGTTGAGGAGTCCACACTAATCTACAATTGGCTCTAGTACCTCAAGAAAAAGGTCCCAAACTTCTCGTGTTTGGATTGTGTGTGTTTTTTTTTTCTTTGTTTTTGGGTAACCTAGCGAAAGGGGATGAGACCTAAGAGAGAGTTCTTGCACCCACACGAGAAGATGTCCCGCACAAGCAAAAAGAAGGCCCACACAAGTGGGAAAGAAGCCCACACAAGTGAGAAGGTGAGAATTGCCACCACTTACCAATGAGGTAAGTGGCCATTCTCATTTGGACCTTATGTTTTGAAGAGGTTACTTCTAAAGATGTTGCTGGAAACGTTGTTCCCCATTTCTCTCCTTTGAAGAATTGGCGAAGCAGTCCTTCGCCCCACAATTTAACAGGATTCAAAATAATAGATAGAAATGATGCCATAATTTTTTTTTAGAAAAGAAAAGGAGAATTTAAAGTTTATTTTCAAAATATACACGTAGAAGTTGCATTAACTCTAGATTTATGGACTTCGGAATAAAATATTAGATATATTTCAGTAACTGCACATTACATAGATGCACATTGGATAATGAACAAAAGAATCATTTTCATTAGTTTATTTGAATACTCACAAACTGGCCCTATGATAGGGTCCGCTATTTTAGAAAAAAATAGAGAATATCACATTGACAATAAAATTATTTCTATGACCTTAGATAATGTAAGAACCAATAATGGTTCCATTGATCTAATAAAAAATATGATTCCACTTAATATACATGGGATCCTTTTTTGCAATAGATGTACATGTCACGTCTTAAATCTTATATTACAAGATGGTTTAAAATTTATTTAGCCTATATTTTGCAATATAAAATACACTATATCTTTCATTTTTACAACTCCTTCTCGAAGACAAACTTGTAGCCAAATGTGTATAAGTCTTAATAAAGATCCTAACAAAACCAAATGTAAAGCATTGGTGGAATTACACCTTTAAAATATTAAAAGAGACTTTAAGTTATAAAGATGAAATTAATCAAATATTGTGCTTTACATTTAGAAAAGTTTCTTATAAATGGAAACGATTTGAAAATTATTGACATAATAAAACAATTTTAAGAAATTTTTTTATGATGCAACAATATCTTTTCCCAAAGGTATATTACCCCACCTTAAGTCATGATTTAAATCACTCCTATGAAATTAGTATTGCTTTTAAAAAATACGGAGATATTATTATTTTCAAGGATATGTGCGTAGCAATGGAAGCTAAATTTAGACAATATTGGAGACAAGCTCCATTAGTATTTGTTTAGGCACTATATTAGATCATATATTTAAATTAAGATCATTAGAATTATTACTGGAAGAAATAAATAATAATATGCAAACCATCAATATAAATAATATATGTTCACTATCAAAGGTTGTTTAGAAGAACTTTTTACAAAGTACTCCACCAAAATGGATAGAACAGAGAAACAACTTATACCCATGTCCAGTCACAAGTAGGAAGCTGGAAAGCAGCATAGAATCTTCTTACGTCCAATTGAGGCAACTGATCTTTCAGTCAAAATATAAATGAGTTGATAGTTTATTGTGAAGCTAGCACGCATATGACGTCAGTCTACACGAGGACGCCAGCACTTTCAACCTTTTGCCCTTGTAGAAAGCAAATGAAAATAGATTAGCATGCCTTCCACCACACTCATGATATAATAACAATTCTTATGTCTGCAGTTGCATTCGGAGCAAGCTTGCAGTGCATTTAGGCATGTCTTCAACAACGGACAAGATTACTAGAAGAAACAGTAGAAACATACATATGCCTACAAGATTGGCTTTCAGCGGACGAGAGGAAGCAACAAATAATTGACCAAGAAGAATTAGAATACGAGATGGGTGCATTAGAATATCAGAAAAGTAATTTGTAAATTTCATCAAAATATCATACTTGTAACTTGTAACTTTTAAATATCATAGATGTCCATGTAATTAGAAATATTTTTTTTTAATAATATGTAATTAGAAATATCACATAATATATTTTTCATTATTGTAAATTTATTTTCCAAGTTGGAAATATTTCAAATTTGTAGGTTTTTTTTCAAGAAAACTATGAAAGATGTATGTTTTCTTTCAAGTTGTACACTATATTTTTATGAATTAATGAAATTGTCTTCATTTTTTTTCATGAAGTTCTAAGTTGCGTTTTCCAATTAAAAAAGCACATGGGTCAACCCAGTCCAATACCGCCGGAACTAACCGGCACGACCTTCCCTAGGCACAACATGGCATGGCCTATGAACGTTCATAAGCCTACACAGCAGTGTTGTCAACCCGTCACAGCCTATTTTACATCCCTAACCGTACCTCATCCTCCTGATCACCCCTACATGCATGCAGGGGCTAGCTACTATAGGATATAATCTATATATATATATATATATATATAGAGAGAGAGAGAGAGAGAGAGTAAAAAGGATGAGATGCATAAAAGTGATTCGACAAAGCCTTGGGAGTGTTTGATGTAGACTAACTTAGGTAGCAACTTCATGGAGGAAAGGATTTTTGTACATCTAATTGTTCAATAGGCCACTCAATTGTATTGCAGAAGAAAGAGAAACACGTGATACCCCAATGGCAAGGGTGTCTCATCTCACAGACTTGTGCATGGATCAATCTTTAGGCGGGTAGGTTGTCTCACAAGTTTGTACCACTAGCCATCTAGCAATATATATAGGAAAAGTTCCAAAACAGGGCTCAAGTTTTTTCAAAATTTCAAATCAGGACAAAATAAAAATCACATTTCAAATCAGGACTTAAGTTTTCCATTTACATTTCAAATCGAGACATCAACGAAAAATTGAGTTTTCCGGAAAATTTTTCCTCCATGCTTTTCAAAATACCCAAAATGCCCCCAAACCCTTTCCTTCTCCCCCTCAACCACCATTGTTCTTTAAGCCAATTTCCCTTCACTCCCCTCAACAAAGAAAAAGGGAAAAAGCTATTGTTCCAATGTCGTTCTGGTTTTGAGATCCATGTTGGAAAATCCCATCCAATATATACAGTCCCCACTCCCTTGATTTAGTGTCAGTGTAGAAATTGCAGGACCTCAAAGTGGACATGATCTCCCCACTCAGGTTGGTCATTCTTTGTCTTTTTGTTAATTTAATCTGATAGGTTTTGACATTTCAATACAAGTAAGGTTCCCACGATCGAGACCGTCACCATGGATGATCTCAAGAATGAGGTCAGATTCGATCTCGAGTCAATAGTAGCACCTCATCCGCGTCTAGAAGCAGAAGTACGTCCTATACGACCCCTCTTCTACAGGAAAGATGAGCTTCGTCTCCAACATGGCAAGGTTCCTCTGCTACGTCATCAATCTCTCCTCGTCAAGAATGACTCCGAGCTCCAGCTGCTCCTGCAAACGAGAAACAAAGAAAGTGAGTTTATTAGGGATCATGTGGTGAAGGACTAGAAGCTTTTCCTGAATATAGAGGAGGTTTTTCTGAGCAGGAGTGAGTCTGAGTTCCATTGAAATTGGTGAGATCCCGATGGTAAACTAGAGCAGGGTCTGGGGAAGATCGGATGGCAGCCTAGGGAGGGTGTGTCACAACCGATATCGTATACAAACATGGTGGTTGGAGGGAGGAATAGAAACCAGTTAAGGTCAGTTAGGGTATCTTGAAAAAAATAGAGGGAAAAGTAAAAGTTAATTTGTCTACCGATATCTTGATTTGAAATGAAAATGGAAACTTTAAGTCCTGATTTGAAATGTGAGTTATGTTTTCTCCTTATTTGAATCTGAGCAAAATTTGAGCCCTATTTTGAAATTCTTCCCATATATATAGTGCAACCAATCTGATTAGTGCAACCATTCTGATTAATGGGGTACCAAAAGGCCTGATTATCCCATCTAGAGGTTTGAGATAGGGTGACCCTCTCTTTCAATATTTGTTTCTATTGTGTCCAGAAGGACTTACGTCCCTGTTGAGACGTGCATAGCAAGAAAGAAAAATCACAAGCCTAAATATATGCGTTGGAGCACCTCAGATCAATCATCTGTTTTTTGTGAATGACAGCCTTCTATTCTACCGGGCTATAATGGAGGAGAATATACATGTGCAACACCTTCTCAAAGTATATGAGGAAGACTCATGGCAGAAATTCAACAAAGAAAAGACTTCTCTTCTTTTCAATAAGAACACTAGCCATGAGGACCATGACAAGATCAAAGCTACTTAAGGGGAGTGGATGATATCAAACAACATGAGAAGTATCTAGGGGTACCCTCCCTTGTTGGGCAATCAAAGAAATGGGCTTTCATGGAATTAAAGGAATGAGTGTGGAAAAAGTTGCAGGGATGGAAGGAGAAGTCACTTTCACAAGCTAGGAGAGAGATTCTGATTAAAATGGTAGCACAAGTGATCCGAACTTATGCCATGAGTTGTTTCAAACTACCATCCAGTCTCTACAAAGAGTTCACAAGTATGATGGCAAGGTTTCGGTGGAGACAACGAAGTAATCAAAGAAAGATTCATTGGGAGAGCTTGGATAATTTATGCGAGTACTCCAAATAAAGTGGAGGCATGTGTTAAAGAGATTTGGAAGCTTTCAATTTAGCTCTCCTAGCAAAGCAAGGTTGGAGGCTTATGCATATCCATCAATCTTTGTTTTACAAGGTATTTAAAGCAAAATATTTTCCACGTGTTTCTTTCCTCCAATCTAGTATTGGCAAGAACTCATCTTTTGTATGGAAAGATATCTATGAAGCTAAGAAAATCCTGATGGAGGGGTGCAGATGGAGAGTGGGAGATGGCCGGAAAATAAAGATCTGGGGTGACAAATGGCTACCAACTCCTATGACCTACAAAGTTACTAGTACACCAAGAAGGGTTTTAGAAGATGATGTTATGGTGAGTATTCTCATTGACCAAGCCACGAGAAAATGGGATATACAGAAGGTGTGTGAGGTTTTCTTCCCGAATGAAGCAGAGGTGATTCTAAAGATCCCTTTGAGCTCTCATGTGACAAATGATATATTGAAATGGGCTAAGAATAAATCGGGAGAGTTCTCTATTAATGTGTTGACATGGTTGCATCAAGTTCTAAGAAAACAGAGGCATAGGGGAAAACTCTAGCACGGGGGCATGAAGGAAGTTTTGGATGCGGTTATGGAATATGAAGATCCTAAATAAGATCAAGACTTTTGCATGGAGAACATGCAAGGATATCTTACCCACTAACGCAAATCTTAAAAAAAGTGTCATATTATTGCATAGTCCGCTTGTGAATTCTATGTGGTTGAGACAACAGATGGTATGAATGCTCTATTCTCTTGTCCACATGTATATCGGGTGTGGAGGGATTGCTTCCCTGGTATAGATTTCAGTCATATCATGCAGCATAATTTTGCCTTATTTCCCTAGGACTTAGTAGAAAAGGACCCAACATTTGATTTGGAACTTCTCTTTACCATAGCGTAGGGACTTTGGAATAGGAGAAATTCATTCATTCATAATAGTGAGACACGGGATTCATGGCTGGTTGTTGACAAGGCAAGGAAATTGGTACGTGCTTTTAAATGCACTCATATTCAAAAGAGTAGCCTGATAAGTGTTAAATATTGCATATTTTATCCTTTATTAATCTAAATTTTATCGGCATCTCATATGCATATCATTTGTTTTACACGGAGATTTTATCATTCTACCACATTAATGGATTATCAGATTATCATGCATAAATCCGATTATTTATAGCGCATTTTTTATGTAATTTCTCTTGTGTAGGTGGACCCCGCAACTACCCCAACCTTCCGGCTAGTGTCCCAAGGCATCAAGAAGAGATTTCAATAAAGAAGTTACATGAAGAAATCTTGGTGAAGAAATCTTGGAGAAGTGTTGAAGAATTTCAAGATAAGAGGATAAGACTTTAAGGATAAAAGAAGTCATTTTTTAACACAAAGAAATGATTAATGTATTGGTTAGAGCTTGGGTTGCTATAAAATACGTTATGGGTTCAAATCCCAACAATTATATTAGAAGAAAAGTTTGTTGCAACCAATTAAATTGAAGCAATCCATGTGAAAGTATAAGAGCAAATGAGCCAATCAAAAAGCCTTCTTCAATGTTTCTATAAATTGAAATGTTTTTGTAGAGAAAACATTCAAATTTGATTACATATTCAAATTAATTACATATTATTTTTTTTACACATATGCTTTTTAGAAGGAAAGTTTGTTGCAAGCCTTCTTCAATGTTTCTATAAATTGGAATGTTTTTGTAGAGAAAAATTAAGGAAATCTTTTGGCAAGTTAGTCTTTTTGTAATTTTATTTTTACGTTTAGATTGTAATTAGGAGCTTCTTTGTAACTAATCTAGAGAGAGTGTGTAATTGAAGATCATTAATGAAAATTTGAAGCTCTTTCTTGATGTTTATTGGCTAAAGCTCTTGGATTAGGCTCTACTTTTGAAGCTAAGTAATATGATTTGTTCAATTACATGCATGTTTTAGTTTAACTTTTCTATTTATGCCTTGATTGATTAGTAGATTTTAGATCTAATTGTGCTAATCTCTCTCATTTCTCATGCTCTATCTCTACACTTGATGCTTGGATAATCTCAATTGATGCTTTGTAGTTTGATTAAGTTCTCTCACATTGCATCCTCTAGAGCCCTTATCTTTGATTTTTTATGCCTTGATTTTGATAATTTATTGTTAGGGTAGCTATATGATGATCTAGAAACTTGGCATTGTTATATCATCCAATCCAATTAGGCAAGAGATTACTAATTGGATTGTAGATTTGGGAGTTGAATTAGAACATATATTGTTTGAATCAATTACAAACTTAGTGGATTTTGAATTGCATAATCTCTTATTTTTATTGTTGTTAACATAAATCTTTATTTGATTTGTTATTTTCACTTCTAGATTTTTAGATACACATTTCACACAACTTGTTTTAAAATCCTCACATTTCACACTACATCTTTACCTTAAATCTTTCATTTCCAACCACCATTCATCCACTAATTTAGTGTAGTTTGTTAGATTAACTTAGATCTTATTAAATTCATATTTTTTATTGTTAATTAGTTGTTTACATTGCATAGTTTATTAGTTTTATTTTTTCCACTTCATTTGTTTATATTAACTATATCTTAGTTCAACTCTCATTTAATTGGATTCATTGCTTGTTCCATCTTCTCTCCGTGGGATCAATAATCCAGACTCATTAGTCTTTTACTACTTGACGATACCGTAGTCTTGCGATTAAGCGTTGCACATATAAGTGTCGATCCTAGCCTGAATAAAGAGAAGACTCTATGTTGGAATCCTTCATCAACAGGTGTTCTCAAGCTTAATGTGGATGGTGCTCCATTTGATAAGATACAAAAAACGAGAGTTGGTGCTATTCTTAAAGATGAGGTTGGTAACGTGATTATGACCATGAGTAAAATAGAAAATGGCGTGGCCAACGCTGATGACATTGAAACAGTAGTAGCATTAAGAGCAATTCAGATGGTTTTTCACATTGGGGTGAGCAGTATTATCTAAAAGTGGGACTCAATGTGGGTGATGGATGCACTAAAGTCTTCCGGTACAAATATGTCAAGGCAAGGACCTTTGTTTAAGGAAATTAAAGTGTTGATGTATCATTTCAATAAGTCTGAAGCGCGACATGTGGGAAGAGAGGGAAATAGAATTGCTTATAAATTAGCTAGGCATGCCCGTTATGCGGATGATATGGTGGTTTGGTGGCACTCCACCCCATACTTGATTAAGTAATATGTAAGCATTGATACGATGTTAGAATTTTAATAATATTTTAGAGAGTCTTCCTATAGAAGAAAAAAAAGAAACTATAAGCATATTGGTTAACTTTGTAGACACATTTGTGGTCTGCTACATTGTGGTGCCAGAACATGAGACCAGCAACCATGTCCCAAATTTGATGATTGCATTGAGCTCAACAACCATCACTTTATACCATCTAATATGTTTTGACCTAGAACAAACTGGATTAGGCAAACAAAAGCTTATGATCAAAGTCGTCATCATCATCATCATCGGAGCCTTATCCTATCTATATTGGGGTCAGCTACATGAGTTCTATTCTCCATCTCAGTATATCCTGGGCCAAATCCTCAAATATGATGAATTCTTCATATCCAACTTTACTACTTTAATCCGTGTCCTCTTCAGCATAACCGTTTTTAGGCCACCAACTTGCATAGAAAGACTTTTCGTCACCATGTTGTTGGAATAGGGTGGACATGTCCAAAAGTCATCGCTAAACAAACTAAAAAAAATCAAGGTAAAAAGGTCCTAGTGAAAGTTATTGCATTTTATGAGGATTATTATCTTAAATAAACATGAGGTCCTAATGAAAGTTATTGCATTTTATGAGGATTATTATCTTTAATAAACATGAGCTTACATAATTGTACTTTGTACAATTTACAAAATCAATAATTTTGTTGGACTTGTGATATTGGATAAGTACTAAAGGAGTCTCTAACCCTTAAGGCCTACATAATTGTACTTTGTACAATTTACAAGATCAATAATCTTGCTGCACTCTTGATATTGGATAAGTACTAAAGGAGTCTCCAACCCTTAAGGCCTTAGAGCATCCAAGTTTAATCTCAATAAATAGAAATTATCAAACTTGTCATTTCTTAGGGATTTTAGGAAGAACTAAGTTCGATAATGATATGATCATTACTAAGACAACAATAGATAGGCATTTTAAGCTAGTAAGTGGTCAAGTGAAATAAGGGTGGTAGAGAAATAGTCAAATGTGTGATTTTGGAGACCCAAACTCATGTCTAAAGATAAAAACAAATAAATAAATTTGAGAACATGGGTTATACATGTAGACATGAGTTAAAGAGACATTGAAAATGAAAGAACATGAAGCTCATTTGTAAATGTGGATTTTACCAAAAAATCCTCTAAGACTAAGTGGAGACCAAAAGGACCCAAAGTATAGTTATCCACTGTCCTAGGGGCCCTTTCCAGGTTATATATATATATATATAATATTTTCTAAGTAGGGATATCTCCGCTCCCATATTCTTTAAAGCCCACCCAAATCTCTTCTTCTCCATGAGCTTTCTCCTTCCTCCTCGTTTCTCCTCCGTAAGCTTTTTTCTTCCTTCTCTACTATTCCCCTCCACAAGCTTCCCTCTTTTCTTCTTCTTCCTTCTCTTTTCTCTTCGATGAGTTTTCTTTTTCTTCTTCATCTCCTTTTTCCTTCTGCCTTCTTTCATCTTAAACTACCTCTACTCTCCTCCATCAATGGTGAGCACCGGCTACCACAAGGTGACCCTAAGTTACTTCTCTTCCCTCCATTTTTTTGCTTCTTCCCCATTTGCCTCTTCCAGCTATTCGCTACTTATCCCTCAACCATGGCCAACCCCAACTAATTGTAAGGGGATTTTTCCGCCTAACACATTTAGCAAGTACCCCACCTGATTTCCCCGTCCGACACATTTATCACACTCGATTAAGCGAGGGTATCCCCGCCCAACATAGTCAAAACACTTAGTTAGGTCAGTGTTTTAATTCTCATGAACGGGGATATATCCCTACCCACTCGTGAATGGTTGAACAGGGATATCCCCGCTCATCGAAAAAGCGAAAAAAGGATAAAAATTTAGTATCCCCTCTCATGTATAAACCAATGGCGATATCACTGCTCAATGAAAATGCGGGAAAAAGGACAAAAAAAAAAGTGACGGGAAGACCTACATGGTCTATATTAGAACTTAAAGGCCTTTTTTGTCTTCAACGAGTCTAAGGGGGGATTTTCCAATAAAACATCCTCCAGAATTATTTTAAAGTCTATGAATGTGTAGAATCTGAAAGTGACCCAAGGTCATGGGAAACAGTAGAGGAAGTTTCTATCTCAAATGAAGTTATACTATTCAAAAAGCATATTTCTTGAAAGGAAAATATATATTGTCTTTCACCAGTCTTTACTTTTGAGCTTCATTATCCTTTATAGATCATGTATAACTTGTTTTGAAGGTCTTTTCTTTTCTGTGAATCATCTTGGAAGTTAATTAAACATCTATGATATTTTATTTTAGATATTTTACTTATATTTTATTATTTCAATCTCCACGATGGAACTCTCAAAATAAGAAAAAAAGATTTTATTTATTTATTTGTTTAAGCTTTTATAAGTTGTTAGTTGTGTAACTACGAGAAGATTAATAATTCATATAAAAAAATCATTTAGGATAATAGACTATACATTTACAATTTAACTATGTTAGTTACTGTTCACTAAAGCTCACGCTAAATGAGACCGACATATGTTTACTAGTAATGTTGAGTTAATGAAAAAGAATCACACAATATGAGTTCCTATGTATAAGATAGTAACTATACTTAACTTTGTAGGGACCTGAAGATATATAAATGGAAACAAAAAAGATGAGACTTTAACAGTGCCAGCGCTGATGATGATACAAATGGACCACAAAATACCTTTGCATGATAATGAGGTCTCTAAAAATTACAATGCGTGAACCATGTTTGCCAAAAATAGATGAGATTTAATTAACTCTGGATGTTGCTCACAATGAAAGTATACATTGTTAGAATTCTTCTAATAAATAGAAACCTTGTCTATGAAGAAAATCTTCTTGTGGGCCCTTGTGATGATTATGAAGCAACACATTTTCTTTATTTTAATAACAATTATGAAAGTATACATTGTTAGAATTCTTCTTATAAATAGAAACCTTGTCTCCGAAGAAAATCTTCTTGTGGGGCACTTTTGATGATTATGAAGCAACACATTTTCTTTATTTTAATAACAATTAGTTGTATAATAAAAATCTAATGGCAGTAAGCCGATTTTTCTTGACCCATCAATATTGTAAGCTAGAATGAACATGACTTAATTTTTATCAATCATAAGATTAAATACAACTGAAAAGAGGTGATTTCCTCCAAATAGTTTTTTTTTTTAATGAAGTTATTGATAATTATAAAAGGATGGACCAACACATTGGTTGAGTGGCGTTGGAACCTTGGTAATATAGATATTCTTAAGAAATAATCCTTGGGTCTTCAAGATTAATGTATCACTCCTGACCAGTAGCCCAACATAAGCAATAAAAAATAAACTATAAAAGGACAAGCTGGGGCTCCAATCTAATCTTCAATGTTCTTACATGGGCTTTGTTGGTCTTGTATATATATAACACCATAAGAAAATGTAATTTTTTCACAAATGGAAAGAATCAACATCTTCCAATCCTAAATTGCTAAAATACCCCCAACTCTAAAACGGCCCACCAATGCTACAATGCCATTAAGTGCAAACAGATAGGTAAAGTTGTAATTCTACAAGAGTGGGTTTCATGAGTTGTTACAAATATCCCATTCGGGGCTCGTTCATGTACAAGAGCATTAAAGCTTTTACAAGAGCAATCCTCCAGAGGTAAGTGGTTTCTTTCTCACATCTCATTTTGGAAAGAGGATTTTATGTTGTGGTATAAGTCTTTTTCCATATTTCCTTCCCTTTCATTGTTTGTGTCTAGATCTTGATAGATATGAAGTGACTCTAACATATGATGGTGTTGTAGGCTTTGATTCCATAAGCTAATCTTGTTGTTTTTATTGTTTTTGCATTACATATGCATCTACATGTTTTTTCTTGAGATCTTTGGGGCCATGTTTGTATATTCTTAGTATGCATCTTAAAAAATAGAAACTTTCTTAAGTAATAGCTTTAGCATGGTTTTAAATATCAGATAATTTTTTTGGGTTACAAGAAAACAATACCAAATTCTATCCTTTTCTAGCCTACACAACCAATATTTGTTTGATCATATGAGCCAATGGTTTGATACATGCTAGGGTGATTAAGGTTTAGTGTTGTTTCTCTTTTAGGGGTATTTGCCTACAAAAATCCCCTTAAAACCTAGAAAAATGGAGGGACCAAATATTAAATATATATTAACATCAGAGGGCCTCCCTGTGATTTTTGACTTTTTTGCCTTTATCCCACGATATCATTTAATGTTAGGTATATCTTGGGCCAAATTGTGCGTTGTTTTTCTAAATTATGTCTTCTCCCTTGGACTACGAAGAGGAAGATTACTCATGTGGTTTGCAAGTCAGATAGGAAAACTTTTACCCATTGTCCTCTTTGAGAGCTTGTGGTTTGTACAAAAAAATGAAACAAGTTAGAAAGATGTTTCCGAAAAGAACCCTGAATTTGCACATTGTTCGCTCGAGCGTGGGTTAGGTTCGCTCGAGCGCTTGGACTAAACATCCAATTATTTACGTTCCGTGTGTCAGGCTCGAATGCGGAAGTAATTAAAAGCCTGAGCGCGTAGTCCTCTGTTTGGGATCCACTCGAGCAAGGATGAGCATCCACTCGAGCGGCTAGTGTATTTTCAGCCTTCTTGATTTTTCTTCTCGAAACTTCGATCTAGACAGTCCAATCTATAAAATACATGATAAACTGTGAATCTCAGTTTTGTCCATAACCCAATGAATTTGCCAACACTCAATTTCCTTACAATATAATTTAGAATGCCTTTACTTCTATAATCATCGCCTACAGTTTTAAAAGACACTTTCGTCTGCTTGCCGAAAACACAAGATTTGTGTTCCCCCTTGTTTGCTTACAAATAATAACCAAAGAGAGTATTTATTAGATATTAGCCTTAATTGAGTGGGCCCCAAGAAAAATAATCATCAGCCCAATGGGCCTTTTGAGCAAAACCCAACATTTGATTTCTATAAGATTTAAAATTTTCCGTCTTCAACCTACGGATTGCATGAGTACTCTTTCCCTCTTGGAAGTCCAAAGTGAGAAGATACAGGGAAGAAGAACACCCTGTAATATTGTGGGATATACTTGACATTTGACTTTATTATGGGATGAGAGCCAAAAAAAAAAAAGCTAATAGTGAAGGAAGACCTTAGGTAGTAAGCACTATGTACTTTTTCTTTCATATGTTGCTTGAAAAACAATATGAATGTGTTTAACTTGGTAGATAACTAGTTAGGGTAGTAACTAGGTTAGACCACACCCAAAACTTTACTAGATCAACTAGTGAAATATGGGATTAGGGTCAATGTTGGAATAATAACAATATTTTATCCAACTTATATACGACTTCTATGGTAGGATGCTTATTGTTGCTTCTAAAACTAGAATGTGACTAGGTTATAGTTCACTAGAGCTACAAAATAAAAAAAGAATTTAAAAAAAAAACTACAAGAGAATTTAGGGATTATAACCATTTGAAAAAAAAAGATTAGGTCCTTCAGAAATTACAAGCCATCAGATGCATGGCAATGAAATCGATTTTTCCATTTTAGTAATCTATTTCATAACATTAGATTGATCAACTTGCAAATGGACATGATTTTTTGTGTTAAGTGGCTAAATATATATATATATATATATATGTATCTCAAAGCACTTTTGTATTAAGTAGAGTTGGCTTCACAAATTTTTTTGTTTGTTGTACATTAAAGCATACATAAATCATGAATCCCTAGACAGATGCTCCGACGTGCACCAGCCCAAATTGATCTAGTGGGTGTCATTTGATTTTCAAACATAGCCTATTTCTTTAGATGTATTTTAGACAATAATGTCTATTGTTGGGGTTTCTGACATTGACATAGTAGCTATGCTCTTGGAATTTCAAATGCTCTGTTTCATTAGTGGAATTTTTGAATTCCAAAGAACTTGAAAAAAGTGATAAATATCTTTTAGAATTCTAAGAATCCCGGCATTTCAAAGGGTATATGGGCCATGAGGATTTAAAGCATGCACCACTACAAAATTCCTTTCCTCTCTCTCTCTCTCTCTCTCTCTCTCTCTCTCATCTTAGAAAGATATGAAGCTTCAATAAAAGAGAGAAAAAACCTAAAAAGACTCTTGCATTGTTTGAGAAATCAATGCTTTAGTATACTTTCTTTCATTTTCCTATCCATCCTAATGATTAAAAAGTTTTCTAAAAACTGGCTTAGATTTTCAATCTTTAGCTAAAATCATGGCAAACCCATATCAACTCTATTTCGTCTTCTATAGTGATAAGAAATTATAGGAATTGAATTGATGATGGTGTGTTATTAAAAAATATTGGCATTATGAGAAGCATATGCTTGTGATGTTTAATTTTGATATTTGGCAAATGGAAAAGGATAATATTTTTTTCTGAGTTTTCACTATCTGTAATGAGGTTTACGATAGATCTAGATCAAGATTTATAATTGTTTTCCTAATTAGATGCTTCCATGATTTGAAAATATAGAATCAATTCTAATTCTATCATCTAACAAGTTCTTTATTCTCATACAATAGATTTGATGCAACGTATCTCTTACCTTTAATTTTTATGCAACAGCTTCCAAACTTTACTTTTGAATTCCATCACAATCTCAAACCATGTATCCCACATTTCCGTACTGTGTAAACACAGTCCCATCCCAAAGCCATAACACCACCTTCCAACATTTAGAAACCAAAAATCAGTCATTGAATACCACTAATCTCATTTGGGATCCTGTAGCAGCAATGAATTGCCTATCCATACAAGGAACTTCGTCATTGAGAAATCCAAGACAAAAAGAAGGAACAAGGGAATACGACCTCAAAACTCAACTTTTAGGTCATGTTGATGTTGCTGTTGGAAAAAAGAGATCAAAAGAGAGAGAGACTAAGAGGGAAGAAAGGAGACATGGAAAACAAGTTTTGACCATAGCAAAGAAAAAGCTAAAGCGAAAAGTAAAAAATAGAGAAGCAACTGCAAGGCATAGAGTAAGAACAAAGGTATGATGCAACATGTCCATATCTTGATATTATATGGTATGCTCTGACTGTGAGATAATTAATTATTATATTTAATAGTGCTCTTGATGCACATCACTTTTCATATGACACTCTCAATTAGATACTATGTAGTGCAAATTCATTACATTATAATATTGTATGCTGAATGCATGTAGTTGTTATTTATTTAATTGTTTCAAAAATCTGACAACTAGAGGTATGTAGGCTTAAATTTGAGTTGAACCTAATCTAATCAGTAGTTCATTATGGTCAGTAATGTTATAAAATATTCTAGAATAAAAAGTTTTAAGGAGTCTGAAAGAATTCTCATCGAAAACTATATAAAATCAAGAAACTTCTAACATGAAGAAAGAAAATAACACACACGTGCATTTAGGGAAACAAGTCAAGAAATTGTCACGTATCATGGTCTAAATCTAATTGTTATCTAATAAATCCATATCAAGAAATAGACTTGCATATATACAATAGTTAGATCTAGATCTCACAAATCTAGATTTGGATTTGAGACAAGTTACAAAGCTTGAAAGAATTTCAAATTAATAATCTTCAAAATATATTTTTTCTTATAGAACACAATAGCTTCTTGAAATAGGATAATGATTCTAGGTTTGTAGATTTAGAAATTTCATATTAATTAGTGATTGTATTAGAATCTTGATGAAGATACCCTGGTTTGCATGCACAAGGACTTGGGTCTTAATCAAAAAAATTTTAAATCTTAATAGAATTGATTAATATGATTATTCTCTGATTGAAGTAGAGTTTCATACTTAGTTTTCCTAGATTAAAGACTTAAGATATTTGGATAAACAGATACTGTCATCTCTACATATAAGCCCACAATATTTTGCACTATATCTGTAATGTATTTGCAACTTCATTAGTCTTTAGTGATGCTCCCAATCCCATATAAGGAAGAGGGTTGTGCTAACTGGATTGACAACCAATGCCTTTTTCAAGAACCGAAACATAAATTCTAAGGAAACAAGATCCAGTGATCATAGTAGGGCATCACATGTGCATTTATAAAAGGATAATAGATGGTACAAGACAGTGCATGGAGGACTAAAATTTATGAAAAAAGAATGAGTTAAGAGGCATTTTCATGGAATTTGCATTTCCATTTGACCTTGTAATATCAAACACCTAATTCAAAAGGGGAAATAAGCATTTAATTTGAAGGAAGTAGGTGCAGCGGAAGAATGGATCTAAATGAATTGGTTGCAACAAACGCAATAAGGACTACGTTGGCTTGAATCAGACACTAGTTGTGGAGATCTATTACTGCCTACTAGAGATCAGCCACATGTGATTCACTCTTCAAGATCCAAGGGTAAGGATGGACACCCTGGATGTAGAAGATGATGAGGGAGAATAGCAGATCTAGTGGAAGATGTATTGTTGAAAGTTGGTGCTAACTATTATTCTCATGTCTATATATAGCCTTTTGGGGCATGACTGATAAGATCTCTATTCAAATTTGAATTGAGAGATGATAAGGATAATAGGTTGGATAAAACTCTCTCAATTTGAATTTGAATGGAGATATGATAAGGATAAAGAGTTTGATAAAACTTAAACTATTCTTATCCATATCACCATGAGATTCCTTGTGAGGGGTGTTGTGACGTTTTGGTAATTATATATATTATTTATTATTATTATATAATTGATTGTATTTTAATTAAATATGCGATTAGCCTAAGTGGGGACTATGCTAGACTTAGGTTGGTGAGTTAGGCTTGTTGGATAGGTATCTTGACCCATAGTTAATCCGGGCCCAGTTTAGTGGGTATAATCCTTCTCTAAACCAAACTCCTATTTTTTTTTAGAACCCAAACTCTATTCTTTTAAAATTTAAGTTAGACTACAACTCTTTTTCTTATTCCCTATTTATGCACCACCACCACTCTTTTATTTTCACACACAACTCTCTCTCTCTTTTTCAATTTTTCCTGGGTTAGCGCTTTGGGCTTTTGCAGTAGGAATTCTAGACCGTCTCCCTCAACCGCGGACCTCAGGCAAGTACCTAATCTTAATTTATAAATTTAATGCTTGTGTTTCTTTTTGGGTTCGCGTGTGGATGCATGTAGAAACCCCTTTTATGACCTAAGGTTTGATTTTCTCGATTTTGTGATGAGATCTTGCATATAGATGGCCACCATCTGATGGTTCCAAGAATTTGGGGCGTGAGTCATTGTGGAGTTATTTTCTTTTATTAGGTGGGAACCACTGGATGTATTGATCATAGATCAGGTCTGATCACGTGGCCGTACAGGCATGAACGACCTTGAAGATGTGACTGATGTGGGTCTTGATCCATGTGGCCCACTATTTCAATTAATCTTGATGGGCTAGGCGTGATGTCCATTGTTGGAAAATTTGTATAGTTGTTGTGGCGCAGACTCCATGTGACAGAACTAATTCTGTGTGGGAACTGGAAATGAGGGAAGTGGAGATGAGTTAGGATTTGTCATACATGGGGATAAGAGAGAGGTTGGTGATAATGTGGTGGGAGATGACATGGGTTTTGACTTTTTAACACTTGGCCCATTAGATTTTAGAAAATCCCATTGTAATTTTTAATGAAACCAATTAGACCTTTTACTTACTTTGAATGTGGAAAAAAAGATGTTATTGATGGAATCCTTGGATTTTATAAAATTATAAATTAAGATTCGTTATTTTTTATTATTATTTACAAATTAAATTTTAAATTGTATATTTGGTTTTAATATGTTAAAATTATATTTTTGTACTTTATTAATTGGATTTTTAGACCGAGTAAATACCGTCCGGGCAAACGGTATATTACTAACATGGGGTTTAGTACCTCGTATGACCTCGAGGGAAGTCCTAATGGATTTGGGCTCAACTCATCTCTATTGAAAAACCCTTAATTGGGTCTATGCACCATTAATTAAGAGGGGATGTGTTGATCTTTTATCTATTAGAGATTCTTGTGGTTGTCGGGTACGAGACCTTATGTTTGACTATAGGATTGGCTTGTGATTACCCATATGTAAACACAAGTGGGTCCCAGCACAAATGCCAATATAATTACTAAAAGAGTGTAATAATGTGGTCATATAGACGTTCTATTTAGAAAATATGACTGACTAACTTGTAAAGAATATAAGGTTATTTCTAAAGAGAATGTGACTACACAACATAAGATAACATAAGATAAGATAGGAGTCTTAGATATTTGCATTAGAGATGAAAATAGAAAGGAAAAGGGGACTAATAAATAAAAAGTGTCATATAACAAGATGGTGAAATTTGAAAGGGGAAAGGGCAACAACATTTAAACCTCAAACAATTAGGGGGGAAATGAAGTTTGAAAGGAGAAACTATAGTGATATAGAACCAAATAGGTAATTGTGTTAGAAGGATTGCTAAGGAGGTATTTAGAAAATTGAAAAAGAAAAGTAACTCTACTGAAGGAACTTGGTGGTGGAGTGTTAAGATTTAAGAAATCGTGTAAGAGAAAAGACAATTGTAAGAATATTTAACAAGAGAAAAGGAATCCAAAAAAATGAAATGTGTAAGAAAGCTAATAACGAAGTTTAGAATGTAGGAAATGATGCAAAGTCCAAAGAAAATGATGACCTATTTACTAAGTTGGGAACAATAGAAGAAGGTAAAGATATTTCAAGCGTACAAAAATCAGGAAAAAGAAAAGTAGGACTTATATGATCTCAGATATATTAAATGAGACAACTAAAATGTTTTAGTGAAGGAGAATGATACAAAAGAAAGGCTGAAAGAATATTTTAAGAATCTTTTAAACGAAGACTCTACATGAGGCTTAGGACATAGTGTATACTTTATTAGCTAGACATACCTTTTACCGCAGAATTAGGATAACAAAAATAAAGAAAGCATTGGCAAAAATTAAGACAAAAATGGCTAAAGGGCTAGATGCATTCCAGTATAGGCTTGAAAATGTTTAAAAGAAATTGGATGAGTTTGGCTAAGGAAGCTCTTTCATAAGATATCATGGACAAAAAAAATACAGAATTATTAATGGGGAAGAGATTGTTGTAGTATCTATATACAAGAACAACTGAGTTATAAAAATATTTCACCATTTATTGTGGTGCTAAGCTTATGAGTCATACTATTATTTATGGGGAAGAAATCTTAGATAATAGATCAAGAGCTATAAAATTCAATTTGGCTTCATGCTAGAGCGGTCCACTATGGAAGCTATCTTCTCACTTAGGTAATTAATGAAAATACAAAAAGAAAAAAAAATCTTCATATTCTTTTCATCTATCTAGAGATGGCTTACAAGAGGACAACTTGAGATTTTAGTCAATGGATCTCAGATAAAAGAAATGTCTCAAGAGGTTATTTTACCATCACAAAATACACATATGAGAGATCAGTAATGAGTTTGAGAATTACCTATGGAGGCACATGTGGGTTTCTAGTGACCATAACTGCTCAAATTGAAGAGGGAGGTATAGATGTAAAACTAAATGAAAAGGTAAAAGGGATTTATAGAGGATGCAGAAAAGCACAAAGAGAGAACGAAAGAGGAGATGTCTCATTCTAAACCCTAAACCCTTAGGTTAGACGACATATTTTTATTACTGTATCTAACTCTTCAATATTGTATGGAGACCCCTATAATTTTTGGTAAAGACAAGTAAGCCGTGAAGACCATCAAATAATGGTATTTTCTACACTCCCCCTCAAGCTGATGAGTTGAAATTTACAATCCCAAGATTGGAAAAAACTCTGTTCAGCTGATTCCTTGTGACTGCTTTTGTTAGAAAACATGTATGTTGATTTGTAGCGTATGTTGGCTTCAAAGCTATTTCTTCGCTCGCCACATCTCCATAAATGAAATAACAGTCAACTTCTATATGCTTCATCCATTAATGATAAACAAGATTTGTGGCAGTATGAAGAGTAGAATTATTGTCACAATGAAGTAGCATACGCCTTTTACAAATAAAGCCCGATTCATGCATTAGTATCCTTAACCATATCAATTCACATGTTCCATGAGCCATTGGAAGATACTCTAGTTTAGAGCTTAATAAAGCAACTAAAATTTTTCTTTTCACTCTTCCATGAAATCAAATTTCTACTAATTAATGCACAATTCCAAGTGGTTGATCTCCGATCTATCTTAGATCCAGCCCAATTTGCATTAGTGAAAATCTCAATTATCTCAATATCAATATTTCCAAGCTTTGAATACATTATGCCTTGACTTCGAGGCCCTTTTAAGATATTTTAATATTACAAGCTACATGCATAAATTAGTCACAATACTAACAGTAATCCCAATATCATGTCATGTAATGGTTAGGTTATCAACTTCCCAACTAGTCTCTAATACTTTGCTTCTAGTGTTCTTTGTGATCGATGCATACCCTAACAAGGTTGAAGTCAAAATTTCACAAGATAATGGTTGGATCAATTATGACCTATGGAGCAAAATGTTGCGCAATCAAAAAGCAATGTATCTACAAAATAAGGGTAGTAGAGATGAGATTATTGAGATTGATGCAATGTAAAACTAGGAAAGATAGAATCATATAGGAGAGCATTAGGGAGCATTTAGAGCCCATTTCTTTAAAAGAACTCCATGAATTTTATGTTTGGAGGATTTGAGATTCTCCAAATGTTGTCTTCGTTCATGGAATTCTCAAATCCTCCTCTAAAAGAGAGCATCCAAAATTGTTAAAGAAAGGGTGGAATTTGAAAATTCCAAAAGTTAAAAGTTACTTTTTCAGTTGGTAGGAATTTGAAATTCTAGGAATTATGATATTAGGGATAGCATCAATATGTGATAAATCAGTAGAGGCTCATTTGAGGTAGTTTCATGTCAAATGTAGGCTAGCTAAGGCGTTATTGAAGAGAGGTTTTCTTTAGGGATGTAAATGGGTCCCCGATTCTCCAATTATCCAGAAGTTCCAACCAGTTAAAAATCGGGTTTGGCTCCTTATTTAGGCCCCAATAAGTAAATGGATCCGGGTTCAGTTCCACCTTGGCTCGGATCAGAGACCCAACATATTACCTCAATTTTTGAAATCTTCTCCTAAAAGCCATGTTTTTCTAATATCATTCTCTACCTGGACTCGGACCCAGACCCATTCCGTATATGGTTCTGATTCCAGTTCCGGAGCCAAGAAACCGGTTCCAAAACGGTTCTAGGTCCACCATAGACCCGAATCAAAACCGACCCGTTTACAACTGTAGTTTTCTTATCCAAGTTACCCACCAAGGATCACGGGTAGCCTAAAGAGTACATGGATGAAGTAAGAAGAATAGATGTAAAGAAGCACAACTTATCCAAAGATTTGGCCTAGGATAGACCAGAATGAAGAATTTAAATTCATATAGCCAACGACAACATAATTACGGCAAGGCTAGCTTTGATGATGATTGTCACGCCCATAGCCTGAGAAAACAAGACTCCCTAGGAGCGACATATCCGCATGGGGATTTGAGTCACGGACTCATTGTACATTGATCCCTATGAATGGGTTCCCATAGGAATTCGCATGTGCGGTCATAAAAGCCATCACAAATGGGGTACCTTTCAACTTCCTGTAATACCTACGTACATAAACTGTATAATTTACCAAGTATGGTATCCAACATACATCTACCCATAGCATATTTAAATCAATAATAAGCGGTCCATACGATAGCATTAAAGGCTCAAGTTTAAGAGTTAAAGAATGAGATAAAAGAAAGAAGTAGTGAAAGCATAAAGTTAGTTAACTTTTACAACACATAAATAAATAAGTCTATAAACAAGTACAATGAAGCTAAAAATAAACAAGTCTAAAATGATGTCAATAACATGGCCATCGAAACTATAATGTGACGTCCAGGAGCTCAACATATAGATGTCTAGAAGACATTGTCTGAGGGTCCACTTGGCTATCTGCTGAGGAGTCTCTTCTTCAGCCTCCTAGGGAAGGGCATCCAGTTCCTTGCCTTTAACGCCAAGTGTAGCATCATTAGACATAAAGTAAAGCAAGACATGCAAAAAAAATATAAAACATAACATGTAGAATAAATGAGTACCAGTAACAAGAGATGTGAGGTTAAGAAACATAAGCTTGGCATAATCGAAGGATGAATAAGAATGAACATAAGGAATCATGAATAACATGGATACATATTTATTTAGCAAATTGGCATGTCCACATGAGCTATATTTTTCCAAGTAAAGCATTAAATATGAATTAAGTGAGAGCATAAGCATAACATAACATGGTGGTGCCACTAGGAGGCATGGGGCTCAAGAACTCCATCATGGATCTAGAGCACAGGTAAACCCCATAGCATAACCTAATTGCTGCTAGTTCATAAAGTTGACTAAATCCACAATTAGCTGAGTCAAACTAATATGGGATCGAAGCTTAGTGGTGCCGACTCAAGGAATAGAGGTCACGTGTCAAACAATTTTGGTACATATACATAACATATGCATAAGCATAATCATAATATGTAACATGCCATAACATAGGTGTACAAGCATAAAGAACATAAAGAGACGTGAAATAACAGGATACATAGAGCTAAACAAGATAAATGTAGGAGCATGCAACAAGTCATGCAAGAATACTGGAAATGAGAGT
This sequence comes from Camphora micrantha, assembly GCA_003546025.1. Classification (NCBI taxonomy): domain Eukaryota; kingdom Viridiplantae; phylum Streptophyta; class Magnoliopsida; order Laurales; family Lauraceae; genus Camphora; species Camphora micrantha. The sequence goes on along the minus strand of QPKB01000005.1, from coordinate 27,063,238 downwards.
CAAATGCATGCATAAAGATCATATGACGAGTCAATGATGAATGACGAGCCAATCTAAAGGTTCAGGAATGTCCGTTGGCTTCGCCTCCAACATCTTGGCGCTACATAACCCATGGTGTTACACTCATTTAGGGACCTAGAATGCTTTAGGTCAACACCTTTGGCTCGAAGCACACGAATACTAAGATACAGATTTCCATGTGGGTGTATGATAGCTCAAACAAGACCCACATAGGTTTACGAGTCCATTATGCATGAATTAGGCCCAAACTACCTAAGAAACCTGGATTTTACGGTTACCTCACGACTAGCTCACGGTTAGCCATGGGTGGTCTTACGGATAGTAGTAGGCTGACCGCAATGCATTTTTGACGAAAATGTTACATTTTGGAAATTTAACCACTAGATTTCAGCTAGGACTCCACAGTCACCTTATGGTTGATTTACGACTAGCCATAAGCTGACCCTGAGAAAGTCAAGTTCTGGAAAGCTAGCGGCGAGGAGGTGAAGGTTAACTGCTAACCCCGTTTGGTAATTTTACTTGTAAAGTTAAGTCAAGTTAAGTCAAGTTAAACATAAAATCAAAAGCACTTTTTACCATAACTCCCTCCATCTTTTTCAAAAAAAAAAAAAGTCAAAAAGCAACTACATTTATTCGCTAGAAGACAAAAAAACTCAATTTCCCCATACAAAAAGTCAAAAATATTCCATCACAAATAACTAAAAACAAAATACCATCATAACTCACTTATATTTTATTCTTTCTTCTATTTCACTTCATTCCATTTTATTTTAAAAGTAAAATGCCAAACGGCACGATTTGAGTCTTTTGCAAACCCAGTTTTCAGGTGGGATCAATCTCATTCCATTGGAACCTTTGGGAGTCACAATTAGAGAGAGAAATAGAGCTTTCAAGCTCATTAAAGCCCGTGCATTCTTAGGTATGAAAATTCAAACACATGCATTCAACAAAATGAACTAAGATCATGTATTGAGCTAGAAATGGGGTTCCTTTACATGAATAACATAAGAAGCAAGGAATTAGAGCATGCATGCATTGCCATTATAAAAGTTTATTTGTCTTTAATTGATGCTTGACTAATTACCCACGAATTCCAAGCTATCCCCACGAATTCCAAGCTCAAAACAGTGAAACCCCCAAATGCTAGATTGTGAAATATTGGGATCCTACACCACAATGGAAGAATTGGGATTGAATTGACATGCATGCAACGGATCTGGCCTCCCCTAACTGATTCCATACCTGAGGAAGATGACGATGGGTTGGGGAAATAGAAGGAATGAGGGCTTGATGAAGATGAAGTTGTTGAAGGTGATGCTCAAAAGCTCCACATGAAAGACCATTGATTTGGAGAGATTGGAACAAAAGTGGAGAGGTGAATGAGAGGTTCCAACAGAGAAGGGAAAGAAAGAAGAAGAAGGATCGATTGGAAATGGGATTTTTTTTTTTTTTTTTTTTTTTTTCAAGTGGGATTTTCTAGAAATTTGTAGAAAAGTCCAGCTCTAAATGTGTAATGTTAGAAAAGGCATTTTGGGCTAGAATTGGGCCAAATTAAGCTTAAATAGGTTGGGCCCAAACACGAAGTTTGAAGCACACAAGACGAACCTATAGACCCAAAATTATGAAAAAAAAGTCATAAAACTATATATGTAGTCATGGTCAAAACCCCACTAATTACCTAACCAACCACATTAACATCCAAACTAATTAATTAGTCATCTAATTAAGATTAATTAAATACTAACACACTTAGCATGGGTCGGGGTGTTACAATGATGATCGGTATTATATTTGTGCTGTAAAGTGTTTCTTTTTTCCTGCTCATGTAGAGCACCATTAAACGAGAGAATTTATGCAGAAGTATGTAACGGAGAAATGAGCCAAGTAGAGTCATGCTAGCCTTGCCTCATCTTGAGTTGAGAACTAAACAAGCCAAGTTAACTTCATTAGAGATTCGCAGAACCAACTTTAGGTGGCTTGAAAAATACAAGCAAACTGAAGCTTAGCATGTGCCTCATGTATATCAAGCTCAAGTTCAAGTCAAGCATGGCTCATGCCTAAATGTTCTACAACATAAGTTAAATATATAAAATAAGAGGATAAGACATGGAAAGTTTGGATTTTAGAACTAGGCACCATGTCAAGCAAATAGCAAGCAAGGTTAGTCTAATCTTAGCATATGATTATCTCAAGTTCCTGTATACCCCATGAATAGTAGAATATAAACCACTATGGTTGAACTCAAATTGATGTTATAAAATTGAAACAACGATGGTGGTGATGATGATGATGTTGTTTCTTTATATTTTAAAATATTTCAGTGAAAGTGAGTTTGACATGATATAATTAAGTCATTAGTATTCTACTCCTATAATAACTTTTTAAATATCTACATTACATACATTCTATAACATATAACATCGGGTTGTACTTGAGCCGAGGTGAGGAGAACCTAACTTGACTTAAGCTATTGAGAAAAGGGTCTATTTCAAACTTGAGCCTAATCGAGCTAAGCAAGCTTGGCTTTTGAAACCTTAGTCTAGACTTTGGGGTGACAAATGGGTTGGGTCAATCATGATAGGTCGATTGACAATGGATAGCTACAGGTTGAAATCTAACACATATGAATGCCTGTTAACCCATTCAATCTAATTGAACTTGTAGAGTCTTGGTCCAAACCGTGGGCGGAACTAGAGTGGGGCTGGCAGGGGCCATGACCCCCCAAAATTTTAAAAACCCCGCTTTTGTTTACAAGATTTTTATAGATTTTTACATATGCACCCCACCCCACCCCACCCCCCCAACCCAAAAAAAAAAATCAAAAAAGCCCCTATATGTTTTAAAAACTACATTTTCCTACATAGTGGCCCCCCCTAATGAAGAATCTCTGGGTCCGCCCCCGGTCCAAACTCAACCTTTCAAACAAAGATATATCTGATTTATGTTATAGGACAGCAACAAAAAAAAAAAAAAAAAGTTCGGTTCATTCCTTATAAAATAGATTATTCTACATACAAAAATAAACCACCGATTTGTTTGGATGGGTTTAGTTATGGGGATCCACACTAAATCAAGCCATTTAAATAGGTTAGGCGGGCTATGCAAGTTGAGCAAGTTAGCCCGACCTGTTTAAACACGGGTCGGGCTTTTTAGGACCCATGACCGACCTGTAAATCGTGTTTTGCTGGTCAAGTGCAAGTCAGATTAGAAGGTTGGATAAGATTTTTCCACCACTAGTTTTAGTCCCACAAATTTATTTATTTTTTTTCCTTTTCTATTGAAATATTGTATTTGAAATGGGTCAAAGAAATTAATTAAGTCGTCACTTTCTATCGTTTAAATAGAACTTCGTAGCAGAAAAGTGTTGGTGCACACTGGCCCCACTATTTCTCTGGTGTGAAACAATGCCCCTTCATCTCTAGCAAGTGGTGGAATCTACTATTCCCCATCCATTTCTTTTTCTTTCTTTGGTAAATTATTCCCATCAATTGATCATTATAATTTTGAAGAGCAGAGCATACTAGCTAGGCCAAGCATCTAATGTATATGAGTTTCGAATATAAAATACTTATTCACATCTTCTATGTTGCAGGCTTACATTACTCAGCTTGAAATTGAGGTTCAAGATCTGGAAATGAAAACTTATAGGCTCGAGAAAGGTACTTTTATTGTCTGTCAGTATTTCCCCTTTTTAATTATAATTCATAAATAAGTATAAGTAGACTCATCAAGAAATTTCAATATTTTACTAAAATCAGCTATTTTATAGGGATTTTAATTCTGTTGAAATTGCATTTGAGGTTTATTTGGATGTACCCATTATTGCAATATAATGTAATCTTGTGACATCTAATGAAATTTTATTTAAAAAAAAAAAAAAAATCCTTTGGGCCCAGTCCTTAAAGAGGTATTTGAAGCCAGCGCCAAAGATTATAAAATTTGAAATACAAGATTTGCAAGTGATTCGCTCCCCCCACTTTTAATTGTTTCTGTTTTCTTGAAGAGATTGAACACGAGCATGCTGAGAAAGGCCATGGTTCCCAACTGGTAATATGGGGCTGCTTTGGATGAGTACAGTAGCAACTCTTTTCATTGAGACTTTACAGATGCTTAAAACTTTATTTTAACTTGTTTTGATCCCTAGATTGATGTTTTGATTTGTAATGGTTTAATCTTTTTTGATGGAAATGTGTTTTGTAATTTGAAAAGTTAACTTATTCCCTGAGTCTTTTGCATGTGTTAACTTATTCCCATTAACGCTTGGGAGGATAAGACCTTGACTGAATGCATGAAATGTGTTTTCATAATACACGTATTTGGTTACTGGTATTCATATATGAGGAATATTCATGTACATCTATCCCTCACCATAACATGGTGAGGGATAACATACTAGGGTTAACTTTACAATACATCCTAACCATCCACACACATGGAACCCCCTTAAGTACACAAGACCCATTGAATTTTTACCTATCCAAGTAGATTGGACCGTTGGATTGAGGGTCAAATTTTTTCCTTTAATATAAAGTCATTAAATTTGTGGGCCACAATGAAAGGGTTAGAGGGACGAGATTGACTCCAAATTTGATATTTAGTCTCATCCAAGTGGTCTCTTCCCATCCCTCACAAGTCCCATGATTAGTGTGTCCCAAGGTGGGCCCCATTAAGTTTGTCCCTCACCATATGGTGAGGGACTGATGCACAAGAACATCCCCCTTCATATATTACCACACTTGGGCCACATGGGATTTATCCGGCCTCTCCTAGGCCCGTGGGGATTAGTCCGGCCAATAGGGCTTTGACACCCTCCGTTCTAAAAAAAAAATAAAGTATTCATATATTACATAGGTCTTTTGTTATAACTATTTGGTTTGCTTAATAAACTTTGCCATCGAGATGGGTGGCTTAAGGGCCTTCTTATTGAGGTGATGTTTTTTAATGGGTGGTTCTTGATGGTTGTAAAAACTATCATAAAGGCATGAATTCAGTCACACTATTTGGGTTCTCTACCATTGGGATAAAATTCTTTAATACTCTTTGGTAATGACGTGAGGCAATAGGTGGTAATGGCGTGAGGCAATAGGCACAATCAAGTTTGCCTTCGCTTGATTAAATGTGTGGAAGTATGTTTAGATTTTGGAATGCAATGTTATAGACATCAGGAAACTGAAGTGGGTCCACGGGGTGAGATTTTAGTCTGTTTGATAGAATAGATTTACTCTACTTCGCCTTATCCGAACACATGTAAGTAGAAGTTTTTTTTTTTTTTTTTTTTTTCTTTTTCTTTTATTGTACACCAACCATCCAAACACACACAAAATAACTCAAATGTACTTATCCCAAACCTCTTTAACTTTATCTAGTCTTAAACACCTTCTCTTCTTTTACTGGATCCCTCATGCAAATAAATAGGCCTTAGATTGTGGTTCCTTATGATTTAAGCCAATAAGAAAGGTGGCTCCCTTAAATTGATCAAAGGTGATGATTTTATTTAATATTATCACCTTGGTTACCAGAAAAATCTCATCGTTAAAACTCTTTCGGAATAAAAGTGACTACTATAAAATGTTTAATGGTGTGTCTAATATAGAAACAGCGACCTGAACAGTACTTATCTCAATGTTTTCTTTGAAAAAGTTCAACAAAGTTGATGATGCCAAAAATGGATTTCGGACACCACCGGTCAAGTATAGAGAAATTAATGTGAAAAATAGAGAAATAGAATGAGAGAGAGGGGGTTTATAGTGGTTCGGTCAGTGTGACTTACGTCCACTTTAAGGTGATGATTTACTTCTCAAGTGTGTAGCGATTACAGAGAATATAGGAAGGTGATGATATATGTTGATTGCGATAGCTTGCCCCTCAGTGCTAGAGGGGTTCTGTGTTTTATAGTCGTCCCCTAACAGATGGGGACGACTCTTCAGCAGCGGACGCTACCTTTTGGCGGAGTCTCCGAACCGCCCTCAAGTGACGAGGCAGATAAGATCTCCTCCGCAAGACTTGGTAAAAGCAGGTTAAAGGTAACGACGCTCTGACTTCGTGGATTCGGACGCGGACCCTACCCATGACGAGTGGATCTAGACCTGGGCTCGACACGGACCCGGGTCATTCAGACCAGACCCAACATCGTGAACTGAATCTCTTGGACTTGACCCGTCATCATGGTTTGGGCCTGACCCGTCGTTGTGGACTGAGTCATTTGGGCCTGACCCATCATTTGCCCCTCAATGTCTCGCGCCAAAGGAAGTTTTGAAAGAAAGACATTTTCAAATATCAAGTTTTTTTTTTTTTTTTTTTTTTTAGAGGAGTCCTGGCGTTCTCGAACTCTATCCGTTGCTTTATGCTCAGACTCTTTCCCCTCTTGATTTGTACAGCAGAGTCTTTGTAGCTTAGGAATCTCTTCTCTACTTCACTTTCTTTCTTCGTCTTGGACATCACCAGAATTTACAAATTATTGAAAAATTACATAAATTCCTATGCCTCAAGAATGAGACTTACATGGTAATCTAAACATGGAAATAAAAAGGCTATAGGGAAATTCACCGTGCCTTGCCCTTTCACGGGAAACCAAGGAAACCATGATGCCCTTTACACTTAGCCATAAATAAACCAATAACCAAATAAAAGAAAATAAAAGTCGTGGGCCATATGGAGAGGACATTATTACCTGCAAGTTAGTATCTCATACAACTCATAAAAACATGCTACCACTTCAATATAATATGCTCTTCGCAGAGGGGGTCCGGGGGTGTCCCCCGGTGGTGGTCGAGCTACCCGGTCAGCTCGCGGGGGCCCAGGGGGCAGCGCCCCCGGACCAAAATTTGGTATAAAGGATACCATCCATCATCACATAATGAAAATTTGGCAGTGGGCATGGGCGCCCTGGCATGGGCGCCCTTGGCATTGGAGGCCAGCAGCGGCGGGCCTGGCTTGGGCGCCAGGCTAGGGGAGCAGCGCCGGGCGCCGGGGGCGAGGTAGCATCAGCCACGCTAGGCGCCAGGGAGAGGCAGCAGCCGAACTGGGCGTCAGGGAGAGGCAGCAGCCGAACTGGGCGCCCGAGGCGCTCGGCGTGGAGAAGGCAGCGGCCGAGCTGGGCACCCTCGAGAGACAGCAAAGGCCGAGGCCGAGATGGCTGAAGCACGGCCGAGATGGAGACTGCAGAAGCAGCCGAGGTCGAGATGGCTGAAGCACCGGCTGAGATGGAGACTGCAGAAGCAGCCGAGGCCGAGATGGCTGAAGCACGGCCGAGATGGAGACTACAGAAGCAACCGAGGCCGAGATGGCTGAAGGCGAGAGTGCCGAGATGAGTGAAGCTACAGCCGAGATGAAACAGCAGCGACCGAGCTGAGGCGCTTGCGCGTGGAGAAGCAGTACGACCGAGCTGGACGCCCCTAGCTCCAGGCCTGAGGAGATAGCAGCAGGGACTGCAAGGGCGACCAGGAAGTGACCTGGGCGAGCTGGGGCTGCCTTAGGAACTTTGGGCGTTATGGAGGAGGCTGGCCTTGGCGTACGGGCATCAAGAGGCGCCACTTTGGGCGAGCTAAAGGGGGTCTGGTTGCCCTGTGGATGATGGGTAGACTCATTTGAGTGGCCAGACAACTAATTTAATGTAGTACCTCGGGTTGCAGATGACCTGAGTTTCAAGATCCTTTTGAAACTGTGCTTTTCGGCCGCTAAGCTGAAGATAGACTGCCTGTTTGAGAACAGTGCAGAGGTAGGCCAAGCTTTTTTGGCGACCCGCGAGAGAGCCGCTAAGCTGGAGATAGGTTGCCTGTTTGAGAACAGTGCAGAGGTAGGCCAAGCTTTTTGGCGACCCGCGAGAGAGCCGCTAAGCTGGAGATAGGCTGCCTGTTTGAGAACAGTGCAGAGGTAGGCCAAGCTTTTTGACGACTCACGAGAGAGCCGCTAAACTGGAGATAGGCTGTCTGTTTGAGAACAGTGCAGAGGTAGACCAAGCTTTTTGGCGACCCGCGAGAGAGCCGCTAAGCTGGAGGTAGATTACATGTTTAAAAACAGTGCAGAGAGGCAGGTTTAGCTTCTGAAAGAGAAAAGCCAATGTATACTCTTTTGTCCTGATGTTTTTCAATTAATACAAGAGGGGTGAGTCATCCTTTCGGATCCAAGATTTCAATTTACAACGCTTCCTGCGTCTTCTTGACCCTCATCGAGGAGACGTAGCATTCCCTTGATGCTACCTGGTCCCCTCTTACTTCCCCGATTCCATTCGGGGTTGGAAAGCGGAGGATGAGATAATAGGTGGAGAGGATGGCTCCGAAGGCATTAAGAGCTGGTCGCCCTAAAATGATATTATAGGCTGATGGGCAGTCTATCACCAGAAAGTTAACCATTGTAGTGGAATTTCGGGATGCTGCCCCGGCAGTGACTGGTAGCGTGATTGCTCCTAGGGGATACACCTTCTCCCCTGAAAACCCGATGAGGGGGGATTTGACAGGCTGCAGTCTCTCCCGGCCCAGCTTCAGCTCGTCATAAGCTTCTATAAATAGGATATCTGCAGAGCTTCCACTATCCACCAAGATTCTTCGCACCTTGAAATTGGCGACAGTCATGGAGAGCACCGGAGGGTCATCATGGGGGTGTTGGATCCCTTCCAAATCTTTATCCGAGAAGGATATGATTTCGTTAGCCTCATGCCTGGGCGCCTTAGACGGGTGTGCTTCATCAGGATGTCTTGCCTCTTTGGTATGAGCCTTCAGGGCGGAGAGTGACTCTGCTAGTCCTCCTGAGATAGTTCGGATTTCCCCAATCGGCTACGGATCCTCGATATTTCGAGGTGGTGGCGGTGGTGGGGCTTGCCCTCTTCCAGCAACATATTGGCGCAGGTAACCACGCTGAATGAGATCTTCAATCTGCTTCTTGAGTTCAAAGCAGTCGTCAGTGTCATGGCCATGGTCGCGATGAAAGCGACAGTATTTAGTCAAGTTCCTGCGATTTGGAGGGGACTTCATCTTCCCAGGCCATTTTACGGTGGGGTCATCTTGTATTTGGAACAAGATGTGCCCAATAGTGGTGTTGAGAGGAGTGAATACTTGTCTGTCTCTGTGCGGAACAGGACTGAGTCGGTCTCTAACGGGTACCCTCTCTGTCCTGCCTCGTTTGTCGCTAGTGTCCTCCTTTTCATCTCTGTCTCGCTCCTCCTTTCTCTTATCCCCTGTTCTGGAGGACTCTCCCCGCCTGGCTCTGGTTATGTCTTCGGCGTTCATATACTTCTGAGCCTTTGCTAGTAGCTCTGGCATATTCTTTGGCGGACGTTTCATCATCGAGAAGAGGAAGCTCGATGAGCGAAGGCCTCCTAGAAAGGCTGTCATTGACACCTTGTCGTCAGGCTCTTCGACCTGAAGTACCTCCTCGTTAAAACGAGTGAGGTAGCTCCTGAGGCTCTCATTTTTGTCATGCTTTATGCTGAGCAGGTGTGTGGCAGGCTTTTGGTGGCGGCGCCCTCCGATGAAGTGCGAGACGAATGACTTGCTCAACTCTCCAAAGGTGGCGATGGAGGCTGGGGCGAGGTTGGCAAACCATTGCCGGGCAGAGCCCTTCAATGTGGTTGGGAACGCCCTGCACATTATTTCGTCAGGGATATTATGCAGTTGCATTTTGCTTTTGTACGTCTCTAAGTGGTCCAACGGATCCTTCCCTCCATCGAACGTCTCTACGGATGGCATCTTGAATTTTTGAGGGAGTGGGTAGTTCACCACGTCAGGCTTCAACGGTGTATCCGTTCGCCCGACTAGATAATCTACCGTCTCTGGTGCCCGAACTCTTATGGCGTTGAAGACATCGCCCAGTTGATTCTGCATTTCTTTGATTTTTTCTTCCCAGTGATTGGGGGCTTCTCTGGACTGATCGTAGAAGTGACTCCCCACTTCTATGCTTTGATTTTCATCTTCCTCCTCTTGGAAATAAGGTTCCTCCCCATTAGAAACAGAGGGAGGAGGTGGAAGACCGCCATGATTCGCTCCACCTGGAGGTGGGGGTCCTCCAACATGAGCTCCACCTTGGGGTAGAGGGACTCTGTGATGGGCGCGACCTTGAGGATCGACCAACAGCACTCCGAGAGGGGGGTTACGAGGAGCTCCTTGGGCGCCGGTGCCCGGTGGATGGGCGCCCAAGCCAGGGCCCGGTGGATGGGTGCCCAGGCCTTGGGCGCCCAGACCTTGGGCGACATGATGATGGGCGCCCAGGCCTTGGGCGCCATGGGGGTGGGCGCCCAGGCCCTGGGCGCCATGCTGATGGTCACCCGGGCGAGGTGCTCCCCTGCGAGGAGCTCCCTGGCGAGGCCCTCCTTGCGCTGCTCCTCCCTGGCCCGCGAGCATGAGCTGCAGGATCTGCTGGTTTTGGGCTACCAACTGCTGCATTGTTGTCAACATTTGTCGAGGAGTGGGATCTGGAGCGGTAGTATTTGGAGGAGGATTATTTGGTGGAGGATTGTCCTCTTCCTCTCGCCTGGAATTGTTTTCTTGTTGCCTCGTCGATCTGGTGGTGGTCACCATAGCTTTTGAAAATGAAGTGTTATGAAGCGGGGATTTTGACGAGTTCCCACAGACGGCGCCAAACTGATGATGCCAAAAATGGATTTCGGACACCACCGGTCAAGTATAGAGAAATTAATGTGAAAAATAAAGAAATAGAATGAGAGAGAGGGGGTTTATAGTGGTTCGGTCAGTGTGACCTACGTCCACTTTAAGGTGATGATTTACTTCTCAAGTGTGTAGCGATTACAGAGAATATAGGAAGGTGATGATATATGTTGATTGCGATAGCTTGCCCCTCAGTGCTAGAGGGGTTCTGTGTTTTATAGTCGTCCCCTAACAGATGGGGACGACTCTTCAGCAGCGGTCGCTACCTTTTGGCGGAGTCTCCGAACCGCCCTCAAGTGACGAGGCAGATAAGATCTCCTCCGCAAGACTTGGTAAAAGCAGGTTAAAGGTAACGACGCTCTGACTTCGTGGATTCGGACCCGGACCCTACCCATGACGAGTGGATCTAGACCTGGGCTCGACACGGACCCGGGTCATTCAGACCTGACCCAACATCGTGAACTGAATCTCTTGGACTTGACCCGTCATCATGGTTTGGGCCTGACCCGTCGTTGTGGACTGAGTCATTTGGGCATGACCCATCAAAAGTCATGGTGAACTTTTCATCCCAACGTCTCTCTGGGTTGATAATCTCTGAAAGTATTACTGGAAAAGCCCTTCGCTTCGGTTGTGAACGCAGACTTTAGTTGTAAATAATCACTATTCTATTTTTTTCAGTGGCGTCTTTCTCAGTTTGGTTTTCGCACTCTGCCGCAGATATCACTACAACATGCCGAACAAAAACCACACTAATCAAATGATTTCTGAGCCTTGGTATATGTAACGTCCCACAGTGCCTATGGGGCTGCTCAGATCTCAGGCTTATATGTGTAATGCCGTTCTTATTTGGTATGATGCGTTTTTAGAACTTGAAGGCTTCTGAGAACAAAACCTTTAGCATGAGTCATGAACGGTGCGCCATCATACTGGGTCAGAGCCGAGAACGGCTCTCCTCTGAGTAGTGGGCATTTTAACGCCCCACATCGCCCATAGGGCTACCCAATCTCAGGCTTATATGTGTAATGTCGTTCTTATTTGGTATGATGCGTTTTTAGAACTTGATGGCTTCCGAGAACAAAACCTTTAGGCATGAGTCATGAATGGTGCGCCCATCATACTGGGTCAGAGCAGAGAACGGCTCTCCTCTGAGTGGTGGGCATTTTAACGCCCCACATCGCCCATAGGGCTACCCAATCTCAGGCTTATATGGGTCGTTACCATAGGCGGTCCATGCTTATTCCTTCAAAAGGATGCTTGTAATTGATCATGGACCTATATGAGAAAAAATCCCAACTTCTAGCCTTAAAAGTCATTATAATGGAAGTCAAGTGGACTAGATTTTTTCCCCTTTATTCATAAGTGAAAGAAGTTGCTGATCCCATATGGGTGTCGGAACCGAACTCGCCGAGAACCTTGTGTGTTCCGATGTGAGGCAGACCTACGAACTCGCTGCGAATACTCTCAGATCTCTCGATGATCAAAAGCAAGGGTTCCCATCTCCTACTTCTCTGGAACCGGTAGTCTGACGCCCCAAACTCTACCACCAAGATTTTAATCTTTATCTGACTCAACCAAATCAAGACTTGTTGGGAGTTCATCCGCGGCAAACCGCCAGGCTCAATCTAGAATGGGCCCCCATGGCAGTCAGGCCACACAATTTTTCCAACAATCTCCCACTTGGCACGAATGCCATAGTTGACAAGCGTGCCAATGTACATCAAATGTGTTTGAGTCCCACGCACATCACATGCCTCGCAAATTCTTCCGTAGGCAACAGTTTGGTGAGAGCATCAGCCATTAATTCCTTAGAAGGCAAATAAGAAATTTCAATTTTTCAATTCTCAGCCTTCTCCCGGACAAAATGATATTTTATCTCAACATGCTTTGATCGGCTGTTAAATTTTGGCATAGTCACCATTGAGATGGCAGGCGTACATTCTACGTTTATTGGAACAAGCTGATCCTCAATGATTAAATCAATACCACATAAAAAGTTTCTTAACCAGATAGCCTCCTGAACTGCGGTTTTACAGGGTATATACTCTGCCTCGGCCATAAACATGGTCGTTGAGGTCTATTTCTTGCTACCACAAGAGATCGCACCTCCCCCCAGAGTATACAGCCTGTAGTTGACTTTCTTTTGTGTAAGTCACCGGCCCAATCCGCATCGGAATAGCCACGCAATTTCAACTCATCACCTTGATAACATAGTTGCAACTTCAAGGTGCCTTTGATGTACCGTAGAATACTCTTAACTGCATACCAATGAGGTAATTCAGGGTTACTTGGGAATCTACTCACGAGACCCACGACGAATGCAATATCCGGTCTTGTACACAGCATCGCATACATGATGCTTCCCACAACCTGAGCATAAGGCTTGCCCTGCATTATTGCCTTATCTTCCTCAGTCGTGGGCCCCTGTTTGCTGGACAATTTCTCACTTTTGCTAATGGGAGTATCGACTGGCTTGCTCATCATTATATCAAACTGTTTTAACACAGTTTCCAAATAGGATTCCTGTGACAAAGTCAATAACCAATTCGGCCGGTCACGGGTGATCTTTATGCCCAGTACATATTTAGCCTCACCCATGTCCTTCATATCGAATCTTGACTTCAACCACTGTTTGATTCCATTAACGGCATCCAAATCGTCACCAGCAATCAGGATGTCATCCACATACAATGACAAATATAAATAATTACTACCACTACGTTTAACATAGAAACATATATCAACAATATTAGGGACAAAACCAATTTCACTTATGGCCTGGTGAAATTTCTTGTACCATTGCCTCGATGACTGTTTAAGTCCATAGAGTGCCTTTTGTAATTTGTACACCTTGTACTCATGACCTTGCACCAAAAAACGTTCAGGTTGTTTCATGTAAATCTCTTCATCCAATTCGTCATTCAGGAAAGCAGTTTTTACATCCATTTGGTGCAGTTCCAAGTCATGATAAGCCACAATCGCCATAAGGGTCCTAATGGATTGGAATTTTACGACCGGGGAGAAAGTTTCATCGTAATCAATTCCTTCCACTTGCGTAAACCCTTGGCCACCAACCGTGCTTTGTATTTATCTAAGGAACCATTCGAATTGAATTTCTTCTTAAGAACCCATTTACAACCGATGGCCTTTCGACCTTTGGGTAGATCGACTAATTGCCACACCTGATTCTTATGAATTGATTCAATTTCCTCTCTCAAAGCATTCATTCAATTTTCGGCATCATGCCCATTGATTGCTTGAGAGTAGGATGTCAAATCCAAATCCTCCACGGTTTCCACTAAACTGCAATAATCATCCAGATATGACGGATGTTTCCTTATTCGAATGGATCTACTTAGTTCCGAGTGTTCCTCATCAAGTGGGCCTTGGCCAGGAGTTACATTTCCAACGTCAACCACGTCGGACCCCCCACTCGCTTGAACATCCTTATCCTTTGAGATCTCATAGAATTCCACCATCCATGGTCTATCTCTAGGATTAACCGTTTGATTCTCAAGGAAATACACATCTTGACATTCATGGTTATTTTATTATCGTGATCATAGACACGATATCCTTTTGAATGACTTGGGTAGCCAACAAACGAGCAATTCTTTCTCGTTTTTGCATGTAGTTTGTGTCTTTCTTGTGGCGGTAACAGGACATGTACGGGGCAGCCCCAAACTTTTATATGTTCCATTTTAGGTTTGGCTCCAGTCCATAACTCATACGAGGTCTTAAGCACATATTTAGAAGGCACCCTGTTCAATATATATTGTGCAGTATTAATTGCCTCTCCCCACAAATACAATGGAAGTTCCGCGTGGCTCATCATGGACCTTACCATGTCCAAAAGTGTTCGATTTCGACGTTCAGCCACACCATTTTGTTATGGGGTGCAAGGGAATGCATACTCATAGATGATTCCCTCTTTTGCACAATATTCTTTAAACAACTCAGAAGTGTACTCCCCCCTCTATCGGATCGAATCCATTTAATTTCCTTGCCCTTTTGATTGTGAACTTCAGCAGCATATATTTGAAAAAAATTTAGTGCCTCATGTTTATATTTAATCAAGTAGATATAACCATATCTGTAGAAGTCATAAATGAAGATAATAAAATACACCTCCCCCATCCTAGTATGAACATTTAAGGGTCTACATATATCTGTGTGAATCAGGTCTAGCAATTCTGAATTTCTAGTTACCTTTAGGAATGGTTTCTTGACCATTTTCCCACTTAGACATGGTTCACATGTAGGGTATTCTACTTTTCCAATATCAGGTAAAAGTTCATCTCTAACCATTCTAATTATTCTGTTCTTGTTAATGTGTCCTAATATGCAGTGCCATAACAATGCCAAACCATTAACACATTCATTCACACACACAGAATAATTGGAACTAGATTTCATTGCAACTTTAGAAGTGTCCAACAAATACAATTTGTCATGAAGCAAACCAGAAATAGAAATTTTCCCATTGAGCCCAACAGTAACCTTATCAGTAGTGAACCTAATTTCAAAACCACTAGATGTAAGCTAGCTGACGGAAATCACGCTCCTCCTCATGCCGAAAGCAAAGAAGACATCTGACAAATAAAACGATTTTCCAGTTGACAGGGGAATTTTGACTTCCCCCAACACATCACAAAATGTCTCATTCCACATGTATATATTATGTTCTCCAGCTTTAATTTCTTGGAATTCAATGAAGCCTGCTTTGGTCCTCGAGATGTGTCGAGTAGCGCCGGAATCGATCCACCAGTTGCTTTCATTGGTGTCCACCATCATGGATTCCGTGATCATATCAATATAATCTTTATTTCCATATGGTACCACGTTCTGTTTCCCATTCTCACCCTTTTTCTTTTTATTTTTATCCGGAAAGTCTGCACGAAAGTGCCCAGGCTTCCCACAAATAAAGCAGTGCCCCTTTTTCTTTTTTTGCACCTTTGCTGTTTCCATTGCCCTTATGCTTCATTTTCTTCATAGTAGCCATCGAGCCATTAGCAGAATTGGTTTGGGCAAGCAAAGAAGTAGGCACAACACTACGGGCAGCCTGCCTTTGTCCTTCAGCGATTAATTCAGCTTTAATATCTTTAACGGTCAGTGCTTTCTAGAGGCTAAGGGTATGAGAAACATTCTCCCATGAAGGTGGGAGACTGATGGCAAATTTCCCACAAGTATACGGTTGTCTCAAGTAATATAGACTATGAAAGTCTGAATATCATTCCCACGAGGATCGTTACAAGGAAAATAACAATTATCAATGAAAAGGAGGATCAACTCAAATATAGCTAACAAATGCAAATGGAAATAACAAAAACAATGAAAACAAGAAACAAAATAATAACAAGGGAAATAAAAAAAATGCAAACTAAAAGAAAACAAGAAACTAGATAACAAAGAGATGTTAGTAGAAATAGAAGAACTAAAGTTAAAACAAGGTTAGTAACAAGTTAGTAACAAAGTTAATGACAAAAGAAAAATAACAAGGGTAATAACAAGAACAAATGAACAATGTTAGATATATCAAATGAGTAAGTGTGTGAAAACAACAAGTGAAAGATCAAGATAAAAAGAAAATAAAAACATCCATGGAAATGAGCTAATAACAAGTGAGTAAGATAGGGAATAAATGGATGGAGATGACAATAAGTGTGCTAAAATAGTATAAAATCAAACGGGGAATAAAAACAAATACATAAAAGGTAAGAACAAATAAGCTAATGGTTATGATGGTGTGGATAGAGAAATGGAGTTTGAGAATTTAAACAAGTGAATAAGTTTGTGATAATGTGAATATAATCAAATTAAAGTAAGTAAAATAAACAACAATCAATACTAATGGATAGATTGAACCATCTAGAATCCACTAAGTGACACTAATCCAACACTAATGCTCTTCTCTTTTTCCAAACAAACACTCAAATCTAATGACAAATCAATATATAGATTTGAAAAATATAACTTTAAAGCTCTAAAAATTAACAATCTAATAGCTAAGACTTTCTTCCCTTCATAAAAGAAAAGATTCCTAATGACTATCTATCAAAACTAAGCATAAACCATCAAAAGATATTAACTCCTAAGTATGATTTATCAAACCTAAGCATAGATAGTAAAAAGAATGTTAAGATATAAAATAAGCATGGAAGATAGCATATTGCAATAAAGAAAAATCTATTCTAGCATGTTAAGCACATAAACAAAGAGAATTAAGAGCATAAGTAAAAGGAATAGTATTAACTTAGCTTTATCTAGAAGATCCAATCAAAGTGATTAGCCACCCATTGGAGAAGACAAAGCTTTCATTATAAATTTTCAATTTTTACAAAGCTTTCCTCACTTTCTCTCTACAATTGCTCTCAATTACATGAATAGCTTAAGTAAAGAGGAGTATGCTCTCCTTGCTTGTGTCTTTAATGCCTAGAGCTCCCTTCCTCATATAGAGACATTTGCATTGCTCTCTTTTGGTTTCTTTCCATTGTGGGACTTCACAAGAATGGAAATATAAACATATGAATGTAATTCCCGTGTTAGAAAATAGTCCCCAGACTAATGTGTGATTTTGACTCTCGAAACATCTGAATTGGGAGAAATGTTGTGAAATATGATTTGTAGATCTTAGAATAAGCTTGCCAATGCTTCTAAGATCACCTCAATCGGATACCCGAGTAAAAATATTTGATCAAAATACCAACCCAGGTCTTTCATTTTTCTTTTTATTGTTGGCCTATCTTTGTCATTTCTTCATCCAATTGTCTTCCAAACTAATCATTACTCTCTTTAACTCTTGAATTTCAACTTTAATCTTCAAATTAATCTTCAATTAACACCTACAAAGAGAAATTAACATAATTGAGAGTTTTTTTTTTTTTAACATATTTTGCATGAAAGTCATTGGAACTCTTATAAATGCATACAAATGACCATCTATAATGGAAAGATATGAGCAAAGCATGATGGGGAGGAAATTTATGATTTTTATGCTAAAAATATTGTTTTGAGTTCTTTTATCTTTGAAAACTCATAAAATAATGATATGAAAGTATATCTTTTGTGAACTCATCGGAGACTTTGCAATAGATACAATCGCTGCAATTCTTGGTTCATATCCTTTCCCAAAGCAATCAAATTCCTCAATCTTATATTCATCTGGTCAATGTGGTCATAGATCGAGGTTCTTCAGGCATTTTATAATTAACATAATTTGAGAAGGCCTCCATAAGATGGGATACAGTGGATGCATCATATTTCACAATTATTTGATCATATATTTCTTTTGCTGAGGCCAGTTGCTCAAATTGCTTGATCAAATCATTGGAAATAAATCCAAGTAACAGATGCCTTGTTGGTTCATTATCATATTCTCAGGTAATATAGAGATCTTTGTCTTCCTTGGGAGCATCATCAGCAGGCTTCTCAAGTGTCTTTTCTTTAATAACATAAAAAAGACCCTCAAAGTGCAACAAGGCATTCATCCGACGTTTCCAAATGGGTAAGATCCTCCCATTGAAAATATCGATCTTTGCAAGATCATGCATAGCAGATTTAGCGGTAGACATATTTATAAAATATAAATAAAGTCCAGATATCACTGACCGTTATCGCAGTCCAAATATTTCGGACCGTTGGAATGCCAATCTGTGGCGTCTATCAAATAATGCTCGTCGTCAAGAATCCATAAACACCAAACCGCTCGTCTATCGGAGGTCGGATGAAAAAGTTGCAGGCAGTCAAAGTCTCTGTTGATCGATGAGACCGGGACCCGCCGCTGAGTCAGCATTAAAGCAGTAGTGTTCTTCTGTAACAGAAGTCTCCTTTTGCAAGGGTGCATCTAAATACAGATGGATTATTGCTACATGTAGATGTACGGATTTTAAACGGTTTAAACCCACCCTAGGCTATGACGTGACCTGATCATTTGGTGGATGGGTTTGCCATTTTCTGCCTCGAGATTAGCACCAAGAAAGAGAGAGTATGAGGTTCTGGACGCAGCATCTCATTTTACTCACGCAAAGACAAGATATGGGTCGTCTTCTTCAAAACTTATGTTGCTGAGAGCAGAGGCAACCGGAAAAACACGATGAATAAGGTATTACATCCAGCGATCTACAGACTTATTGTAAGATCCGAACTGTCAAACGCATAGATCAGGCTTTGATACCAATTGAAAAAAGTTGTTGATCCAAAATGGGTGTCGGAACCGAACTCGCCGAGAACCTTGTGCGTTCCGGTGTGAGACACAACTACGAATTCGCTGCGAATACTCTCAGATTTCTGGATGATCAGAAGCAAGGGTTCACATCTCCCTTAAATAGAACAATCCCTAGGAGTTGCATTGTTGACACCAAAAATGTCACTATGTCCCTTCAACACCAAAAGCTACATGGAGCCACATCCTGCCATAAATAGGAAGGCGCCACTTCAAGCACCAGATCTTGTCAGAATCAGACAAAAACTGCAAGATCCTTCAAAGTAGCCAAAAGAAGGGTACACATGAAGTTTCAGGCCATTTCGACATCATTTGGCCCAACTTCACTCCTCCGACAGCCAGACAGGAGCTCCCGGCAGCGACAGTGTCGAAGACTTCAAAACTTTGATTAAAGCCTACGGATGGTCTCAAAATACCTCCAAAAGGCCCCCTGCCAAGTTTCAGGTCAAACGGACG